>JAPZLL010000009.1:0-726835 GCA_036250225.1 Cercophora sp. LCS_1
TTATACTAATTAATAAAATTTTAGTATTAGTATAAATTAATTTAATTAATTTTAGTATAGGAAAATACTAAATTAATTAATTAATTTCACAGCCCTGGTCCTGAGGCCTCCTTCTTACCACACCTGTCACCGCTACCAGTGCTGCTACATAACCTATGAGGGAGATTTCTCTAGAGTAAATGATTCACTGTAGATAGGCTGAACTACAAAGGGTAGCGCACATGGGTAGCACGTGCCAGGTGGATTAGCCAGTTTTATAAATGATGTTCAATAAGATTAATAATTACGTTATATTTATGGAAAAACTATACGATAAGAAGATTGTTATTTAGTATAGTAAAATTATTCGTGCAAAACCTATCGTGCTTGTTAAGCGTATATATTTTATACTATAGAAAAAATTAGCATTGCCAGTCCCACGAAGATACGGAAATATTCGGTATTAAAATGTTGAGGTAAATATCTACATAGCCGAAAGTGGGACGTCCGTCCGGGTCCTGCTCGTGGCGGAATAGGGGTCTGTAATATTAGATGGGCTGGTAGAATATGCGTCTGATCAATGCTGTAACAGCTGCGTGATGGTCTGGGAAAGACGCCTTAGAAATGTCCATCTTCTTCGTCGCCAGCGACCACACCTTGACAGGACCAGGCAGTTTAACGCCGGGTTATGGACAGCACCCCTAACGATCGTAGGAGTCTGTTGAATGTGCATCTATTGCGCAACATCGTCGCAGCGAGCCGCCGAGAATTCAAAGACACAGTGTCCGTAGCCATGGACGTGTTATTTCTTAATCCCAGAGGCCGGTTGGTGAGCGGCCCACTGCCCGCGGCTGGGACTTCTAGGCCCAAAGCCTCAGTCCGACCACTCGAGGATGGAAAATAGCAACCCCTTCTCCTCGCCGAGATGTTAGTGGTAACTACCTGTATCTCTAACGGATGAGGCTCTATTTTTCGCTGTCAGTCCCAAATCCCAATTGTACAGGGCTGTGTCTGCACATGGGCCGTCTACAATAAGCAGCCAGTGGTAAGCCCGTGGATTAAGAGAGGGACCATTCACAACTTAGAGAGGCGCCAGGAGAGTACCCCTCAGCTTCCGAGTCATCGCTGGTTTAGAAGCGCAACGTATAGGAGTACGATATTTGGCACTGCTAATATGCTGGGTTGGGTGTCGTCGGGCTATGAGACAAGGTTTATGAAGAGTGATGGAGGGAGAAGAGGACTCGGGGGTTGGGAGAGAAACAGGGTACCTCCCGAACGCTGTAGGTCTTGTAGATGAGCCATTGAGCTGGCTCAGTTCACAGGCCCCTAAGCGGTATAGGGTACTTTGAGTTGACAGGAAACATATTTAGAGACCACCTTAGCTCCCAACTCTTCCTCCCGGAAAGCAGCGTCGTCATTCTCATCAGTCTCAGTGCCAAGATGTTCGTCGCCGTACTTGTTCCCGAGGACTCGTCTTTGTGTAGCAACCAGGAGGCCGCACTAATCCTGGGCAGCCTTAGCCTCGGCCAGTCGAGCAACAATTATATCATCAGCCCGTAAAGTGTTCCCTGCCTCACTTCTCTTCATGGTCATATTTTTTTTTCCAACCAACGCGACCGTCTCTCCTCCGATATCGACGGTTTGCTTGATCTCGTAGAGATAGGCTATCACATGGGCACCTCATCAACACGCCATGACCATAACGAGATGCCGGAGAGAGGGGAGACTCACTATCACTTCTCAGCATGTTGCAGGAGAACGAAGTGTCGTTGCATGGAGTGTATATGTGGCCGCGGCTGTCGGGTATGTGCTCGTCGGCACAATAGACGATGGTCCCTAGTGTGCCTGCCGGAGTCCAGTACTCGGAACGGACGGAAGTTTTACTGTACGAGCCTGTGAACGACCAGTTTTCGTACAGCATCAGCCTCCAATGTCCATATTTGGTTGGATCAGCAGCCTGAGCCCGAGTTTTCAGGGTTAAGAGCGACGTGATGAGCCAAAGAAGATGCATTCTGGGATTGATGAATGGGCGAAAGACTTGGAGCGGAAATCAAGATAACGTTAATAGAGAGTGTTTTTATGATATTCGAGGCCCGGTTGTGTGGCGGTCAATGGCAGAGGACCGAGATTGGGGTCGCGTGTTTATAGTATCTGTGGCTTGATTTAATGAGGAAGCTGTCGTTCAGCCCTCGCTAAGCGCAAAAAACTTACCCCACCTGCGACTAATGTCATGGGACATGTAACGTTTGCCCTGACGGAGGTGTTACATCCAATAAGCGTTGGATAATTTGAATGGCCAGAAATAAGTTGTTTGAAGACCACGTCGTTTTCCGTTTTGTGGGTATAGGGCTCGTAGGTGTGTATTTTAACCAGAACGCGATGTTGCATAGGTACTGCCTGAAAAGAAATCATTCCCAAGAGTTCACCCGCATTGCGGCTCAAGTAACAAGATAAGGTAACCCTCGGTTGTACTGCGTTGTTGGCTCAGTTGCGAGGAGCAGCCGCTATGTGTTGTGTTGGGCGGTTGTAATGCCCGGCTGAAGCGATCTTGTCCTACACTGCATATCAATATGTGACAACTAGACCTCTCTTCCCCTCAAAGAGGTAGAGTGTGTAATATCAAAAGGACCGTGAGTGGCCAAACTTTGGCAAGGTGTCCTCACCAATTCCCGTGCTGCACTGACACAGATAGAAACAAAGCTCCGTCTCGATTCAACAAACACGATCGCGCGCTTGCTGTCAGATTCAGGTTGGCAGTAGTGATTGCCAAAGGCGGGAAATCTTGATATAAATTTGTAGGGAGGGGTTGTGTTACTGGGTGGTTCCAGTTTTGGGATACTTGCGTCCTAAAACTGTCCCCTTGGGGAAAAAAGTTGCCATTTGAATTTCTGGAACTATGGTGAGTTACGGAACACTGCATACTCGCCTAAACCACGTTCGGAGGCTTCCCTGGTCATGTCCTGAGTGGTGCCTAAGCAGCGCCTGAGCAAGGTAGCGAGTAGTCGTGCAGGTGACTGAGGTCGGTTGGGGCAATTTCAGGGTAAAACAACAGATGATTTCTAGGTGCTGTTAAGATGTTTTCAGTTGGGTGGCCTCGCGTTGAAATGACTGGAATTCTGAGCCCGGGCTCGCCGTGCGGTATAAGAGCTATTTCAGAGGTTGTGGCCTTCGAGCGTTAGCTCTTCTTCTTCCTCTTCTTCTTCTTCTTCTTCTTCTTCTTCTGATGATGATGATGAAATAGCCAAGGATATACGGACTTGAGCTAATCGGGTTGACTGATCGCTGTTTCCATTCCAGCACCCGAAAGTGAAGCCGATTGCTCTTTCCGCAACGTACCTAAACTTAACTTGCATATGGACTGCTGGAGAGGTTCTTTCCCAGTTCCTATCGTTTATCTCTGGGCATATATCCAACCCCTGCGCTTTCCTCTCACCCAATCGAAGAAAACGGAGCCTGCTTGCCAGCTCTTGCCAACAGCGAGGTGACTTTTCAACAACCACAACACCATCTCCAGAATTACAATTAATATCCTTATCTTATAATCGGCGCGTATCAATTCTTCAGCCAGTCTAGTTCTCTAACTTTGCGATAATTATACTTGCGCAACCATCTCGTTCAGCTGAAGGTCAAGAACTTCCTGCGCTCCCCAGCCTCTGTCTCCAAATATCCAACAACCAAGTGAAGCTGCACCAACAGAGCAACGACCGTCCAGAAACGCCCAACCGGTCCCTACTCAGCGCAACAACTTCTCTTATTTGATTCAACCCGCTCCACAACCCCTGCGACATCACCAATCAACGTCCGTAGGACACCACCATGGCCACAAAGACCCGAGACAATGCGCTCAAAGTCGAAAGAGAGACATTTGAGTGGATTTTGAGCCAAGTCCACAAAGCCTTGGTTGCGGACAATGACATTTCGCAAGAAACGTTCTTCCTGACAAGCGACATGGCGTTCTCCATCGGCGGGGAAATCGTTGCCAGTCGACTCGCTAGGATGGGCGTCGCGCGGGAACTCGTGCACGCATCTTGGGGCTGGAACGTGATGCTTGAGGTCGCAACGCAGTGGCGTGAGTCGCTGCGCCCTTTTCCTCGAGATGACGGCTAACAGCTTTAGTTCCTCACGAAGTGTCATTCAGCCCGCGCATGACGTCTAGGCACCAACCATCCGCGGACGAAGTCGCCACGCTCAAAACACCGTACGACCTCTTCTGTCAAGATGTTCGACCGGATATCCCACAGCACACTGAAGAGCCGAGCGAGATACAGACCGTCAACAGGATCTTTGTCAACAGGGCTCGATACATTCGATCCTTCCAGCTCGATGAGGCACGAGTCCGAGTGGCATCTCATGCCCAAGCAGCAAAGTCCAAGCTACGGGCAATGCGCGAGCTCCGCGGCAAGCTGTGGGATGAGCTCCAGCCGGGTTCGCCGTTCCATGATGGCTGTGGTCCATGGGAAGTTCTGTTTCCATCCGGTGTCTCGTTTTCACGTTGCTTCAAGGGGGCGTCAGACAACGGAGAGCCAATCATCCTCAGGGCTCAACGACGTTTTGACGATGGGGGTACCTTCTTTTTATGGTGGCGGCATATTGACAAGACGGCAAGCACGCGGAAGATTTGTCTTCTCATCAGGCCGGGCGTCACTCAGCTCACCAGAGGCCAAAAGCGGTCGCTTCAAGAGGCATGGGAACTGGTCGAGAGCTGGATCATCTGCTTGTCCATTGTTGGAAACATCAGCCTGCTCGACTTCATCGAGGCCATGGCGGGCCGTAGCGAATGGCGCGATCGAGCTCCAGAAATCCGTCGACTTATACAAGAGGAACGGGACGTTGCACAAGAGGAAAAGGCCATCGGCGATGACAAATGCAAGATTGAGAAGGATATTGAGAGCCTGCCACAGGAATCCAAGAAGCTCGATCAAGAGGCTAATAAGTTGAAGAAGACAGCAACGCGAACTAGGGTGACGATCGCCGATTACCAATCGAGAAAGATAGCGTTGGTTTCACAGCTTGAATCAGTCAACCAACAGCTCATAAGGCTAGAGGAAAGGCTTGCAAGAAAGACTAAGGAACATGAGGACGCTTCTCAGAGAAGAGACTCGGCAAGGACGGCTGAAGCCAAGTCGTTGTCGCAGCTTACGACCCAACTGGACGAGTTGAATAGGAAGCTTGGGAAGGCATCTGACCGAGGAAAATCGTTGCAGGAGAAGAGGAAGAGACTGGTGGATGAGATGGCGGACCAGGGGCTGGTCAAGAGAGCAAAGACAAACAAAGATGTCACCTCAAAGATTGAGAAGAAGGGATCAGCGGCGGCCAATGCACCTAGTTCCGGTGGTAACGGCGGAAAGGGGAAGGAGGAGACGGGGAAAAAGTGATCTTGATGGGCACGAATATAATCTTATTCTTTTCTACTGGGTTGGCATCATCTTGGCGGATTGCGGTCCTTTTGGCACAGGTGCAACACAATGAGCCAGCAGCTAGTAGTTACTTATACAAGCTGATATCATTTTCAACAAACGCCAAATCAAGGCAGGTAGGTAGTCAATGCTCATACTTACTGCGTTTTTGGACAGAACGAATGTGACGCACATCATGAACCATGTATTGTACAATCACTTTATATACTCCACCCCAAACTCCCCAGCCTCCCACCTCTTCCAATCCCCCACCCGCCCCTCATCCCCAAAATGCCCCAACACCCTCACCACCACTCTATACCGCCCCTCCCGCACAACCCGCCCATCAGCCAACACGCCCCTAAACACCTCCCACCCGCCTCCACGGCCGGGATACCACCGCTTCGGAAAGCCCTCGAAACTACCCACGATCCGTTCACCCAGCACCTCTTCCGTGTTTTGGTCTTCATCGAACGAGACTAAATCCATGCGTATCGCTTTACACCCTAGGTTCCGCGTCAAGACTACGGTTGGGTATTCCACTTCCACTTCTTCCTCTTGGTCTGCAGATGGAGACGCATCGGCCAAGTTAGACGGATTATCCGGCGGCGGACTGAGAGGATGGGGAACGATAAACGTCTTGTTGGACTGCACATATGGATCCTGAATAGCTGGGACGTTGGAGAGGGACGTACCCACGCCTGCGTATGGTAGCGTGAGGTTGTGTGATGGGTTGGTGAAGATGATGTGGCCTGAGTAGACTGGGAGTCTGGATTCTTCGAGGCCGCGCGGGAGGGAGAAGGTCAGTGAGAGGGTTGTGTTTGATTTGGGAGGGAGGGTTATTTTCTCCTGGAAGGATACGGAGGCGTGGATGGGTGTCGTGTTGAGTGGTGAGGGGTCGAGACGGGAATTGGTTGTTGTGTAGACTGTTAGGGCTGGGTTGTGATGAATGACATAGACCACTTCGTCCGGTGAGAGATTGGTTAGCGTGATGTGGTGAGTTGGGATAAAGTTGTCTGTGTCGTTTAGTGCGAGGGAGGTGGTGCTGATGAGGGTAGGGGATTTGAACGCTGAATAAGCCTGGATCAGACCGGCGCCTTGATGGGGGACTGGGATGTCGGGAATGGGCTTGGCAGTGGAAGAGAGGACCGCTGTTAGCAGGGTTGGGTCTAGCGTGCCCAGGGCTTCGCTGAGGAGGGCGTAGATGCCTGCTACCAAGGGAGAGGCCATAGATGTGCCGCTGGACGTCGAGTAGCCGCCTTTGCCGCCTGCGAGGGGATATGTTGACGGGATGTCAGTACCTGGAGCGATGAACTGAGGTTTGATGTCGAGCTCCCACGACAAGCCCCATGAGCTTGTTGGAGACATTTGGCCGGCAAGGGGATTCGGCGACGTATGTCGGATCAGCGGGGCAGACTTAGGCTCGGCGATGGTGACGGTGACGTTGTGGCCAGCTGCGAGAAGATCGACGAGTTCCGCACCATGAGCGGCCGACAGAGTCCCCAGACCGGTCATACCACGCATGAAGACCATGTCGTAGCTCTTAGTTCTAGTCCTGTTGTTAGCTTTGGTATGGTCCAAGAGGGCAGACTTACACATTCGTCGTGCTGATAAACAAGACATATTTGGCATTATGCGCCGTCAAAAACGAAATCTTGTTCAACAGCCGACAATTCTCATAGTACGGCGGCTCCGAGTCGCGAACAAGCACCACATACCCCGACAAGTCCGGCGTATCCTTGGGCAGCGCCTCGCAAATATCATTCGGCACTTTCGAATCCAGACTAGCGCTCCAAACCGGCAGCGTAATGTTCGGGAAATCTGGTGATCCCCTCCGCCAACTAAATGGAACCTGCCTCTCTTCTCCATCAACTGTATACGTAGCCCCGTAATGGTAACTCGCACTCTCGGCATTCACCGCATTCCCAACAGCCGCAACCCCTTTCCCAACAGCCGGACTCCCCGTCGTCCACATCCCCCTCTCACCACCATTCCCCATGGCAGCCACAACGACGACACCCTGCTCGACAATCCGCTGCGCAGCAACAGCAGCAGGGCTCTCGCTCCAGTCCCACGGCAACACAGCCGAGAAATTAATGATTTGACACCCGTCATCAAACGCCCTGTTGAACGCCGCAATGACCAAATCCTCATACACAGACCCCGCACACGTCGCGACGCGGTACGCGCCCAGCGTCACGCCAGGTGCAGCACCCGTCAGACTGAGCTCGTTGGGCTGCGCGGCAATAATCCCAGCGACGTGTGTCCCGTGGCCATTACACTCGTCCATCGGATCGGCATCGGGACGCCACTCGAGGTAGTTCCCGTCGCCGATGAAATCCCAGCCGTGTGTGACGAGGCATCCGGCGCCGAAACAGCCGCCGAGCGCGGGATGTGTGTAGTCGACGCCTGTGTCGATGACGGCAACGCGGATGCCTTTGCCGGTGTAGCCGTCTGCGTGGAGCTTGTCGATCTGGGTTGTGGTATGTGCTGCGGGGTTTGGGGCGGTGTCTCGTTTTAGTTTGAGTCGGTGGTTGAGATTGAGGGAGGGCTCGGTTTCAAAGACGGAGTCGAAGGCTTTGGCGTAGGAACGGACGGGCCAGAGGGATCGGACTGAGGCGAGATTGGTGATGGTGTTGGTTGTTGATGCGGTGTCGTTGTGGAGAGCAAAGGAGGCGCCTTGAAAGAGGGTGTATGTCATGTTTTGGCGGGGCGTGTATTCGATGTTGTTGGCATCGAGGCCATGGTAAAAAGATTCGAGGTTCTGTGTTTGTTAGGATTGGTTTGACTGAGGAAGTTCAGAACGTACGTGGCCATTTGCCAACTCGACCATGTACATGTGCGGAACGAATGTGCTTGAATCGGGTGGTTCGCTGCGGGTATTGACGGCATGGCAAAAAGCGAATTGGGCACCCAGCAGTGCTGGGAACACAGTGAACCAATGCATCATGAAACAAAGGAGGGACTTGATGATGGATGCTAAAGATCTTAAGATTTGGAAACATGTCCCTGTTTAAAAGACACTACTTGAGGCATTGGTGTCGTCTTTGGAAATTACCTACACGATCCTTCAGCTCCAAAATGCCCGCTTGCGCCTCGGTGGGATCACAGGCGGGAAAGTCCGCCTCGCCCGCTCAGGGGGAAACCGGGGAAGGTGCAACACCCCTGCAAGGAAGTTTTCCAGAACGATTCCACGTTCGTGCTTACCCCCTGTCACTTCCTGAACCCGCCTTCTTGTCCCACAAACTCAGACTTACCTCTTGGGCAAACCCATGCAGAGACTAAAGCCTGCTCCAGTCAGTCAAAGTGGAATTCATGGAACCCAACAGATCATATTTTGGAACCCGGGGTATGATTCCCTTGCGCTGCGTTGATCCTTTCTTCAAATGCGAAGTAAGGCAGACTGTGCCGCTCCCGTCTGGGTTTAGCCGGCAGACCCACAACCTCCATCGACTCTGCCTTGACATTGCGGCGCCGAAATTGATTCTCTTAATCACAATGGAAAGGATAGTAGCAGTGGTACAGCGGGCCCTCGATCACTTTGGTCGCACCAGCTACTTTGCCGATCTGATGCGCTCACTGCGCCAAGTCGGAGGGTACTCCGACTTAGTGACCATAAGCCTGTGGCCTGAGGTCCCTTCGCGCAGGCGCAAGTGCTACCGGCGCTTATTGCAGATTGCCCTCACCGAGCTTGAGATGCAAGAGTTCTTCGACCATTACCACTCCTGGCTCCACCGTCATAGAGCCCATCCACGAGGAGCTGGACGCTTTTGCGGCCTACCTGCCGAGGGAACGCCGCAGGCCCGACAAGTGCACCAAGCAGTTTTGGGACAAGAGCAGACTAAAGGCACACTTCTCGGCCGCCGCGGCAGCCATTCACTTTCTGGGCTCCCTCCCGCTCAGCGTCCGGTGTCACTTGCGCCGCGTCGTCGTGCACGAAGACCGTTTCGCGGTTTCGAACCCCGAGAGTCACGTGCGGGGCCTCGCCCCTTTTTGCCGAGAAAATGCGGAGCTCCGGATCAAGTGTCGCTTGGACCTGTGGAGGAATTGTTTCGAAAACGATGGGGGCTCATCTTTCCCACTCAGCATTCCAGGGTGGCTCGGGCAATCTCATGCTCGATTAGCAACAAGGCGGCATCTACGAGGGATCAACATCAGCAGGTGCTTCATGCTCTGGGTCGCCGAGCTTCATCTCGCCGAGATCCCTGAAGCCATCACGTTGGCGCTGGATGCCGATCCCATTGCAAGCCACACGTCGCACATCTTTCAGGGAGCCGTGGCGGGGAATGTTGCCTGGGGAGGGGCCTTCCGTCGCGCTAGAGGCATTTGGCCTCAGTTCTGGCCAAATTATCTCGACCGAGGCCAGAGCCATCGGACTCCAATGCGTGAGTTTACCAAGAGGTTCAAGGGTTGGGCACACGGTCCAACTCTCTCTGACATTGTCTCGGACCTGCGCAGTCCAGCGGCGAACTCGCGTGTCAGCTGCAACTTCGAACCCGGCCGACCTTTGGATGATGTGGAAATCGTCAAACTCCTCGCCGAGTCACCAAATAGTGTCGAGGACATCATGAACCGCGAATCCTGGTATCCTGGTCGCGAGGCTCCTTATGGGAGACATTCATGTGACACTGTAAGCCCATTGCCCTCTTTCGGTGCCTTGCGAGAGGAGTATCTTCTCCCAGACGAGCCGACTGAGTGAGGACGTGGGAGGGTTAATTTGGTGACGAATACTATGATTGCTTTAGTGGACAGGTACCCCTAGCAGCTGTCAAGGTCTCAATATACAATGACATGGCCTGTCTCACCTGAGCTCGCTGTTTTAGGTCTTGCGCTGTGACACGAAAGTGCGTTTCGAAACCTCGCATTCCATGTCCCTGTATGGTACATCATGGACGAAGCATGTCACAGATTCACAGAATTCCGTCTCACAAACAAACACCATGTCATTGAATATACGTATTCATCTATATATATCCAAGTACCCCAACCAAAAAAAGTAATCGTCAAGAAGAGAGGAAAGGAAACAAAAGAGTCGGCCGACCAGAAAAAAAAAAAGAGAAAAAAAAAGGTAGGAAAAGTCTTGATCCATCCATCCATCAATTCATCTCCTCATGAGTGATCACCACCATCCTTCTCCTCACTCGTTCACATCACCATCCCTTAGGCGGACGGGTTGCCGTTGAACGCCAAGCGGTTGGAAGTTCCGCTGGGCAGCCCGGTGATCTTGCCCGTGGTGGAAAGGGCCTGGATGCGGGCGCACAGGGCAGCGGGGGTGCGGGGACCCTCGAGACCGAGGAGGTAGGCGCCGAGGCCGGCAATGTGGGGGCTGGCCATGGAGGTGCCGCTGATGGTGTTGGTGCTGCTGGTGCTGCCGATCCAGGTGGAGAGAATGCTGGTGCCGGGGGCGAAGATGTCGACGACGGCGCCGTAGTTGGAGAAGCTGGACTTGGCGTCGTTGGAGGCGGTGGCGCCGACGGTGCAGGCCGTGGCCTCGGAGGCGGGCGAGTAGTTGGCGGCGTTGGCGTTGTCGTTGCCGGCGGCGACGGCGAGGAAGACGCCCTGCGAGACGAGCGCGGCCGCGGCGCTGTTGATGGACGACGAGAAGGATCCGCCCAGCGACATGTTGGCCACGGTGCCGTTGGGGCAGCTGCGGTTCTTGGAGTCGGTGGCGACAAAGTTGATGCCGGCCACCACGCCTGACGTGCTGCCGCTGCCGGACGCGTTGAGCACCTTGACGGCGTACAGGGTGGTCTTCTTGGCCACGCCGTGCTTGGTGCCGCCGATGGTGCCGGCCACGTGGGTGCCGTGGCCGTTGCCGTCGCTGTTGGACGAGTCGACAAAGTTGCCGGCCCAGATGGCGCGGCCGCCAAAGTCCGAGTGGGCCGTGTAGATGCCCGTGTCGACAACGTACGAGCACGTGCCGGCGCCGTCGGTGCTGTCGCGTGTGTACGTGGTCGAGCCCGTCGTCTTGGACGAGAGGCGGGCCAGGCCCCAGGGTGCGCCCGTCTGCGAGACGTAGGCGTTGACGGTGTAGACCGACTCCTGCTCAATGTACTCGACGTCGGGCAGCGCCTGGATCTCGGACAGGTCGGCGTCCTGGATGGCACCGGCGAAGCCCTTGAACTTGCCGGCGCCCTTGTAGACGTACTGCGGCTTGCCCTTCTTGATCTTGCCGATGGCGTTGCTGAGCGCTGCGTCCGACGCGCCGTCCTTGAGCTTGACAATGTACTTGCCGGGGATGATGTCGGCGCCGCGGGGCTGGATGATGGGTGCCCGGCGGTCGATCGGGCCGGGTGCCGGGGCCGCGAGGGCCAGGGGCAGGAGGGCGAGGATGGTGGCAGACTTCATCTTGGCGGAGTATCAGACAAGGAGGCTTGGATCAAGAGCGGACAGGTTGTGGCTGAGATGCTGGCTGGTGGCGTCCGAGTGATTGGTTCGGATGGAGAGCGGACAAGACAACGGTTTATATCTTCATTTACAAGCCGTGGTGTTTCCTGGTTGCGAAGACACAAGCCGTCTTGGACCTTCCGGATGGGTGTGTCTGCGGGGTGAGGCCAGCACGCGAAAGGAAAGTGACGCTATGGACTGATAGTCGGGCTGGATGTCGAAATCGCCCCTGAATGCCGCAGACCTGACGATTTCCCCCAGCTGGCGACGCCTTCACCTTCTCGGTTTGGACGCTGGACCGGACACTAATGGATCTCGCATGCGGGTGCGGGTGCTCCCGCGACTAGGGATGGGTGTCGATACCAGTCGGACCTGACGTTTCGAGCTCTAGTAGGGTTGCCGCGGACGCGCCAAGTCTTTCGAGAGGGCAACGGCGCGAGTCCACCTTACGGAACAAGTTTAACCTGGGGGGGGGAGTCTCAGTGCCGATCGATCGTAGCCGGGATGGGGTCGTGAGTATGGGGTATCGCAGAAACGAGCGGATCCGAGCGCGGACGGCAAAGACGTTGCTGCTACCACTCTGCCCAACGGCGGCGGTAACGCGGCGGGGACTGCGCAGGTTATGAGTGAAGAGCCCCTGAGGGAGCACCGTTGATCCTCCGGGATCGTGTCCATCGTGTCGACTTGTTGGTGACCTATCAGATATCTCTGCGGCGCCAGACCCGGTGCTCGGGGCTAGCCAGACAATCTTGGGCGATGCAAACGGGAAGGTCGATGGGCCTGGACGGCGACTGACTGGCTTACACCGCACCGAACCCGGTTTGTTCAGCATTGGTCATGCGGCGCTGGCCAAATCAGACGCAAATGCCACGCTGCCAGGGGTCATCGATGGCGCGATCGCGTAGGGCCCACTCGCAGCCAGCGGCGTCCGGCAGTGCGGCGACCTCGGCGCATCGGGACTGGCATCGGGCCTGGGGCGCCGTGGGGCCAGCCTGGGGCGGGTGCCGGAGATGGCAGCGCTGGTGGGGTCCCACTCCAGGGCATTCTCCACTGGAGCCGCAGTGCCGAAACGCCCAGGGCGTCCCTAGGGCTGCTAGTGCACAGCTGGGAAGGTGGTATCCGCCGTCGCTCGGAAGCGCAACGCTGCGTTGTGTCGCCGCCAAACGTGCGCTCGGTCTTGCTGGTTCGCGGCAACTTGGCTGTCACCGTCCAAGCCCGCTGCACCCTGCCGCCGTGTCGCGCGTTCCAGGTTGTTTTGGCGCCATTGCGGAATGCTGTTGACGAAATGGCGCTGATCCCCTCAACGCGTGTCGTTGGAAAGAGGAAGACTGCGCAAGGGGCTGGCTGCAGCCTGCTGTGAGATTCGATGGTTCCTGCGTCGACCTGTGCGTCCCCTGTATCTCCCCGCCGGCAGTCAGCGATAAACTCTGGCCAGTGCTCGCCGGCTTCTCATCTTGGCCCGCATTGCCAAGACGTGGCGCAACCGCAACCGCCGGTGTTGATTTGCCGGCCGTTATCTAATCCGCCTTCCTTATTCGGACGTCATCCGGTCACTTGTCAGCCACGCAGCGACACCTGGTGCTGCGAACCCGGTCTGCAGTCGCAGGCCATGCGGCGGGACCCATCGCAACTACCGCATCGGGTGGCCCGTCCGTCCAGCGAGGGCGCGGGGTCGACGCTGTTTGACCCCTCGTATTTCCCCATCATCATCATCGCACACTCAGATTCGCCCGCCCAAATCACATGTGGCCTGAGAGTCTGAGGGGCTTATCATGGGGGACGGATGTAAAAATGCCACGCTGGAATCCATCATTGTCACCCTCCCGACCCCCACGACAGCATGCCCCTGGCAATTTCCCAGACATGTCAATATTGGACGTGCCGCCTTCCTTCCAGCTACACTGTAATGACGCCACTGCTTTATGTGGCTTGCACCTCGCTGCATCATTCGAGCGAGGAACGAGAGTGGTGTCGAGGCAGAGACGAGTAGGTATCCAGTGAGAGATATTGTCTTGTCATTTTGTAAACGTGCTATTCCGTGTATCTGGAGCCCCCACTGTGTCTCCCGTTGTAGGAGGTAGCAGGATGCAAACGTCGCACAAACTCGGATGCGGCATTAAGACCATCGCCTCAACGTGCCGGGATATGATATCAGCGCTCGATTCGGACACAATACTGTGGGTTGATGGAGCTGTCGTATTGGGGGTCGTGTTCAGGTCAATGTTTCACCAGTTTGAACAGAACTATCCATCTTGTTGTGTTTGTTCCATGTCCTTCCTCATTTGGGGTTGAGTGCGGTGATCACGAAAGCGAAAACGAAAGCTCGTGGGTCGGGGTAGGTGGAGGCAAATGGCGGGTCTCGCTTTGCACGGGTGAGTAAGGTAGTGAGGAGAATTGCTGCAAGACCTCGGTTGGAAATGTGCATTTTGGTTGTGCTATTCATTGTCATCCCTTGCTTGTCCATACCAATGAAGCAGCAGTACTAATCATCTGATGTCATTTATGTCAAGCTGCAATCTCGTGGTTTGCTGCCAATTTCATCTGGTTTTTCCTATCTAGATCTCTTCTCTTCCCCGATCATTCACGTCGCACCAAATCGCCCACCCTCGCGTTCGAGCCTCCAGCTCAACGGGGATTCTCTTCCATCTGGATACACGAACACGACTCGTATTTCAATTTCGCACATCAAGCCAACGATGTTGCTGCGTGGATCTCTTTGCTGAGTCGACTCATCTTTAACACCCATATCAATGGCACCATACCAAGGGTGGACCGGACCCCTGGGGACAAGGGGGGTCCTCGGCTGCAATTTAGGGTCAGCATTGTGTCCTGGGTCTGCTGTCTCCCTTCCCAGTTAAACAGAGGACAGAAAAACTGGGAAGCTTATTGTTACAAGAGCTCCCAAAGATCATTGTAAAATGTAAAGCATCCAGCGACTGCCTATCATTGTCATAGCGTGCTTGTAATCAGAACACTGTTTTCTCAGACACAACATTGTTCGGGATTGAAACAACTGGCTCCCAGGGCTTGTTACCTTGGGATATGAGGTATTTGTCAAACACAGAAGAGAATCGCAAGCTCGCGGATATATTTCATCACATATAGCATCTGAACTTATCCAGACGCCTGTCCTCAATAGGAAGCATAAATGTCTTTGTGTGAATGTTCTGAACCCTCTAGTGAAAAGGATCCCTTACAAAACGACGAAACCAAAAGAAGTCAAATCCACAAGCGACACACGGTTGCATTCATTCCTCCTCGGAGTGCTTTATCCTCTGTTAAGAAAGCTAGCGAGGAAGACAGTAGTAGATACTGTTGCAAGAAAGTGTACTATCCGAGTACATCCGGTGTTGGTCATCCTTGAAGCACCTGAAGCTCTGGAAATCGTTCTGGCCATGTCTGCTCAACTTGTCAGTGAGAAAACCAAGGCATCAAATACCACATGTACACTTACCCAACTTCACTAAAGACCGGGAGCCCAGGCGTGGGCGAGATGCCCCACTTAAACACAACGCCCGTGGGAAAGGCGCACTCCTTCAGAGCAGACCCGCCGGGACCTCCCTCCCACGTGATGATCCTGCTGAATCGGCACTGGTTGTTGTTGGACGGGAAAAAGTTGCAGTTGCCATCATTGACACAATACTGGACTCTGGTCAGCGTCATCATGGCAAGGCGCGAAGAGAGACATGCGACAACAACAGAATACGAATTACCGCAGTTCACCAAGTGGACTCCGTTGCCGGCCTGACGAGGACCGAGCAAAGTGATGTCGGTCTCCTCAGGCGAGGGAGTGACGGGTCCGGCGAGCACTCCACCAAGGAGAGTCGCGATGGCAAAGAGCGAAACG
Source organism: Cercophora sp. LCS_1 (assembly GCA_036250225.1). NCBI lineage: Eukaryota > Fungi > Ascomycota > Sordariomycetes > Sordariales > Lasiosphaeriaceae > Cercophora > Cercophora sp. LCS_1. Next base: position 15,610 of record JAPZLL010000009.1, read on the forward strand.
GCAAGCATAATGTCTGTCGTTGAGATCAGTGAACAAGTTGCTGAGATGGGATGAGATGAGATGAGGTGGGGCGAGGTGATGATGAGAAGGAAGAGAATGGTCGGTTTCTTCGCCCCTTTTTAATCTTTTTTCCTCGACATCCGGCGCGTTCAATGACTACCAAATCCAGCACATCGTAAAATCCTCCAGGTTGCAACGTTCATGACTTAGGGCGCATTCTAAGCCGGAGGGCAAGCGACATTGTAACCCTAATGCAGAGTCATGATTGGCCCAAGGAACAGGGGTCGCAGTCAGGGGCAGTCAGGGGCATCCGGCAGCAGCCAATTGATGACTGGAGGCTGCTTTACCTGACCTCATCACCACCCGTACGATGCATAGTCAGCATCGCACATAATATTGACAACCCGGTACCCCTGCGCGACCATGATGCAACCAAATTCACACCGCCAAACCCCTCAAGCCGCGGTGGGTGGACAAGGAGTGTTTTTTTGTCTTTTTTCTTGGGATTGCTTTGCCCTTGGGGTTTGTTTTTGGGACCGGATGGGGACAAGGCACCGCTAAAGTGGTGGAGCCTGGTGTGCTTGGCTGTTGCTGTTATTTCTTTGAGACGATTGCCCGCGATTTTTCTTCTCTATTGAGTTGGACTGTTGAAACTCAAGGTGCAGATTCTCGGTGAGGTCTTCATCACAGGCTATTTTGGGCCCATCGGGGTGTCGGGAGTCCTGTGTCTGCATGTCGCCCTGGCAGCCCCCAGGGGCGAAATCGTCAATGCACAGCAGCCTCTCAGAAACGATGTAATACGACTCTACGACTTGACAAATCTTGTTGTCTGGTGCATTGCCTTTCCAATGCGGCAAGTCAACCCTGCCCTGATGGTGACGGGATAGAACTGGCTGTTCTCAGATTACATTTGGGCCCCCAATCTCCCTCTACAAAGCATGCAAGTATGCAATACACCACGTTCACCCAAAGAAACGTCGATCCGACCATCCATATCATCTCTCGGACTTTTTCAGACATCAAAATTACATCTTGAAGCATCACAAGAGCATCAAGAGTTTGCCTGAGGGGGGAAGCAAGCTAAGGAAGGGTGGCATATGCATCACGTATTTCCGGAGAGAGGAGCCTGTATTCGGGAGAATACGTCTGGGGAGATCAAACAAGAAACGAAAGCGAGGGTTCTCTGCAGATGAATAGTAGGTAACAAGCCTTGCGCAAGTGATTAGAAAATGACAGAATAAGTCCCAGTATAGATCCCACCCAAGTCTGTTTTCAGCGTGGATGAAAAGGAGTCTTGGCTGGGAGTGGTACAACACACCGGAGATGATGCCAAATGTGTGCGTGTGCAAGAAACTGGGACTTTTGATCAGAGAACGCAAGGGATTTTGAGCTATCTGTTAAAACAGGGTACTGCCCACAGGGTTCGTAGTACGTAACCAGGCAGTTACGGTGGGTTTACCCACTGTAATACGCAGCGGAAGACTTGTGCGGAAGCAAAGAGTGACTGAATTGATTGGCTGTTGCTTACTTAAATCAACTATTTACAAAGGAAAGAAGGCCTATATTTATAGGCACAGAAGGCCTGGGAGCCTTCTGTTCCAGAGGGTTCTGTGGGCCAAACACTGACGTAACACACTGGCAATCTGGAAGATTCGGTGGGCCACAGAACCTCGTGTTCTGTGGGTGGCTGAATCTTGAAGATTCAGTTGATGTAAGTGGCTTCCATGGTGCGGCAGCCACTGTGGGGCAGGGCCACACAGGGGGTTCTGGGCCACAAGTGGGCCTGTGGGCCCACTGTGGCTAGGTGCCTTGGCACCCCCACAATAGTGGTGGCTAGTGCAACCATTACCACCACTGCTGCTTTGCAGCAGTGCTGTTGGCCACCAGTTACAGGGCACTGGTAGCTATTGATTCAACACTATCTTTCCGGATGAGGAATAAGATATATACCCCTAGGCCCTACTGACCAGACACAGCCAGACCCACCGAGCAAAACGTCCGTGCTGTTACCGGACCAACCCAGACCCATGTTAATCTATTTCATTACCCCTTATTTACTCCCTGCCGGAGCTGGAAATGCTGTCAGAATTCAGTCATGAACGCGCCCGTCAGTTTGCAAAAAGGACTGGGGTTTGCGCCGTAATTCGAACCGGCGATGTGCAAAAGAGTAAAGCAAAGAGAGCGACTAGTTAAACCACTGAGCCACTACCAGATTGACAACAGCGATGTTCACCATTTACCAACAAGAAGGTCGGATTGAGCAGCAGCTTCTCAGACCCAATACAAGGTGAAATTCTTCGGCCCTGCAAGGATGCAGCTAAAATTAGGGTTGAAATATCAGATCAAAGTCCATCGCAGCTTTGCAGACTTTCATCCGACACCTGTGTGCAGATGGCTCTTTGGGCGGCTTGGGATGGAAATCTGACACCGTTGAAGCGCCAATCAGCTGCAAATTTCGGATCGCAACCGTTAGACGGAAACCACGCGGAGAGACCAATCCGATGCAGACACGATGGCTGCCTTCGGGTAAGACTGGCTCACGTGCGTTCCACAGCCTTACGCAACGAAAACCGCGGGGTTCCTCCAGTTTTGAGCCTCAACAAGACCATTTTGCACATCCGGATCGCGACACCCACCACCGCGGAAGACGCGGAATTCGCCGGTGAGGGAAACCCTTGGTGCACGAGTTGGCGCGGCCAGGGTTTGGGGATATGGCAATGTCCCAACGCCTCCCCAGCTCGACGCAGGCCGCTCTCGCCGGTCCGGCGGCATTTGCCAACGGAGCGGCAAATAGCATTTACCAGGGCCCCGACAGCGCCCACGCTCCCCGCGTCACCGAGACGCGCACTTCCTTGGCCGGCATCGCCCCGAATCGCCAGGCCGCACCAGCCGTGGGACAATGGTCGGCGCCGGGCATTCCGTCAGCGCCTGTCCCACGGCTTGCAAGGATATCATCGGACTGTGATGCTAAAGGTGGTATCATGGCCAAGGAAAGACTCATGTCGGAGAGGTACATGCAGGAGTTTGAGCAATCCTTTGCTGCGGGGCTGCGTCCAGTGGCGCGAACAAAGGTGTTGTCGCCCAACGGCTACTTCAAGCGACAGACCTGCGGGCTGACAGACCCCAAAATTCCCGTTGACCCCGAAGATCTAGAGGGCGGCGCTGTCGTGGTCGACCACGACAAACTGGTAATCTACGATGCCTACCTGCTGCGCGTTGACATCGCTAAGAACAGCAACGAGTTCCAGCGGCACCAGGTGAGCCATTCGATGCCCAAAGACACACGAGAGATGCTAACGTGCTGGTAGATTGTCAAGAATCCGTTTTCACACGAGTACCATCTCTTCTCCCGAAAGGGTCGCGTGGGACAGCTTGGCCAGGTCGATCACGGAACCGGGCAACTCGAGCGCCTCGCCGAGGATTTTCGCAAAGCCTTCCGTATCCAAACGGGCACCAGCTGGCACAACCGATACAGAGAGTATTCAAGGCCGTTTGCTCATCACGGTCGGTTCAAGTTTGTCGAGCTTGACTACCACCGGGCATCGGCGGCGCCACAAGAAGAGACACGGCGCTACCCACTCGAGACCGACATCCACCCAGACGTGCGGGAGCTGATGGAGCTGATGCTTACCGGTCCCGCCAAGCTAAGCAAACTCGACGCTGATTCACGGGTAAACGGTCCCCGATCACACTTCACGGCGCCCTACGAGTATCTCAGCCCGTGGGCCTGCTTCCTGGGCTTCAAGACCCTCATGGCCATCCTAACGTATCTCGATTCGGGCAAATCAATCCGGTGGAAGGACATCCTCGCCGCGTCAAACTGCTACCGGAGCCAGATCCCGTTCAGCACAACACCCGGGGAAGCTAGCAGAAAACCACCTGTGATTTCCAGCTACCACGCCATCTTCCTCGAGCTCAAGTTCCTCTACCAGCTCTGGCCACGCCCCGAACTCGGGAGTGTCATGGCCGACATCTCCTTCCGGGGATCCCTCCAGCAGCAGGCGTACAAATTCCCCATCCACCCTGCATACCACGCCTACAACTCCCTCCCGCACGGCTTCCGTCGCCTGACAGTTGCTTCAGCCCTGGAATTCACCGAAATAAAGAAATACCTCCTCGGTTCGTGGCAGGCCGTCCACTACATGAACGTCGAGCTCGTGGATATCTACCAAGTCTTTCTGAAAAAGGGCTTGCGGAACCCATACCGCGACTGGATCGAGTCCAAGCTTCAGCTTGGCGACACCTCGGGCGAGGAGAGAATGCTCCTCTGGCACGGCACGCCCATCGACTCGCTCTTCGGCATCCTGGATCTCGGATTGCGGATTCGCAGGGAGGGCTACGCGGTGACGGGCAGCATGCTGGGCAACGGCATCTACCTCGCTGACGCGGCGAGCAAGTCAGCCACCTTTTGTCGACATCGGGCGTCGGAAGGGGAGGCTGTCTTGCTGCTCTGCGAGGCGGATGTTGGGCGGCACCGCATCAAGAGCCGGTCGAGCATGGCGCATGGGCATGACGAGGTTGCAAGGTCGCACGGCCAGTTCAGGTGCATTGAGGGGGTGGGACAGCATGGGCCGGCTGTTTGGAAGACTGTTGTGTGGGACATGACGGGCGAGCCGGGGAATTCTGGTTCGGTCCAGATGGTACGTTATTCTCTCCTTTCTTTCATGTTCTCCTTCTGTATCCTTGATTTAATCCTGATAGATACCATGGTGATGGAGAGTCGCTAACGAATCCACGTGGCCAGCCTGATGTGTCTTTACCGTTCGTCCCGAATAGCCTCCCTGGGTCGGTGGGGTACAACGAATACGTCCTCTATGACTCCTCGCATCTCTTGATTCGGTACGTCGTTCGAATCAAGATTACTGATAGACTTCGATGATCAGCGACTGATGAGGAGCAACTTAACTGGATGCCTGGCCACGAGGAGGATGACGCCACAAGCACGACTTAAGAACCTCACCTTGGCATGAGAATGGCGAGGTGCCATGGCCAAAGAATGGAAGAAGGACGCAGAGCCTCAATGAATCGTGGAATCACGACGGTAGAAAAGGCGTCAAGCGGTGCAGATTGGCTTTGAAGCAATATATATTGAGCGAGCGTTGCAGTCGTGGCGTAAGGCTATATCACGGGGCTAGGTCCTTTCGAGATTGGTCTGGCGGTGGCTTGACCTTGGCGTATATAGCAGGCTCTGCAGATCAGTCATGGGACTATACTTCTCCCTACCTTCACCCTATAGCAATGAGGGCTCATAACAAGAGAATATCTCTCGTGTGCCATATCGAGTTCTTCCCCTGTGCGACGCCCCAGTGATCAGGTCTTCCAGGAGAAACTCCACCTGGAGATTGGTGGTCTCCGCCAACTGGATATGTCGAGATGCAAGACAAGGGTTGACCTAAGAGAAGACGCTGATACCCTCGAAGCGTCATCCATATACCTGTGCCCGGAGACGTGATGCATGCACTGGCTTTCGAAGGCGGCATGCCGATTCAAGCCGATTCAAGCGGTGATGCCTGCGTCAACTGCCCGCTGCTGAACTATCTCTAACTGCAATAACACACAAGCACGAGCGACCCCATGTGCAAGTACAATTCAGGAACTGGAGGACGGGCGTCTAAACACGAAGTTGATAATCCAAGACGCGGGAGAAGACGTGGGCGATACAGTCTATGTTCGGGATCTAAGCTTGGTGTAACCACACCTATCATCACACGGCTCTGATTTTATTCCAGCCCGCTCTCACCATCCCCAGCTCAATGGCCCTTGTAACTCTTGTGTCCTTGCGATCTCTGTAGTGTCCATAGTGGTATCGAGGGAATTCAAACAGCAACCACATCCCTAGGTGTTGGGGTCGATGTTGTATAGCCGCGCTTCCTTCTGTGGACGCGTTGCTGGCTTCGGAGCGGAAAGAAATCGATGATCATAATCGAGGAGGACGTCTTTGGGAGAACTTGGACAGTCCGTGGCTGATGGGGCGGGGGCGGGGGCGGGGGTCGGGGCAGGTAGAGTGTCGAGATGGGATTCTAGATGGTGCACTCGGCTATAAAGGGCATATTAGCTTGTTTTCAACGTGATTTGGTCAGGGGTGCTTGTCTTTTGCCAGGAGCGATTCCTCGCGACTGGCTGGTTCCTGGGGGTAATGTATGTTTGGTGTTATCTAGCTACTTGGCAAAGATATGGTTGAAGCGATGCGACCCGGTGCTGTACAAAGTATTCGCAACGAGGGGCGATCCCGGCGGAAGAATCATGCCTGTGGTGGGATAATGATAGTTGCGGCGGAAAAGAATCTTTGCGACGTCCCGGTTGAGAGCCGGCCAGGCCGCAGTGGAGTCACGGCAAGTGTGTTGAGGTCCGGCGCGGTTGGAGAAACATGGTGGGGTGTCGCAAGCCGGGTGCTGAAAATATCAGCAGGGAAGGTTCACCAGGCAAAGGTCAAGATAAGCTGTTGGGGCCGTTTCAACCGGGAAGAAAAATATGCCTCGGCATAAATCACTGCGGCGGAATTCCAGGAAGGGTTTGTGCTGGAGATTTCAGTTGATGTGATCTCATCTTCTTCCCAAGATTGGATTCAGGATGACTTCAAAGACATTGTGATCCCATCTTTCCAAGACAATTCCTGAGATGGAAACTGTTGTGATCAGAGCAAACTTCGATGCCTTGATTTCCATCCCTACCTGTTTTGCACCGTTCAAACTTATGCTGTCTGTCTCAATTCTGGGAGATGCGACATGAGCGTTGGGGTGGCAAGGTTGTTTATCATGGAGCACTCCATCTGTATGAGTCAATGTTCAGAAAAGACCAGACGATCTAAACTTAGTAGCTGGTCCAATCCCATTCACCCACCAAAGAGAGGTTCAGCATTAGCATCACCTGGGCGTTGCGTGAGTGCTTGTTGCTAGCTAAGGGGCAGAAAAAGGGGCACCCTTATTGAGATCACAAATAGAGCAACCCAAGTATAATGAAGCCACTGTTTGTTGAGAAAGGATTTTCTAGCGTTCATCCAGCACATCATGTTTCAAACAAAGAACGTAGGTAGGGAACTTTGGGGGCAGACTCATTATGAATGGCCCAATTTAGCCCAAAACAACATACCCCCAAAAGAAACACCTCCCGTCCAACTGAGCAATGAAGACGCTATCGCCAAACCCAAAGCTATCCCGTACATACCATCCACAATCCTGCAGCAAGCTGACGCCCCTGACACCCTCAGCTCGCAGTCTAAGTTTCAGCTCGCCTGCATCACAACCATACCCAACCTCACAAATTGCAACGGACAGCAAAAAAAAAACCATAACAAAGGAGCTACTATCTGACGTAATGCCATCCAAAATGCACCGGCTCAGTGCACACCCGAATCCGGGTGTGTAGCACAACATCTCCCCGCCCCCAAGCTGAGGGGTGAGATTCCGCTGCATTGCGGCCATAAGCACAAACGGTCCTAGGATCCTTTCCTTTGCCCGGGCCGGGCCGAGGGATTAGAATCGTCTTGTGCGAGATGAGAGATGATGGTGCCGGACGCGAGGGGTTTTTGCGAGTTGCACGGATTATTGCACGGCTTATTTGCTTACAATGTTGCGGCAGTTGCGGGATGACAGGTACGCAGTCAGGAACCTAGCGCCAGGAGCTGTTCGGCTCCCGTTCCCGTGTGATCACCGTGCCTGTCCGCACGCGTGCCACATTCTCGAACAGCCATAGGGACACCACAATACATGCACAAATAGCGCCTGCTCAAAGACATGCAATGATGAGAACGTGTTTGCGAAACATTGCTTATATCCCGCTGCATGGTATAGCATTGATGCTAGTGGACCGGAGTTAAGCACGTCATCTAATTTAAGCTGTTATCCCAATGGAAGACCAAGAGTAGGTATGTATGTGCCGCACCAAGATCTGGGCAAGTATATTTCTCGCTGGAGGGGGATCCTAGGCTCGGATCCGAGTTTCTGGGACTCATAACTAATTGAGAGCGTGGCTGGGGCGCCCTGGGGACTTTTGCTTCATTGGTTCCACAGGGCATGTAGCCAGCATCCACGATCTAGGTGGGAGGGCAGCATCTTTGGTAGAGTGAGGCTGGGGCGAGACAGAGATGGAAACATCCCAGACTGTTCGCGCATGAAACACCAATGTGATTGGTCCGGGAGATCTGAGGACTGCGGTGGGTGGGTGGGGCGGGATGGGGGCTATCTGGTTCGTTCAGTGAGGTGGGTTTATGCTGTGGCCCCCCGGGTGGTCATCACCGGCCCGCGTCTGCAGATGGAAGCCACAATTCGAGCCAACATCTTTTACTCAAGTAGGGAGAAAGCAGCGATGAAATGCAACGTCGTGCTTATTTTACTTTTGGTGGTATGCGTATGGTATACGCTTCTTGCAAGTGGTAGCATTCGTCACGATTTCGTCAGCGGAGGGAGGCGGTATTTGGGCGTTGGATTGACCAACGGCTGGCGAGACGGGTACGATGAATGCGAAGGACGACGGGGAGATTCTCGAAACTCAGTTTCGTGCCCATGCAGCCCTGCCAGGCGGCCACATTGAACGTGGGTGACATCCATCCCGCAAAACCTGTTTCCAGATCGCAAGATCGGGCTGCCGTGATGGGCTGGGGGCCGGTAGGGTCCAAGGGCGGGAGGGTAGGCGAGTTTTGGATCCCTGAGAGCCCTCGCAAGGGTCTCGCACTCGGATCTAGCGGATGGGGATCCCGGGAACTTTGGATGGCGCAGGGGCAGGAATGCCGAGAGGGCGTTGTTTTTGCAGGTTGATCGATGCATTCGATGTTGATCGCTGCGGGAATAACGGGCTCAACGGACGTCCTCCGCCGACGGACGAGCAGGACCTTAGTGAGCAGAGCGTCGTAATAGGCTGTAGATTGGGAGGATGCGAAGCGGCAAATAGTCAGTCCGAGATGCAATCCAAGTCTGGGCATGGTTGGCTCTGTCCCTGCCTCCCTCCCTCCCTCCCTCGACTGTATCGCTTTCTGCGGGCAGAGACAGAAAGACGTGCATCACCAGATGCAACGAAGACTCCATCGGCTCGTGGCTAGTGAGGCTGTTGACTTGCTGTGACCATCCTGTGGCGTTGCCAAATGGAACCACCAACGCTGTGCGTTGCTAGACATCGTGCCTGGCCTGGGCGCAGCGGGGTGGGGATACGAGTGACTACTACCTAGGCACAGCGCATGGGGAATGGGGTCGGCTCGGTGAACTGCAGGTTGTCTGCACTAACCCGCCAATATGCCTTCCTCCAGCCAGCTGATGGCTGCATCGCCATCGGGCATATTCAGACAGCCGCAGGCAGGCCGCCGTGAAGCTATTGTTCTGTCTGGTCACTTGATGGCTACCTGGTGGAAGCGAGAGCTAGCGAGGACAGGCGATGTGCGCACTGCGCAGTCAGCTTCTCGATGTTTCGTCCGCCCATTCTGCGCTGTGACCTCAACGGCCACCCTCCTGCCTCCTTCACTGGGTCCGGGTGAGCACTAGTCCTTGCCTGGCTGCTGCACGACAGATTAGCAGGTAGCTTGCGACGTTGGGATTGACGTGGTGGGGGTGAGTCAGCTTTGGACTTTTCGATCCGTTCGTCGCCGATTCCTTGAGAAAGCGGGGATGGGAATTGGCAATTGGCGGGGGCCCTTGCTTATCGCCATGGTCTCAGAACCTAAAACCAAGTCACGTTCCAACAGATGCAGCAGGAGCGCCATCGATTGGCTGCCACGTCCCATGTGGATCGAGTGTGTCGCTGCTTGAGTGGACGCCATCCAAGCCGCCGCTTTGGGCTGAAGGAAATCGCGCGAACGTGGGGCGGAAAGAGGACGTTCCAGGCTCGTGCCAAGCAGGACTGGACATGGCTAGCTCTAGCGTTGGCTGCAACCACTTCTGCTCAGCTGTCTGAGCTGTGGCGCCCGGAAACAGCGGCTTTGCGCGCGAAACTCGAGCTAAACAAGAGGAATTAGGCAGACGGGATGGCGGGGAAATGGAGCAGTCGCAATAAACCCACTGCATTTCATCCATGCGCGGCGCATCGGGGATCTGGCCTGCTCGATCCTGCCGGGAATCACGGCATCACGCCAAAAGCTGTGAGACATCTGAACCATGCGTCCGCGAAAAAGCCAGACACTGCAGTTTTGCCAGACCGTCACGGCAGTGGCAACAGCACCCGACCACCTGGAACAGCCCTAAAATAGCAGGCGAGGTCACACAGCTGCGCGGTGTGCGCAGAGCGCATCAAGCCCATGGCCCGATCGAGACAAGCGTAACTAAACTGGTGGACGAGCAAATATCGACTTTTCCATGGCCCCGCCCCTGGCTACCCGCTGGCGGCACAACGACCAATCACAGCGTTGCGGGCGGCGGGCGGGGCCAAGCCTTTTTTCGGGGTTGACAGGGCAGTCGCCAACGGCCGCTGCATGAGCACGAGAGGGCAGGAACTGCTGTCTATCTGTCTGGGCTTGTCTCGTCTCTGCTGGCAAGCGCAGAAGGAACACCCGCAGGACCTAGAGGGGGCGGTCTGATGTCCTGTCCCGGCACATTTCGCCTTTTTTTTTTTTTTTCCCACTGCACCCCCAGGCCGTCTATTTTCTGGCACCCGGAGAGTAGCATTGCGGACCCACACATGACCCATCCAATCCGCGCCTCGCGGCTGTTGTATCAAGGCCCAAGATGGGCGACCAGCCCATCAGGGCACCGGGATGTTCCTGCCTTAGTTTCGAACCCAACCGTGTGTCTCCCACCGGTCGCTGGGTACCTATCTTGAGTGACACTTGGCTTGGGCATAGCCACCCGTTTCCGGTGAGTGCAACACAATTTACGCTTCCGCCGCTTGCTCAACCTCGAGCTCGCATGGCTCAATATATTCAGTCTGCACTCCAGACTTGTCGCGTCTAAGATATAAAGGCCCAATATCCGCGCTGCATCGGACCGGGGACACATCAGATCGCCATGCCACCGGGGACCTGTTAGAAAAGAAGCAGCATTTCGTATTTCCTTGCTCCTCTTTTCCTTTTTCTCGGCATTCTCTTTTCTTGTCCCATTCGCCATCTGTGTTTTAGCAAACCGTTTCGTTTCTTTAGCTTTCCCTTCTCAGCATAGCTCTCTCAGCATAGCTTCGGAGTTGGCCTATTTCGCCAACACCCCCTGTCAAGATGCCCAGCAAAGCGCCCACGGTCACGCTGACACAGCCCTTCGAAATGCAGGGAGCGGCTACTTTCCCGCCGCCACCAACACAACCTTTTCCATCTCATAATCCGGGCAAAGAGCGCGTCTTTTCCTTTTCTCCCAAACTCGCAACGCGCCTCAAGAAGCGATCATCGTCGAGCCCTCCGTCGCCCACCATGGCCGGCAGCAAACTCAACCCCGCCAACGCGGCGCCCTCGGGCGGCATTCGCGCATTCCGGCGCCGCAGCGCCAATCTCCCCGCAGGGTCCCCCGCCGACCCCGCGGCCAACGGCTTTGACGATGTGATTCTGTTCCCCAAGGTGTATGAGGACGCGTGGGGATGCATCGAGGCCAACATGAACGATCTCGACCGGTCGCGCGTCTTTTTGCTGCGCATCGCCACCATGAACGGCGACCCGCACATCACCAACGAGCTGCGCAACATTGTCGGCAACCCAGAGCACCGCACCGTGCACTCGATGGCGCTGGCCGTCCGGATGAACGTCTTTGGCGACCGCCACGCCGACTTCTACCCGACGCCTATGCTGCAAGCAGTGCGCTTCATGATGATCAAGGCCAAGATGCCCGAGTCGGCATTCACGGATCGCCATCGCGAGACACTGGACTTTTTCTTTGACCCGACGCTTCACCGCAACACCACGCCGCTGCCGCAGGGAGAGCTGGTGCGCTACAAGTACCCTGCCGGCCGCCTAAAGGTGTGCATTATCGGTGGTGGCCCGACGGGCTTGGCATCCGCCATCTCCCTTGCCGAGAAGGGCCAGGGCAAGGTCATCGTCCACGTGTGGGAGAGGCGCTGGGTCATGCACCCCAACGGCGTCTTTGACTATCCACCTACCGCGCGTCGTCGCGACCAAGTCGTGACACTGCAGGATTCCGTCACGTCGCTCCTGAGCAAGGAGTCGTTTGAGGCGCTCTTTGCCGGCAGACCAGAGCGGGTATGGCCTGGTTCTGCCAACATTCAGATTCGCAAGGTCGAGGACCGCTTCCTCAAGCACTGCCAGACGGAGCGCTTCCGCGGTCTGATCCATCTCCACGCCGAGGGAGTCACCCGGGAGGAGCTCGCCGCCGGCAAGTGCGGCGACTTCCATGTCATTCTTGGCACCGACGGCGCCGCATCGTGGGTGCGCCGCAGCTACTTCCGCGGTTATGAGAATGAGCGCGGTCGCAGCTACGCCTTGGGTCTCGCCTTTGACCGCGGTTCCAAGGGCGGGTTGCCCTGGAGCCAGCCGCTCAACATGTTCCTCACCCTTGGGCAGACGCGCTACCTGCTCAACGCCAGCGACTTTGACGGCAAGGGTTATCTCAACATGCAGCTGACCGAGGAGGAGTGGCACAAGATGGTGGGCATGGACGGCGAGCCGGTCCACTTTGGTGCTCCCGGGTGTTTCCGTCGTCCGGACGGCAGCATTCCCGAGGGTTTCACCGAGTCACGCGTGTTTGCGCCATCTGAGGACCGCAACTCGAACCTGTGGAAGTCGATCGAGGACGGCCTGAAGCTGTTTGGCTTCAAGGAGAGCGAGGTCATCAACGTGGTGCGCATTCCCATTGTGGTGCAGGCCGTCCGCGAAGGCGTCCGCATGCTTCCGCTCGAGGATTCCCGCTTCGTGCACCGTCCCCACGCGCTCGCCGCAGTGGCCGGTGACGCTTGCATGGTATGTATGCTCCCCAGAAATTTGTGACACAGTGCTAACGTATTTACAGACTGTTCACTTCTGGCCCGGACGTGGTCTCAACAGCGGCATCAAGTCAGGCATTGCACTCGGTGACGAGATCGTCCATGCTCTCAACCGCGGCCAGTTCACCGGCCTCGAGCTCAGTGCCATGAAGGAATATAACGACTTTGTACTCAAGCTTCAGAACCGCGAGCACGACAAGCGCAGCATTCCCATTCTCAACCAGTCGGGCACGCCCGAGATGCTGGGGTGGCTGTTGACCAAAGCCCAGAGCGTCCCTGACGAAGTGGCCATGGAGTGGCTGGTCGGAGCCATGACGCAGATCGGCGATCGCCTAGAACAGCGCGATGACTGGGCATTTCCACACGAGGCGAACATCGAGCCGCAAATCCGAATCGTGCTCCGTCAGATGCACAGTCTGACGCTTCGGGAAATGGCCGTCAGCTTCCCGTGGCCAACACGTGAGATGGCCGGCGCCGAGGTCCTCCCGATTCGCTCCATGAAGCCAGAGGAGAAGCAGAAGTGGCTGCAGTCTCTCTGGGGCGCCCTCACCATCGAGAAGAACAAGGAAAAGGCCGCTGCCAGGGCGCGGTCTCCCAGCGGGCCGGTGTCCAACGCTCGCTTCGAGGCGCCACGTGCTCGATCCAGGTCGCCCATCAACTTTGCGCGTTTCGGCATCGCGGATCCGACACCTCCCCCAAGCGACGCCTCCGCTACCAGCGGCGCGCCGAGTCTTACCTCGGACACGGGCAGTCTCCGCAGGAGCAACGCTACCACGAGCACCCGCCTGGCGCCTGGAAACTCACCCAGCGTGCGCGCCGCCAGACGGTTCAGCAATGCCAGCAACCTGGGTGTCCCGGGGACGTCAAGCGAGTACACGACCACCAGCAACGGTACTGAAGACAGCTACACCAATGACAGCCGCAGCCGACCAAGGTCGCCCAGCCCTGGTCCTGGTTTCGGCGGCGGTGAAGTCAACCTGACGAGACTCCTCAGTGTCAAGAAGCCGAGCGGCAATGTCCTTTCGGATGCCATGGCGCTTGCCCTGTTCCGAGTGGATGAGGATTGAGTTGGAGAATTTGGTCTCGGATATATGTTACGCATCTAATTTGGATATGAAGGCATGATATTGCTAGGATATGACTTAATGATTTGGGGTTTATACGTACGTATTGTTTCCTGCTGCAGACAGAGAATGTGTCTCCTGGACAGCGCGGAGTTTGGAGTATGGTGGGATTTGTTGGGTGAGACGAGAGAGGGATGACATGAGAGGGCTGGGAGCAAGTGATGTTTATTGCTTGTATTCCCGATTTTAAATACTTGTGCTGGTTAGCTGAGCACTTGAATTCAACTTTTTAGTAGCATTGGCGTTCTTTTGCATTGTGAAGTTTGTGAATAGGTATGAAGGCATCGGAAAATACATGTTGGGGAACTCGGGAATCCAGCTACTGGACTTGTTTTCTGCTAAAACGTCTTGGCGTATCATGATCAGTCATCTTTTGCAGGATTGAAGGATAAGACATTGCTTTCCGACTTTCAAGGGTAGATAATACCGGGTGTTGGTGATGATGTCGGTTAAACGGTCATGAAAGACACAACGACGCGAGTGTTTCCCGGATATGCAAGTCACTTGTCACATGGCTGCTCATGATTTGCTGCTCCACTTTCAACACTGCAATTCGGAACGCAAAAGAAGCCATGAATTTGGTTGTCAAATGTCCAGCGTCATCCGCCTTGTGAGGACTTGATGTCTGTTTTCTTCCAAATGTCACAATATGCGACGCCATTCCCAGTAAACACAACTTTGTGGGTCAAATATTGTTGGATCGTCATCAGGCTCGTCGTGTTGGCTTTATTCCAATGCTCCTTTTGAGCTCTTTTGCTTCTCATTCCGCCTTCCTTGGCCTTATGCAGCCAAGAACGCCCACATGATTCACCGTGCTGCTCTGCCAAAAAAGGCAGTCGGAAAAAAAATCACTGCAATTTAAAGCCTCCAAGAGGCCATCGAGCCGACGGATGCGCGGACGCAGGGCCAATGAAATCACAACAAACAGGGGGCCACCAACACTGCATTTTGAAGGTCAGAAGAGGTTATGGGGCCGACCATCGGAGCTGATGCCGCGGAAATTCATGAAGAGCGAGGAGCCCAGCTTTGGAGGGGGAAAAGAGCGTGCCTGAAAGCAGCCGACATCGGGCAGTGCTGATTTGATTGATCAGATTAGATTAGATTGATAAGATCAATCAGATTAGATTACCCCCCACCTCACCGAGATCATCGTTCCTCAAGTTCACGTAGCTCTTCTTTTGAAGGCAGAGGAGGTAGTAATTCCTCAAAAATGATGGAAGTTCTTGCAAGGTAAGGCATCTTCTCTGGTTGTAACACGTCAGGAACAATCCGGGACTGTGAAGTGAGAGGGAAAGAAGAGAAAAGGATACACGAAGTCGGATGTGCAGTTCCGACGGGAGGTAATATAAAAGCGGTTATTGTCGACAACCTGACCCGGTGAGCTGTCTTGGTATCGAATGATCGTGGATTCGGTCAGGTATTTATTGCAGTCGCCTACTCACCTTGGATGACTTTCTTGTCATTTTCTTCTACCATTGCGTGATTCCTTTCCACTCGCTCTACATCTAACCACATACACCGTCAATATGAAGACCACCATCATCCTGACCTTTGCCGCACTGGCACTCACCTTTGCCATTGAGCCCCGAGCCTGTACTGTCGAAGGTTGCCTCGCCACCACAGGCGCCGTTCCCCTCCCCACCCTCTCAGCAGACTGCTCCAGCTTCATGGTCGTCCGCATCACTCCACCAGTCCGGTAAATCCCCCATCCCTTATTCTACCCAGAATTCTAACGAAGTCAAGCACCCTAACCTCAACAACTTTCATCAAACCAACCCCAACAGCTCCCACCCTCCCTCCTCCTCCTCCCTCCCTTCTTCCCCGCCAAACCTCCCTCCCTTCCTCCATCCCCCCCTACGCCTCGGCCTGCCAAAATGCTCCAGCATACGCCTCCGCCTGCTCCTGTCTGGGCATAACGCAACGCACCACTACCGTCCGCGCCCCACGCACAACAGTCGTAGTGACGGCCCTCGCGACGGCATGTGCGAGCATGGCTGTTGCCGAAGTACCCGTGTGCGCGCACAGCTGTTTGAGAGAGCTCGCACCATCGTATAACTGCACCGGACTGGAAGATCTGGGGTGCCAGTGTAAGAACTTTGAGGATATCGCCGAGAAGGTGACGCCTTGTGTTAGGGAGGGTTGTAGTAGAGCGGAGTTTGAGAGGGTTTATCCTGCTGCTGAGAAGGGTAAGTTTTTCTCCCCCCCCCCCCTTCCAGAGGTTGACCAGAGCCTTTTGAGGGAGGAGGCTAACGTGAATGGGCGTAGGGTGTGCTTGCTTTGCTGTTGGTGGTGCTTGAAGGGGTGATGGTTGGCAGTGGTTCGGTTCAGATGGCGGATCGAATTCGAGATATGTATATGCTTGAGTGGTGCTGCGCGCACCCGCCATGCCTGGAAGAACTCCTTTAGCGGAGCGAAAGTGTGTATCCGCTCCTCGACGGGGAGCACACAAATTTGAAGTGTTCAGGGACAACGAACCAACGTTGATGTGCATTGCTACACTCGCTACACGCTGCAAATCTCACAGCACACTTGTAACAAAACCCGAAACCTCCCCAATCACCCAAACACGCCAAACCAACAACCACTTACACGCCCAAGACGACCTCAAAACCTTACACCACACTCCAAAACATGCTCACACTTTTACTCCTTATAAATAACCTTACCCGAGCACCACCCATCCCTCTTCACAACAATCCCATCACTATCACCCCCAGCCGGCCCGTCCCACGGCGTCGGATCACACCTCCTCACCACTACACCCCCGCCACCACCCATATCATCCAAAATCGGCAGGGGATCGCAATCCCATGACCTCGCGGCACGGGCGCAGACGGCAACCATTCAGGTTGAGGCGGGTCAACGACGGGGTTCACGGGCGGCTTGATAACCGTGGGATCCGTCCACTCGATTTCGGGGATCTTGGAGGTGTTGAAGGGGCGGAGGGTTGGTCATTCGATGGGGTCGGTGGCGGTGGGGTTGGGAGTGACGAGGGGGTCGGTTTTCCCGGTGTTTGTGAACTCGGGTTCGACGGGGTCAGTTGGGACTGGATTTGGGGTGAAGAGGGAGCCGGGGTTCCAGGTGAGGTCTGGATCGACTGGCTCGTTCACTGGGTCTCCTGGTGAGAAGGTGGGAAGGCCACGGGCTTCATGTTGTGTGAGGGTGGGAACTGGGTGACTCTAGTTCTTCATCCGGGCACATGTACTTCGGGTCTAGCATTGTTGTTGTTAGAAAGTGTGCCCGTTCCCGTCGTTGTTGTCGCCGTCGTCGGCGAGGTAGCAGGGATGTCGTGGGCTTACCACACCACTCGAGGCAATACGTGATCTTTAGGTTCGTAATCCTTTCAATCGTGCAGTCATTCCAGCAGCTGCAGGGGAGAGTGGGCTTGCCCAACTGAGGTGTTGGCTGTGAGGGAGCTGGCGTGCTGGTAGAACCATCGACAGGCAAAGCCAATACCTGGGAGACTGAGGGATAATCGGGTGGCTAGTACTAGTCTCGTCACGACAGACGTACTAATATTCTCGTGAGGCGTGATGTCGTTGTGCTGGCTGAGTCTGGCTCGTTTCAAGGTGGCCTTGGCGTGTGACTTCGCTATACGATTCACTCAACACTAATAGAAAGAATTTCGTCCTCCTAGCTTAGTAATAATAGTTTTCTTTATAGGTTCTGGCAAGGGAATTCACAGTACAGTTAATGCCAAACTCGAGCTGGCCCTAGTTTTAATCTCCCGGGAGGCCGGCGAGGTATAGGTGGAGGACTGATATGGCCGCTAAATTTCGGAACCCGCCGTTGCGCTGCGGGAGGGACATCGACGACGATAATAGGTTTGTCGGAGGGTAATGATGGAGGGCACAGACCCAGGAAAATCGACCCCTGTTGTTGCTGACATTGGGCAGCTGGGCGCTTATCCAAAACCTTGGCCGGGGCCCTTTTACCATATGCAAACCAAGGGGCCGGGAAGTCCCACCTGTGACACCACCTCAAACGGTAAGCGCGGAAAACGTGGAGATTCGTGAAACTCTCAATGATTCACCGCGAAATCATGGCTCGTGCACTAGACGATCGTCAAGGGAAGGAAAGGTCTCTTTAGCCCCCAGTTACTGGCATTGCTGAGGCCAAGCAATCCAAACCTTCATCTTTCCAGTGGGGTCACGCTGCTCTTAGTGGAGCACTCGCTTTCGTTCAAGAAACGCATTGTGAAGAATGTTTTGGTTGTGGCTAGAATGGAACCTGTAGCAAAAGCTAGTGATACCCCTAGCATTTAGGGGATTGCGGGCCAATAGCACTACGGCCTAGGCGTTGTCGGCGCTAAGGGTCCCCCGAATTGGATTCCTTTCGCTTTTTTCCATCACAAAATCAAGTTGCTGGAACCAAGAGCCGACTCAATTGACCCAAATAGACGACAGGAGGATGTCGTTTGCCAGGGCCTTTACAGTCCGTTGGCGTCGCTGAAAACGCTCGCTCCACTCGAAGGATTCGCTCGATCGCTCAAAGGATTCACTGCCCTCCGTATTTCTTCTCACACCAACCCATCCGCCATGGATGTGCGCTCCCTTCCTTTCCTTGCTCCGTGATTGGAGCCAATTGAAGAATATCCTCGCCGAGGGGCGTCGCTCCCTCTTCATGTTTGCAAAATAATAGTTGCTATGGCTGGCCTGCAGCGATGCAATGCCGCGATGCGGCTTGTCGTTCTTTTTATCGCCTCCCTCTTTCGGATCTCGGCGGCACAGATGGCGGGCATCATCACCTGCAGAGGCTTCAACGGGGGCAATCACACAGGCAACTTTCAGTGCCCCGGGTCGAACGCGTGCTGCGGGACGCAAGGGTTCTGTCTGTCGAACCGCCTCTGTCGCAACCCGGCACACGAGGAAGGGGTGTTTGTCCGCGCCCCATGTTTGAACTTCCCATTTGACGATACCTATGCGCAGATATGTCTCTATGGTGAGCTCTTTTCCTCTATCCAGCCATGCAGACTGCGAGCTGACCCGAGATTTCTCAGACGAGCCTTCACCTGGCGGATTGTTGCCGCGTGTACGGCTCTGCACCGACGGGAAGCTCTGCTGCGACAACGATCCGCAATGCTGCGAGAAAGGACGTGGGGTGTTCCTGGACGAAGGTGGGAAAGTGGTGAGCGCGAGGGCGACTGCGGCGACAACGACCTACGGCGTCGGCCGGGTTACCGTGACGATGTCTATATCCACGGATCCGACGCCGACCTCCCAGACGACCAGCTCAACATCAAGCAGCGACAGCACCCAACGTCCCGGTAGCGCTGCGGTTACCGAGTCCGCAGGTGGTTCCACCATCGCTGAGAATGCGAGTCTCAAAGCGGGACTGGGGGTCGGGATATCGCTCGCCATTCTTGTGACGGCAGGTGGAGTGTACTTCTGGGTCAAGAAACGCAGAACGACGTCGTCCGCCGCAGTGACGGATAGCGAGCGACCGACGCAGCCTCAACCAGTGTCCCATGCTTACACGCCACCATTGGCTCCGAAGGAAGTGGACGGCGGATATTATTCCGGCTTCAGCCAGTCGTCGACACCAACGCCCAGACTGCCTGTCGAATTAGGCCCATCGACGATACAGGAGCTTGGGACGGCCGAGAAAAGGCGATATGAGCTGTTGTAGATATCTATGGGTGGGCGTTTGGGCGTCTGAACAAAATAACTCGCGTTATTTGCGTGACATCGCACCTGTTGGACTGGTGACTTCTCCATCTTGGGTGATTGGCTTGTGGCGTGGCTAGGCAAGAGCAGCGGCGCAATTGGATGCCACCTTGGAGTGTGGCTTGCGGCTGAACTGTACTAACCATTTTCGCTCACATCCTCCTGCAGCCATGCAAGCCATGGTTGAACCGTGGTCTGACGGTTCATGTTGAGTCTGCTGATGTCCTTGAAGCGTTATCTTTGTCCTGGTGGTTGCCCTGCCGCGCCGTCTACCATTACTTATAATTACCCGTCAGTCCTTCAGACTCAAGCGCCCTTGAAATTATCTCTCACGAATCCACGAGGACTTCACGAGAAAATCCGACCAACCATGTTACACACTATGAAAGTAGGCCTGTTAGCCACGGGCCTGGCCCTTTTCGTCCGCCTGCCAGGGGCACTTGGCTTTGACGGGACGACCACGTTCGACTCCATCCTGCTTGCCCACCCGTCTCCTACAATTTGCCCACCTGCGACGGGCTTTGAATCCTATTCCCCAGATGGGAGCTATATCGCATGCTGCAATCAGTGGTTTGGAACCCATACGTTGACAACGGGAACGGGGCCTGGCGGAACACCCCTGTACGCTTGCTGCCAATCGGGCTATACGTGCACTGCGCCCGTGTCTCTAATGAAAGACTGGGTGATGGACTCGAGCGGTAATTAAGGCACACTTTCGGCGAGGGCTAGGAGATGCTGACGCGAATAGGCGATCTTCAAACTCGGGATCTTGCCAATCCCCCGTTGCCAACCCTGGAGCCAGGAGGTACCGTCACATCGCCGCCAACACGCAGCACCGGAACCGTAAGCGGGCCGGGGGCCACACCGTTGACCACCAGTGCCGGCGTCGTCGTATGGGTCTCCAACGAGAACAACGCCGAGAACACCAATGAAATCAATATCGGAAACGACGGGTCCTCGCTGTCTTCCGGTGCTATCGCAGGCATCACGGTGGCATGCACCGTGGTGACGGCTATTGCTGCCGTCTTTGGAGTCTGGTACGCCCGCAAACAAGCAAAAAACAAGAGAGGGCAACAGGGTGCCGAGCTTCCGCGGCCCGAATAGGGTGACGTTGACCTCTCGAACGTGGTCTTTGCTATATTTTTCCTATTGCAAACCAAGTTTACGGTGGCCCCGAGGCTGATTGGCGCGCAGGTTCTGATTTGAGAAGCTGTCTTTCACAGCTTCGAGTACATGACAACTTTTCTCGGGGACATCTCTTTCAAGTTGTCAAGGAGAGTTGAGGGTCTGGTTCTAGGTGCCTGAATGGTGGGGAGGTAGTTCGCGCATCAAACAACGCTCCCCTATTGCGGGGGGATTAAACTCCCATACACTTACTTATGTGCATATTTTGACCCCCCTATAGTGCTTTTGGCATTGTGGCGTGGATAGGCGCCTCTGAAAGATTCCAACGAAGCCCAAAATGCCCGTTAAAACTAACCCGCCTTATCTCCATCCCCCACATTTTGTGAGGCAGCTCAACAACCATGGCGACTCTCGCCAAGCACAGAAGTCCCGTCTTGCCATGTTGCTCCCTTTACGATTAAGGACCAACTTTAATTCGCGACCATAGAAGCGTTAAATCCTTTTAACTCTGTTGATAGTGCCATTGCGATCTATTCAGAGCCAACATAAGATATCCGTCCCCATGGTTGAGCTTTCAGTCACTGGCGTGTTGCCTAGTACCGTCTCGCACAGTGCTGAGAATGGAAGCATCCTCCATCGCTTGCGTATTCAAATTGAGATTGCAACAGGGAATATAAGAGAATGGGATGAACAGCGCGCTCGAGCCTGAACGTTGAGTGGATGAATCTCGATCTTAGGAGTATCCCAAGCGGTAGAGCTTTACCGAGTCTCACCAGCCATGCGCGAAGGGTAATGATGGAAAAGGATGCCGTGGTACTGAAGGCGATTCGCTGCAGTGGCCATGGTCAAAGGCTGTCTAAAGTGTCTTGGGCTAACGTATAAAACCTCGGTCAAAACGATCCCCTTCAGATTGGCCCAAAACGCAGACCTGGCCTGCAACCTTTCACAACAGACGTGCGGTTGAGTTTCCTATCATAAATCACGGAAAGTGCCAAGACCATAGTAGGAAACCACTTACGGACTGAGTCGCTTCTTTATTACCTATCTCGACGAGCAGAGACGAGGTGCGTACCTAAACGACACTCGGATGCAGCTTAGAGCTGAGAGCGAAGAGTACATGCTGCTCGTGGCGAACTGGTGAGTTTTGGGTATCCTGGGTCGCATAGAAAAGAAAGGCCACCTCGGTGGTGAGAAATCCATTGTTTGATAAACTAGTTGGCTGCCCAGGGTCCGTGTCGGATCTGGTTGTGACGCTTGTGGCTGCATGATCTGCGACACTGTCGACCACGGGCCCCTTAGCCGCATCCCGGGCCTCCCTCCCACCCCTTTTTGGGGGTTGCTTAAAATTGGCCTTTTGTGATTGGCCGTGTTGAGCTGGAACCAGCGCCCAAATCCCTGAAACCTCCAACCAAACCCCTGGAATCCTTCGCAGACAAGTCTTTAAGAAGCCTGGGAGTCTCCGTCAATTGCCGCTCGGACAGCTGTGCCTCATGTCGCCCTTTGGGGTCTGCTCTCCTCGTCCGCAGTCATGGCATCCTACGAGCAGATTGTTGTCGGGAGCGACAAAAACCTAGAAGCAACGCCGATACAACGGTCGGAAGTGGGCAAAACCCCATGGTTCGCAATCGCTTGGCGATTTCTCCTTGTCATTCTTTTCGCTGTCAGCATTGTCATTGTCCTGCACATGTACCAGCAGAAAGGAAGTCTGTCGAGCGACGACAGACGATGGTTCAATGCACTTACGCTCCTCTTCACGGCCCTGATCAGCTTGTCGGTGGG
Source organism: Cercophora sp. LCS_1 (assembly GCA_036250225.1). Lineage (NCBI taxonomy): Eukaryota > Fungi > Ascomycota > Sordariomycetes > Sordariales > Lasiosphaeriaceae > Cercophora > Cercophora sp. LCS_1. The sequence continues at coordinate 38,141 of JAPZLL010000009.1, forward strand.
ATCGTTGCTGGGACTTTTGGGGTCCATGATCCGCTGGCCTCTGCTGGCAACGAGGTCGCACTCTCCGCGCGATGTGGGTTTGTCATCAGCTCAAGTCGAGGACCTCCATCTGACACCAACTAGGTCGATCTCGTCTTGGGAATGCCCGAGGCCACAGGGACGTTGCGACTTCTTTGGTTCCGCAGCGTGAGCTCGGAGAAGTGGACAGTGACGACGCTTGTGGCGCTGCTGTATCTGGTCATCAACACTCTTGGTCGGCTAAGTGTCGCATCAATCGGTTTGGCGTTCGATGTCAACGAGAATGTCAGCGCGATCCAGCCTATTAGGCTTTCCGACTGGAATTCGTCAGACTGGTTCGATTTACAAAAAAGTGTGCTCTACGGGACGGAGTCAGACTACTATAGCGGCTACTTCAAAGTCCCTATGGGTGAGTACTCTCGGTCGTCGCCAACAACAAGGCAAGTGATTGACATCCACAGCACAAATGCAAGAGTTTGCCTCCCTCGGGATGCTCTTGATCGACTCAGCTGAAGACATCAAGATGCGCGGAGATGAGGACTTTGAGCTGATTGCTCAGGACAAGAACGACATTGGTGTCCCGGGATTCAACCGCAGAATCGTTGACGAAACCGTCACATACAGCTATGGTTTGAGGGAGCGCCAGGGCGGGGAAGAGTTCCCATCGCAGAAAAGAGTGGTGCAAAGCTCAGCGCGGTGCATCCCAAGAGCAGTAAGCGGCAACACAGTCTATCAATGGGGTCAGATGCCCATGGCCTTTAGTTGTGAGTCAACTCTAATACCGCGACAAACCAAGCGGGACGCTGACGGCCCAGCCAACATCACCAAGCAAAGCCCCGTCTTCCTAGAAGTCTGGTGGCGTTTCAACGAAATCGTTGAGCGGAACATCAACACCAGAGAAGCCATCTCCAACGAGGACCCCGTGTGGGCGTACCCCGTCAACTGGACAGCGTTTACCAACACAGCGCTAGGCTGTTCAACAACCTGTATTTCCCCTTCCCTTCCCCCCCTTCCCCCCTTCCCCTCCCCTGGAAACTAAATCAACAACCAGACATCCTCTTCCGCACCTCCCTCTTCGACCGCAAAACAGACGACACAAACACGGCCATCTACGAATGCACGACCTGCCTCTCCGGCCTCGAGCACCTGCACAACCTCCGCCCCGAAAACGCCTCGTACATCTCCAATATGCTCCTCAACCACGCCGCCATGAACGGCAGGGACTACTTTCCCAAACTCGGGTCCCCGGACCGCAACGCCTCCATCGTCACCCAAATCCACCGGCGCACCCGTCCCGGGTCGGGCGCAGGGAACACCTTCACCTTTCTAGCGGACGTAACCACCGAGGCGGAGACGCCGGAAGACTACGACGCGCTCATGTGCAAACCCGCGCGCGGCAACGACGACGGGATACGAACGAGACGGTACGCGATGAATGTAGCGCATCATGCTGCGCGGGCGCCGCTGTTGCCGATTATTGGGGCCGAGAGGACGTTGCCTGTTGTGAATGAGGTTTTGGGACAGCAGGCGGAGACGGTGGTGACGATTGGGTTGGCGGTGAAGTGGGAGAGGGTGTTTTTGGTTTTGGGGCTGGTTTTGGGAGGGACGGCGGTGGCGGTTGGAGGGGCGGTGGCCGCGTGTAGAGGCGTGCCGATGCAGGATGTGCATAGCCATTTGACGGTGGCGTGTCTTCTGAGGGGAGCCGTGGGTGTTGCGGATTTTAAGGGATGGAGAGGGATGATGTTGAGGTATGCGGCTAAGAGGGACGAGGGGATTTGGGAGGTTGGACTGTGGGTGGAGGGTGCCGAGGTTGTGGATGGGTTCCCCGAGGGGGAATATAGGCCTGGGTTGTGGAGTGAGACGTCTGGGAATGGGAGCGAAGGGAGTGAGGTGAGGAAACGGGCTAACGTGTGGCAGGGTGGGGAGGACAGCCTAAGGTCGCCAGATCCTATGATGGGTGCTTACATGGGGAGATAAAATGTAATTAGGTATTTTCACTTCAACTCAAATGAGAGCTTCTCCGATGTCCAACCCGAGCGTCGCATCGTTTCGGCAAGACGCACTGTGTCCAATTTGCACCCTTGTGGGAACGAGGTGAATGCGGACTTCAAGTCAATCCCGTGGTGTAGTCCTCCTCGCGCTCTCTCAATTGCGAGTAGTTTGATCCTCGTTTAATCAAAGTACATGTTTTTAATTGGCTTTGAACTCGAAACAGCAATTCCAAGCTAAGCAAAAAGACAGAGATGGGGGTACTATTGGAGTCTAGTGATAGGTGTAACAAAGCTTACCTCCCTGCGTGTCCATGTAGTCCCTCACCACGCCCTCCGGCGCGATTCCAAGCATGGGCAATGCATCATCCAGCGTAGCCTGTTCCTGATCGTTGCGGATTCCCTTGTAGGCGTACGTGCGAGTGTCGGGGTCCTTTTGCTGCCACTCCCACCAGACCTTGTCGACCATGGTGTGATGAAGGAAGAAGATCGGATCTAAATTCAATAGTTAGGATGGGCTTCGGTCATTGCAAACAAAATGAGAGAAAAGAAGGGAAAGGAAGAAGCTCGTTGGCGAAGAAAGGAAAAGAGCAAAAAACTGACCATTTGGCGAAGAATTCGGGCCCATATCACCCCTCCCTCCACCAACACCACCATGCACAGCTCCATGCGGACTTGACTCAAGCGCTGGCTGAAACTTTTCATATTCCGTCCATGAGTTGACCTCCTCCATGGCAGCAGGCCCATACGCAATCCCAATCATCTCCGGCTGGCCCGCCTCGGGGAAACCTCTGAGCCAGTCCCGGCTGAGATAATGCGGGAGAACAAGCCGGTCCTTGTATGTAGGACGGAGGTTGCGAAACGGCCCATCAACGACGCGCATCATGTCGGCGTTGTTGGCGGCGTCTTCGGCACTACCGTTACCACCGAAGCCGAGAACGGGATCCCAGACTGCTGCTTTGGATGGGGCGGCCCAGTCAACCGTCCAGTCCCAGTACATGGCGGGGCCGGTGTAGCCGCAGGCGTGCAGGGCGTCTTCGTAGACTTGGACAAAGTAGCGGTGCCAAGGGAGGAAGACGGGTTCGCCGTGGACTGGGGTGATACGTTAGTGTGATGTGGTGAAGGTTTTTGGGTGAACTTACTTCGCTGTGGTGTTGAGAGCTGGGCATGGACGTAGCCAAAGTCATCGTACAAGGTGCTGTGTGTTGGGATGTTGAGGCGGGAGGGTGTCTCGGCGAGGCAGAGGACGGCGTTGATGTATGATTGCTTTTCTGCGTCGCTGGCTTTGGCCCAGTCTTTGCGGACCTTGGGCGATGTGCAGGTACTTTGGCGCCGGTTGAGGTTGTCTGATGGCAAAGCCAGCGCCGCGGCGGCCAGGGTGATGAGGTAGAAGGCCTTCATGGTCTGGATGGGAGAGTACTAGAGCGAGCGACTTCACAGACTGTGTGCGGATGATTGATGATGGAGTGTAATACTGATGGAAGCGATGAGGATGGCGTATAAATACTCCTTCACACGCCACCCATGAGGATTCTTGGGGACTGAGCTGCCTTGCTGGGTTTAGACTCTTGGAGCTGAGATATCCCTCCCCTCGCCCACCCCAGTTGTCAGCTTAGAATCGCACTATCGATTTCATGTTTACAGGGATGCAATAGCGTATACGCGCCGCATCCAATCTCACAGCTCGCCTTGTGTCCATGTGGCCTTTGTCGACGGCACGGGACGCGGATCGTGTGGCTGCTCCCAGTCCATCCATGCCTTACCCCCGCGGCACAGCAGGCACAACTTATCAGATTAAAGCCGATCGTTGGGTCGCCAAGCACAAAGTTGAAATTATCATGGGCCCCAAAACAACCGAACGGTGTAGGAAATCTGTAAGAAGTTCTATTTTATGTCCCTTTGCCCCTCTGCGAATGCGTAACTCGATTGTACCTTCTTGGGAAGCCGGCCAGATGATGCTCACGGGTGCTTACAACCCGCCTTCAAACGTGTCAGGGGTCAAAGGGCGACCCGGTTCGCGGTAAGCCCTATCGCTGCATGCGCCACCAGTACCAAAGCCCAACCCCTGGCGATGACGCACCGTGCCGCATCTTATGTCTGACACGAACCCAATGCCTGGTAACGAACCCATACCTGGTGGGTAGTTGGCAAACCCTCGAGGAATAGCTGATTTACAATCCAGGTCGGTGCTTTCTTCCAAGTTCAGAGCTGCGAGTTGCCATCCGGGCCGGGGACCCGTTGAGGCGACCAAGTCCTGAGCGGCAATTTGCCGTTGAACGGGAACCATGTCAGGAAATGGCTACAATTGTCCTCAAATCTTATCATCCCAACTTGTCCTAATCTAATCCATGCTTTACGTTGTCTTTTTTGGTGTTTATGAGGTTGATAAACGCAATGTTAGGTATAGTGTTAGCAGAAGAAACAGCTAGAAACAAGAAAAATACAACTAAAGACTAGATTAAAATTCACTGGGTAAACCTGAACAAACTTCTTTTTGTACTGTGGCGCTGTGACGACTAGCAGAATGTACCCACACGCTATCGTGCCAACCTTCCAAGAGGAATTCCAGAATTATAAGGTTACGGCTTAGAATTTTAAGTGTAGGTTATATTGCTCGCCTGTCAACAGCTGTGACAGATGCCATTTGCTTCAACTTAATTAAAGTAATTGAGACTCATGGACTAGTCGATATCACGAGCCAAAGAATGCGGAAAAACTACCTAAGTACCTGTGCTACCTATCATTTACAACCCCGGATACACACAGACATGTCCATACAACAACAGGAACTATCATCAAGGCCAAAAGGAAAGAAATTACAAACGTTTCGCCGGCTGACAGCTTTTTGGGGAGAGAAGAAAAGGAGGATTGGACGATAATGTATGCCAAACCTATCGAGATGGCGAAGAGCACTGTTAAGCACACATCCTCCTTTTGACGTTGGTACATTTCCACTTCCCACTGCCTCTTGTACTCCTTGTTGGCCTCTGCTTTCAGGCTTTCGTTTATCGTGAACTCAACTTTTACTGAAAATTCCCTCCGTCTTCCAGTAATGTGAAGTGCTCCTTGGACGTCGACGAAGGCCCATCCAACCGATGCTCTTTGTTGGTGGGATAAAGCAACGAAGACTTGATTATCCAACAGCTTCTGAATGGTAGAATCTCTGGCTGTAAACCTCTCAAGGCTGAAATGGTACTCGTACCCGCTTGGATACAACCTTGGTTCAGCCCAAAGAACAATCACGATACGCCTAGGCTTTACGCCAAGTTTGTCGGTCCATCCAATTGAGCCAAATTGTTCGACTCCTGATTCAACAGGATCCACCAATAGTTCGACGGCAACCCTCTGGCCTAGAAAAAATGCGAGAGGAATATTCGTTTCGTTTGCTGCACCGGCCAATCCGTGTATCCCGGCAACTTTAATCTGGGCAGGGAGAGAAAAGCTAACCCCATGATTTTGAAAGATGTCGTCGGCCAATGGGGCGGTTCCTTTCTCGGCGAATCGTTCCAGCACAATGTCCTCCCAAACGGGTTTATGTTGGTGAGGGCGAAGAATCGTCTCAGAGGGTCTAGCTCGTAGATAGGTGCCGGCACCCGAGCCAACAACCTCGATGCTTACCACCCTGGAAAGGTCTGTGCCGTGGAAACACTTCAAGCCGAGAATTTTTCTGTCGTTGCCGTTTTGATCCACGGTGCAGTTGAGTGAGACCTGTCCGCCCCCCAGAACAGTTGTTGAACCTGCCATGCTGGTGCGAAATGGAGTGATCCGTGTATCGCTCGCAAATTCGTCGGGCGATGATGCGAATAAGCCGCGGTATGGAAACTCGGATGCCGTTTGTTCACTGGCCTGCCAAGCGAACAGACTGTCATCCTGTGTCTGCTTCAGGATTTCGTCCTGGAGGCGAAGGAACGCCTTCCGCCCTTCACCGTAGATCATGGACATGTTGACGTCAAATAGTCCCATGAGACAGTAGGCGGTGTCTTCCTCGCGCGTGGTCCGTCGCCCTGCCGCCCAGCTCATCCGGTCGGCAACACTGATCTCTCCCAGTGGTGTTTCTTGCCTAAGCACCTTTTGTGGAATCCGCGTTATTTTCTCGAGGATTTCGCCAAGATCACTCTTCGTTCCAACTTTCCTCCAACTTGGCCCAAAGAAGTCGGCGTTGCGAGGAGCGAGTAATTCTTGAAGTGTCCAGCCGCGGGAGAACCACCGGCAGCTCTTCAGGACCGAGGCATCCCTAATAGGAACTGAAACGTCATCGGGGAAATCCTGGAGGTAGATGTAACAGATGGCCGATTTACGATACCACTGGAACATCGAGTTAATGGCTTCCCCGAGCTCGGCGCTGCTGTCCTTGTTGATACAGCAGGTGTCGACCCACGCAAATCGAAAGCCGTCGCGAAGGGCCTGCTCACATGTGGTCTTGATCTTTCGGAAACCGGCCTTGTCTTCGCATCTTGGCGAGCCGTTGAACTCTGCGAATGTGATTTCATCTTTTCCCCATGTGTGCGACAGGATTGCGTACGGTGGAGGATTTGCGACGAAGTATTCGAGGGTCAAAGTATCGCAGTTGACGAGATACATATCGTTTGAAGCAATTATGTTGAAGTCATTGCAAACAACTGAAAATGACGTTTAGAGGGGAACTGAGAGAAGAGTACCAAGGCAGCATTCGAATTCATTGAGATGAAGATTGACCATTGCGTCTGGAGCGGGGAACAAGGCCTCCAAGCCCTCCCGAAAATCGCAGACACACAGCCACTGGATACAGGGCGGAGCAAGCCTCATTTCTGCATGGATGCCCACATTCCAAGGCACCCATGCGGGCCGGCAACCAACTCAGAGATGGTTGTATCCAATGGTTTTCGGCACGCCCTCCCTTGTGCATCCCACCACTAACGGGCGCCCAAACTGAATTGCATGCGTTTTAACAACATGCAAGACTTGCGCACTTTGACCGTCGCTGAACGCAACTACAAACGCGGAACTTGAATCGAAGAACCAAAAGTAGGTAACATTACACAAAACCCGTATCATGACTACTGATGAAAAGCGACAGACGCTAATTATCCCTCAGTCTTGGCATTGTCACTGACAGAGCCTGATTGTTTGCCGCCCTCCTCGAAAACCCTTTCGTTCTTAACCGAGGGTTGAGTCCCTTCTTCAGATTTCTCAACGTTACTTTCCTTCTTGATGCTCTTCCATTCGACGACCACGGCCCCAAGGATCATAACAGCACTCAGCGCAGCCGACAGCAGAAACACCCGTGTCAATGCGAAGCTGTACGCATCCACAACTGCGTCGATCTCATCGGATGGCACAACCCTCCGAAGGTCTGTCGCTCCAGTGTTGATGATACTTTGGGGGTCCAGTCCGGCAACCCCCGAAAGTTGCTCCACCAGCTTGTTTGAGAAGAGATTCTGAGCAACTGACAGAAATATGGCACCGCCAAGCTGCTGCATGAAAAACATGAGCGAGATACCAAGGGGGACATCGGCACGTTGCAAGATATTTTGTGCCGGCATCATGGAAGTTTGGAAGCCGCAGCCGATACCAAGTCCGTATAACGCCTGGTACCCGATCCACTCGCCCCTCTCAGAGTCTGGGTGGAGTGTGGTCAGTAGGCCGGCACCGACAGAGCTGATGATGGGAGACAGTAGCAATCCGGGTGTGTAATAGCCGGTCTTTTGCGTGAAAACGGCGACAACAATCCCCATAACGGTCAACCCCAGGACCAAGGGAAGTGACCTAATACCAGCTTGAACAGCTGACTGACCCTGGGCGGCTTGAAACCAGATTGACAGATAGTAGGCGATGCACATCATGCCTCCCGAGAGGAGGAACATGAAGACCATGCTGCCAGCGATGGAGCGATTGAGAACGACTCGGGTGGGTGCCATGGCTGTATCTGGCATCATGACTTCGACAGCAACAAAGACGGCGAACAGCACTGCAAAAGTGACCAAGAGGCCGATGATTCTAGGCGATGACCAGGGGAACTCGACTGATCCACCCCATTGGAGGGCAAGGATGAGGGATACCATGGAGGGGGCAAAGAAGAAGAAGCCGATGGGATCTAGTTGCTTGATCTGAGCTGGGAGACAGAGCGTTTGGGTTCTCGGCGGGTCGAAACGAAAGAAGGTGAGCACGGAGAGGAATGTGAAGCTCCCGATTGGAAGGTTGATGTAGAAGCACCATCTCCAGGATCTACGACAGGTCAGCATTTGCGAGAGCTTTACAAGTCAAGGGTCGATACTCACACATTGTCGGTAAGAGTGCCTCCAATGAGAGGCCCAAGGACAGAGGAGAGCGCAAAGATCATGCCGGACATGGAAATGAAGATGGGGCGCTTGCGGATTGGAATCAGCGGCACCATCAACATCGTACCGCCAGCAAAAATCCCTGCTGCTCCAATACCAGCAATGGCCCGACCAACGACGAATGCAGGAGAGTTTGGTGCCGCACCGCAGAGGGCTGAACCGACCTCAAACACGACAATTGAGGAGAGGAAGACCCATTTCGTCGAGTAGAGCTTGTAAATTCGGCCAAACACAGGAGTGAAACAGGCGTTGGTCAGCATGTAGGCGCTGCCATACCACCCAATGTCTTGGATCGAGCCGAACTCGTTGGTGATGGCGGCGAGGGGTATCGCGATGATTGTTCGGTCCTGTATGGTCAGTCACGCCGATCACACGGATAGAGACACGATGCTCACCAATGCGACAAGAAACATGGCCAAGTACATGCCAATCAAGATGGTCCAGAACTTTAGCGATCGCGGCTGATAATTCCGTTCGGCGTCGTCATATTCGTCAGATGGGCCATCAGACTCGATGACGTCGGACTGTTTGGCGCGTTCAGGGTACCCTTCGGCCATGGTGTCTGCTCGGGAAAACTTTGCTCGAAAAGATTTGTAGAATGTTGGTGTGCTGTGTAACTTGGTGTATGACCCACTGTGCGCTGGAACTTTGCCTGGCGAATGGGCCGCGTCTTATACACATTTGCGGCATGGCAACATTGTCACCGGCGGGCCCGAAGTTTGTCAGTGTCACAAGGATTCGATATCTGGCAGCCCGAGTTAACTCTTGCTTCCTTTCATGAACAATGCGCGGAAGGCACGACCTGATCCCGTCGGGGACTTCGAACATGCGATGAAGGTCACATGACGTGACGCACTCCCTGACTTCGGACGTTAGATTTTCCCGAGATCACCACACGCCCGCGATCGGGTCCGCAAGCTCCCTCCGACACAAAATCCCCCGAGACACAATTTTTCAACGGTCGTTCATTTTTTTTTCGTCGATCTCTTCGCAATCATGTCGAGCGAACCTGCGACGCCAGAGATCGACACGATGTCCAGGAAGGCGCAACGGGTGCTGGCATGCGTGCTTTGTCAGCAACGGAAGGTCAAATGCGGTGAGTTGAACCCGTCACGATTGCCGCTGGCTCCTTCCCGTCCTCTAATAACCCCATCCGATGGGAGCTCCGGGTGGCTATAGGGTAGCAGCCTTCACATCCCAATTTTTTTCAACGTGGAATATGACGGCTAACGAATTCATGAGTGCCAAGACCGAACCTTCCCTTGCAGCGGCTGCCTTAAGGCCGGTGTTCAGTGCATCCCGAGTTCGCTGATCCCAAAGCAAAGGAAGCGCAGATTTCCCGAGCGAGAGCTTTTGGACCGCCTTCGGATGTACGAGGCGCTTCTTGTCGAAAACAACATCAAGTATGAGCCCCTCCATGGAGCGCCACGACAACCCGCATCCCAGCAACCGACACCACGAAGCCAATCCCCAGTGTCGTCAAATGTCAAAAATGAGGTCTACCAACCAAAGTATGCATCCTGCTCTTCTGAGTCGTTTTGTGAGATGCTCTTGTCCAGCATCACTGACCAGACCTCAGGAATTTCTGGCACGCGATGAAACAAGCTGTGCGCGACGAAGACAGTGAAAGTGACTTTTCGGGTGACGAAGCCCACGAGCCCGCAATCCAGGATGCGTTGCGTCGAGGCTTCCAGTTCAACAACGACCACCTCCTCCTTGGATCGTCGAGCGGCATGACTGACCTCTCAACACTTCATCCGAGCCCGATTCAGATCTTCCGACTCTGGCAAATGTACTTGGAGAACGTCGACCCGCTCTTCAAAGTCACTCACAGCATTACTCTGCAGTCCCGGATCATTGAGGCTGCTTCCAACCTCGCCAGCATCTCCCCATCTCTGGAGGCACTGGTGTTTGCGATCTACTGCATCGCTGTGAATAGCCTCAGTCCAGACGACTGCCGAGCCGCCTTTGGTTCGTCCAAGGACGATCTACTCAGCTCGTATCGGTTTGGGTGCCAGCAAGCGTTGACTAACGCTCGATTTCTGCAAACCCGGGACCGGGATTGTTTGACTGCATTGTTCCTCTATCTCGTATGTTGCATCTCTAGTCTAATCCGACTGCAATTGACAACAACAGGTTTCCATCGGCCGCAAGATGCACCCTCAGTCCATTTGTTCACTGTGTGGCGTCGCCATGCGGATTGCTCAGCACATGGGCATCCACACCGAGGCCGCCCTGGCGAGATGCACACCATTCGAAGCTGAAATGCGCCGTCGACTTTGGTGGGCACTTGTTGTCTTCGACCGTCGCATTGCCGAGGTGTCTGGCAGTATGAGTGTGACGTACTTGGTGCCCGCCTGGGACTGCAAGATTCCTTTGAACGTCAATGACTCTGAGCTACGCCCGGAGATGAACGAGCTCCCTGCGTCAGCATGCACGGCCACGGAAGCAGTATTTGCCGTGTCACGCGCCGAGTTTGGTGACTTCATTCGGCACACGGGTTTCCAACTCGACTTTACATGCCCCTGGCTGAAGCCATTGGCCAGAGACCAACAACACAGTCACACGCCTGATGGCTTTGTCATGCCAGCCCTCGAAACCATACTAGAGGACAAGTATCTCCAGTTCTGCGACACCAAGAATCCGCTGCACTACATGACCATCTGGATGACACGGGCGCAAATAGCCACAGCGCATCTCATCGAGTATTTCTCAAAGTACCAAGATCCCGAGACCCCTCGACCAACGGAGGAGCAGCGAAGCGCAGCCGTTTCCCTCGCCTTGAGAACTCTTGTCTGCAACACGAGGATCATGACCTCACCTCTGAGCAAAAGATTTCGCTGGCTGGTTCAGTTCTACTTTCCATTCCCCCACTACTTTCAAATTGTCCGGGAGTTGAAGCGCAAACCGCTCGGAGAGCAAGCAGACAGAGCCTGGGCCGTCATGGCCGAGAACTACGAAGCACTTTTTGAGTCTTTCGGCATGTCAACCAATGATCATCCCAGTTTTCAGGTGTTTGGAAAGCTGATCCTCACGGCTTGGGAGGCTAGGGAAGCTGCCGCGGTTGAAGTCTCCAGCGAGCCGCCGATTCCTCCGAGGATGATCGCCCATGTCAAGCAGCAGTTGGGACTAATAAAGGGAAAGGGAAAAGAAACCGATGATCTGGAAACCGTTCCTGAATTGGGTCATTCTGACGTAGGAATGTCAGCAACCTCGGCGTCTCAGGCGTACATGGTGGGATTTGGATTTCAAGAAGGCTTCCAGGTTCCGCTTTTTGTTGACCCTGATCAGTTGACGTGGAACACGATGAACTGGACTTGAGGCCCCCGACGTCTTCTAGTTTCTCCAGAGATAAAAAGAAAGATGATGCACTCAACATCAAGCAACAACCAGCCGTCCCTCGTGCAACCTGATACCCACAGCCTTTGCCTTCTCCTTGGCCTCCTCCATCCCATTCACCGACCCAACAGCATGCCCAATCTCGGTCGTCGCCGCAATAACCGTAGCCAACTCGGAGCTCTTAAGCACCGGCGTCCCCATCTTGGCCGTCCGATGCATGGTCGCCACAAGAAACAGATACGACAAGACCAACTCAACAGCCAAAAACGACACCCACCCCCAATGAATCGCCACAAACGTCGTATCAGCCCACGAAGTCCCATTCACAGCCACCGTCTGGTTCAAGCTCGTTCGTAAACTGCCATCAATATCAGTCCCGTCCAGAAACATCCCAACCCAACCAAGCAGTCTCCACCATCGAGAGCAGGAAGAAAGAAAGAAAAAAAAAAGGGAACACTCACAAGTTCGAAATCGAAACAGCCTCATACTCAAAATACCCACTCAACTCCTGTACCTGCCGCTCCACGCTCCTCGCCTCGCGCTCCTCCAGCCCGCGCCCCATCATGATGCGCAGGATATGATTCGCGTTCCGCTCCGAATACAGCGTCGAATCCGCCTCGATGCCGTCCCAGAGGGCGAAAGCTGCCATTTCGTAGTAGATTCGCTTTTGGAGGTGCAAAGTCCAGGCTTTGTCGATGCTGTACGACATCTCTGGATCGGCAGGGTCTTGGAGGTGTGTAGCGCCGGTTTGGGCGTCCGGGTCGATGACGCAGTCGCGGTAGTAGATCGGATCCCAAGGTGGGGTGGTGGTGTTGCAGTGGACGCCTGCAAGGGGTTTTTGCGGGGTAGGGTTCGATAGGGGTGTGTTGGAGGCGGAGATGATGGATGTGCGGGCGTGGCTGGCGGTGTAGGTTGTGTTGTACGTGTTGACGCAGTAGTGGTACATGATTTCGATGGCGTTGAAGGTCCAGGGTGTTGGGTTTGCTGAGCGGTCGTAGCCTGGGTATGAGACGTTGCCTGCGTTGGACCACACCAGGTAGAGGTGTGTGATGGCTGTGTTGATATCGTTGGAATCTTTGAATGCGAGGCTGTAGTCGCGCCCGGCGAGGACAAAGTTCCAGGAGAGGGGTGTTACGAGTTGGAGGGGCTCTTGGTCTGGGGAGTCGGGGATCAGGGTGGCGTTCCAGCCAGGGAGGACGGGGCCTTCGAGGACGACCTCCTCGAGCGGGCTGGGAGATTATTAGTTGTGGAGAAGAGAAGGGATTGGGCGGCTTACTCGTCCTCTTCGATGGCTTTCCAGTCTTTGTAGGTGCTTTCGGGAATGTAGGTTACGCTGAGACGATCCGATACGTCGCCGACCTTCATGCACAGGGCGAGAGACGAGTAGACCTGAAAGTCGCATTGTGTTGATGGGCAGTCAAGTGGAACGTGCTCGACTGTGTCGATGAGTTGACCGCCAAGGACACCTCGATAGACGGCGCTGTCGATTAGGGTTTGCAACCGGGAGTCGATCTGTGCCGAGTAGTTTCTTGTAGATGGCACGTCCACCGTCAGCGGGATAGGACTTGGCCTGATTGGATATGCGATTGTCAGCTGCGTGACGGGTGACGTAAAGGCGCTGAGCAGGGACAAGATGGCGGCTAGAGTGACAAAGTGTCTCCACTTGAAGTTCCAGATCAGAAGCCACGAGCCCCATGGGCCTCGACTGGAGTTGTCCAGCACGTCAAACTCGTGGAGGTTAGATGGTCGTTTTTTGAGGTTGCCCGGTGTGGCGGTCATGTTCCACTTCCACTGGCTGAGGGCTTCCGAGATGACAGTCGTGAAGGATGCCTTGGCAAAGGTGGTGAAGAAGGCAAGAAAGGTGTTGAGGGTGATGTTCATCGGAAGTTTTGGCAAAGGGTGGGAGTCGTAAGCTCCGAGGACCGCAACAATAACTGCAAAGTTTGTCAGCGACATCTATCTACCTAGATGGGTCTGATGGGAGGCATACTTGTAAACGAGCAGAGACTGGCAATGCAGAAGCAAATCTCAGCCAGCCATTGCCTCCACAAGGGTTTCGGTTTGGCATTCAGCGCAGGTCGACTGTCGATCTTCTCGGCGGACCGGCCGTTGAAAGTGTTAGTCTGCACTAGGGTCGGTGCAGACTGCAGCTCCCCGGCCTCGTTAGTATGCGGTGAGTTGGGCGAGACATCCCCTCTGACTGTTGTTGAGCTTTCAGTTGGCTGGATGGAATTGCTGGATGATGTGATTGGTGAGCCCTCGCTGCAGGGAGTCGACAACCGTTCGACGGGGCTGGTGTCCAGTGGCGGGTGACTGGTGGTCCTGTCCATGACTGGGATGGGTACCTATGCGTTGTGCTTGGTTTTTGTGTGAGAATCTGTGGACCTCGAATACGGAAAGACCTCTACTTTTATCTTCCCTTGTCGTCGTGAACTTTGAATCTGCATGTTGTTGAATCTTCCGCTTCTCGGCCTCGCAGTCGATGTTGAAGCACACCAGGTCGGTTGAGTACGACGCTTACTCACGCACTGACGCCGTGTGCGTTGTTTTCAAAGATTCTCGGTCACCTTTCAAGCATGCACCCCGGGAAGTTGAGGCGTGGAGGGTACCCCGAAGAAAAGAAGAAAAGCAGACACTCGGCTCCTAGCCCGTGGGGAGATGTTGCCAAGACACACAAGGCGGCTCATGCATGCACGACCGGCAGATGGCATGCAGCTTTGGCATGTTGGCCCACCAGGACGGCCAATCCCCAGGCGTCGGGAATGCACTTCGCTGAATCATGCCCATGATCTCTTACACGTGGAGCTGAAACAAAAGTACCGCAAACCAATAGTTTCTTCACCACATTCTCGATTCAGTAATTGGGTCCGTTGATGATGTCGTTTTTGCCACTCGTCGGCACAGTGGGTGGCGTGGTGTTTGTGTTTTGGCACCAAGGGCAATCCCTCTCTCCCCTTCCTCAACAAATGATGGACCCCACGGCCAATGATAGTGGCCATGGGTGCAGGGTTCCGGCGCATACGTTCAGCCCCGAAGCCCATTTCCTGACCATCCAGCTGGGAAGTCCACCAATGAGCCACCAGCCCCGGGCGCATAGAGGTACCCGGTCTCGTTGGTCATGCAAACCGCAACATTGGGCAAAGGTTGCGCCTTCTGTAAAAGAACCCCACGCCGTTGTCCTGCATTTATGTTGGTGGCGGGTTTGCGGTCCCATGCAGGCCACATGCGATGCTGACAGGCACTATTCTCACCAGCGCAGGTGTTGATGCGCTTCGTGGAGAGCTACAAGAACCCCGACAGCAAGGCGACCAAGGACTTTTGGAACCAGATTGCCCGGGCCTACCGCGGCGGCGAGCGCGGTGCACCGCCCGCCATCATCTCGGGGTGGATCACCGCTTTTTTCTTTTGGGATACCAGCGGACAGCCCTTTGCTCGGGGCGAGAGCACGGCCTTGGGGCTGGGCGGGGTCCGGTTCGCGAGTCTGGATCTCCGTGATCTGCCCATTGGCTATCCAGGCGCTCCTTTTACCACGCGCGACTTTGGCGGCATGGAGGAATTTTCGCCTATGTCGTTGCGGGGACGCTGGGGAAGCGCATCCGAAAGGGGGCGCCTGGGGGCTTCGAGGCGGCGTTCCGCCGCAACAATGGCAGTGAAAGGTTTCTACTGGATCAGACGGAGCATGGGACGCTGCAGGCCATGTCTGCTTGGATGCTGTGTGGTCCGGTGCCAGGAAGCGCAACATCAGGGGTGGCACGGGGTGTGAATCGGGACTTTGAAATGAGCAGTGTTGGGCTGTTATGTTGAGGATACTCACTGGGGACTGACAACTGGGCAGGATGTTTCTTTTTGGGATGTGCTATATCTATTATTTGACCAACAAGGGCTGGATACAAGTCGGCAATGTACGCCGCAGTCCACTGCAGCACAGAATCGAAAACAGGTAGCCCCTTTTCCTCCCGCTCTACATCTTGTCAAAAAAAAATCCCGGCTGGGATCGAACGATGCGGAAACAAATGAAACTCCAGCTCCACAAGGGCCAAGCCAAATATGTCATGGTGGGGAATAATACTATTATAAGCTCGGAACCAGGTTCCCCTTAGACAGCTCCCCAGAGTACGGTAAATCTCTCGGGACGTGCCTACTATGGATACAAATTTATGAGAGCAATTTCTTGCCGTCAACTGTCCAGAGCATGCCGTAACACGTGCCCTACTACGCACCACCCCGAGGATATTTAACAGCAGGACTTAAAAATAGTCCTGCCAAAGGGGGAGCCAAAGTTGGGCTATATGGTTGAAATGTACCAGGCAGGGTCTTGTCAATCGTGAGTGTGGTAGCTACGTATCGGCAGTTGGTATCGAGTGGGTGTTGCAACAGTAACTACCTCAGCACTTTGGACAATCTGAGTGGCTGCTCGGTTTTATTCCCATCTCTTCCATGCCCACTTTGGGGACAAAGCTGACGACATTTCCGCTGCTCGGGCCTGATGCCCCGCGGGAGGTTATTGACAAAAGGAATTGTTATCCGACATTGCCAGAGGAGAATGGGTTGGTGTTGTTGACTTTGTTGAAGTTGTGAAGGGCGGACAGGGAGGATGTGTCCGAAGTGCGGCTGCTGTGTCTACGGATTGATTCGCTTTATCTTGTCATGGTGCGAGAAGCAACTAGGTGTGTTACGGTCAAGATATCAACATCTTCTCAAGTTGCACTCCTTGTAGTTGATCATATTTTTTTTCAAGAAGAGACCGAGATTTCGATTTTAGGTCAATAGATCTTCTACGGACTATATTAAATACAGAAATCCCTATAAATACTTTTAGAAACAATACGAACACTCCTCTTCACCATCTCTCCTCCCAGTACAGCCGCAAGTTCATCTCGATATTGACAAAGCTCTGTCACAACGCAGGCTACCGAACTACAAACGGCAGGACTCCAGCAGAACTCCTCCTTTCACATATACTTCTTCGCAATTCGGATAACATCGGCTGGGAATTGTTAAAGCTCCTTCTTCAGGAACCCTGCAGCCAAGGAAAGTGCACGGGGGATCAAGCCCAGGCCGGAGACAGGGATCTGCCCGAAAATGGCGAGGGCCAAACTCGGCAAGTGACATCACCAGGCCCTAACATCCTGAGGCTATGGGCATTCCTTCTGCAGATCGTGCCCCCGGGACTTGGATGCAACTGCGAGGGGACGCCACACTGCGATAAGTGTGCTGGCCGGGTGAAATCTGTCTGCAATTTCCTCCTCGATCGTGGCGTGTTGGACGAGTTTGAGTTAGAAGACGGATCCTCGGGGGTCCTTCTGCTGTTAGAATGCTTCTGCAACGGTGGAGAGTTCGTTTAGGAGTTGGTCGTGGGCTCTATCGAGTCCGTAACAAGGGCGATTCGGGAGACGCGATACTGGGCATCGATCAAGAGTCACCATCTGGTCGTCGAGCTCCTGGTGGGCGCGGTCTGGCTCGGGTTCGACCTTTTGGTCGCCCATCTCGCCTCATTCGGCGTGGATGTCCACGCACATATGGATGGCGTTTCGGCGACTCAGCAGGCGTGCATGCCAAATGCAGCGATTAAATTGACGACCTTTTAAGCCATCGTCGGCGCGGTGGACCATGCTCAAATCGACGCAGTCAGCACCACAGTCACGAAATATTATGGCTTGATGCATCTTTTGGGGCTCCGCGATGTCCGTTACGCGGCGGGGAAGCTGGAGATATTGATTGGGAAAGGACTTGACGTCAATCTAGTCACAGGGCGTGCCAGCCATGGTGCACCACTTGCATGGACTATCCTTTGAAACGGCGCAGATACTCCTCGATGCGGGTGCCGGCCCCTGCTTGCAGGGCAAGAATGGCCAGGATTCGCTGCTTATGGCTGTTTGACAGCAATGTCGACTTTCTGCGACAGGTCGAGATGCGATCCAACCATAGCCCGGTTTATTGGCGTCATACATGCGCGTCTCGAAAATGGCGTGCGGGCAAATACGAGCAATTTCATGGGTGCAATGCCTTACACGTGGCCGCGCTCTTCTCCTCCAACGACCTAGAGTGTCTTCGACTTTACGTCGAGGGTGGTTACGCCAGCTCCATGAGCCCAACGACTACCGGAGGCTTTAAGTACTTCCGTTTGGCGGCCCATTCAAATAACGAGGCCGCCCTTCGATATTTCAGCTCACATCTCGGCCGCAGCGTTCTCGACAAGCAAACTGACAGCGGATTATCTGCTCTTGACATCGCAATCAAAGAAGGTTGGGCTGGCGCCGTCAGGACACTGTTAGAACTTGGTACCAAGCAGAAGATGGACAAGGCCGGCATCACTCCAATCATTCGCGCACTGATGCACAATCACCACGAGATCGTAGAGATATTAGAGGCCTCGCTCGACCGACATACAGCCACACTTCAGACTGCGGCGGCGAGACGAGAGCTACGCACCTCGGGAATGCGGCACGCCCTGGAAGAGGCCATCATGAATGACAACGTGGAGACGTGCGATCGACTTTTTGAGACGGGCTGCCCTCTAAACCAGCCGCTGTTACGGTGTTTGCAGTGCCCCCCGTTGCTCTTGGCCCTCCGAAACGACATGGCTGAGGTTGCAAACTGGCTTCTTGTGACCGGTGATGATCTCAACATTCTCGGGCCAATCTGCGATCGCCGCTCTGAGTTCGAGGATGGCTCTACACCAAAAACAACGATTGACATCGCCGCAAGCTCGCCAACATTGGTTCGCCTCCTCCGGAAGCTCCTAACCGAGTACATGAATTGCGGTGGACGTCCCTTTCTTGAACATGCAACGGTTTTGCATTGCGCAGCAAGTGTAGGGAATTTGAACGGTATAAAAGCAATACTTTCCCACATCCGGGATAACTTGGGGCTTTATCGGTAAGTCAAAACACTACAAGAAAACGCTGCTGTTCCCGCACCCATTGTGATTCACGGAATGACCTCTTTATTAACCACGCAAGCTTCTTAGGGCGACCCAGTCATCTATTCTTGATGGATGCACAACTCTCAATGACGTACTCCCAGTCTTGGTCAATGTCAAATCTGATCATTCCAACCCAGACAGCAGCGCGACCGCCTTGAGCCTTCTCATGTCAGAAGATGACCTTTCTGCCATTATCTTGATGCTCCTGGAAGCTGGAGCGAATGCCGAAATTCGCAACGCCGAGTTACGGACGCCACTCCTGGAAGCCATGAGATTTTCAGAAATGGATGCCGCCCGAGGCCTAGTCGCACGTGGTGCCGATGTCCACGTCCTGGACAGATACGGCTATTCTGCTCTGGCCTTTTTAACGGACGTATCCTCGTTTTCATACTTCCTGGCCCTTGGCCTGGACCCCTTACTGTCAGACATTATAGGGTTGTGCTCTCTTCACTATGCAGTCAACCCCAGCCAACCTAAGCTCCCGTCTTTTGTTCTCGGAAGTCCAGGCATGCTCATAGCCATGCCATGTATCCCCGCCTATACTGCTTCGGAAGACCCGGAAAACTTTTTCTCCTTCGTCTCCGACCTCCCCCCGATCCAACGGCGCCTGGCACGGGTTGGACGCCGGGAGAGCCTGGTGGATCTGCAACCCGAGGGCTCGGGCATTATTAGACCACTTTGTGTGACGGCTCAATACGGCCACATCACAATGCAGTCTCTACTATCCGTTGGAGCCGAGATCGGCTTCGACGGTTGCCCAGACAGGACTGCGTTAATGACAGCCTGCCGGATGGGTCGCTCAGATGCAGTCAAGCTTCTCGTACAGGCCGGGGCCGCAATTTTGTTTACCAATCGCAACACAAGCACCCAGCATAATGCTCTCGACGCGGCTCGACGCTCCCCAAAGATTGCGAGATGGCTGCTCGTGGAGAGATGGCCGAAACCGAGTTGGAAGAGGCTTATTATCGGCGGAAGCGGCGGGATCGGAGGGTCCCTCGTTGTCCTGCTGGAGCGGAAACTGGGTCACTTCGCTGGGGCTTCCATGGGGTTTTCAGGACTGGGATCATAAAAGAGGGTTTGCGGGGTTTGCGGCGAGGAATCTCCGCTTGCGACGGGAATTCGCAGGCAAGGTACAGGGTGGTGTGAGATTGCGCTAACTTTACTTGGACTCTCGAGTTCCCTTGGAGGACTCGGATTTGCCGAGTTCAATTGTAAGCTGTAGGTATTGTACCTTATTCTTGATGGAGGACTTCATAACTTGCGAGCGGAAGTTCAATCACTCACCTAGGGCTGAGGAAGCTATTCTCGCTCCCGCCCAATGTTACGTAACTGTTTTCCGTCGGGGAATAGTCGGTGACTGAAAGCGTGGGCAAGTGGGGGCAAGATGATGTGTCTGAGCGATTATCAGATGATCTGATAAGATCAACGTGCATGGTGGCGCATCGCGATGCAACACCATCCCCCTTGAAGCACCCGCCAAGATCAATAATCTGGAGATCCTGCTGCCCGAGACCGGAGTGAGGCCGTCGGGGCAGCCGGGCTGACTCGGGTGACTTGAATGGAGGCTCCGGCCGCGGAGGACAGGGCCGGGAAAAGACGTATATAAACCCTGTGAGCTCCGTCGATGATCCCTTCCAGTGTCACAGAGGTTCACTACCGCTGCCAAGTATCGACCCAACACGCCATGCGCTTCTCCCTCCTCATCACTGCTCTGGGCAGCTTCGTTGCGGCTGTTCCCTTGGGGGCAGACGTCCCGACCCCTGTGGCAGAAGCCCTTGCACCCCGTCAAACTCTCAATCCCCAATACGTGAGTCTTTCGATGTCCAAGCGCGCTGCCAACTCTCGTGTAATAGCCGCTGACCAGGTTTTAGCTTGCTTGCATCCAAGCTTGTGTGCGGCCTTGCGGAATCAACATTCCTCAGTGCATGACGCACTGCGCTCCTGCCTGCGCTGCTTTGTATCCTCCGTACGGTTAAGATGGAAGTGGAAGGTTGGAAAGATTGACTCGTCTGAACGATCGAGGGCAGTTGTATGCAATTGGGGCTGATTTCCGTTGGTTGTGCTTGATGTTGTTGGATAGTTCAAAAGAGGAAGTGGGAGATGCTCTACAGTTGGAGGAACTATTTGACTTTCCATCTCTTACGGCCACGTTTTAATATCTTGGTAGATCCTTCGCCATTACCGGTATTATAAATAGATTGCAAGTCTGCCAAATAATGCCTGAAGAGTCAGAGATTTTCATCGGATGGATAACATAGGTTCCCAGTTTCAAAAGGTAGAGATCTAGGTAAAGCTACCAACAAAACCGCTTCGCTGCGGACCGTTGTCAATATAGGAGGTCAGAAGAGAGTTTTTATTTCTACACTTCTTCATCTTAGGGTTGGGGTTAGCTACGTCTGCAAAGTTTCGGGCTTGTTGATAGAACTTATTGGCTGTGACAACCACAAATGATACGAAGAGGTAAATGCATGACAAAGAGAAACGTTCATGCGCAGCTTGCTTAAAGCAGAATCGTGCATCTCCGGAGTGGCGGTGTGTTGGTGCAGATCAGATTCATGGGCCCGCAAAGCTTCACAACTCCGACCTCCCGTATTTCGTCTAGGTTATAGACACGACACAACACTTCTAGGGGAGAACGATAGCTCCAATATTGTACCGTGCGACACCAATTACCCAAAAAAAAAAATGGTGTCAGAAGACCCGCTGTCCACCAGCCTTGATCTGTCCGATCTAAAGATAAGCGCTCCCCGCAGCCCTCGATGCCTCGTGTGCCGCGATCTCAGTTATCTCGCCGCGGTCGACGGCGGCGAGATCGACCAGCTCCAACAAGAAATGGCTGAGCGCAACATCACCGAATCCAAGGCCGCAGACGTCACGAAGCCGATGCACCAACAGGAGTGGCCGGCGGACGCAAAGCCACAGTATCCAACCATGCCCGAATACAAAACGTCGGCTCAGAGAGGATGTCGCTGCTGCGCCTTTGTGTATCTCCTGTACAACGCCGTCTCCCAGCTCATCATGGCTCACGGCTTCGCCACGGTCAACGGATGGGGAATGGGCGTGAAAGACGACGACATACATGGCTTCGTCATGCGGCTGCGCGGTACCCTTAGGCTTCGGCTGACCAATGTCAAGTGGCCGCAACTCATGGGTCGTGATCTCGACGGGGACGTGTACACGCTCGGCGAAATCCCTAACTCGATTCCCTTCATCCGAACCACCGCACCAGTTGCCTCCATGACGTTGCAAGCCATGGATGCCGCCAGAGGCTGGCTCAAGCAGTGTCGTGCGAACCACGCCAAGTGCAACGTTAAACGTGAGGGCTTCATGCCCCGACGTCTGGTGCAGATCATCGGCAGCAACATCAGCACGGTTCCGTGCAACCCGCTCGTGGCGGTCCAGTTCACCGAGGTCCCCATCCTCAAGCTCGTAGAGCCTGACGAACCGGTGCCGTACGTTGCGCTCAGCTACTGCTGGGGGGCCAACACGCTGCATTGGACCACTACGACGAAGTCGAACATCGAGAGCCACCGGAAGTGGATCAGCGCGCTGACCATCCCGAGGACGATTGCAGAGGCGATCCAGATGGCTCGCCTTCTCGGCTTCGAGTACATATGGATTGACGCGCTGTGCATCGTTCAGGACGACGTTGACGATTGGACGGCCGAAGCCGCCAGGATGGGCAACGTTTATGGTAACGCCGAGCTGGTGATTTCCGCCAACGTCACCAACGACTGCACCCGGCCCACAGCGGGGTTCCAGACGGTTGGGGTGGCTTACCAGGTCTGTTTCCCTCTAGACGGCTTCTTTGACAAGGTTGCCCCGGGCGTCGTCTGGGACGAGAGTCTGGGCGATGCCGAGTTTCCCTCGCCTGCCACGTTCACGTCGCGGGACGCCGTCGTGCTGCGGATGGCGCACCTCCACTCCATTGCCCAGGCTGGCGTCTATCGGCCGCTCGACGCGAGGGGTTGGACCTGTCAGGAATCGCTGCTAGGTCGCAGGATGTTGTCCGTCACCGGGTTTGAGTGTCTGTGGACATGCGATCAGGGGGTCGATTGTGAATGCGGTGAAAGCCAGACGGTGCTGGAGAACCAAATCGCGGATGCGAAGAAGGGGCAGATGTGGGAAAGCACGCTGTCGTATCGCCCCGTTCAGCGGCTGAGGAGGGCGGCCGTTGAGGGTCGGGTGACGGAGGACCTCCCGTGTCTTGCTACCATGCGCAACACATGGAGACAGCTCGTTGGCGACTATACCCAGAGGGGACTTACGGTGGAGAGTGACAAGTTGATTGCCGTCAGCGGTATGGCTCGGGTGTTCGGAAAGGTCTTTTCCATGCTTTCTCAAGATTGGGAGAACCCCACGCCGTCGTACTTGGCTGGCATCTGGAGAGACAACGTTCATCAGGATCTGCTCTGGTTCGGACAACGGTTTCCGCAACAAATGTCCGCGGTGGTGGACCTCGGCGGCGACGGGGCTTCGCTGACAGCGTCAAACCTTTCCACCCAACAGCACCAGAACGATGTCGCCAACGAGCCGTTTGAGGCCGCTGAGGCGAGACTCAAGTCTTTCCGCGACCGTCCTTCGAAACCAGCAAAGTATCGAGCCCCGTCCTGGTCCTGGGCCTCTTCCAACTACTGTATCTCGTGGCTTCTGGACATCACAAAATGGGACATTGAACGCAGAGGGGGCGAACACTCGACCACCATGACACCCTACATGACCCTACTTAGCGGCCAAATCAATGCAACCCCGGATGACTACGGCGCTGTCGCATCGGGATGTATCACCGTCAAGGCTCCCCTCGTCGAGGTCAAGCGGCGGAGAATTCCGCTCTCGGCCGAGGACAGGAAGTACATGTCGGAACTCAACGTCCGCTATTCCCCACTCATCAAAGAAGCAGCAACGCCAGAAGCGCAGGCCTCTGTCGACAAGGCCTTCTCGCAGACTGCCGACAAAGCATATTACGCGTTTGTGCGCTCGCGTGGTGGATTCATCTTTGATTACTTTCCAGATGATGAGTTTGCGTCGATGCCCGTCGCGCGCCAAGACAGCTACAAGTGCTTATTTGATTCTTCGCAAAAGGTGTGCCAGGCGGAAGGTTGCGAATGCAAAGAAGGCTGGTCAGAAGAGTCGTTTTGGTGTCTAAAAGTCAACAGAGTCGTCGTCCGGGAGGATTCTCGTCCAGCTCGCATTCAGGATGGTTGGTTAGTGCTCAAGAAGTTTGGGTTGCGAGAGGCATATGAGCGTGTGGGGGTTGGGCATTTCCTGAAGGATGGTCGGGAAGCAAAGGAATTCAGGTTGTTCGATGACGCGGTAGAAAGCGTTTGTCGCATTGTCTAAACGCTTACGCTTGTAGGGTGCAGCTAGGTCTTTAGTCATAGACGACGGCTGATGCTGCGGATTGTCCTAAGAGGCTTAGTTCTGCCGGTTCATTCAACCGCGTCATCCCAAGCGTGTGGGTGGGTGGTGTTCCAGCATCGATTTTAGGTTGCATCCTCCTGGGACTGAAGTGGAAAACGTAAGCCCGTATTCGAATTCGAGAGCTCAATCCCTACCATTGTGGGTTCGTAGCTCACAATTGAGCCTCGAGCATTTCTGAGTCATCCGGCCCCGATGGTTGCATCGTGGACGAAGGAAGGCACGGGTCCACTGATCATATATTCCACCCAATCCCTCGGTTCCCCACTCTCCGCCTCCATCAACAACGCGCCTGCCAACCTCACTCGACCTAATCCAGCCAGTGCAGCGATCATGTTGCAAAATGGATTCGCATGGCAGTACCCGCAGTCTCACTCTGGCCGATTTGCCACATGACATTTTGCGGGACATTTTGGACTATTTTGTGGATGACCCCGACTATCGCATGGGACCGCGCTTCGACGACCTCCCGCACTACGACGACGACGATTTCAAGACGCTCCAATCGCTGCGATCCGTTTGTCGGTCATTCTGCAATATTGCATCGCCATTGCTAATCCCAACACTGAGAGTGAGAATCGACTCCAAGTCTCTGAATCGCATCGGGCAAATCGCCAAGAACCCGCTCATTGTCGCTGGCGTCAGGACCCTCCAGGTTTGCACCGCCTATCGGCCCAGGGAGCTTGCCGAGGATGCGCGGGCCTACAGAGATCTGCAGTCAAAAGTTCTGCGCAGCTTGGAAAGAGCGTGCGACTGGCATACAGAATTCATGCACGAAATGTCTGAAGATGAACTCGAAGGCGATGAAGGTGAAATCGTCAAGGCCATGCATACATATTGGAGCATGCATTCCTCGTGGCGCGCTTGGCCAGAGAGCGATGATGGGAAATACACAGCCCTCTTATCCGAATCCTTCGACGAATATCGACGGCTCCAGCACGAACAGGAGCAATTGCTGACCGACGGCTCATTCGTCGCAACCCTCGCCGCCTTCACCTCTCGCCTCCCTTCGCTCCGCGCCGTATCATTTCTTGACCGAGCCGACGTAGGACTGGACGACTTTAGCGGAAGAGATAACCTGACTGTCCTCGCCAACGACCACGCCAAGTTCCGCCAATTGCTCGTCGCCCCCCACACCTGGGCCGCCCTCGAAGAGTCCAGCACCATCCCAGATATCCCCACCGTCAAACTCCTATGGCAGCTCCCAATCGCCATGCACGCCAACGGCATACCTCTCCCCGCCATCGCCATCTCCCGAATCCCCATCCTCAGCAACTTCCATCACCTCTGCCCGTCCAACAACGACTGGACCGCCCTCGGTGCGGCATGTTCCACCCTCGAGTCCATCTACCTCAGCTCCGGCAACCATGGCGTCCTCCGCCAAGAGCACATGCCCCCCGAGTCTCAATCCCATCTCAACAACTACGTGTCGGCCCTCCTCTCCGGTCCGCACCTCCAAACCCTCGAAGTCGATCTCTACGGCCTCCAGCTCAACACCGGCTCCAACCACGACGACAAAACCCCAACCATGTTGAACCCCCTCGGCGCAGCCATTTCCAGCCTCCGTGCCCGCGATCTGAGGGATATCGTCCTCGGCGAGATCGCCTTTACCCAATCCGAACTCGAACACCTGTTCTCCGCTGTAGGGCGCAAGCTCGGGAGCATCCGGTTCTACTGCGTTGGCGTCACGCAGCCTGGGACATGGGCGCACGCTCTGCATATTCTGCGAGAAAAAATTATGGCGTCATCTAGGGAGTGCACGGCGCAGTTGTCGAGATTGTGCGGGGGAGAATTTGAGAGGTTTAAGGAGGGGAAGCCTAGGGTGAGGGCGGATTCTTGGGGTTTGTCGGCGATGTCGAGTTCGAGTGGAACTTGTGAGCGGGAGAAGGAGCTGTGGGAGGCGGTGGAGAGGTATGTGAGAGGGGAGGGGGAGGGGAATCCGTTGGTGGAGATTGAGGGGGGACGTATAGGTTGTTGATGTGGGATCTTGGATGAGAATAAGAGGTCCCTATGGAAGGCCTCCTTTTACGTTATCAAAGAGGATGTCTCCTCGTACTGTGCGCACTGTTTTTCCTTACCGTAGCCGCACACTAAGCCGCGTGCACAAAGCCGCTACGGCTGCTATTCCTCTCAATTATTTGCATTGCATTTGTTCTGTGTTACCTAGTTTAATCTCTTAATTGTATATTGACTTGGGGTGACGGCTAAGGAGAGCCGGTCTGCGTTACCTTTCCGTTTTTGTACATAGTCACGGTGGTGAGCAACAGGCTGTCACGTACTTGGCACGTGACGTCTGGGCATAAGTGTTGCGCCGACGCCTCAGATTTAGATTGAACAAGACAACTCACCACCATGATGATCCTTACGAAGTTCCTACGGTGACCAGTATGTTGTTGTTTCCTACGTCGTTTTCCTACGTTGTTATTGTCGTCGTTCCCTATGCCTACCTCCGATCAGAAGAAACCCTGCCCGTAGGTCGGCCTTCCAGGCCGACCACTGGGATCTGTGTGTGTGTGCTGTTCTTTTCCAGATCAATAAATTGTGACGACCTGCAGGCCGCCCCGATGGGCGCATCACATCAATGGCTGGCGCGGGCCGATCTACCCCCGCGGTCGCCACGGTGTGAGCAACAGTGCGAGCACGGTGATCAGCACGGACTGATCACCATGCTCACCCAGTCCTTGAGTGAGCACGATGAGCGACCAGGAAAGAGGCTCACCCTGCTCTTCGTGATCTTCAGGGAGCACAGAGATCACAGTGAGCAAGGTACGAAGATACCTGTCATTACCGGTAGTATAGAAACCATCATCGTGCCCGCAATGGAGTGAGGGACCTTTGGTTCCTCACACTAGCAATACATTGTTCTTGAGTACCGCTCAGTGAGACCCATCGTCCGGGACCTTGGAGTCTACGTTCTGCTTGATAGTATATTATCTTTTGAGAGTTGTCCTAGCCTTTATTTAGTCACCTTGCACCCTCCCTACCTAGAGCATCGGACCCTGTCCGCTCTTACGATCTGTCTTTGCCAAGCCTCTTCCAGAGCACTTGGAGCAGGCCGTAACATAAATTAATCTATTATTTTGAATTTACTATTTTTTTTTAGATTTAGTTACCTATAGAATACAAAGTTTTGTAGCCTACTAAAAGTTTGACATTGCTAGTGTATTACGCTAGTAGTTAGGTCTGTAGAGTTCTTTTGAAACAGAAAGCCTCCGGGCCTTTTATTTTTTGTAGATAGTTGACTTAAGCAAGTAATAGTTAAGTAATTAACTCTCAGTTACTCTTTGCTCCTACACGAGTCTTCCGCTACGTACTATAATAGGTAAACCACTATAAGCTGCTTGTGGCTATGTATTACGAGCCTTGTAGGCAGTTGTCAACTTCAATAAATAGTTCGTTTGACATTCTGCCAGATTTTCTGATAATAGTTATTGCTGTACTCATTGTTTACTTTTTCCTTTTCAATATATTTCTATACTCTTGTCACGACCCAAGTCATGACCTCAAGGGGGGAAGCACGGACCAACCTCAAGCACCAATCAGCGAAGCCCAGAGCACAGCGCTCCACCAGGCCCCAATGGAACCAATGAGAGAAGACCCGAACGAAGAAGTGCCCGGGTCCGAGGACGGCCAGTAAGAATGGACCCAGGACGGAAGGCACCCGGGTCCGGGACGGACCCGGGGCGAGAGAGCCTCGGGACCACAGGACCCGGGGAGGGGAAACCCCGGGTCCAGGAGGAACACCGCATGTATATAGATACGATAGTTGTGCCCACAACTGTGTGAGGACTCTTGGATCCTCACGCTAGCAATACATTGTTCTTGAGCACCGCTCAGTGAGACCCATCGTCCGGGACCTTGGAGTCTACGTTCTGCTTGACAGTGTATCACCCTTCGAGAGTTGTACTAGCCTTCACTCAGTCACCTTGCACCCTCCCCACCTAGAGCATTGGACTCTGTCCGCTCTTGCGATCTGTCTTTGCCAAGCCCTCCCCGGAGTACTTGGAGCAGGCCGTAACAACTCTCTGCAAATTTCTACAATAAACATAAAGCCTTTCTGCTAAATTATCATTTTACATACAAGTATACTCTCAAAGGGTAGTGCACTGTTGTCAAAGCCAATTATACAGTGCGATTGAAAGCCGTCTCGATAGAGCACACGCTAAAAAGGAACGGCGTTACTGGTGAAAACTAGCCTGGGTTGATGGCTTCGCAATAGGTAATAGCAGGCAGCTACGATGTTGCCGATGCAGAGAGTAGAGAGGATCATGTTGTCCTCGAGGTCGACATGTATGCGGGCGATCTTGTAATGTCCACCGCTGCGGCCAATAAAAACACCTGCGGCTGGGGCCTCCATTTGTTTTCGGCATTTAGCGGCTCTTAGCGGCTCTTAGCGGTTCAGTGACCAACATGGCGGCTGAAAACTGTCGTGACACCTGAAGAGATTTTTGACAACAGAGCAACAGCAGGCGTTTACAGAATCAACACCGAAGCCACTCGAAAACTTACTGGTTATTGCGAGGTGCGCCAGCTGACTCACATGACTCGCTTTCAGAACCTACTAGAAAGCCTTTGTGGCTGCTTCAGCAAGTCGTTGCGTTTTTCGGATGAGGCGCGTCGCCCGCATGCTTCCTCTATGCACCATCATCATACGTCACCTGCGCTAAATCTACCGGTTGGGGACGAATACGGGAACAGCGCAGAAGCATCCCTCTCCCAACAAGGGCAAGCAACGTTACCCGAGTCGCTAGTGGAAATCAAGAGGCGATTAGGACACTGCCTAGAGAATCACGCATGCGGACACCGGTCTGACACTCAGCT
Organism: Cercophora sp. LCS_1; assembly: GCA_036250225.1. Classification (NCBI taxonomy): domain Eukaryota; kingdom Fungi; phylum Ascomycota; class Sordariomycetes; order Sordariales; family Lasiosphaeriaceae; genus Cercophora; species Cercophora sp. LCS_1. The sequence continues at coordinate 66,967 of JAPZLL010000009.1, forward strand.
CCCTACCCGAGTCCTAGATGTGGGCGACGCAGGCGAGACAAACATCAAACTCATGCAGACCTGCACGGGGGCGATCAAGACTGGGCAATTCGTCGCGTTGTCATACTGCTGGGGGGCTTATCCTCCCTTCGTCACGACACCAAGCACGCTCGAGGCGCGAATGCGTGGATTTGATGCCAACATGATGCCTCGGACCCTCCGAGATGCTGTCTACATCACACGGGCCCTGGGCTTCCGCTACTTGTGGATCGATGCTCTATGTATCCTGCAAGGCGACAGCGCCGAGGCTGTGCGGGATTGGGAGATGGAATCGGCGCGGATGGAGCACATCTACGGGGACGCTGTCGTCACCCTCGTGGCGGCTTGGGCGTCCCACTGCAACGGAGGAATAATCCGGCCCGAGGGAGGATTTGGGGTGGGGGGTGTCACTTGGAGGGGGTTCAAGCACGAGCCTATCAATAGCAGAGCCTGGGCGTTGCAGGAGTGGCTGTTGTCGAGCCGCGTCGCCACCTTCACGTCGACTGGCGCGGCATTCTTTCATTGCTCGTCGCCCGCGGAGGGCGCCCCGCCGACCGTCTTCGGCCACATGATCTACCGCTTTCGTTTCCCTCTCCCACCCCAAGAGCCCAGCTCACTGAACTGGATTCATATTGTCAGCAACTACACGTCCCGAAACCTGACCAATGCGAGAGACAAGCTGCCTGCCATGGCCGGCCTTGTGCGGAGGTACGACCGCCTCACCGGCTTCAAGAGCGGCCGCTATCTCGCCGGGCTATGGGAGGCTTCGCTGATGGGCGATTTGCTATGGAGACGAGATGTCCTCTTTGACGCCTTCTTCAACGCGCCCCAGCCAAGCAGAGCTCGGATGGGCCAAGCGCCTACTTGGTCGTGGGGTTCAGTAAATGGCAACATCGCATATACGACATACTTCGCTACCGGTTGGATGGCGCCCTATGTCGCGGAGGTGGTCTCCTGCGCGGTTGTTCTCGCAACTGCCGATCCGTATTCAATGGTCTCATCGGGTACGCTCGTCGTCCGCGGCCCTGCCAAGCCGGCCCCCGCCGGATGTGTCCGAGTCGGCGACCATGACACCCCCGGGCTATTCGACGGGGCGGACTACGTAGGGACTATCTACCTCGATCTCGACGACGATGCCGCGATCAACATGTCACACCGGGCCGAGGCCCTTTGCTGCCTGCTTGTATGTACAAGAGTCTACCATCACGCGCTTTTACTGCAACGGATACGCGAGGATCCAGATGTTTACGAGCGGGTCGGCTTGGTAATTTCATCCACCGACGAGCATAAAGCTTGGTGGGAAGATGCAGAGCATAAAACTTTCACCATTGTTTAAAATCTTTTCTTCCTTCGTGGGAGTAGTAGACTGAAACCCTGGGCTGGGGGGGAAACTTTCATTTTAGGTTGCAGGAAGGATTTGCCGTGAATATCGGGATGTTGGGTCGTCGGCAGGATATCAGTTTGGAAGGAGGGCATGGCCAGATCACGTTAGAGCTACAAGAGAAAGCCAACGGTAACAGGATTCATTCCTACACAGTATTCCTACACAGTGGTGCTGGTGGCCTTGTTGATCTTGATACCAAAAAACTTGCCGACGGCGGTGTTGTAGCGATCACCGACGACGTCAAACGGGTGATTTTCCAGCAAGCCGCCTCGGCATAGCCAATGTGCGCTAACGGCAGATGGGTGTGAGAACAGCGGCTGGGAGCGCGGGTGCTACACCGCTGTCAGGTCGCGAGACAGCCGCACCGCCTCGGGGTCCATGATAGAGTAGTCGTCGTTGAGACAGGGGCGCCGTCGTTGTTGCTTTGCCTCACATTCTGCTTTGTGCGACCAGTATCCCTCGAAAAGAAGGGCGTAGGCTATGTCCTTTGGGTTTGACGATTGGGACATCCTCGACAGAATGCGGAGTCTTCTCAGAGTCTCTCCATCGTTTTGACGTCTCGAACCCAAGATTTCGTCCTGCTGGGCCCCGTGTTTCGCTTTTGTTGGTTTCTCTAGATTCCACCTTCGTACTAATACTGCCAAAGGCCTGCGACGTCCGCATATATTATCGTCTCAAGCACGACTCCACCGCCGCGAGGGCACCGCGTTTGGATCGAGGGGTCATCGCGCCCATTTCACTGGTTTGTGATTATAATAGCTATACCTCGGCAGCCAATGTCAAACAGACACAGAGTAGCATTGCCCCCTTGACACCAAACTTTATCCCTGAGCTATTACCAGGCGTCTTGGCTGTCGAAGCGGTCTCGTTGAACACTGAATCTGTTGGCACGCTAAAATAAGTGAGAAGAAAACCCACTACGCCTAACCAGCGTCGCCACTACTACAAACCAACCTACCGACACGATTTCAACATCCAACAATCCTTAAGGAACGGGGACAACAGAAATCCGAATTGATAACTATCAAGCAATCGAGATGGCAGCGACCAAAGCAAGCAATAGGAAAGGCGACGGAGCGACCGGAAGAAATTGATGCCTGTGTCAAGCAATTGAGACAGCGACAGTGGAAACAGTAAGTGTCAAGCAATCGAGACTACACAAAATGCTATGCTCACAGAAGTGCAGAATCTCAGCCTAATCAACGTCCGGATTACACTGACTGAGCGACCGACGTGCCCGAGCCCTTTTCCACGCAGACAACGTGTGTCGCAGTTTGGGCTGCTGTTTTTGGCGGGTACGTGGCCTCAATTTTCAGCAGTCTCAACCACCTCCAATAAGTATAAGTCAGGCGGGGCACATGTGCTCTCGTGTTGATTATATAAGTACTGTGTAATATATAACCACTATTGTACGAAAGTGCCGCAAACTTTACCTCGGGCAGGCCAAATCTCCAGCAGTACCAGAATGATAAATGCTGCAACCTTAGCTCCAAAGGAGATAATTCATGCCCGCACTACTATTGACATTGACCGCTCCCCTCCACCGCTTATCCACTCTCTGCACAATTTTTACCTCGCCCAAGGCTTTAAAAAGGGTGTCACCGGCCCTATCCAATCACCACCAGGCTCACTGCAATTTTCATGATTTTGGGCTCCCCTCCCAAAAGGGTGGGAGGGGCTTGTGGGAGGGGCTTATCCAATCCTAAGTGTGATAGCACCTCCAGACTCACTGCAATTTTCACCTCGCCCGAGGCCTTTGGTTTTGGGCTCCCCTCCCAAAAGGGTGGGAGGGGCTTATCCAATCCTAAGTGTGATAGCACCTGCAACGCATGGGCCACATTTAATGGATGCCCCACTCCGCAGCCAATCACCGCCAATCCTAAGTGTGATCGTGACAGGATGCCTCACTCCGAAGCCAATCACCGCCAGACTCACTGCAATTTTCACCTCGCCCGAGGCCTTTGAACCCCCTCCCAAAAGGTGGGAGGTTACCTGTTGCAGGGGCCTGACTCGGTCCGAGTCAGGCCCGCCACAGAGTGGCAGACCACCTCTCCACAGCTGGCGCCACTTCCCCACACTTGTTGCCACCTGCAGGCCTATTTAGGCTGCAGATTCCTCATTCGTTTCATGACGGAATTGAACAACAACCTTTCCATTCTTTTCACTCATGCGGTGCAACATTACCTCATCGACGATTTGCGTACCCTCTCCCTCCGATGTTCACTGCAATTTTTACCTCGCCCGAGGCCTTTTAACCCCTCCTAAAAGGGTGTTAGGGGAACTAGAGCAATCAGGAATCGGCAGCCCTGACTACGGCACATGCATTCCAGATCACAGCTTTGACGACGAGAAAAACCAGTTGTTCAGGAGAAGGGACCACCTACGCCGATACAAGTAATAGGAGCAGAAAATTGTGTGACTAGACTATCAGATAAGCCAAGCTTCGGGCCAGATATACCGACATCATTCTTCCACTGAACATTTTGAGCACGCTATCATGAAGTTTCAGCCGCCAACATCACTCTCTCCCGCTCACTCAACCCATAATACATCTTGGGGTACAAACATCTCGACACCGCCCAACCCAAAATCCAACTACCCAAAAGTACCCCAATATCCTCTCCACCGTCCTCATCCGCCGCCTTTCCATCCCCATCCTCTTGATCAGCCCCTTGATATCCCTCAGCACAACAACCTCCACCAGCTCCGCCAAAAAGTTGACCCCAAAAAACCAAATATCCCTGTCCACACAACGCCCACCCAGCCTCCAAGCAACAAGCGCATGCATCACCCCCGAAATCCCAAACGCCATCCCCGAAACAACCACCTTTCTCACCGCATGCCTCTCAATCCCCAACGCCGTCAGAGCTCTTTCCGCCCAAAACCTCGCAGCGGGTCCAAACAGGGGATGCCAAAACCGTCCCCAGAAGCGTCGTATTGTGTACGCCTCAACCGGACTCCCAAACAATGTCTGCCACTCATGCGTGTCATCAAGCCGGAGAATACTCACGCGGATGATACTGAGGGAGTAGTGCACCACTCGCAAAACGACAATTCCCTCCACAAGCCAGTATGCAATGATGCATAGCCTCACGATCAAGTCGTTAGGTGTGATGGATGACAGCGGCGTATGCGCCGGTGAGAATGACGCGGCGCTGGTTTTGGCTAGCGGAACTGCGATGATGAAATGAGTGAATCGACGGAGGAGGTATAGCGCCCCGCAAAGGACGACTCTGTTTATGGCGAAACGGATACGGGATGGTGCGCCGGGTGGAGCGGGGACATCGGGACGCATGATTGGGTTGGCGTGGATGCGGTGGGCGGCGCGGAGATTGAGGTCTTTGAAAGAGATAGGGAGAAGTTTTGGGTGTTGGAGCAGGTAGACGGGCCAGAGAAGGGAGAGAATGAAGGCGTGGATACCCATGTTTGCGACGAGGGTTGGGTTGCAGGTGGCGAGCAGGTTGCGAATGGAGGCATAACTGAGGGCGAAGAGGAGGTATGGTTGCAGGAAGAGGATGCAGCGGAGGTGAGGAGGGCAATAGAGGCCGGCAAAGATGATGAGATTAGTGAGGGACCAGTAGATAATCGATTGGTATCTGATGAGGGTGTCCGACTCCATGTTTGCGCACTCCCGGGGCTGTCTTTGTTGGGATTTGTGCGGCGCCCCCTTTCACGAGTGTTGTCGTCGGTTAAGGGGCGGAATAAAGTTTACGAAAGCCGAATGCGAAAACAAAGTGGACGACTTGGACACAGGCACACCAAGCATCAACCCCCAGCACGTGCAAGTGCATGAAGCCGCAAAAATGGGGTCGGGAACGTTAGCGTAACCATTACCAGACGTCAAGGAGTCGTTGTCGGCATCATGCACCTGATCATCGATGATGAGCTTGTTGGCCTGGAAGCTGCCGACATAAAGAGGCCGGAAGTGTCCCTGACCAGACCATTTCTTTCTTTCTTTCTTTCTTTCTTCACCACTCAGCACAATACCGCAGACACAATAGCCATTCACACACCTCACTCACACAACCCAATCCTCTCGGATCACCGAACCAACTTCAGCCGAAATGCAGTTCACGGTCCTCGTTGTCCTCGCCCATGGGTGTCCAAATAGAGAGAACAGCTCCTAAGCGGCCAGTGATACGATTTGGCTGTCGAAAGTTGAACAGGAATTGATGGTCTCCAACAGCTCAGCAGAGCTGGGCTTCCATTGTTGATGCAGCATGTAGATACTGCATTTAAGGCAGCAGCCAGCACGGGCAATGGCACGTAAAACGTTGCTCAATCAACCCCGCGCACTTTTTTCCCCCTCAAACCCCGCTTTACCTTTGCGCGACATTTGACAGCAAATCAATTACCCAAAACCCAACCACCTTGCCACAAGCACAGCTGCCGGAATGTCATCTCTAATTATCAGGCTCCCGTGCGGCTACTGTGCTAAATGCACCGACGCCGTACAAAGGTGGTGTGAACCGGTCGACCAGTCCAAGGCCCACTTCTTGAGCGGCTTCCCATACCCTCTGACGCCTGCCAATTACTTAAAACACATGACAGACAACAATCTACCACAGTGGTTATGGACCATTGAGGAATTGGCTGTCAACGCTAGAAGCTGTCGGTGTTGTCGCTTTCTCCTCGACACACTGGACGCCAGCCCGTGGATGGCCTACCAGAAGGAAGACTTCATCATTGTCCAGTCGCAATTTGTCGGTTCAAAGCACAGCAGCGAAACATCGATTTCTCCGATGGTGCGATATTATGGTAGCCAGCAGCCAGCCAAATACGAACGCTATTACCGGCCGGTGCTCCAGCTATTTAAACCGACTCAACGCGACAACGCCGCCCACGAGAGAAGCTCTCACCGGATGGACAGCTCAACCTTCATCCTCCCGCTAGCCGACATGCAGGGGCCGCCGTCCAACAGCGCCCTGGGCTCCCAAACTTTTCATGGCAGACGAGTTGGCGCTGAAGTCAACATGTCGTTGGTCCGGCAATGGCTGCGCAGCTGTGACAAGGATCATGTTAAAACGGATAACCCTGGGCCTGGAGATGCATGGGTAGGTCACAAAGCCGAGAGTTGTGTACCGAAACCACGTCGGGCCATCCCCTGCTTCCGGTTGATCGATGTCAATAATCGATGTGTTGTCTTGGCCCAGGACGCGGATCAATACGCCGCCCTAAGTTATGTCTGGGGCCCCTGCAAGCGGCTCCTCCTCACTCGTCAGACCTTAGATCGTCTTTCAAGCCCCGGAGCTTTGCCAACAGCAGATGAAGACGTTCCTCAAACCTTCAGAGACGCCCTTTGGGTTGCAGACCAGTTGGGCATTCCCTTCTTGTGGATAGATGCCCTGTGTGTAATGCAAGATAACGACAAGGAACTGGCAGAACACATGGGCATGATGGACTCAATCTACAGCTCGTCAACTCTGACCATTGTCAGCGACACCGCGAGTGCTGGGAATGGTGTCCCAGGGATAAGCGTCCCTCGCTGCCCACCGCAGGCAATATTCAAACATGGAACTAACTCGTACATCAGCACAAGGCGCACATTTGGCGCGGCAATGAGAGGCTCATATTGGGAAAGCAGAGCATGGTGTCTGCAAGAAAAGCTCTTCTCGAGACGTCTCTTGGTTTTCACGGATTCTCAAGTCTTCTACCACTGCAACTGGACGACCTGGTTTGAAGATACGATCCTAGATGCGAAAGAACAAAACACCTTCTGCATTACTCTCGCCGAAAGAGCAAGCCCGTACAAGAAATCCGCGCGGTGGCACGCACAGACAGCATACGACACACACAGAGCCTTGTTCGAAGGCCGCAACTTCTGGTCCCTAGTTGAAGGGTACACAAAGCGACATCTTTCCTTCGACAGTGACGCCATCCGTGCTTTCAGCGGGATCCTGAAGTCGGTCGAGAGTACATCCGGACCCGCCCACTGGGGAGTTCCGGAATACTCCTTCACCCGCGGCATCACATGGTCGCAGTCTCGGCACGGGTCCCGCTATCGTCGACCACAATTCCCAAGCTGGAGTTGGGCAGGCTGGCGAGGTGATGGAGGCTTGAAGATCCGCTTTGGCAATGTACGAACACAAGACGTGGACAGCTTGAACATTGACTGGCATTTTCACAATGTCGATATCAAGATGGGAACGCACGAGCTAACGCCAATGAAACGCCAGTATACAAGCTGGAGTCGCTCGGAGGGCAACACGATTATCTTGCGGCGACCCAAGCATGAAACTGGAACAAAGAGTAGACCCGAACCAGCATCTGTCGAACCCGACCACCCCGCCCTGACACATCTCATCAAGTCGACATCCTTTTTTACCGATCAACAACCCTCTGCCGACTGGCAAGCCCAGGCGTCAGCATTCCGGGCAAGCAATACGTACAGTACGTTAGATCGTCACTGGGGCGTCCCAGGCCATCCAGGCGAGGAGGACTTTGTCGATCAAGACCTCCCACCCTTCATTTATGATTCCGAAAGGATGCCACCGCTCAGCCATATCATCCGGTTTTTCACAAGTTTTACAAAATTACGGATTGACACGGAGCCTGATGCAAAATATAACGATCGATACGGCGACAGGACAAACCAGGACGGATCTCCAGTTTATTATGGATTCCGGGCACGCCAAGTGACGGAGGGCTGGCCGGTTGGTCACGTCAAGTTGGATCCTTCGTGGGACGGAATAGGCAAGGAGCACGATTTCATCTTTGTTAGTCAGAGTTTCTGGCCACCGGGCGACTCTGATACGGGACCAGCGCCGAGGATCATCTGGGTCATGCTTCTAGGGGATGTCCAAGGCGCGCCTGATCTGAAAGAAAGGGTGCAACTGTGTGAGCCCATGACGATGGCGGCGTGGGTGGGGACCAGGCCTGTGTGGAAGTGTGTTAATCTTGCTTGAAGCGGTGGGTTCTGTTCGGGTGTTTTTTTCTGAGCTGCGCTGTTTCCGTGATACCCGGTCGATCGATGCGCGTGCCGTTCCCGATTCCTTCGGCCTCGATAAATGACGCTCCTGTGGAACAAGGTTGCGTATGGCGTGGGTCTGCCTCACGGATCAACAGACAATGGGACGAGATAGATTGGGTCAATATAAAATGTCTCAGTACGAGAACCTTTGAATGCGAGATGCAAAAGTCCGAGGGAGGGACAGGCTTCAAGCAACCGGGTAAGTCGGCTAGGTTTAAAGCAGTGGCGAAGGCAAGTGGGGGCCATACGACCACTCAACGGAGAGTGGCTAAAACTGTTGTCATAGTATTACGGACTGTTGTCATAATTAAAACCCGTCGAGAGGCGAGGCAGATTGAAGCCCAATCTACGTGCAGGCTGCTTCCCGAGCGGTGAGATCGCAAAGGAACACAGGATGCGTGATCGGAGGGAAGATTGGTTCGATTTGGTCTCGGCCGACCTCAGTGCCCAGGTGGCCTGTGTGAAGCTGGGGACTCGAGAATACACCCAAACGCTATTGGCGACGCTCGAGGCCAATCGGCGTTCTGAGACCTGTAATGCGAACCGCCTTACGTCATATCGATCATCGTCTGTGACAACGAAGCTCGTAGGGTTGGAGGAATGTTGCTGTGTCTCATGCGGCGCTGGACGTAGCACTTGAAGGATCTCGGTTCGGTTCCTTCTCGGTGTTGCACGTCGTACAAGGAGGATTTTGTGGCTCCCTACTCGCAAATCATCTCCTGTCTCTCCCTTCGGGGAGCGGATCCTAGTGCCACCGTCATCTTTGTGAGGCTCACTGCCTCATCACAGCCGACGACAATGAAGGACATGGAAAATAACAGAGGTGCCGACTCTTCCATCTTGCCTCTTGAGAAAACATAAATAGACCGAGATGCCTCCTCCTGAAAGCTCAAACTCTTGCTCCAGCATCATCACATTCTGCACATCTCAGCCATCTTTCGCAAGCATCTCTCCAACTCAACACCACCACCACCACCAACAACCAATCTTTCAACATGAAGGTCGCCGCTATCCTCTTCACTCTCGTTGCTGCCGTTGCCGTCAACGCCTCGGCTGTTCCTGAGATTCACGCCCGCGATACCTGCGGCGCTGGCTACGGCGGTGATCAGCGACGCACCAACAGCCCTTGCCAGGCCTCCAATGGAGACCGACACTTTTGCGGCTGCGACCGTACCGGTGTGGTAAGCTGGTGCATTTGTTCCTGGCTCAGCCAGCTACAAGTCGTCGTCAGAACCGAGCTAATATGCCTCAAACAGGTCGAATGCCGCGGTGGTAAGTGGACTGAGATCCGCGACTGCCGCAACCCAAGCTGCCACGGCACCAACGATGGCGCCGCCGTCTGCTAAATCATCCCGCAACATCCACCAGCGGGACGAGTAAGGAGTGAGTCGTCAGCGGAGGAATCGATGGGACGCCGTGATGGGAGGATCCAACATCCACCAAACGCCGAGCTGGCGGATGTTGTCGCCCTTAAAATGGTGTAGACTTGGATTTTTGTCACTCACTACTGTCAAATGATTTGCCAATAATACACTGGACTGCCAGTCAGTTCCTTTGCGTGAAAGGTTTCCTAGTTGCAACCATGTTTCACGCCGCTATAGTGGGCCGTCCCGCACTGCGGGCCGCTCCGACGTTGCCCGGTATTTTCTTCCGGTCGGAGAGATTTGGAACGCGTGAGACCATGTGGCATGTTCCGAGGAATCGTCTCCATGGACCTGCAGGGTGACGATCAATGTTGTGCCAACGTGAAATTGCATAAGCCCCATCGTTGCATTATTGGCCTATAAAACCAGACTAACGATGCAGTCCCAAACTTTGGAGGCCCTGTCAGCAAGCAAAGGTTCCCAGTTCCCCGCTGCGGCGTCCACCCCTTTCCAACATGGGAATGGACGGGATAGTTGGACAAGGAGGGGGAAACAGACAAATTCCGGGATTCTCAGGTGACACTGGTCATTCCTTTTCCTCTCACAACGACGGGCGGACCACTGTCCCCCATCACCTGCATCAGATGGTGGGGCAGCGGTGCATTTATTGCGACGTTTTTGGTAACGCCCAGGCGGTAGAGCGCTGGGACGTCCAGTTTGGGATGGGCTGAACACGAGAACCCCGGAAACAGGGAGTCATCGCAAGCCAGCGCCCTTGACCCATGTCAATAACCATTGTGGGATGAGCCAGAAACCAATAAGCTGTGTGTATAAAATGGCATCTGAATCCTCCTATCGGATTCACCGAGTACGCAACTGCAACTGTCACTCATTCAGATCACCGGTTTCACGCGGCAACCCGCCACCATGGCGACGAAACTTTGCAGATACTTCACGACTCTCGCTATTCTCCTTGCCCCTGTCTTTTCGGCCCCAGCACCTGAGCCGCAGGACAATGAAGCCACGGGCGGCTCTAGCAGTGGGATCGAGGTCGACACTTATGATTACATTGTCGTAGGAAGCGGACCAGGAGGAGCGCCAGTCGCATCCAATCTGGCAAAAGCCGGGCACTCCGTCCTTCTGCTGGAGGCTGGAGATGACCAAAGCGCCGATGTGTCGACCCAGATTCTGCAGCTTGGTCTTCCTCAGTTCACAAACCGCTGGGACTTTTACGTGCGAAACTATGCCGACGATGTGCAACAACTCAAGAACAATCATTTGACCTGGAGACGTGCCGATGGGTCACTCTGGGTTGGAAACGGAAGTGCTGCGCCTGCTGATGCGACACTTCTCGGTGTGTACTATCCTCGTGGTGCGACCCTCGGAGGCTCCTCTGTCATCAATGCTGGTGTCAGCGTGTTGCCGCCCGGCAGCGACTGGGACTTTATTGCGTCGTTGACTGGTGACCAGAGCTGGCGGTGAGTAGATGCCAACGAGTTCGCGTTCCAAAGCTGATATATTCACAGCGCCAACAAGATGCGCCAGATCTTCGAACGCATCGAGAAGAACCTCTATCTCCCTCCGGGAACGCCAGGCCACGGCTTCAACGGCTACCTCAAGATCAACGGCAACGACGGCTCCATCTGGGACAACAACCCGGAGCTAGTCGAGACCCTCAAACCCATGGTTGCATCCGTCGGCGATAATCCGGCCCAAATCCTCCCCATGTTCACCCGCGACCTCAACAACAACAGCCCAAACAGGGACACCACGCAAGGCCTATTTGGGCTCCCCTTCCATGTCAACCAAACATGGGGCCGCTTCAGCGCCCGCAACATCATCCTCGACACCCTCAATGCCAAGAAACCCAACGGCTCACCAAAATACCGCTTGACCCTCAAAACCAACAGCCTCGCGACCCGCGTCCTCTTCGAAACTAAGCCCAACAAAAAGCCCAGAGCAATCGGCATCGAATACCTGCAAGGACAAAGCCTCTACGGCGCCGATCCCCGCTCCAACCCATCCGCAACCGGCACCACGCGCCAAGCCTTTGCCCGCAAAGAAGTCATCCTCTCGGCCGGCGTCTTCAACACACCCCAACTCCTCCTCCTAAGCGGCATCGGCCCAGCCGCCGACCTAGCCACCCACAACATCACGGCGCTGGTCAACGCCCCAGGCGTCGGCAAAAGCCTCCAAGACAACCAAGAGCTCCCCGTCGTCGGCCTCGCCAACGCACCCTACACCACCGTCCCCGAGCCAGGCGATCCGCAATGCACGTTCGGTTTCCCGCCCGACCCGTGCATCGCAGCCTTTGCCCAAGGCACAGGACCGTACGCGCGCGCAGGGAGCAACGCGCACGCATTCATGCTCCGCACGAACCATTCCACCAGTGACAAGGTCGACATTTTAATGTTTGGCATCGGCAATTTTGCCTTTCGCGGGTATTGGCCGCCCGAAGCGGTTTCCAACATCCCGTTTGACCCGCCCGGCACGTTTGGGTTGTCCATGGTGAAGATCAACCCGCAGAATCGGGCCGGGACGGTGAAGCTACGAAGTGGGAATCCGCGGGATACGCCGGTGATTAACTTTAATTTGTTTGCGCAGGGCGCCGCGACGGATGTGGGCGCCATGGCGGATGTTGTTGCGTGGGCGAGGGGTGCGTATGGAAATGTGGCGGCGCCGTTGGGGCCGTTGCAGACTCGTGAGCCGCCTTGTGGTGGTGGGAGTTGTCGGGCGGGGGATGAGCAGTGGATTAGGGAACAGGCGTTTGGACATCATGCCGTTGGGACTTGTGCTATTGGAGCTGCTAGTGATGCTGATGCGGTGCTGGATTCGAAGTTCAGGGTCAGAGGGGTGAACGGGCTGAGGGTGGTTGATGGGAGTGCGTTTCCTAGGGTGCCAGGTCCGTTTCCGGTCATCGCGACGTTTCTGCTTGGGGAGAAGGCTTCGGGGGTCATTTTGAATGATGCGTGAGCCGGAATGGGGAGGGAGAAAGGGGTGGCGGGGGGGGGGGGTTTTCTTCCAGTGTGTATTTTTATGAGTTTTCTCTGGTTTATGTCTCGCTTCTCCCGGAAACTGTTTGCCTCCAAAGCATGATACACAGAATGAATCTAGGGCAAAGTATCTTCTAAACGAATGTGACACTCTCCCGCAATGTCCCGTCTGTGGTGGCCTCACCGTGCATCACGCCGTGGACGTAGGCAGCCCCGATGATGGTGAAGTTCTCACCCGAGGGCCGAACCACTATTGGACAGGCACACCCATCCACAATCAGTACCTGATCCCCTTGCTCAGACCACAACGGTGCAAGGAGGAAATGCCCTTGTTCAGACGTCGCAAAACGCCGACATGCCATGCTCCATCTAAGCTCTTCAAGGAAGATTGAAAAGGCCAACCACCTGTAACCGAGTGTCCGCCGATCTCCATCACTGCTATTTCCACCATTTCGCCATGTCTCCCCAGCAACCCACTCGCCCAAGAGTTCATCAGTCCGAACGTGCGAGAGCACGAAACGTGGTCCTTAGGTTTGTTTTTTCAAACTTTTCTGCTGCACCACCTGTATCCAAAAACTCATGATGGGCGAGAAACATCAAAGTGCAAGTGAAACAGAGGAATGGCTCTCCGTCTTCGTACATCTCCCATCTTCCCGGGTATTCCAATTCCTTCAACTTGTGGTCCGCACAGTTGTGTACGAGCGTTCTCCAGAAGGCTTCTATACGTCCCTCGGCGGTAAAGGGGTATTTTTCCTCCGTGGAGAGAAGATGACGTAGCCAGGCTTCCAAGTCGCTCGCTTCTCCCGGAATATTACTCAAGCAAACACCCAAGGTGTTGACTCGGCATATTATGGCTGTAGCTCTGACACGAAGCTGGTGATTTGAAATGTTGAATGTCACCTGTTCTTCCGTGTTTTCAGGACAGCCTGAAGCACTGAATCGTGGTGCTGTCCAGACAAACTTGTCGCAACCGTCTTAGGCGCAAAGATCCAGCACCCAGGATGGCAAGCCTTTGGGCTTGAGAGCCGGGTTATGGCAGAGCAAGTTTAACAGCCCCAATGACCCGGTTTGCTCGAGGAAAGCCTGAGCGACTCGCTCAAACACCGAGGCTGTTGTAGACCCAGGAGAGTAATCATGGTTCAGCCCACTGTCGAGCACCGTCCCTTCCGTTGCATGGCGCTCCATCACTAGCTTGGAGACCCCCAGGAGACTGAATACCTTGTCTCTGGGATCACCGCATTCATTGATGCTGAGGGAGTACGCAAAGTACATCAGGATTCGGGCTGGGTAGAGGCCTTCTCGTCCTCCACCAAAAGTAGCGATACATTCTAGCATACCGTCCACCAATAGATCCTGCGTGGAGGTAGCGGGTTCTCCATTGATTGGTGTGAGTATTTTCGTGTGGCAAATATTCCGGTGTTGAGAAAGCCACTCAACCCGCCGCAAAGGGTCGACAACAGTGGCTCCAGGGGATTGGAGACTAAGCCTATTCCCAAAGAGGTTGAGTGATGACGTAAAGGGCACAGAATAGGCAAACAATTCGAAGGGGAGGCGCCAACCTCCACCTAGGATCCAGACATCGTCGGACAAGATAATCTCTTGCATCACCCAACATCTCTTGAACCATGTCCGTTCCAGGAGGTTGATGACTGGCCTCCACCCCTCGGGTTGTCTTGGGTCCGGCAGTCCGCACTTTCTGAAGCTCTGCAGGTATGGTTGTTGGTTTCCTGACATGTAGTCTGCGAGGTGCTTTGGGGGTTGCCAAAACAGGCCTTGGATGATACTGGCCGCCCCGGCGCAGGAGTCGTCATCTCCCCCGAGCCAGGCCAACGTCATCTGCGCTTGCCGGTACACTCGATCCATCATGCTGACTTGTGCCGCACGCTCGACCAAACCATCCTAGTTGATGCCAACGGCATCAATCCAGAGATAAAATTGCCCATCGTCCTTCCTCAATTCAAGAAGGGCATCGCAGAGATTGGGAAAAACGCGAAAGTGTTTGCCGTTGAGTTGGATACCGACCTTGTCTCCGTCCACGTATGGCTCTTGGCCTTGGGCAGGCGGACCCCAAGTGTACGAGAGGGCTTTGTAGGGTGGCGCGTTGCCCAGGGAGAAAACAAACATCCCGAGTGATATCTCGTCCGAGCCCTGGAGGGGATGCCTCACCCCAGGATAACAGCAGCAGGAGTGGTAATGATCACCCCATTTATAGTGAATCGGGAGTCCATAATAGGTGTCAGGTTTATCCAGGCGATATATGAGGCGGTGTCGTCCGCACGGTGGCCCCGCAACGTGTTCCGACACTGAGAACTTGACCACTCGGATAGAGGTAGCCCCAATCGAATCTGAATAGCTGAAAGCTTCGGAATTTTGCTCTAGGCCCGGAGTTGCCATGATAAGTGTGCTAGTCGGTTGTCGAATCCGTAGGGTTGTTCACCGAGGAAGATAGCCGAACGCGAAAAATGGCGGAATTGTTGAAGGAAACGGACCTAGGCTGTCCGCAAGGGCCCGAATCAATTTATTGGATCCGATCATACGCGAGCGGTCTGTCCGCTTGATCTCCAGCGCGGCCTGGCTTGCCCCTCTTCAGAGCCCACCCGCCTCAGAGGAGCTCGGTCGATGTGCACTTCGGGAAAAGGGAATTCTTCTTGAAGCTCAAGCAACCAACCCGGTCATAGTATCTCAAGATGAGACTTCAATTTTTTTTTTAAAAAGTGTGACTTCCCCTTTATCAACCCCGTGCTACCCAGCGTTTTTAATCTCGCACCACCAAATCAACCTAACTCACCGCTCCCTTCAACCACCAATACACGCGCCCTGATTACAAACCCTCCGCTCAAAGCCGCCCATACCACTCCCTCTGACTCAACATCCAAACCAAGCCAATTCCACTATTCAAAATAGGGAAAAACGCACTCCTAAACGACGACGTCCTCCAGATCAAAAACTCTCCCACATTCAAAAACATGACGCCCGCAAAACTCGCAATCGCGAGCGTGTACAGCTCCCGATTGTTGATATAATACGCCGCGTAGATGCGCATGAGCGAGGTGTAGAAGTTCTTGACACCATAGACGTGGGCGAGGAGGAGCGAAGGCGGGGGACTGCGCGGTCCTTCAAACTGTCCCATCGACGTTTTCGCCGGGGCAGTGTAGCAGACTACTGTGTGGATGATTGCAAAGCTTCCCAACTGTTTCCGTTCTTGGTTAGATTGCGATGGGATTGTAGGGGTGGATGGGGACTGGGACATACGGTGAGAAGGAAAATCGGCAAGTAGCCATCTTCTGTTGAGGGGAGCATGATTGGCGGGGAAGGATGACGTTTGGCTGTCTGGTTGAGGTTGAGAGGGGATAAAAATGAACTGTCGTTTTTGATGGAAGGAGGGTGGTTTTATACCGTTGTCGGATGTCGTGGTGGTCTGGGTGGGTCGTGAGTCTGATCCGCGCGATCCTTCGGGCTGACCCGATTCGTGGTCCATGCAAGGTCCTTTTGGCGAGAGAGGGTTAGATCCAAGGGTGAGACAAGCCATGTGCGACGTGGTTGGTAATGCACTTTCCGAGATAGCCGTGCCCACTTTGAAGAACCTGCGGTTCGGCGAATGCTGAGGGTATTTCAGGTTCGGCAAATGCATGCGAAGAGACAGCAATGGCAGTTGATAGGACTCGTCGTCTCAGTGCATGTACCTAGTATTCAAAGTAGCTCAAGAGAGGACGCAAGACCTCAGGCTGTTTGAAATGCTGCGCGTTTTCCCAAAGGTCTTCAACGCCGTCGCATGTGAACTCAACCATCGCATTCCCTTTCCCATTCCGTTGAGGAGAGTAGACGGGACTCCAGCTTGCTGGAAAAGAGCCTGAGATGGCTTGTATTCTATATGGTAGAACTGCGTTTTGGAGAATCCGATGATACAAGACGTGGCATCAAACTTAGGCCTTCGTCGAGAATTGTGCGAGACATCGGGGTGAAAGGCGTATGATTTAGGAGACACATAGCAAAGCAGATTATCGTGAGAGACTGTGCAATCGAGGTCGAAATATTGGGCTGTGCCCCTCTGCTACATGAAGACGTGTGCATTGCCACAATTGACGCACCTTGCACTCCCTGTGTTGTAAAAGACATTGCTTGTTGCTCGCAGATAGCCCTCCACTTACGTGATCAATTCTTGAAGTCGTTGCTATAAAACATCGACCCAAGCTATAAAACGTTCCTAAAACAGACGAGTATAAACAATTTACATCGAGGATATTATAATGGATTTTATTTTAGCGTGGGGTAGATTGGAATACATTGGAGATAAACCTGAAATGTGGTCCGGTATATGGGTAGTTAGAATATCGTCCATTGCCCAACCCAAAGTAAAGTTTGTCCCTAACCGTATTGTAACGAGCGCTTCGACGACGACCTTGAGTTTCCCCCCGCACCTGAGAGCGGCTCTCGACAAAAGGGCGCGGAGTGGGAGATCTACTTGCCTAACTTTCCCCCGGACACTCCAATGAGGCTGGCGCAACCCGTTCGTGTGGACAAGATCTGGTTGGGAGGCTCCGACTCTCGGATGTTGCGAGGGACAATTGCAGTCGCTAACATTGCCTTCGAAAAGCACGTTGCTGTGCGATTCACGTTCGACTACTGGATAACGACCTGCCAAATACGGGCCGAATACAGCAGCGATGTCACGGCGAAGCGGGCTGATGGTTACGACCGATTCGAATTCACCATATGGCTGTGGGATTACGAGTCGGTGCCGCTCTTCCTTTGCGCACGCTACTGTGTGAACGGCATCAAGCTCTGGGATAATAATTTAGGCTCAAGTTACCGAGTGGATTTCCGCAAGAAGACTGCGCTGCGAATGACAAAGGCTCTGCCGCGAGCGGCGAAAGGTGCGGTGGTTCGTTCTCGACCAAGCCCTGGACCCAAGTACGTGTACCGGCCGTTGGTTCCGGCAAGGTCTATCCGCCTTCTGAAGCTTCTGCCAGCCGCGGCCAAAGAAAGCCTTGAGTGTTAGCTAATCGACGCTTCGCTTGACACGCGGCCCAAGTACGACGCGCTGTCGTACGAGTGGGGACGGTCCTGTGGCGGTCCATACATCTGGATCACATGCGAAAGTAAGTGCATACCAATCACGCAAAACCTCGAAGCGGCGCTCCTGGTGTTGCGGAGCGAGACCCGGGCTCGAACGCTCTGGGTCGACGGGATATGCATCGACCAGCAGGACGTCACAGAGAAGAATCGACAAGTCCCCCTCATGAAGGAAATCTTTGAGCTGGCAAACCAGGTCATTGTGTGGCTCGGCCCTAAGGGTCCCGATAGCGAAGAAACCTTTCGCACCATCACAATCAGCGGGCAGGACTACCTTGACCAGTTCCGGTCACGGTTCGGGGACGGAAAGGCAGGCTTCGGCGACGCGATCATAGACTTCCTGTCTCACATGTATCAGCACACGACGGAAGACGGTAAGCAGAGCGCCGCCGCTATTTCGTTCTCTCTAACCCGCACAGTGTTGGTAGGACCGGGCATGGGGGCCAAGCTCAGCTCGACGCTCCATCAGCTCTTCAACTCGCAATATTTCCATCGGACATGGACGATTCAAGAACTGGCATTCTCCTCAAGAGCGGTGGTTCTGTGGGCGAACCGCGCGCTGCCGTGGCCAACGTTCTGGGGCGCTGGGCAGGCCTACTTCGAAAAGGCATCGCCCGCAGCACTCTCAACCGCCCATGGATTCTACATTCACGGAATGGCACATGGTCTGATTCACTGGCGAACATTACTGGACATGAGCCCGTTCGGAGGCGTGTCCCAAATCGAGTTCCTCGCGATGGCGCGAGCGCAGAAGGCGACCGACGCGCGCGACAAGGTCTTCGCGCTGCAGGACATCCTTAAACTGCTTGGGCCGATCAGCCTCCCGGACTCGGACTACACCAAGTCGACCGAAGACGGTTACACGGCTGTGGCTAAGGCGCTGGTCACAGATACTCAGTTCAATGTCTGGGGAGTTCTCCATCACGCGATCAGCCGGGGGCGGCTTGGAGACCTCCCCAGCTGGGTGCCGGACTGGAGCGACGATAGCGTTATCGCGTGGCCAAACATAGCGTTGTGCAGCTCTACGCGCTTTCCACCGACCACTGGAAAATTCATGACAGAAAGCCCCAATCTCCTTGTCCGCGGGAAAGCATTGAGCGTGGTGGAGAAGACAACGTTGAGCTTTCTGCTTAAAGGTCCATTACCACCCACTCAGAACGACAAGGAGGCCGTGGGATGGGCTGGAGTCGTCAAGGCCGCATCAAAGAGCAGCGGCATCGATTACGAAGACTACTGTAAAGCAATACACAGAGAACTAGCAGGGCGGTATCAAGAATTGCTCAAAGCGAACCCCAACATAGTTCCGACGATTGAGCCATCAACCGACTACGACAGCTGGTACCAGAGAATGGAAACATCAATGTCTACACTCTTCACGGTCATGGGAATCGAAGAAGACGACTGGAACTTTGCGGCGGAGCCAGGATTGCCAGACTCCCAGCAGCGGTGGTGGCGAGTTCTGGGCGCGAGTCTGGCGTACGCATGCGATATCCTAGAGTTTGGACAGGACAGCCAGTTCCTGTCGGAAGTGTCGCCCTTCGCGCTTCGAAACGGATCGCTGGGCCTCAACGTTGGCGGAGCAGTGGTCGGAGACGTTATCGCGTTGCTGCCGGGGCTGGATGCGCCCGCGATTCTCCGCCCAGTCAACTCATCATTCCAGCTCGTGGGCTTAGCGTATGTGTTTGGTGCGATGAATGCTAGTGTTTGGGACGGAGGCGGGCTGGAACTAGAGGACATTGTCATCATCTAATGTGAGCAGAGCACACGGGTCACCATGAAGTAAGAGGAGAGACGCGTTTTTCAGGGACTGGACGCCCGGCACCGCCTCATCCAAATAGCTAATACTAATATGTGTTCAGTTTTCATTGGGCGGTAAGAACTCAGAGAAAGCTCGAGTTAGGCGATGGGCCTTCTGCTCGGTGGAAAGGTCAGCTTTGCTTCAAAGTGCGAGACGGCTTGCGCCAGCCGAGTCGCGCGGCATCCCAAGTTGCTAGCGCGCGAGACATAGTGATACCACTCTAGAAGAGCCTAGAATACCCGGCAAGACGCGTCTCCATCGATTTTTAGATTCGCGTTGAATACCTATGGAAAAAAAGAACCCCCCGAATGAGAGGGTGGGTTATCTGGTGTTGAAAAACGTGTTCAAGGGGCCTGATGCCGAAGTTGTTCGCCAGCTGAGGACCGTCCGCAAACTCATCACAAAGCGTCAGGAACAAATGATGTGGCACACCTCATCAGTGCTCATGACGTTGATACAATATGCAGTGCTGCACATACTTTGCTCACTGAACAGATATTGGAGTCGACGCTCAAGGCGAGGTTCCGCTTGCTGGAGGTCTTGGATGTATCACTGGCCCAGAGCGCAGGACGGGAACAGCTTAAATTGATAATAAATGTGATCAACGCTGTTTCTACCTTTATTATATCCAATCCCAGATACTGGCTTTGAGTCGAGTTGCCTGCCCGGATTGACTGTTTGCGACCCAGCTATTCACACCGCCGCATGCCGGTATTAGCCCCAGCCCTCGCCTTTGTCGCATGCGCATTATTGCACGTATATAGGGTAATATTTTAAGCCCTAATGATATACATCCGACCACCATTTGTATCCAACATGCAACAACTCAACTGGGGGGGGGGGGGGAGTTCGCAAACATCCATCAGTTAATATGAACATTAACCATGCCAGCCCAGCTGACGCATTTTTTGCCCAGCTTTCCCGCACCAAAAAGACAATGAGAACAGCGGCTCGATCATCACCTGGCGGTTGGGACAATGGTCGGATTATCTATCATCAGGCTTGGCTGTTTCGTCGCCTGGTATTTCACCCAGCCGTTGGACAACCCAGTTGGTGCATGTCAGCAATCTTGATTGTGGCTGTTCCTCTCATTCTCCTCGCTTCGTCTTAGCTTTGCCAAAGGGGGGATCCGTCAGAGTTGCCGGGATAGTTGCCGTCATTGGCTAGGACTTCTCCACCTCTGCCATCGCTTCGTCGACTGCGTACCATCCAGTGACATATTCTGCTTCGATTCCCCTCTTCCCCGCATTTCTATCCGAGATACGCTATAGGCTGTCGTAGCTGTCCTTCACGCAACTTCAGTAAAGACCGCAAGCTTTTCTTCGACCGCCGCATCCGTTTCGACCAGCTGTTCCTGCAAGATCTCCTCGCCGTTCTCGGCGCGCGTGTACTTGACCAGCGTTGGCACAGCCTTGATGCCCCAAGTAGATCGCCATAGTTTACTAGTCAAAGGATCCTTCCATCTGCAGATACGGAGTTAGCGGCGACTCGACTCTCAACTATCGTGAGGCCCGAAGGGAAACGGGCAAACATACGCGGCTCGTGAACCAACGCTCACGGCCGAGACAGACAGATTTGGATGCTGCGCAAAGTACTTCTCGACAACAGGCAACGCCGCGCGGACATCGGGGCACCACGGCTGTCCCGTTGCGGCGTCGTTGTCGACGATGAAAAAGATATATGTCGAGTCGCCCGACTTAGGCAGACGATCTTTGAGGCCATCAGGGGACGAGGGAAGGGAAGACGCGTCAGCTCGAGTGAGTGCCATTTTTGTTCTTGTTTGGTGCTGTTGAGGGGAAGAAGAAGAGCAAAGGAATGAGAAGGAGGCTGGGACTGCCAGCTGGCTAAATAATAGTCCACCGAGTAGTGAATTAATAAGCGGCAGAGGTGGGGCTACCTAACCCCACATGTGCGACAAATTCTGCACCTGCAAGGTGCCATACCTGGGCGGGGTATAGTGCATTGTTGACGGCATTCAGGGGCGTATGTCGCAACGTCAAACGGCCTCGCTCTCCTACATCCCCCTATTCCAGCTGCTTCGCCAAATATCTCCAGACTCATGCTTTGCGCTGCAGCACTTGCATTAGACAGTAATTGATAATTTTGGTTCTTTAGAAGAGAAACACGAACCTAAACGACCACACATTACTCGCCCCTTAGCTACAGCCAACCCTCGGCTCACCCCAATTTAGGATGACGAACGCAAAAGGAAATTCCATGTGCCCATATTCGTCGCAGAAAAGCAGATTCTTTCTCTCCGCTGCAGGACGTGCAGCATCGTCGGAGAACTCTACGGCTTGATCCCTTGCGAAATATTGGGGGAGCTGACATTTGTGGACTTGGCGAAATCAGCGAGTTGTAATTACGAGGTGACGAAGTGCTGGCTCGGGTTGATGGTGCATCTGGTCCACCACTAGGAATTCCGTCTGCTCGTCTCTTGTTCCCTAACATGGACCCGTGGCCAATGGAAGTAGCGCTGTCAGTCAAACGGGATACTCCATTTCGTTCAGCTTCAGCATTACGTCTTTCTTCTGCTAACTGAGAACCTTAATAATCACAACGAAACGATGGAGGTTTGGGGCAACGTGACCTCACCGCAGCCGTGCCACCCAAGCCAGAACTCTTCTCCACCTTCTACGACATTAACGATGTCTGCACTATCATCATCACCATGACCACTAACGACTGGAAGAAATTCCCAAAATCGAAGCCCAAAGGCCGCTTCGATTTCGTCGGTCCGCGCTACCATTGGTTTCAAACCACATCCGCCACAATCAACGGCACTAAGATGCCGAAAGACGTCGCGACATGCACTATCGTTGGCACCATTAAAAATTCGCCTCGAGAAACTCCTCGGCTTAAACATCATCATCCTAAATAAGTCCCCAAAAGAATGCTGCAACGTTTTTCCCAACTCTTTTTCTTGGGCCCGTAGCTAAGGCTGGACTTAAACACGCCGTCGGGGATTTCATCGCATAGCCACGAGATCAATTGTAGAAGGGACTCTGGAGACTAACCGATTCCTTCGAATCTCGGTACCCTCCTAGGCAGTCCCGAGTCTGTGCATCAAGGCGGCTTAATGAAGCCTGGGAAAACGTTTGGTTTGTGCGACGAATTTGAGCAAACGAAATTTCCTCTTTTTTGTAAGAGGAAGCTTGAATATACCTAAGTTTAGGCGGATTACTGACGACGATTGAGGAAGGGAATGCAGGGAGTACCATGAACCAGACAAGCTAAATTGACCACCTTTGGTTGGCTCGCTTGGTTCATCCTGTCCTGGACACCTTTTATTTACATCCATACATGCACCCAACCTCCTCAAAAAGACAACCGGCCAATTCTTCCCCACGCCGATCCGTCATAATCCTTCACGCCATAGCGTACCCACTTCGCTTTACATGCCCAGCTCGCCCCCCCCCCGAAAATCCAACTCCACGTTCCATCCCACAGTGGTCTTCTCAAAGTCCAAGCATCGATCGAATTGCACTGCTCGAGTTCTGGACATTTGCCTTGGCGTTGGAGACATAGGCCTTTGCGGAGGTGATATGGGATATGGCGGCGCTTGAGAGCTGACTACTGCTCGATGAAGTAGCCAATCTTGCAGCCTCATTCAAATCTTGTTCAGCCCGCACCAACGAGACCTCGGCGGCGTTGACGGCATTAAGGACGGCGACCGGGACCTGTCGTTTGCCGAGAGCAGTAGGGGCTGTATTTTGGGCGACGGGTGCGGCGGTCGCCAGGGTGGAAAGGCATAGAACGAGGAGGGTGTTGGACTTCATGGTGATGAGCAGCGGGGGCTGTAATGATGTGCAATGCGTTGGTGATGGCTGCCGTTGAATGAATGGAGTTGAGAGCCTGAAGCAGCTGCAGAGACGATGGGTCAAGTCCTCCTTATACTAACGGGGACATTGGTTATTTAACTTTGCGTCCGCAGGAAATGCAACATCGACGAAACCGGGAATCTTTCCGCTCTCTAGCGGCCAAGCTGTGCTGAAGCAAGTGCAACATCGGAATCCACGCCCGAAATTGTAGAGGCTTTGCCACAAACGCCGCTGCCTGGTGAAAGCAAACCCACAGCGGGGGGGAAATAATGCCATCCGTTACAGGAACAAGCTTATGACTGGGGTCGGGGAGGTTGTGTCCAACATCGGGGCGGTCTTGACCCAAGGATCGGAAACTTGCATTGGCACTAGCAGGGATCGGAATTTGTATCACTAGGCTGGCAAGCTGGGTCCCTAATAAATCCGATCACGGTGCCAATTGCCGTGTTCCCGACGGGAAAAAGGCTGATAGGTGCGCTCCGCGGCAGTACCCAGGTCAGTTATAACGTGTAGGCTTGGCAGGAATCCCGGGACAGTCAGGGGAAACCTGGCCCGATGCGAAAAGCGATAGTTTCCTCTAGGCGAAGCAACGAGTGAACAGCCCAAGACCACTGCTCATGGCGTATATCGTCGAGGTTTTCCTCAACCCCCAAGCATCATTCGTCAGAACACCGGAATTCCCACTTCCTTCTTTTCCCTGCGCGGAAACATGCGCCTCGCCTGGTTCCTCGCCGCCACGGCCTTCGCTCTTGGTCTCGCAAGCCCAACCGAGCTAAAGGAGTCCCGCCCCTTTGACATGTTGGAGAAGCGTGCATGCCCTTGTGCTTGTGTAAGTTCCCTTGAATGACTCGCTTCATCACGTAGTAGAGTAGTTAACATGAAATCAGCCTGCCACCTGCAAAGTCGACACGCTTGCATGCAATGAGTGCCGCGGCTGTTGCGCCTGGGGAGGAATCTGAACTGAGGGACCTTGAACTGGAAACCGAGGACGTGATGGGAGAAAGATATTAATCTTCAGTTGAAATTGGAATTGAACAGTCTTGCCCCTATGAATCAGCGCAAACAACCTGGTGAACGGATGGTGACGACCGCAAACTTGATACTGGAATGATCCGAATCAGGTACCCGATATTATTGTCTCGCTCACCGCTCGCAAGCCATGGTCGCACTTTTGTCTGTTTTGCCTCCGTCACCGTTCCTTTCCTTCAGGCCTCAAATCCCACCGCACTGGGGGTGTGTGTATGACTCGCGAAATGTGTTACCAAAGCCCCTGTTATTGAAGTAAAGAAAGCCATGCCTCGCCAAAAGGTCGAAACAAACTAAAATGATCCAATTACGCCAATTTCAAACCTATAGTGTTACTATGCTATAATACAGAAGGATGTAGTATAAATGGAGTCGTTGATGACAATGGCAATGTTGCCTGTCCATGGTATTGCCTGGTCAACAACTTATTTTCTATGATGAGAGTAGAATTGCTGCGACTCGGAAAACAGCTTCTGTCGGGATGGGTTATTAAGGTAACCTATCCCCACAGCCGTCTCGTACACTTGACAGCCCCACAACGAGCCTGAACGTGAACTAAGCTTACAGACTTTAAGTGATCCAGGTTTTACCTTTAGCATCTCTACTAATTCTTATCACTAAGCACATTACTATTTAGTAGTACCACGTATATTTATTCAGCGTATTGCTAAATACATTGCAATGTCAACACCATTGCATTATTCAATCTATTGCAAAGTATGTTATAGAGTTTACTATTATTGCTCTATTATCCACATTGATAAATGCCTTGTATTCCTTAAAGTATATTGCCGTATAGCCCCGTAATTCAATATACCTAAGGTAAATTGTTCCCAATTTTCAGATATACCTATCACTCACCTAAAGCCCCCTGAATTGGTTACCCCATAGGTCTTGGGCTTGATGGTACCTTTGGACGACAACAGGCCGCCGCTCAAACTTGCCAGCGAGTTTCTCCTTGCATCCAAGAAGGGGATGACGAACATGCTAGCATTCCAGTCCCATCATAGGGACTACTATGCACTAGGTTATCACTAAAGAGGAGGCTATCGAGCCAATGGTCTCATAGTCGCCTGCGTCATCTTCCAGCACGTTCCGCCAAGTCTGCTGACAAGAAAGCCAGAGAGTCCGTACGTTAAATACCCCACTTTATTGGAGAACTTGGCGGCTTAGCTGTGCCGCACTAGGGAAATACGGTGGCAGAGGGGTACTCCAACTTTTTAGGTGCCAAGGACCTCAAAACCTCATCCCCGCCCTTGGGCAGTACCCCGCAGTCAATCAATGGAGCGGCACGCCGAACGCAAAGCCCAAGAACTGGGCTATAAGCACACATACGAGCCTCATAGCTGCCAACACTGTAGCTGGATCGTGCTTGACCAAGCTGACGTCGGCGCCGAGGGAGATGGAGAGCACCTTTTCGCCGACCAGCTCTCAAGAGCCAGCAACGTCGTCTTGGCCGACACCCTCGCAGATGCACTGTGGGCGCGGGATGCAGGCTGCCCGCTTTTCGGATATCTCCTCGGCGAGCTGATAGACAACCCCGAGTTATCTCCTACTATATTAGATATTGACGGGTCCGAGGCAGTCTACGGCTCGCTCACGGCGAGAGGGCTTAAGCTCAGCCACAAGCTATCCAGTGGCATGCCTTTGGCGAACAGCCTGAAAGTTTCCATCCAGTCAGGTAACTGCGCATCCCATCCATATCCGCCCATGACTGCCATACTTGCACTGGCTTTAACAACTGACGTCACGGAACTCTACAGACGATCCGTCCGCTTCGCTCGATTGCGATCCTGCCTCCCCAGAGGCTTTTGGGCTGTCTCGGAAGTGGATTTCAACATGCGCTTCATCCCATCCACTGTGCCGCCCGCTACCATCCCAATTTATGCCCACGCGTGTGCTTGACGTAACCGAACCGGTTGTGAGACTCCGAGAGTCTCACAACGTTGGCAAGATTGGATGGTGCGCGCTAAGCTACGTATGGGGCGGCGACCAGCCGGTCAAGACTACTAGAGCGTCGCTGCAGGAACACCGCCACGGCATTGCACTCGACCGCCTTCCCCAGGCCCTCCGGGATGCTGTGCGGGTCTGCAGAGCGCTGGGCATTCCGTGCCTGTGGATCGACGCTCTCTGCATTGTGCAAGATGACCCAGCTGATGTGCGAAACGAACTTGCTCGGATGCCCGAAATTTACCAATACGCCACCATCACCATCAGCGCCGCATCTTCGACAAAAGCCGACGATGGGTTCCTTTTCCAGCGTGGGCACTGGTATCGGGAATGCCCGCCAGTCCGCGTGCAGGCGGTGACAGAGTCGGGAGAGCGTGTTACGGCGTTTGCCTACGAGAACAGGCTCTGGGAGAGCGAACCTATCGGCTGGCGTGCGTGGACATACCAGGAACATGCCCTATCACCCCGCGTCCTGAGTTATCGAAGCACCTTGTTGCAGTGGAGTTGCAGAACGTGTGTTGACTCCTACGGCCTCGTCGAGCCGACTACTCTCTTGCGAAACTCCAGGGACGTCCCCGAGCCTCCTTACTTGCTGTCGGCCACACCGTGGTCCGACACTGTTCAGAGCTATTCTCTGCGGCGACTGACATTCGGGTCTGATAAGCTACGAGCACTGTCAGCTATCGCCCGGGTCTACCACCAGGAGACCGGGAAAAGGTACTTGGCGGGCCTGTGGGAAGAGGAGCTTCCGCTAGGCCTCTGTTGGTTTCCCGCCATGCACAGCGGCAGTCGTCCCATTCCGCGACCGGCCGAGTACAGAGCCCCTTCTTGGTCGTGGGCATCAATTGACTCGCCAGTCATGTATCTGGTGCCGCATCCCAGCGATCAGAATCACCTTAGAGCCACGAGGTGTAAGGTCCTGAGTGCTATGATCACGCCGAGCTACGCTGGCGGTGAGTACGATTCCATCATTTCGGGGTCTCTTACGGTAAGAGGGGCTATGAAGACGTTAAGCTTGTCTGTTCACTTGGACTGGTGCGCAGACGGCGCGGAAACTCAAGTGGGAGGACATACCGTGGTAGTAACACTGGACGCCGAAGATAGGATCGAACCCGGGAGGGTTTTGTCGCTCCTTCTACTGGCGAAATTCGTTGAGGACGAAAACCAAGATGAGGGCGTATCGCCGGCCTATGTAGGTCTGCTCCTCGAAGAAGCAGGGCAGCGGGATACCTTTCGCCGTCTAGGTTCTTTTCAATGCTGCAATGGAGGTGAATTTGATGAGGGCCATAACCAGTGTACGGCGGTATTTCAAGACTTTGAAGACAGGACGGTCACTCTGATTTGAATGGCATTTCACGGTTCAAATACTTCTAAAAGAAAAAAAAAAAATTGGGCAGTTCGTCTTCGAACTTGAAGAACGCAAATGCCGAGACGATCCCGTGCACGCACCGTATCGCTCTCAATTCGTTGACGTAGGGGCCTTGGAGCGCTCAACTATGGAACCGATAATGGTGAATCAACTGGCATTTTCTGTGTAGCAAGTGCCAACATCCGAGGTTCTCTTGCAGACCGAGATCCGCTTCGTCTGGGAGGAAGAACACAACTCGACTAAAGATTTGATCTCGTTTGAGCGACAAAGCTGCCGAGACAGCAGCCAAAGGCTTGTAAATGCCTATCTTGAGCCCCTTACCGCCTCCATTCTCCACCCATCCGACCTCGGCGCCGAGGACTCCGAGCCTGCCAGTTGCACGGCGCTGAGTGGATCTTATCAGATCGAAAACGGTGAACAGCTGCTGACAAGATGGTTTTACAGCATTGCTCACCGCCCGCTGGCAGGTGTCAAAGATAACGGTAAACCGGTTTTGGCGTGATATCCCGCAGAATCGGAGCATTCCGTCCAGCACCCCGCACTCGGGCTCCACTTTTTCGGGCTAGGGCCCGGAGATACGGAGTGCCAAGACGACGGGTTCCCACTTCGTGCTTGGCGGCCCGGGTCCGGTTCAATCTCCGAGAGCGATGTCCAGTTGGTAACCCGATAGCTCGGACCTGGGGTGGTGGCTGCGTATCAGTGGCCCACCATGGACCCGGGACGCCGGGCAGCAACACCTCCAAGACGCGCGGAGCAGAGATAAGACATGAACTAGCAGATGCAAGACTCAATGGCGTCGGTCCAAGATCAGAATCCGATTACGATAGACGCGCCGGCATTGACTGTGATAACATCATGTCGACAAAGCCTCACGTACTTAAGGCCATGCTTTGCTCTCGCATCATCACCCTTCTCCTCAGGCTCAACAACTCCCCTTCTAGCCCCACCAAGTGCGAAGATGCGTTCCTCCCTCGCCTCCCTGGCCCTCGGCCTCGGCGCTCTCACCAGCCATGCCGTCGCCACCGACTTTCCCGAGCTGACCTTCCTCTCGGAGGATCCATCCCTCCCCAAGGTGGTGTAAGTCTTCCTCTCTCTCCCTTCCTTCCACCATCATGCCCCTAAAACCTACGCGCCAGCATCTACAACGCTCGCGGCACCATCGTCTCCTCATCCGAGTACTCCCGCCTCGACAACATCAACTACGGCTCCGGCCCCCCGGTCACCGTCGAGCAAATCATCGGCAACGTCTCCGAAGTCCTGACCATGGCCCAAATCGCCATTCTCTCCTTCCCGGTGACGGGCGGCTCAGCCGGTCTCAACTCGTCCCTCTTCCTCAACATCACCCAATACGCCAACAAGCACCTGTGCTCCCCTGACTCAGACATTGCAGGCGGCATCATGTTTCACGGCACCAACACGCTGGAGGAAACCGCGTTTGGCGTCGATGTCACTCTCAACTGCAGCAAGCCGTTCGTCGCGACAGGCGCCATGCGTCCCGACACGTACATCTCGCCTGATGGCCGGTCCAACTTTTTCCAGGCTGTTGCGACGGCTATTTCGCCCGCTGCACGGGACCGTGGTGCGCTGATTGCGTTCAATGATCGGATCACGTCGGTGTATTATGCTACCAAGACGAATGCGAATACCCCCGATACGTTCAAGGCGATTGAGCAGGGCAATGTGGGTGTTTTCCTTGGTGGACAGCCGTATTTCTACTATGGCGCTTCACTGCCGACGGGCAGGCCGTGGTTTGATGTTAGTGGGTGGGATGTGACTGGGTTGCCGAGCGTTGTTGTTCTGTATGGACATCGTGAGTGCTCCTTATCGCTCTCCGATCACGTTCTTAGTGAGGCAGTTGCTGACTGACTTGTGCAGAGGGCTTTGACGCTTCGCTGATGTATGCTGCTGTCGCCAACGGCGCCAAGTAAGTTGTTCCCTGCTGGTGATGGCGGGAGATGCTGACTGATGAATAGGGGTATTGTGCATATGGGATCTGGCGCTGCCTCGCTCAGCCCTTCTGCTCGTGAGGCTGCTACTGAGCTCCAGAAGCTGGGCATCCCGGTTGTCACGACTGCGAGATCGGTCACTGGCACTGGTATGCCTGCTCCCAAGCCTGGTGCTGCTATCTATGCCAGCTACCTTGGTGGTCCCCAGGCCCGCATTATCTTGCAGCTGGCTCTTGGCGCCGGGTACTCGCTGGATGAGATCAGGGATCTCTTCGAGTCGCCTCTGAGGGATGCCATCTACGCTCCCACTCCCAACAACCAGTGGTTCTTCAAGGAGTAGAGGCCGGATATGATTACGAGACGTGAGACGTGAGATGAGAGTCGATCCGACAGTGTCGGCTAACGTGTCAATAATGAGTAACGCTATTACATGATCATGATCAATGATATTCCCTACGTGCTTTATGTTTGCGATGCCACATGCAACCTGACTTTGACACCATCGCCGGGAGTGAGGACTGTCATCCAACTTCGCTTCTCGTTATTGCTTCCTTCTGCTGGTTCGATCTTGTCATAACGCATGGCAATCCTTGCAATAACAAATGATACCTGGGTCATCGTGTAACCCTGACCGACGCAGATCTGTGGACCTCCTGAAAACGGCGTCCAGTCCCAGCCGATTCTTCGACCTTGCCAACGCTCTGGGCGGAAATCGTTTGCATCTTCGCCCCAAAGCTCCTTGCTCCGGTGCCTGAAGCCTTGCGTTAGAATCATGGGCAAAAATGTAAGATGATGTCTTACGTCAAATATGTTCCCAGCTGAACCCTTGCCCCTTTTCTCACGGCAACCGGGTTCTTGCCGTTTGGTCCTCCTCCAACCGGAAGGACGGTATCCCGGACTGCTTCTCTCACGTTGATAGGCCCTGCGGGAAACAATCGTAATGTCTCCCGCAGACACCACTGCAAATACTCACAGCTCTTCACCGACTCCAAACTAAACTCGATTCCACTTCTCCTCTCCTCTGTCCCAAATACCTTGATCACCTCCTCTCTCAACTTGGCATACTTGTCTGGGTTCGCCCCGAGCATCGCAAAAACCCAGCCCAGCGCCGCAGCCGACGTATCCATCCCCGCCACCAACAAATGCATCGTCTGCTCCACCATATCCCTCTGGCTCGCGCCCTGCTTCTCCATCTCCTCAATCACCGTCTCGGGCTTTTCCACTTCCCGTCCTCCCCGTTCCTCCCGCCCCTTGGCCCTCACAAACGTCACATAGCCATCCACCATCCGATACAAATCCCTGCACGCCCGTCTGAAATCCAGCCCATCGTAAACCCAATACATATTCGACAGTTTGATCCTATGTCCCACATACCCGCCCGCCTTGATAAACGTCTCATCAAACCCGTCCAAGTGCACCGCTCCCACCTTTGTTTCCGCCAGGCCCCTCCTAAACAGCGCAGCACTCTGCGTCTCAGCCGAAACCCCAAACAAAAACTGCGTCGCCGTATCCATCGTCAACCGGTACATGTGCTCCAGCAAATCCACGCTCGCAACCCACCCATCTGTTCCCGACTCACCCAGCGCTTTGAACAACAGCAGCATATGCCGCTCGCTATCCCTCACATTTTGATCGAATCTCTTCCGTGTAAACTGCGGACGAACCATACCCCGCCAGTGCGCCCATATCGCGCCGTCGGTCGTAAATAAGCCAGGCAGCAGCATGGGTTGCGCAGCGAGAGATCGAAACTCGGGACGTTTATAGTCGTTAAAGTGCGTGGCCAGAACGGCGCGGATGTTTTCGGGCTCGATCGTGTTGATGCCCTTTTGGAGACCGGTCAGTGGGGATACGATGGCGTGGGTTTTGCCGTAGCGGGTGTATTTGGAGAGGAAGTGGCCTTCGAAGAGGGAGCCCCTGACCGAAGCGCGGTAGACTTCGTATTTGCGGTTGAGGGACCAGGGGAGCGGGAAGGGGTTGGAGGCTTGGGGGACGGGGCTGCATTTGCTGATGCTGGTGAAGTGGGAGAAGCGGTGTTTTTCGAGGAGGGAGGAGGCGATAGGTAAGGTGAGGAGAAGGAGGACGATGGGGATGAGGTGGGAAGGGGTAAAGAGGGTTGGAGGTGGTGGGTGAGAGACGGGTTGGTGGATGGTGTGGTTCATGGTGTTTGTGAGGGTCGGTAATAGTTTTTAGGGCATGATAAGAAGGGGTATCTCGCGTCCGTGGGCATACCTTCCGCATTATATATGTACGGCACACAAGCATGACCTTTTGGGTGGCTTTTCCACGAAGGCTCAGACGCTAAAAGTCAACTCGGAGGAATACCCCCACGGTGACGCTATCAAGGCGACTGCACACTGGGTCTCATAGCATGTGCGTTCGTATTCGCCAGGGACAACACGCTATTTGCCGCCCATGAATCCTTCGTGGGACGGCACGACACCCTCGCTACACGTTCTAGATCGTGACGGGTAGGTCGAGACCCGTGCGGATGCACAAGATGGTGTCAGGGGTTCCGTGCGACCCCGCCGTTCGGGAAGATAAGCACCCAATCTCTCCTTACTTATGGGATCATCCTTCCCGTCCCCGATTCTGTGAGCTTGGTCCCAAGATTCTGGGCTCCCGCTGATCCTTCCCGAATTTTGACGTCTTTTGCCTTGACGACTCCCATCATTTTATCATGTCTCCCTTGCAACCCGCCAACCCCGACGGTTTCCACGAAGCAGACGTGGCATACGCCCTCGACCGTGCGGGGTATTCTGCCTCAGGAAGGTGAGTGTTTTTTTTTTTAAATCTTTCTCAAGTCCCTCGAAACCCGCAGGATCGTGGTTCGTTACCTCGGACTCGGTCGCGCTACGACCCGCTGGGTCCGAGGCGGTCCCACGCCAATGCTACTGTGCTTTGACCGAGCTAATGCATGGCCCCGCCAGACTCACGTTCCAGCATTATCTCTGGAAGGATGCCACGGGAAGCCCGATACACCCCGACGTTTTGTCCGACGTCGGGACTGGCCTGGGAGATACCGGGGCTGAAGTCGAGGTGCAAGTTGCCGATGTTGGGACGGGGACTGGGTGTGTTTGGACCCCAACTGCTGACAGAAGCATGTCTCTGACAAGGTATTGGGCCTAGTGTCTGGGCTCTTGATGTGGCTCGTCTGTCGGGCGTCACTGGGATTGCCAAGTTCAAAGTCCATGGATTCGACATCAGCGACGAGCAGTTCCCGCCTGCTCATATACTGCCTGACAATGTGCAACTGAGTGTTGCAGATGCTCTTGGCGATGTGCCAGACAGCCTCCGTGGCAGGTTTGACATTGTTCACGTTGCGCACTTTGCGGGCGTTCGAGCTCTGGGAGATGATCCGAGTCCGGTTATCAAGCATGCGCTTGCTCTGTTAAGTACGAGGCCTGGCTGAAGTGGATGAAAATGACCGCTAATTGCTTTAACTGTTGGATTCAGAGCCCGGTGGCTGGATCCAGTGGGATGAATGGGCCCGAGAAGTTGAAGTGGTCAGGCTATCACCAAGCCCGCACTGTGACGCGGCACTGGGTGTGTCGGCCAAGATTTTCCCACAGTGAGTAGTTTGCTGATAGCAACACAACCGGGTTCTCTAACCTGTCATAGATGGCTACACGATCTTGCAGGACATCTCTCGAAACATGGGCTTGTTCAGTCCATCCGGCAAGACTTTCAGCCCAGCAACTTCCTTCTACCAGGACTCACTGCTCTGTGGTACATGACGGCTGAGGAGGTGGTAAAGGTTGGGTTTGAGGAGCCTACTCGGTCCATGATGATGAAGATGATACTCTCTGCACACGCCGAGACCAAGAGTCTGGACATCAGAGCCATGTTTAGGATGTGTCCGTCTTCGGTCATGGGGAAGAAACCTGCAGCTACCTCCTCACCTCCAATGTAGAGAATATCGTGTGGTTGCAAGAATGATAAGTTAAGCAGAAGAAAGCACCGCCCTCTTCCTAAAGTCTCCAAAGCCATATTACTCCTACCTAGTTTAAGACACAGCAATCGAACAACAAGTCGACCCCAAAACATCTGTCCTGCTCCGGCTACAGGACCAAACACCCCTCGACCCTCTTCTCCCACCGTCAGCGAAACCATTCCGAGGGTAGTTCCTCCCGCATCTGCCTCGGACGAGTAGGAGGCGTGCGAGCGTGCGACCTATTTGGTCATCAAGAAACAGAAACACGGTTAGGGAATACATACTGTATACAGCGGAATCGGACTGGCCCGAGTGCTTCATTTCCAACCCGTCAAGCGTGTGCTCGGGAATTCACAGTCATTTGCCCGACGATTTCTATCCAGTCTTGAGCGCCCGTTTGTCTATCCACAACACCATCTTCCCCTTTGCCAACGAGACGGCAAACATCCGAAAAGCTACCGGCAACATTTGGCCTGATCTCGTAGTCCGGCTTTGAGGAGGTGCTTCTCAAGGGCGAGCGGTTACCGGCCAAGAAGAAGGTGACGCTCCACAGTACTGTGTTCGACTAATTACATACAAATCGTCGGCATTCTCCGCTCCGTCCGCATGTTGAGATCGCATCGATCACGTTCCAAATACATTAGGCGCTCGCAAAATATATTAATATCCACACAAAAATGGAGTTTACGGCCTACATTTGCTAGTTATTTTTCGGCCAGCAAATGTGGGCTCACTTTCGAATGGGGGCTCTTGATCCTCTACACCACCGCCGGGCTGGTCCGTCGGTAGACATTTGGAGTTGTCCTGGCTTGGTATATGTTTCGTCATCGCCCGAGACAGTGGGATTGGACTTTGGGCTAGTTAGAAGCGTCTCTGCCACTAGGGCCGCTTACTACGAGGCCACCCATTCTACTGGGATGTGTCAGGGAGTTGCCGAGAGGGTCGAAAGGTTGCCGCACACCAACAACTGTACCACCTGTTGGGGACCTCGAACTGGAAGTCTGCCGAGAATGCGGCCTCGAAGTCAACTAGCCGTTACGGCGCGATGCCGTCGTAAATTACTACACCGGGCAAAATGCGAATTTCCAACTTGACCGCTTGAAAGATTGACGGTACCGAAGATGGGTTGTTAAGGTCGGACCGTATCGCAGAATAGCCTTCGGGCGTCCTGCCAGGCAACACATCACCACCAATCTAAATGACTGTCCTCTTTCCATCGGCATCTTTTACTAGACCATTATGAACCCTGTTTGGACGATTACGCTCAATGTATCTAGCTATGGTCCCCGAGCTACCATCCCAGGAACTAATCCATAACAGCCGTTACACCACCCTTAAATCGACACCACAATTTTCCCTTTCACTCTTCGGAACTGAGCAGTTGCCGCCTTAGGCTAAGCCAGACTGAGCTAGGTATCTTACAGTTACCTCCCACCACCGACAGGGCTACAGAGAAGATCTATACACTCCAGGGAACCCGAACAATCGTCATGGCTTTTACAAGCTGATCCCGCGCAATGGCCTGGCCACTCGCAATTCTGGCCGCCAGAGTTTCCACTCCCTGAACGTTTCCCACCGATCTTGGCGACAAGCGAATTTCCCAATCCCTCAATGCTCTTCTGGAAATCCGCGTAACTCTTTGCCGCCCAATTAGCGCCAGCAGCCCCCGGCACTGCTCCCGCCCCGGTAAACGCAATGTAGAGTACATCCTCTTCGTCGTGCCCGCTGTTTCCGTTGATTCCTTTTCCGTAACAGGCTGTGGCCAAGGAGATGGATGCTTCGCCCACGAGGGGATGGTCGCCGTCATCGCCATTCATGTCGCCCCAAACGCCGTATATCTGGAAGTCAATAGTGGTCAGCTCATGGATTCTTCTCTACAACTGCGGGAGACCTACCAATTTTTCTCCACACACCACCGCCATGACGCTCAGCGGCTCGATGCCGTACTCCTGCGGGTTGAAGGTCTTCCAGTTTTTCTTTTTTCCGGTGTTCCCAAAGACCACGTAGGGGTGGACTCGAGCATTGAGATCGTCAATGCCCTTACCGTAACCCTTCACTATCCACTGGAAGGACGTGATCGACTGCGTGTCACTGCTACTGCCGCATCGCCCGTCGTCGGCCGGGCCACCCGGAGCCCCGTCGCAGTCGATATCCATATTAGCGAATGCAGACCCAGAACCCTTGATGTAGACAATTCCGGAATCCGAGAGCCGGTCCCCGCAGTAGGAGAAAGCTATGTGAAGGCGTTAGAACGTCAGTCAAGCGCCAGCCAGGGGCATGTCCAGGTATTGTACATACAGTTGGAACCACCATCGCTGCTCCAGAATCCAGTCGCGAGCTTCTTGGAGCAACTCGATGTGCCGTTTGACTTGAGGCTGTTGTAAAACTCGCGGATATTAGGCGGAACATCGCGGGCTGAGACCTGGACAAGGAGGAAGCCGAGGCAGAGGACAGCGACAAAACGCCCGAGCCAGGGTGTAAAAGGCATTTCGAAAGCGATATGTTCAAATGAGCTGTGAGTGGTTTGATGTTTGTAGGAAGATCGCATCTTGACCGAAATCAGGGCTTGGAGGACAACTGGCCATATTATATACGGCCAGGTAGGCATATCTGTGCCGTGCGGCGCGAGGCGGAAGCGCCGCCCCCTGAATTGCCGGGGGATGTCGCAGCTGGAGGGACCACAACCCGGAGATTATGCTCTAAAGATTTCTGGTACACCTTCCTCAATTGGCACAGGCCAGTTGTAATGACGGTAAAGCCAAGGGAAACTCGTGGTAGACGCCCTAGGTCCCTGCATACGAAGAGGGTCAGATGACCAATAAGAAACCGGCATCCGTGAGCTTTCTCGGTGAACACAGAAATTAATATATGTTAAGAGTGGGTAGATATCGAATTGTCATAATGTCCGAATGCGAGCTGAACTGGGAACTATCCGGCAGATAAGGCGAGGCAGACAGAGGCATTAGCGACGTTCCACGGCGTGCGGCTCTTCACTTGGCTCTCCATCTTGACGACCCTAGCCATTTCAATTCGCCACCGCTGACCGAGGACAGTCCTGTAGGGCCGGGCGGTGAGAAAATTTTATCATGAGCCCGGCGTCCCGTAGGGCCTGATGATGAGGGTACTATCTAATGAGCTCGGTACTTGTGGGTTTGGGGAAGGGAGACGACCTTTGTGTGGCAAGCATAAAAATGGTAGGGCCACGCTGGGGTGATGGGGTTGGGGAATCTCGGTAGCAGCCTGAACCATGACAACGCCCGACCCAATCATGACTTCTGGGACGTGTTCTGTCGCTGAGTGTGTTGAAGAGCCACCAGCGACAGGATACGATCCCAGCGAGCCACCCAAAGTAGCACAGCGTGACACCGAGAAGGCTGAGAAATCCGAAATGGCCATCCCCTGTTCCATCAACGAGATAACCGTCGAGTCGATCGTCTCGGACAAGGAAACCAACCATACGCCACCATCACCAAACACCCCCGACCCACTCCGAAACGACCAATGGAGAGTTCACTGGCGTCTCCCTTCTCATGGTATCGCTGTATCTCTTTGGCGCTGGCGTAATGAGCCGGGCGAGCACAAAGGGGACAGTGTGCACTTCTCCATGCCTCCAAAATCTTCTCGCAGTAGAGAGCTTGACGCCAAGAAAACTTGGTACACAGACTTACTCAGTTTCTCAATCTGCTCTTCTTTAATCTCCTGCACCGACGCGAAGGTTTCTGACTCCAGAAATGTCGATAGAAGATTTATGTGCCATTGAAAGATGAGACTACCTCAGCCATGCTTGGCTTGAGCGCATCGAGCGCCACATGGAGGACGAACTGGGATTTCTCAAACAGAACCACTGTTTTGAGATGAAATAACAGCATGTCTTTGTACACGTTGATCAGTGCCTGATGTAACGGTCAGCGTGGGCACGGGGTCTACTCCTTTCCTGCAGTTACTACGTCCACTTCTACCCCCTCTGGCTTTGTGGCTAGCTTTTTTCGTATCAGGTAGCCATAATAGTCAAACGAGCCGGAATCGCCGAGAACCTGAAGCTGCACATCCCAATCCAGCCCCTCTGGGTTTAGCAGAGGTTTCATGAAGTGTGGTTGCCGAAAGGTGACATAGAGAAATCTTCCGTTATCCTTCAGGACCCTGTGTACCTGTTGCCGCAGAGGGGCGCATTAGCACGCCGAAAGAAAGGGCGAACGAAAGAAGGCCCAAAAGACCATGGACGAGAATCGATGCCATCACACACCTCTTTCAGGTACGCTGACGTATTATCCCTCACCTCCTGAGGCGGGCTCCATGGACTCCCGTGGATCATAGCGTCAAGAGTCCCTTTATCGAACGCGATGTCGACCGAAGAATCCTCCATGCACTGCATATCCCGTACGTCCATCAATCGCCATTCAATGCCGTATTGCGCATGCTTCTCCTTCATAATCTTAACGACGGTGGATGAAAAGTCGGCGCAGAGCTGGCGGTCATAGCTACGGGCGGCAAACTCGATGGGAATTGTCTGGAATACGGGGAGGAGATCTCGTTGTCAGTTGTGGAATAAACCGGAGGACTGAAGTAATAAAACAAAGGTGTTTACACACGCTATCTCCTGACCCTAAATGCAGTATGAGCGGGCGGTCCCCGGGGGCGTGGCCAGGGGAGCTGAAGAGGTTCGCTTCGAAGAAAGATTCCAGGGCGGAAAAGGACCGGAACCACTCGTGTGTCGGGGCAGAACCGTCCGACTGCGAATATCGATCATCCCAAAATGAGGCGTGGCTCAGCGCCCGGTCATCTGCTGCCGCAGCCATCGTCGCGAAGTTGCGATCCTGGGACTGCCGTTCTCGGACCCGTCTGACGACGTTGGTCCGACAGTGATCTGGGTCTCGTTCGAAAAAGTCGTGGCTTGCTGCGGGGTAAAGTCCTGTTGCGTCTCCTCTATCAGGCACCCATTCCTCTGTTCGGTAAGGCAGCAATAGCGCGCTGTTCCGCGCTGTCGGGTGAAACGGAGGGGGAGGGGTAGCACTGCCAGGGGCTTATCGGACCAATGAGGACGCCGAGCAGCGCTGCCCCGGCGGTCGCCTCAGGGGAATCGACCCCGCTTCGGGTGCAACTCTTCCTCAGCAACCCTGCTGACGATTTACCACCACCCAGTTCAAATGCAGGTACGAATACTCGACAACTGAACCCGCTTGGCCTGTCGGAAACACTGCACTGCTTATTGAGGGCTTCAACGTGATTGTATTGCTTGTTCTTCTGGTTCTCTGGCTCTGCCAGAGGGCCGTATCTTATAGATCCATCTGTAGGATCCAGGCACGCAGCCGTGGTGGCTTTGGCTTACTGGCGCCAGGCTTCCAGTCAGCGGGGCTGACTGGCTGCCAGGGACTCCTTCCTTCGCCCAGCCGAGGCCTCCTTCCTTTTGACATGGCCTTCCCCCTTTTCTTTGACTCCCATCTCCACGTCCCTAGCGCGTGGAAATCTGCCTGCGATCACGCGTCGCGTCGCGGTGCATCGTGGAGAAGCATGCTCGTTCAACAACCTCCAATCGGAAGTATAGGAATCTGCTCGCTTCCTCCCATTGGTGACAGCTTGCGCCCGATTTCATAGGGCTCGGAACCATGGCGTCAAGTTCAAAAGGTCCAGAGACCCCGCAGCTGGACCTCCTGCCATCCCCACCCATCCGAACCCCTTGGCTGCCCCGGGCCTCTCTCGATTGAGCAATAAACTCGTGGTGGAGGAAGCGAGCCGACCGTGTCGGAGACGAGCCTGACGGAGCTGGAGGTGGGACCGCAGAGGTATGATTTTCCCGTCCATGATTGGTATTGTACATTCCAGCTGAAGTTGCGCTTGGAACAGATTCTGCGTGGTCTTTTTGTCCTCTACCCGAATGAGACATTTCGACGAGGAAACGAATCGGACACAGAGTAAGCAGCCCAACACTGCCGCCCCTGTTGCTTTCTACCTATCTCGTTTCCTGACACACTCTAACACCTCAACAGCATCGTCACGGTCCACGGCCTGAATGGAACCGCAAAGAACACTTGGACGCACTGCCCAATGCGCGGATTATGACATTCGGGTACGACTCGGGGCTGGCATTCAGCAAGTCGAGGGGAGGCATTGAGAATTACGCCCGAGACTTGCTCAACCGATTGAATATCGTCCGCGCAGACAGCCAGACCCGAAAACGACCCCTGGTGTTCGTCGCCCACAGCCTCGGTGGAGCCGTGGTAAAGAAGGCACTTATTCTCGCACATGAAGCCCAGCACATCTATGGAGATGTCCTTAGCTCCACCAAAGGCATCATGTTTATGGGCACCCCACACCGTGGGGGATCTGACGTTGTATCATGGCCTGTGCTGTTGGCTAACGTGGTCAACGCCGCGAGTCTGGGTCAGGCCGTCCGGAAGGATCTCCTCAGGACCCCCAAGGGAGATTCTGCTGTTTTGCACGAGATATCGCGCCAGTTTATCCATCGCGCTGTGCCCTTACAAATTCGGACTTTCATCGAGCAGGAGGTTGAGCGACCTCTGAAGGAACTCGTGAGTTTTCCTTAGACAATCACTGGTTGCAGCTCTCATTCTAACTCCCGTCTGTTCAGGTGGTACCTGAGGCGAGCTCCATTCTCTGCCTTCCGAACGAGGTGATATTGCCGCTGAACGCTGGTCATCGGAGCATGTGCCGCTTCGCCAGGCATACGAGCCAGGATTACCTTCTCGTGCGATGGGCACTTACGGACATACTCTCCGGCGGTAGCACCCAGCCGCCGCCCACTGTCACCGGGGACCGCTTTCTTGTCAATAGGAGCAATCCGAGCCAGCGGGAAGGGGTGAGACGTCCGCCTGGATGACCCGGTAGGGCTGTTGCATCCTCTGGAAGCCTAAGACTGTGGAATGATGGGACTTCTCATGCCTTATTCCCAAGTGGCGCACACGATGCCGCTAAACTTCGCCCCTAGTACCATCGGAGTTGATATGGTAACTATGAAGCTCAACAACAACAACAGTGGCCATCGGTTGGCACACGGAAAGGGTCCCCAAATACCTGCCACGTTATCTCCGTCAACTCTGGTTGGGGAACTGAACGAACAGTTCTTGAGTAAAACGACGTCAATTCGCGCCACTTGCTAATATGCCAATCCTGGCACACGTACCAACAGAGACATGTACCGCGAGTTCCAAGCGTTCGGCCACGCAATCCGGCCCATTTGGTTTGACGTTTTTACTACGCCTGCAACAGTTACGACAGGCCGACCGTGTTACAATCCGCTTCAGGGTCTGCGAATCCATCAAGACCAAACAATCGCGTCGTTTTTCAGCAAAGCCTTCAGAACACCTGTCCAGGTCGACTTTTCCCGGTCAAACAGGCTTTGCGAAGCCAGCCCGTTTAGCAAGGTCGCATCTGCCTCGGCTTGTGTACGCCAGATGGACGAATCTGACGAGATGGTGATCTCATTCATGCGAACAGTGCGGATTCCGGAAGACAACAAGATCTATAAGCTTCCTCCGAGTCTCGGGAACTTCCCGCTTTTCGATGTCCGACCTTTCAGTGAGCGGCTCCCAGCTTCCATGGCGACCCAAGGAGGCATTTTCTTGCCAATGTATCGTGAGTCCCTCAGCCCTCTTCACTCGGTTATCCCTGCAACATTCTAACTCACAGCAGAACTAGAGGCCATGTGGATCAACTTTCAGTGCAAAAAGGGCAGGCGGTTCGTTGTCCGTCCGTACCTGGGCGGCGTCAACGGCACCACGGGTGAGCACGTGTTAGGAGACATGGCCTCGCTCCTCCGCAAAATGAACCAGCTCTCGATCGACCAAGACTACATTGTACTTCCAGAGCAGGAATGGCCGGATGGAGTATCTACCTCACCCGGAATCGTGAAGCAGTTTGTCGTTACAGAAACAACGCTGCCTCGCCGCACCAAGAGACGGATGAGTCCATCTCACCGGGACGGGCTCGCGGGTTTCAAATCGCCTCAGCGCAAAGAGGGTAATTCCGTCAGCGAATCTGGGTCAAGGGCGCCTCCATCGAGTGGCAGGTCACGGGGCGTGACTCTGTTGGTGGTATTCAGCTGCAGACCATTCCAGAGTTTGACATCGAGAATATTTCGGCTGTGTCACTGAAGGACACTTGCGTTGCACCAGGGGGCGCAGGACCCCAGTCTTATGATGAGGCCCGAGAGGCAGACGCACAACGCTATAACGCTCTTAAAACTCCAAAGGAGCTGGGTCTGCTGGCAGGCAGCGCAATACATCTCAAAGACCTCCGGACACGGGAGACCTGGAGACCGAAAACAGTCGCTGACCTCTTGCGAGAGAGCCTTCAAAATCCCGAGGGAGAAACCCGGAATGACCTAGAGATTGACATGCTGCGCTTGAACTCGCCGCCAATAATCGAGTTCATTGTCGCAACCTTCTGTTGGATATAATCCGGCCCAGCAACGTTGAGAAACCCCCACAGGGAGCCCTGCAGCCCCTGGAGGGCGCTAAGCGCACTAGAGCCGCCGCTGCGTCAGCAGTGTGGGCCCTGTAATCTCGCATGCCACGGCGACAGCAGCACAGGCCAACCCACACAGATATATATGGCTGGCTTTCTTCCACCAGATAGTTGGAAACTCATCACCTTTCAACCTTCTTCTCACACTCGTTCTTGCCATGCCTCGCACAGTGACCTGATTTCAAGATACTGCCCTTTAAAAGTATACCTGTGGAGGAGCTGTAGAATAACAATTTAGTGGAGATCTTTACATTTATTACAGAAATTTATAGAGAGGATGGGTATATACTGGGGGATAAAAAAGAAAAGAAAGAATTTAATAATGACTATTGTATGCGCCATATATGGGCGCGGAAGTTGGGGCTAGTTGACCGACTTGAGGTTTGGGGTTGGTGGTCCGTGTGGACCGGCTTCAACTTTTTCTGACCCGGGCTGAGCTGGGTCCCAGTATCAGTACCATCATAGAGTTTATCACGAACTAATACCTGTTATCGCAGGCTAGGCTAGATGATCTCCAAGGTAACTATATTTAAACTCAGGCAATGCAATTGAGATGCAATGCGACGACATAAAGACCGCTGTCTACAGAAACTAGAAACAAAATCCAAAGCTGACAGACAAGCTAACTCGATCAGTAAACCTAATCACAGCATCCTGACCAAAAACCCAAACCAAAACCTCCACATCCGCCACCTCCTCAAACTGCCACAAACACCAAACCACCCCTTACTTACACACCACCCGGTGAAAACCCTCCCCAACCAAATCTAATCACCTATGATCTAAGGCCTTGTAATAGCCCAATGCAACTCGGAAAAACTACAACAACACTCCATAGCCCCCTTCGTAGCAACCCGCCCATCATGTCCCCGTTCACGGATCGAATCCCGCAATAAATCCTGAATATCCCCATTTCCGATATTCCCACCGCCGCCCTCCCCCGCGATGGCCTTGAACGCACATGTCCCGTAGACTTCAAGGGTGCGCCACGGTCCCCAGATCCAGATGAAGTGCGTATCGTGCTTGAGGTTGTTGATGAGGGCTTCGCAGTCGGAGATGAGAGGGGCGTCGGCGTGCCATTCGCTTTCGATCGGGGAGGGGCCGCATTCGTTTCCGCGGGGCACGAGGGGGGTTGCTAGGTTGCACGGTTAGTTGGTGGACAGGGATAATTAGGAGGAGGGAAAGGTGGATTGACGCACCCGTTGACTGAGGTTATGCCAGCCAGGGCGACGACCAGTTTGGCGATGACATTGTTGTTCAACTGCATTGTGACGTTTGGTGGTGGCAGGAGCTATGACGGGCTGATACTTCTGCTTGCTGCTTGATGACTGAGAAGTGTGGCCTGGGATAGACGGAACTATGAGAGATTTTATACCTTTTTTTCCCTTGCGGGCATGTTCTCGATGGGCTAAGACTCAAGATGCGCCAAGTCACAGAGCTGGCTCGAGCCCGTGGATAAACGCAAAGCGAAGAGTCCATAACCGCAGTGAGCAGTGAGATTGGGGCACAGCAAGAAACAACCCACGCTGGGGCACATCCAGAGGCGGCCCGCGGACTGCATTAACGTACAATACCAAGGTTACACCAATGAACAAGAACTCTAAGCGGCGTTCCTACTCTGTTAAGGCTCGGTGAGATGGCGATAGAGTGGCTGTTTACTCGAATATGCACATCAACGATGTATCTGTACGAGATCGTGTGCCATGTGTTTTCCCCATCTGAGTGGCAGGAGACATGTGAGAATCTTGGCAGCTTGTTGTCTTGTGAACTAGCTCATCTAATCTTTGGACTGAATTGCTGCCAGTTCTAAGAGCTACCCAGAAGAGGTAGCCAGCATTCACAAACCCATTCAAAACTCTTTTACCACGTCCCAGAAAGCAACAACAGGATACTGGATGCTCGCGTATGAGGCCGTCTCGCATCCACATGCTGCCCTGCCATCAATGACATATTTTCAGTGAGACAAGAAGGGTGTGGTTGCGTCGGCAAGGATGAAGATAGTTCGAACAGCCCGCCAAACAGAGGGTGTTTTGTATTGTACAACCCATTTGCTTGGATGAGCGACCTTGTGATTTGCGCGCTTGTGTAGCTCGAGCAGACATACCAGCCGGCATGGATGAAGTGAACGAACTGAGTCGCTGTTCCCCTCTCCGCCAAGACAAACTCCCGCTCTTGCCTTACATCCCGGCTTCGCTTCACCACTGCGCCGCCATGTTGAGTCTCAATCCCCGGGCCGTCTTTATGAAAATGCCTTACCTAGCATTATTCACCGCCCTCTTTCCTCTCCTCCCGGAATGCGGGATAAGGATAAATTTGCTAGGGAGATGCTCTGTCCACCTGAACCTAGGGCATCACCCGCACCAACGCCATCAGCGACACGACTGGCCCCCACATTGCCGGCCTCGGCACCTATCTGCCCGCTCTCGCCACACGCCCACTGCTCTTTGCGTCCGCATCCAGGCCCTTCACCGCGGGCGAGATCACCGGGATGCCGAGGCTAGGTAGCTCTAGGGAATTCCTCTGCCATTTCGCGTGAGTCTGTGCAACAAAGAACATTGTCCAAGAAACGAAGCCAAAGCTGCGCAATACTTGGCAAGAAAACCACGAGCCCATCTCGACAGACCGAGATATCCATGCAAGGCGCAGGGACTTCGTCGAAACCTAAAAGTTCTTTAATATCGTCTCCCTACCCAGTTGTCACAGTAAACTAACATATTTCATCCCGCTGGTATATCCCTAAGGCGCAGGCTTGCCAGCAGCAGTCGTGGCTGTGGAATGTGCCTT
The DNA here is from genome assembly GCA_036250225.1 of Cercophora sp. LCS_1. Classification (NCBI taxonomy): domain Eukaryota; kingdom Fungi; phylum Ascomycota; class Sordariomycetes; order Sordariales; family Lasiosphaeriaceae; genus Cercophora; species Cercophora sp. LCS_1. The sequence goes on from JAPZLL010000009.1 coordinate 111,875, forward strand.
CCCCGTGCTACTCCTAACGCCAAGTTCGATGTCGAGATTTTGCACACCGGCAGACCCATTACCCGTGGCTTTTGCCAATCTCTTCTGTATGTCCTCCTCTATGAGACGGTCTTCCTCGCGTTGCATTTCGGACTGTCGTCGCTGCAAACCCTCCAGAGCAGCGTGTTGCATGGCTGAAAAATCTGTTGTAAGTAGAGATCCTAAACGCGTCGCGTAGGTACCTAGGTAGGTACCTAGGGGATACCCTTACCTGCTGTCTTTGGAGCCCTGGAAAAGAGGGCGACTCTCTTGGCCGCTTCTTTGGCGAACTTCTTCGATCCCAAAAGCAGGTCGACTGGTGCCCCGACCACAACGTAAAACTCATCGCATCGGACACGCTGTTCTTGCTCCATGAACCATCTCAAAGTTACCTTGGCTTGCGGATGGTACGGTTTCCCACCAATAGTGACGAATGTCTCTCGTTCCTCCTCCGGTATCGCGTTGCGCATTGCTGCCGTCACACCGATGTCGTCTAAAAACTCTTTTGAGACAATGTCGACGTCTGAGCCCGTATCAAGCTTTACAAGACCAGGAGCCAGTTCTGCGCTGGCTTTTGGGAATTTGAATCGTCCTCCCCCTCCCTCATCAGGTTGGTCAACGGCCACGACAGCCCTGAGTACATAGTTTGACTGCCCCATCTGCGAAAGGGTGTTGAGAACCACTTGTCTCGCGAGCCGAGGGTTGCGGCCGCGACGAGCCCGGGAGCTGTTGTTATCCGTAGCTGTCGTTTGGTCACGTCCGTCATCCTCAAGACCCCCCGAGATCTCTTCATCCGTAGTCAGGTAGTCTGAGGCGAGTCTTGCGATACCAGCACTGTTCATCATCAGCATGCTCCAAGGGGAAGAGACCTCATAAAAGGTAGTTACCCGATGTCGATGAGCTGCTGCTGTGACCTCAAACTTTCTGCTGATCAGCATTAGTTTCTCGGACAGCGAAATGAATAGAACCCACTCAGAGCAAAGCTGTCGTAAAAGCACAATGTCTTCCTTGAACATGCCATAACGCCGTTTGATATCCTTTTCGAGCAGTGGTAGCTGGACATTCACTGATATCCACGAGAACCAAGAGCTCCGTTTCTTTACGTGTATTTCCTCAGTCCCGGCCACCGCCAATATTCTTTCAAGATCAATTTGTCTCTGGTCGCACATTCGGAGCGCATCAGCCATTGACTCCGGAACTTCGGTTGTGATGGCAACAATTTCCCTGCACTCGTCCAACACGCGTTTCAATACATCGATTTCTCGCCGGTGGACGTCAAAAACCTCCCGCGCAAAATCTGTGCGCCTCATCCAATCCCTCCACAAAGTCGTGACGGTAAAGACCGAGGAAAAAATGGCGAGAACAGATGTAGCTAACGAAACAGGGTCCATGGTTGCAGGTCTGCGTAGGTAGGGATGGAGCGACACGTAGCAGAGCCCTGAAAACCACTGTATGCTTGCCGAGGTGCACGTAGGTAGTTCATTCTTGAGAGGGAGCCCCTCACATTGCCTCAATAAACGTTCAGATTGCACAGCCACCTGGGCTGAACACCATGCATTTCGGAGATATGCAGGGGACTTGGATCTGGCCATTCATTGGAATGGAACGGAAGATTGTGCGTTTGGGGCGCCTGCAGGCAGGCAGCCCAAATCTGGCCATTCATTGGCCTGGCTGACGTGAAGTCGGCGGCGTGAGGTGATACGTTCAACCCTCGCGTCCGCATTTCCATCTCAAGCTTCCTGAGCATCATTGCAATCTACCCCCAGTTGGAGACACAAATCCAAAAAAAGATGGCGACAACCCCAGGAGAAGGTCGATCCCGAATGACGAACTACAGTCCGAGGGGCTACCACAAAGTAGCCGCTTTCATGAGCAACGACAAAGATGCCGCCATCTTTCATCGCTTTGGAGATGTCGCATTCTTAAATCTCCTCTGTCTTCAAGCCGAGATCATCCAACTTCGGAGGGATTTCCGCCGCAGATGCATGTTGGACGATAACTACGGCGAGGACGATGAAAAGAGTTTTTCCTCGAGCTTCAAGATTGCAAGAGAAAAAAACAGCACTCAGTATGTCCTTCTTCAAGACATGCGAGTCAAACTGAAGGAATATTGTAGGATCCATGCTTATTCCTCGTGCTCTTCATGACTCCTGACACCTGGCATTTCTCCAGATGACTTGGCCCTTCAAGGTACGGTATATTTACCTACCTATGCACCTATCCGCTATCGGCCTCAAGGCATATCCTAGAACGGACCCAGCGGATTGCCTACCTTAGGTAGTTCCTCTGTGTTCTAACTTGAGCCAGTCTCCCAAATTGACGCCCTTCCGACACCACGTCCCTCCCAACTAAAAGGCCTCCGCGACGAGCTCAACGACGGAGCAAATAGCTTCCTGCGAAGCGCCGAGGTAGACACCTGGAATGACCCCGACACCAAGGACTACATGGCTCTGAACCCGGAGCTAAGCGACTCCGACCTCTTCACCCGCTCAATCGAGGATTTCATCACAGGGCCGTACCACCGCCACATCGGACACCGACTGCAGACAGGCAAGCTCCTCGACGAAGAGACCGGAACGAGGTCGTACGACCCCAAGCGTATCGGAAAAGCAAGCGCTGTCGTGGCCACGGTACTCTCGGCCGTGCTTCCGGTGCTGACCATTTTTGCGCTGAACAGTCTCCCGACGACGGACCAACGGCTTGGTTTGACGGTGCTCTTTACGGCTGTATTTGCTGCCATGCTCTTGACGTTTACTTCGGCTCGGAAGGTGGAGATTTTTGCGGCGACGGCGACGTATGCATTTCCTTCGTGGCCGATCTGATATGTTTTCTGGGCTAACCGGTTGTTGCAGATTTGCTGCTGTGGAGGTGGTGTTTATCGGGTCAGCTCTGAATAGTGGCGATTCCGAGTGCAAATGCCCAGTGCAGGGGGCAGCTCAGGCGTCGGGAATTTGATGATCTTGGTCACAAGAGACAGCCAATGTCTGGCGTGTTGCGGTGTCGTCCGACTGATCGCCTTGACGAGAGTGAGCAAGGATGAGCAAAGCAGCAGACGCTGGTCATGGTGAGGGATGAGGCTGGGGCCGCACTGGCGGACGAAGCTAGACATGCGTTCTACAGAAAAAAACTTTGTCTACTTAGACCTGTCTCTCGTAGATCTGCGCCCACACTGTACATTACCAATCATTAGGCATTCCCGTCCTTTTCCGTCTCCTTCGCCAGATAACTCACATCCGGCCCCTTACCTCTACCACTTGAGTAGAAAGAGTCCACCCAATTCTTCATAATATCAAGCATCTCCACCTGAATCTTGCGAATACGCGGACTGTACTCGCCATTCCGCCACTGCAGGTCATGACAATGAATACCGCCGGGAAGCACAAACACAGGCGCCTCGGGTGTGCTCTCCATCGGACCGCCGGGGCGGAGCTCGCTCGAGACCGATGCCGATCTCCAGGGGTCGAACTCCCCATTTGACCAGAGAAGCCTCGTCGTGTTGGTCAAATCCCAGCCGTTGGTGAACGCATTGAGCATGTCGGTTGTCTTGCCGTCTTGCGAGCCGTATGTGGCGCCGTCCTTGGGAGGGAAGTAGAGGTCGCATTGGCGTTGCCAGTAGGCGGGCTTGACGACGCGGGGGATGAATGTTGGGTGGTTTGAAGGTGAGCTCCTGTTGGGCATGTCAGCACTTTGTTGGTATCAGAAGGAGGGGCATGCATGATAGGGGTAACGTACACCTGCCAGTACGCAAACGGCTCGTTGCACAGCATCCAATACCACTGGCGGTTGATGGTGTTGTTGAGCGACATGTCGGTAAAGCCAATGCTCGTCTCGTTGTACGTGTCGAAACAGCCGAGGGAGAGGGGATCCTTCCACTCCTTGTATCCATAGATGCTGCAGGCTGGGATATGTCAGCATGTGTTTGTCTGCGCCGCAATACTGCATCACTTACAATCTGGGAGATACTCGTACTTGTACCACGCCGCCAAGTTTGGGAGAGCCTCGTGCAAACCAACGCCGATGTCGGGCACTGATTTCTTTGCCGTGAAACGCCTCGCAAGGCGATAGGTCCCGTTGGTGGTGGAATTATTATCGCCCATGTCCACCGGCCGAACACCCTCGATCGTGTCGCACATCTTGAAAAAGCCCGAGTAGTTGGATGACTGCTGCAGCCCCTGCCACGAGTTGACGACGCTGCCTATAGCTATTGCGAAGTCGTCGTGGTACTCGAGGTCAGCCAGCCCAAACAGGTCCTTCAGATTGTGAATTTCCGTCTTGTTGTTCTCCGCGATTGTCTTGTCGATGTGGTCCGCAACGCGCTCGAGATCGGCACTGCAGTTCTTTGGCATGCCGCGGTGGATCGGGATGAAGTAAGACCAGAAGTCGAACACTGCTTGGACTGGGCCGCTGCTGGAGTGGTAGGCCCAGAAGGCGTCGGGCGCCAACTTGTTGGTCCAGGCTGCGAGAGCACCGCTGTAGCTTCCGCCGATCATGACCCATGGCTGTGGTTGTTAGCCCGGTTTTTGAAGATGCGATCTCAAGACTTACAGCGCGATCAGAGTTGCTGCGGCCTGACTTGTCAAATGGAAGCTTGACATTCTTGGTGAAGTGCGCCAGGTCCAAGACCGAGTTCTCCACATTCAAGTACGTGAGGTTCTTGGTGTCGAGGACTGTGTATGGAGACGACTCTCCCCAGTAACGGTCTGCATCTCGTGTTAAAATTGCAGTAGCATGGGGTGCGCAAACAGCCAGGACACTCACGCTCGAACAGAATAACGGCTCCTCCCATGGCCTGCGCGTACTGGCCCACCATGGTGCGATTGGTCAAGTAGCCAGTGTACTCTGCGGCCGGTGCCTCGCCGGGCGTGAAGAAGAAGACCTTTTCAAGTTAGCATACATCTGGAGTTGACATCATGTTTCTTACGGGAGAACCCGGACCCTTCCAGAACGTGGTGTTCCACCAATACCGCTGCTGAAATGTCCCCAAGCTCTTGTTCTTGTGGTCAATGTATTGCTCGAAAGTTGCATTCCCGCCGTTTGGACCTGGCGCAATCGCAACGCGAATGCGGCCCGGACCCGGAGGCGTCATGAAGAAGCCATGCGCCTGAGCAAGGAAAAGGCACAAGAACGAAAGAAGGAGCGAGACCGCCATCTTGGAGTTGACTGAAGACGCAGGACAGGTGCACTGAGAGGAGACGCTTCAGGCGTGGACGTAGTTACAGTGGGGAGTGGGGAAAGAAAAACGAGGATCAAGAAGTTGCGCACAAGAAACCAAGACAGGACCACGCCCACGGGTCGCACGAAACCTGGGATCTGGAAACAAACAGCCCCACCGTGAGAGACGAAAGGAGGGTGCAGCAATTCCCACAAATTATGTAGGGCTTTTCGCATGTTCAGACCATGTTGCGGCGCAACCACACTTTTCGACGCGAGATGCGATGGAAAATGCTCCTTCCCGGAGGGGCCTTGGGCCCTTCGCGTGGACAAGACCACATGGTGTTTTCGGATGCATGCAATCACAGACGGTTACGTGCTCGGCTTATTGGGCTGAGGATTAAAATGGGTTCTTGGGTCCCATCTATCTCCGGTTAAGATGTCCGGCATGCGGAGAGAATTGTCCCGGGGCATGTGAGGGCGGGTAAACGGTCTGGACTCCAGCTTCCGGAACGGGAAGCCCGTCCATCATCGGTGTCTGATAAGCTTGGCCGATAACCGGTGTTGATGGGATGGTGATGGCTCAAGTCTCGGCGATTGAGATGAGGCGACGCGAGAATGAATTTCTGGGAGATGACAAACGGTGAGCGATAATTAGTCGTCCGGATCACCAAGTTCACGCCAGCTGTCACTGGCCCCAGCCCAGCTGTCATCAAAGCTTCCCCTCGCACGGACCACTTTTCTCGCTCTACACAGCCCACGTGACCCACCACCTGAGAGCTGGCAAGCTCAGCTCCACCACAATCCGACCGTGAGCTTCGAGATCGTCAATCGACACCAACAAACCCTCCCCAAAAATCGCAATTGTCGTCGCCAGCCGCCCCAATTGCTTACCAAAATGGCTCTAGGCTCAGACTCCGAGACCCCGCGGCGTACGCGACGTCCGTTTCTCCCCCTCCGGCCCCGCTAACCCCGTGTCCAGAGGCGACGCGCGAGGAGATGTCGGCGGCCAAACTCCCGCTGGCATACCGAGACAGTTGCGCCCACCTCCTGATCCCGCTCAATCGGTGCCGATACGAGACCTACTACCTCCCGTGGAAGTGCGAGGTACGAACAGTTGGCACTGCGCTGCCATTGCCACGAGAGGATCCCGACCGGGCTGACGAGACCTTTTTCTTCCCACCTTTAGGACGAGAGACATACGTACGAAAAGTGCCAATACGTCGAGTTCAAGAAGCGAGTGGCCAAGATGCACGAGCTCAGGGAGGCAAAGGGCGGCGAGCGGAGCAACTAGACGATGGAACGAGGGGAAACGGGGTGACGGATCGCCGTGTACATATCCCGGGGCTACGGGAGCTGTGGGGATAGACAGCAATACGACTGAGCCGTTTGATCTGTACTTCCTGCATCGGTGAATCGGTGCAGACATGGCGGACACGGAGCGGGACTACTGGGAGGGAATACGTTGACGAACGGAAGCAGATATTATTACCGCCGAGTTACCTCAAGCCATCGAGATAGTTGACAAGACGCTTCTTGATCACGACACCGACGACCCGCGCCGTTTCCTCTTCGACCACGATCAAATACCGCAAACCGAGCTTCCCGAACATTTCCACCCCGTACTCAACCGGCGCCTTGGCCGTAACGGTCAGCGGTGTGCGATCAACAAAGTCGGCGACGATCCCCTTGATCAGATCGACTTCTTCGTCCTCCCTCGTCCCGTTCTCCTTGCCATCCAAGACACCCAGCACATACTCGAGCTCCGCCTGTGGCAGGTACCCGTGGCAGATGCACCGATCGTTCACCAGAACCAGCCCCGCATCGAGCAAGCCCCGAGACTTGAGCTGTGCTAGCTTGTCCCGCAGCGTGGCCTTGCGCACACGATACTGAGGCCCAGTGTACAACGTGATTTCCTCCATGGTGTTTGGTGGAGGAACAAGATCTTCCATGGTGCCCTCTCTCCCAAAGTCCGGCCGCAAGGAGCGGACCCTTGCCAAGGCGTGCTCGGCGTCGAGGAACGGATGGCCTAGCAAGTGCTGCGACAGGTCATACACGCTCTCTTCGCTGATGGAATCGGCCACCCACTTGGCAGTCAGGATGGCGATCATGAAGGGCGGGATGAAGTTCACCTCGCCCGTCAACTCGAACATGATGACAGCCAAGCTCACCGTCATCCTGCTGACACCTGCCAGGAAAGCGGCAGACCCAACCATGGCGAAGATACCCGGCGATATTCCAGGAACGAGTTGCCCGACCATGCGGCCAAACAGCGCTCCGGCGTCCAGAGCCGGGATGATGACGCCCGACGGAACCTTGCAGCCGAACGTGATGATGGTTAGGAACAGCTTGGTCAACGTGCCCGATATCAGCCAAGTGTAATACGTGCCTGTGCCACCGAGCTCCGCTTCCTGTCGACAAAGCCAAGACCCTTCGGGCTTGGTGCAATCGACGAGCAGCTCGGCCATGACGACGTCTCCCGTTTCGCGGATCAAAACATTGGGGTACTGCAGCATCGCTGTCGCAAAGACCACAATGAAGAGTTCCAAGACTGGGTTGCCCTTGATCAGCGGCAGCGACCGAAAGAACTTGGACCATCGGAAGTTGGCCCGGCAAAACACACCGCCAAACAAGCCGCCACAAACCCCAAGGAGGATGAAGACCAAGTAATGGACCACATCATAGTCGACCCCGTAGTTTGTCTCAAACAGCACCAATTTGCCTGTCCCCGTCGGGTTCAGCTGCTTCAACGTCGCCGCCGCAACCAACGAACACAAAAAGGACCTCCACATAACCCTCCTCGGGAAGTACGTACTAATTTCCTGCATCACATCAGCTCCCCTCTTTTCTTTGTCACTGACAGAGGAAAGGACTCACCTCATACGCAAACAAAACACCCCCAATCGGCGCCCCAAAAGCAACCGACAGCCCCGCCGAACACCCCACAGCCAACATCTCCCTCATCTTCCTCTCACTCCCTCGATACTTGGCAAACCATCCCGCCACCAGCGCAGCCACGCAAGCGGAAATATGCACAAACGGTCCCTCCTTGCCCAGACACATGCCCGTTGCCACCGCAAACGTCGCGCCCACCGCCTTGACAACCAACACCTTCACATCCAAAAACCCGGGTATCACGAACCCCGACAAAATAGTCTTGATCTCTGGAATCCCGCTCCCCGCAGCCATGTACATCGTTCCACCCTGCGCCGTCTCGGTCCCATACCCGCCTCCCTCGGCAGTAGGTAGCTTGGTTCTGGTCGTGGTGGTTACAACACCCGCGATAAGACCGAACACCAGTGCGAGACCGACGTACATGGCGTACGAGGTTGCTGTGTCATCTTCATCCCAGGGGATCCAGTCGCTACAGAATGAGCGGGGAGTGAATAGCGAGGAGGGGCAGTAGCCGGACTTGAGGTCGGCGACGGTGGCGACGCTGATGTCGACGAGGTAGGCGATGAAGGCAGTGAGAAGGCCGATTAGGATGGAGGCCAGCCAGCCTTGGAGGGCGTCGAAGTGGGATAAGAGGCGTTGGCGGGGCGTTGGGTGCGCTGGGTGCAGGGTGCGGTGGCGGGTTGTGTCGTGGGCTAGGAGGGAGAGCCAGTCGATGGTTGTGTAGGAGTTGTAGGGGAGGTGGTCGGGGAGAGGAGGGTGAAGGGTTGGCGGTGGGGAGGGGGAGGAGGAGGAGTGGAGGGATTCGAGGTCTGCCTCGGAGTGGTTGGTAGAGGGGTGGTGGCTCGAGAGGAGGGCGGTTGTCTCTGAGGGCATCGTGTGACCTTGGCGCTGGTGTTTGAGGATCAGCCGCGAAGAAGACAAGGGACGGCGGGGTTCAGCTGCAGGGAAATGAGCGACGACAGCAGGGCAGTGTGCAAGAGACCGGCATCATAGACGGGATCGCGGAGGGAAGCGATTTCACAGATTGCGATTGACGAAGATAGCTGCTATCTTCTGGGGGTTCACGATAACGACTGCCGACTGACATCACTGGAAGGAGCATCCCGCTGGCTGGGTGATAAGAGATGGAGGGCGAGATAAGATCTTGTGCATCGCCAAGGTGCCACAGCACATGCAGACTCGACTTTGTCTCAACGGGTCAGACCTAGACCAACTTGGATCCATGGCATCAAACAGCACGCACTGTCCCCACTACTTTTTGGTGTCGTCAACTCAAAAGGAAAACACTGGCTCGCCAAGCCGCTGCGCCACTGCATCGCGACAAGATTGGGATGCATCCCCGCCTTGGACGCCGTTAATGCACTCTCTATGCCAATCACGATGGAGCAATCCAGGCAGGACAGCAACTGAAGATGCGGCACACGACTGTGAAGCTAAGACCCGCAATCGACTTTGCCATCGCCGACGATCCTCCGGACGTCACCAAATGCCCTTGAACAGCAATGGCCCTGTGCTCTTCCTGTGACGCGTTCCTCGGCGATGATGCCTACATTGACGATTCGCAACGACACATGGAGGGCTTACGATGGCGATACAATCTACCCGACTATGGGCGTCTCGAAGAAAACGCGGCTCGGGCTGTGATGGCTGTCGGTTCTTCCGAGACCAATTGCGCATCAATCTCGATGCCAAAAGACAATCGATCCCGCCCGAATCCAGCGTTTACATCCGGGCCCATGACCGCTTCGACTATTGCATGCTGTACGCCTTTGACCCCAGCCCCAACGCCCGGGTGAACAGCGTCATCTTTCCATATCGGGCCGTTCCCGCCGAGTACAGCTATGTCATGGTCCCAGAGAGCCCCGACAACGACGCTTGCTGGCACAGAGCCCTAGATTGGTTTCGGGAATGTACCACTTAGCACACTTCTTGCAGGCCACCTGCACTTAATCCCGTCCTGCCACGACGTGTGATCGAGGTTCCTGAAGACGAAACGACACCTCGGCTGTTTCTTCCCCCGGATGGCACGGCGGCGTCCTACGTCGCCCTGAGCCATTGTTGGGGAAATCGCGACAGGATGGCAAAGCTGACATCGGAGAACGAGGATTCATGGCAAAACGGGATCGACTTGCAATCCCTGTCACGAAACTTTCGCGACGCCATTGTCATCACCCATCGGCTCGGCACCCGATATCTTTGGATTGATGCGCTCTGCATTCTCCAAGACTCACACGCCGACTGGGTCGCTGAATCGCCCAAGATGACATCTATATTTGGGACCGCTATCCTTGTCATTTCGGCCATGGCTGCGAACCACTGCGATGAGGGGATCCTCCAGCCACGGTTACTGATGCGCTCGCCGGGACTGGGCCCGTTCAAGGTATTCCTGGCCTCGGAGCTTTATCACGAAGACATTATCACGCAATCACCCCTGAGCTCGCGTGGCTGGGCAGCCCAGGGGAACCTCGTCGCTTAAAGGCTTTTGCACTACACAGCAGCCGAGATGATATGGGAGTGCACAACCCATCAGTGCTCCGAGTCCACCCTGGCCGTCACGGATCGGACCACAAGGAGGCAAATCCCGAACCTTCTTGCACAATGGCATCGCCAAAAACGGGGGAGTGGCGCCGTCGTCAACACTGTCGACCAAAACAAATTGGACGCAAACAGGGTGTTGGCCGCGTAGTTCTACTGCATCCAAACATACTCACCCCGGAAAATTTCGCTTCCACACGACAAGCTCCCCGCTGTTGCTGGCCTGGCCACCGCTTTCCAGGCCCTCCTTCCCGGCGCCGGAGATTACCTTGCTGGCCTGTGAACGGGGTACTTTGTGCGATGCCTTGCCTGGAAAAGCGTCGTCTTCACATATCCTAGATGGAAGCACGCCTCCGGGGCATTTTACAGCCGCCAATCGCAAAAGCCGCGCGCTGTCCGGCAAGCATACCGCGCTCCCTCGTGGAGCTGGGCCGCTCTCGACTACCCAATAACCTGGCCCTGGGAGGCCTACACGACCCGCATGCCCGAAAACCCTGCCGGCTGGTTGGCGTGGAGCTCACAGGACGCACGTCTTGTAGAGCACAAACTTGCCCCTATTGACGGGGACGGGTCGAGCCACTTAATGGGCGCAAAGGAGGGCTCATATATTATCCTCGACGCCAATTGCATCCCGGCATACGAATTCGACCACCACGATCTCCGTCACAGTTGGGATGCAGACAGGCCGGAGTATCAGTCCCTCTTCTCATCAAGCTCAAGTTCTCGGGGCAATGGGGAGACTGTCATTCTTCATCTCCAGGCCGTTATCTTCAACACCGATGGTACACCCCCGTGCATCGAGTGTTGTGCACTAGTCCTGCAAAGGGACGGGCCTGATTGCGATTTCCAGAGGATCGGTCTTGTCACTTTCACGATACATTGCGGGTGTCGAGAAGTTGAGATGCAAGAAGATGTCGTGGATCTAGTGGAGATGTACAATTCGATGTCTTGGAGGCGGGAGCTTGTTAGGATTGTCTGACAGCATGAGCGGTGCCCACCTGATAGGTATTTGCCGCCAACAACCATTTTTTATTTATCCACAAGGGCTTTTGCGTTTCGGAGCATAATATTCTAAGTTCTTATGACCTGTTGCTATACAACCAAACACACAAATCCACGTAATTATGCCTCCCGTCGAAATCCCCGTTGGTCCCAGTGCAACCTATGAATAAAGGGAAACGATGGGATGCAGAGCTGCGCACTACTAACATCCTCGTCTCCCATCATCAGTTCCGCGCCAGTCGCAATACGAAATCCATATCTGGACGCCACCCAGCCCGAGCGTGATCAAACCAAACAAAAGGGCAAATACAAACGCAACAGTGGTGATCCAGAACGTGTATCTCGGGCCTTTCCGTCTCTCGGCCCATTTCTCCGCCGCCGTAACGGGTATCGGGTCTTCGGCCTCTTCGAACAGGAGTTCTAATCGCATCGCCCAGTGGGGATACCTTTCAAAGAGGGCTTTGTTGGTCCTGATGGGCCTGTGGAAATAGTCATAGCCCGGCGGGTACTGTGATGGGCTGTGAAACAGCGTAGCCGGTTCCAGGAGCTGGTCGCACATCTTATCATGGTCATCGTGTGAGCCCGACGACAAGCGAAAAAAAGACATCTCCCCATGGCGATTTCGAACAAGTTTTTCAAGCCATCCGCGATCATGAAGAGGAAACAAGAGTTTGTACGTCATAAGAGTCCCGAAGACGAAACTGGGCGCATAACACCCGCTTTAAGCACATTAAACTATTAGCACGGCGGTTAGGAGCAACGGTGCCGGCACGCGTTGCCGCCACACGGAAGAGTTGACTTACAATTTCAGGCTCTCACTGAGCTTCATTCCCATATCCTTGCCCTTCAAAGCTCGATGCATTCCCACCAAAAGCGGGACATGTTCGAAAATCCTGACAGTTTTGCCGCTGCTCGAGGCTTCCAGCACCAGATGCTGCGACAAGTCTGATGTCCACTCGATAGTGATCTTAGCATAAGTTCCGAGGTACCGTGCTTGCAGCTTGGTTTGTCTGATGGGGATGGGGTCCAGGTCCTCCTTCTCTTGGATGAATGTATTCTCGACAAACTGTTGCAACGATTGCATCTCTTGCCAGACTTCCTTCCCCACTGCTGTTTCCCCCCCTTTCGGCACTGCGAGATCAAGACCAAGCATAATGCGCACGGCGATCAACAAAGCGCCTTCCAATTCGTCTGATTCCACCAGCTTCTTGATGGCGCTAGGAACCGCAGACGGGTATTTGTTGAGTTCGGACCGAATCCCACCTCTTGGAACATCCCCCATTTTCTGAAGCACCTCCTTGATGAGAAAAAAGATGCCGCTCTCATCCAAACCCCCGAACCTAGATATCTCGCCCTTGTGATGTTTGTAGTAGAAGCGAAAGTCGTCCTTGAATCCGTCGTCGTCCAATGAGAGAGACCATATTTGCAAGAGAGCCCGAAGGTCTCCCGCTTCGTCTGTTGCCATGGCCACGGTTTTAACGCAATCCAATATTCAGGGTCGTTAAAGTAATGGCTCGTTGTTTTAGAGGTCGACGAAGGGCGCAGGGAAGTGTAAAAGTGAAAGAATCCACCATGGTCGCGGCAAATTCGGGAACCCAAATCTTCCCCTCGGTTACACATTGGGTCGCAAAATATGCCAGGTGGGCACGATTAATTGGATGACTGAACCCGACCCAGCTGGTAGCACTAGGTACCTCCTCAAGTAACCAAACGCCCGTTGCTGAAAAGCCTGGCCTGGGCTCAGCACCCGAAGGCACAGGGCTCAATCCGCATTGCCACCTTGGTCACGACGATGTCGACTTTTTGGCGTAAAGTTCTGAGTTTCCTTCAGGACATCTTCGAAGCCGTCGCTTTTCTGACGCTTCTGAGGTTCTTTCTGTACATCTTCAAAGCTATCGCAAATTGGTTTCTGAGGCTTTGCAAGGCCTTACTCACCCGGCTATGCTACATGGTCTGCTGCTGCACTGTCGCTTCGGTCGCCAACGACATACTGAAAATACTAAATCACGTTGTGATAGTGAGAGCCACGGAGACGCAGCCTTTAAACTTCGATCGCGAAGACGAAAAGAAGTTCAACAAATTTATCGCAACGTTCGAAAAGCAAAAGATCCAAAGGAAACCCAAAGACGTTTGCTTCTCCGGAGCTCAGTCGACGACAGGCAAACAGAAGTACATCAAGATCAGATTTGCGGGTTCCGAGAGAGATGTGCGAGAGTTGCATTTCCAACTATCACAAAATGAATGGACACAGATTTACGGCAGCCAGCTAGCCTTGCTGTATGAGATAACATCATCAGGCTCTGCTTACATGTATCGATTCCTCGCTGGGGAAGCGAACTTGGCGTCCTGGAACCTTTTAGGCGCGCCAAAAACGCACGACGCGGAGAGGACAGAGGGTTTTTCGTCTCTGTGTGGAATGACGGCATCTGTCAAAGACAGAATCGATAACGAACGGCGCGTCACAATCGGCGGCATTGTGAGGAAGGACGGGCGTCTCTGGATCGCTACTGTGTGTCATGAAAAGACAGTGCCCGATCATGAAGGGGTTACAACTATAAAGGACGAGGCCGGTTGGGATCCAGAGAGAGCAGCACGTCGCGTGGACCCCAAAAAATACGACAGGCACGCGTTACGTCCGATATATCTCGTCAAGCGGTCGGAGCCATCGAGGAGGGACACGGAAGAGGATTCCAGGGTGTCGACTACGCTCACACACCACCGGCGCCCGAGCCAGCGCCAACCACTACAGTTTCAACTTGGCAGCAACGTCCAAAGGGGACCCGAATGGGCTCTGTTCCCCCTCGAACAGTCCAAACTATGCCTCCCGAACCGATTTTCCGGTGGTCATCTCCAACATGTCGCAGAGGAACCTCGCGACGGACCAGTTGTTGTTCTGGGTGGTGTCAGTGGCGAACATGAGATGAGGATGCTGCCCTTCGAGGCGACCCTGCTGATATCAAACACCATGGTCGTCATGTGGCAAATGGAACCTTTGGAGGGTCGTAAGTTAACCCCGTGCCCAAGCGCATACCTGTTAGGTACCTACCTACCTGTTAGACTGACAGATGGCTTAGCTTTAGGCCCATTGCTTGTCCAAGACGGCGACTCGGGCTCATGGGTTGTGGACCCAAGCGACGGAACGGTTTTTGGCTCCGTCGTTGCCGCGTCGATGGAAACCGTTTATCTTTTGCCACTGAAGTTTGTCTTGAGAAAAGGAGACCGCAGCGCCGAGAAAGATGGCGAGTCACCAAGGCTAGAGCTTCCAGAAGAGCAGGAAGTCCAAAATGCCCGAAGAGAATTGGAAACGCGGGAGCTGACCATGGACCCCAACCGCGATAAACCTTGCGATAATAAAACCACGGTGAACCCCCCAGACGCAGTTGACATTGCGGTTCCAAGACTTTCATTAGGCGACGTGCAAAAGGTTCTGGATGCCAACCGACGATTGCAAAGAGCTGCGTGCAAGAAGCTTGAGAAAATACGGGCGCGGAGACAAGCCAAGCAAGGGACGACAAGGACCGACGGAGTTACGAGCGGGGAAGTCGAGCATCGCCAGCCACCGACCACAAACACCCCTCCCCGAAACCTGACCACCCAGCTCCGTCATATCAACACCACAACCCGCTGCCAAAAATGTCCCTCATCCGCTACAACGTCGCCACAACCCTCGACGGCTTCATTGCTTCCCTAGATGGCTCGACATCCTGGATCATGGAAGACGCCACTATCGACTTTGATGCGCTCTACGCTCAGTTCTCTCTCTTTATCATGGGCCGGAAGACCTATGAGGTTATGCTCAAGTACGGGAACCCTCTCGCCAAGTATACGAAGGAGAGCGTTGTCGTCTTCAGCACGACGATGAAAGCGGACGAACACCCGGGTGTTACTATCGTTTCATGTGATGTGGTCGGGTATGTGAGGGAGAGAAAGAAAAGCGCCGAGAAGGATATCTGGGTGATGGGAGGAGGTAGCTTGGTTGGGCTTCTGATGGAGCAGCGGTTGGTTGATGTTGTAGAAGCAGCAGTTATGCCGGTTGTGATTGGGGAGGGGATCAAGATGGTTGGAGGTCTGGGTAGTATGAAGAGGTTGAAATTGGAAAGCGTGGAGAAGTTGGAGAGTGGGATCTTGATGACAAAGTATCTGGTTTTAAATGGAAACGGCGTTTGAAGAGCCGAGTTGGGAGGATTGTTACAGCCTGCTCCAAGTACACCGAAGTGAGCTTGGTAAAAACAGATCATAAGAGCAGACGAGGTCCAATGCTCTAGGTAGGATGTGTGTAAGGTGACTGAGTAAAGGCTAGTATAACTCTCGGAGGGGAATATACTGTCAAGTAGAACGCAGACTCCAAGGTGTCCCGGACAATGGGTCTCACTAAGTAGTACTCAAAAATAATGTATTACTAGTGTGAGGATCTAAGAGTCCTTATACAGTTGTGGGCGCAACTATTGTTTCTATATACTCATAGTATTTCCTGGACCCGGGCCTTTCTGGACCCGGGGGCGGGTCCATCCGAAGCCGGGTCCAATCTCATTGGTGCTCCGTGGACCCGGGCGTCCATGGACCCGGGGGCGGGTCCAAGAATTGCCGGGTCCACCCTGATTGGCTCGCCGGGGCTTTGTGGGTCGTTGCACCCCTGGCCCAGTGATTGGTGTTTCGTAGTTGGCCCGTGCTCCCTCCATGAGGTCATGACCTGGGTCGTGACAAGGATACCTGGGTATTGTACAATACCTACGCTGACGAGGATGGTGCTGTGTAGGATTTGAGTTGCGTTGGAAAACAATAAAGATTTACATGCAGTAATAAGCCGTTGGAAGGAGGAAACTCAAAGTATAGGGTCCGCAGCTCTTGAACCTTGAAGGCATGAATTAGCATTGACCGTGCCCCAACGGCCAAGTGCTTTCTTTATTGTGATGGAGGCGCGGTCGGTATCCTAACATTGAATGATCTGAAAACTTGGCAAAAAAGTTAGCCAGAGCCATATCATCTTGCGTGGCAAATTGCCGTCACTTGAGTTTCAGAGTAATTACTGGTTTGCGCTTGCAATGCGCATGTAAAAGGTGGGTATCGGCCCGCAGGGAGGAA
Source organism: Cercophora sp. LCS_1 (assembly GCA_036250225.1). Classification (NCBI taxonomy): domain Eukaryota; kingdom Fungi; phylum Ascomycota; class Sordariomycetes; order Sordariales; family Lasiosphaeriaceae; genus Cercophora; species Cercophora sp. LCS_1. Next base: position 128,558 of record JAPZLL010000009.1, read on the forward strand.
GAAGCACAATGCCAGGCTTTCTGCGTGTTGAGTTTTCCGATGCCGCGTCGGGTTTTCCGAATGCCAGAAGTTCCGCCGACTCTTTCGCAAAGGGAAAATGGAAATGCGGGCGCAACCACGCGCCGCCTGCAAAAGAAGGAAATCACACTGTGCATTCACACGGAGCAGGCTGCAAAGTCCTGGGGCAACTAATCTGCCAGCCCAGCCACCCTGTTTCCCGGCTTCGATCCTGTTGGTTCGTTTTGTTCTCCGGTCTGACGGAGGAGTTGGTCCTGGCCACGTAGTCGCGTTCGTGTCGTGAGGTGTCAGAATCTTTGTTTTTTCTTTGGCCCGCATTGCATTGTCACGCGACATGAGCCATGACATGGTTATTTGCTTGAAAAATTCTTCCTTGGCTTGCTGTGGCGTCTTGGAGACGTCATCCGAGTCATGGTGGAGGGAAGTGTTTGCGATGATTGGCTCGGGACTGCTTGTGGTGAAACCGGTCTGCGGTCACCCGCCTCGCCTCGAGGGTTTGTTTCTTTTTCTCCATGCCGGCGGTCCAGTGTTTGCTCATGTGAATGAGGTACTTTGTTGCAATGTACCGGAGTAGTCCGTGGCGGGATTTTGAGCGCGTTGACAGTGGTGGGCAATTTCGCAGGGAGAGAGAAACGCCAAAGTGTTCACTTTTATTCTGCTGCCGGCGATCCTTGCTGGGGCCGCTACGGTACCTAAGCCTCGGAGCCTTGTCTGGCCTCCCTGGCCTCCCTGGCCTTCCGAGCTGTCCCATACGGGTCCACGCGGTGGTTCATCGGCGAGTGCTGAGGCTTGACCCCCCTGGTTCTCTGCGGCGATGGTGCCCCGTACTTGACTGTCAGCGCGAGCGAAGCTGGTTCTTCAAAGAGGTCGCTCCAGGCAGAGGATTTTGATTGTTTTCCCATATCAGACCAATATGGGGCTGCCTTCGGGAACAAGTCCAAATCCGTCCCTTCCGTACCCTCTGGATGGAACCTCAAGTTAGTGTAGGATGTGTTGACAAGAGATGTGGTACCCCGGGGCTCGGGCTGCTCCTCTTGGTCTGGGTCCGAGTCTGAGGGCGACTCGTCCGACTCCTCGGCAGGGTTGATGTTCGTCTGTCCCCATTCGTTTGGCTGCGGGGGTAGGCCAAGTGCCAGCTCATCGATATTCTTGTTGCCAGCGCCGACGTGGATGCAGCCGCTGTTTCCGTCGTAGTAGAGAGGCAGACGCAGCGTCTCCTTGGTCGTCCACGGCATTTCTTCCCTCTTCTTGTATAGCTGCTCGAGAACAAGGCCCATAGCGTTCCCGGACCCCTCGAGCGACAGACTGAACTGCCACGTTCCCTCTTTCCGCTTGCCCAGATATGCAAGGTCGTAGCTTCGGTTTGCGGCAACACGCTTCCTCTTGAGCTGTCGGAAGAAGGGATCGCAGATCAGGCGGAACTCGTCGGGGCTCTGAACACCAAGCTCAACTGGCTCCTTTGGGGGCTTCTGTTTGTGTTGCCACGCTGCCGTTAGTCGTCTGTGCTAGGCGCTCTCCTGGGAGAGGAATCGGATCACCCACCCCGCCAAGCAATAGAGCCGCCGAGATATCCCATATTCTTGGCCACTTTGGCTCTCCAGGCTTAGGGGCCTGTCTCATCTGGATTCCGATGGCAGCCCCACGTTCGAAGAACTGTTCGACGGTGAGGGTTTCGCTGACGACATAGGCCGCGGCCTTGGCGACTTTGGCGGAACTGTGAAGACCTCGTGGTCAGCTAGAAAGTACAAAGATGGTGATGGTGAACACTGACTCGTATGTAATTTGAACATCAAACTCGTCGGTAAAAACAATCGGGAACCCCTTTTCTTCACACAGAGCCCTCATCCGTTCCTTGACAGCGGGGTTGTGTGCCGTGCCACCCGAGACAACAACGAGAGGCCTGGACACGCGGCCGTGCTCGACCATCCTTGCTAGACGTGAAATCTCGCGTCTAGCGGTTTCGAGTGGCCTCTCGAGGCCTTTGCGCCACGTCTCCTGCATGATCTCCTCTGTCACCGTGCCCCGCCACGGCGAGCCATCCTCAGGTCTGGTGAGAGACATGATGATGTTCTCGCGCAAGGCTGTCTCCCGAGACTTTTGCCTCTGGAATCGCAAGAGGAACTCTTCCCGGTACTCAGCCGGTAGAGTCGTCGAGTTTTGCCGAGCCCAAAGGCTGGCGAACCATTCGGCAACATGGTGCTCCCACTGCTCCGAGCCGCCTCCAGCGCCTATGTTCCAATATTAGCAACCAACGAAGAGTCCAAGAATAAACTTGAAAGCCCACCGAACGTCTTGCCAACCCGCAGAAACCCATTACCCTCTGGACTCTCCGAGTCCCTGGCAACGCCGAAAACACAGCCGTTCATGTTGTGGCCACCATAGTCGAAAAACATGATGGTGTTGTAATAGTCGTCGGGATCCAGCGAGTCGGCGTGGTACTTGTAGAGATATCGCGCCAGGGCCTCGGTCTCGGTGTAGAAGTAGATGGCCGACGGGTCAATTCCAAACACCTCGGAGACAAGGCCACAGTAGACGTCTTCAAACTCGAGTGTCCATTGCACCGGAATTGTCAGGCCGATCTTGCCAATCCGAAGCTTCTTCTGGCGGCACACAGCCAGAGCCCTGTCTCGGAGGACAGAGATCAGGGCGATTAGCCCTCTGCGAAGCTGGCTTCGGAGCTGGACGTCATCCTTCTTTGCCATAAGGCAATGAACGGGAGGATATTGCTCCAATAGCGCGTCCGTCACACCAGCCAGCGGATAGAAGACGTACTTGGCCGAAACAGATCGCCGGCTTTTGTCCTGACGGTCGACGTAATAGACGTCGGCCAAAGGGCCATCGAATACGTATAGACTGGACGGGAAATCGCCGGGATAGTAAGTGCCATCAAGGTTGGAGCTATGCTTGTTCTGAACGATGATCTCCGAGCCGTTTGCCCAGATGCAAACCCGTGTACGATGACTACCGATATCGATACCGAGACAGCTATACAAGCGGAGTGAAGTGTTAGAGAGTGCTCTTCCCTCGCCAGCACACAGGAAATTGATAGGCTCAGCATCACTTACACGTCCTGAGAACTCGAGGTAGCGGACTGTGGGAGTCGTCTAGGCCGGCACCGGGCTGAGGCCCCAATCTTGGGCATTGTGACAGGACTCGAGACACAAAAAATAGACAAGGTACGATAGCAGTGCGCTCTCTAACAATGAGTAGCCCAGGGGAGATCCAAAAGTGTGAGAGCTAGTCAACGGGTAAAGACCAAAAAGACCAGAGAACCTGAGAACTTCAAATTCAAGACGAGTCGAGAATAACAAGACAACGCATTCGTTGTGTCTGCGACCAGCCAAGTAAAACGAGGGGAAGTCCGTGGTGACAGCCGCAGGGGTGGATGCCGGATCGGCCGACCAACAGCCGGTGTGCGAAGGACATGCTCCAGAAGTACCGAGCAGGGGTACCGTGAACCTGGCGCGACAACGCCTCCATCACGCGCCACCTCAGACCGACGACACCATCTGCCTGCTGCAGAAAACACGGGGATTCCCCCCTTTCTCTTTTCTCTTCCAATGTATTTTGGAAATCGCAAGTTCTCAGCTGCTCTCGGCCTTTTGCTCCAGTTGCATTCTACCGCGCCCAAACTTCCGCATCGACCCAAGCAATGGACACCCGACGCGCCCAAGCCCGGCCCCCTCCCAGTCAGCATCCCCTCGTTCCCCTATCAGTTCTGTCTCCTTCTGCACTCAAAGATGAACTCAAGGCGAGGCTCGGAGACATCCTACGACAACGGGACCAAGCCACATCCGACATGAGCGATCGACTCTACGCCATGATCGTGGCCTACAAGGAGGCCGACCAGGCTCTGGTCGATCAACACGCCGCATGCCTCGCCCAAGTCATCTCCCTCTTCCCTGACGCCGCTGACACATGCACCTGGGCAAAACCGTGCATCGGTGTCCCGGAGCGGGAATGGTTCGCCCAACGGGGCATCGCCTTCACCTTCCACCCCGTCACCGACCGATACGGCTTCGGCCAGCAGGGTCCAGTGCCCGACCAGCACGACGACACATCCAGTCCATCTCCCAATCTGCCACCTAGGAGACCGCCGTCGCGACACCCAAAGACTACTCTCCCATCCCGATCTCCCAGCCCTTTTCCAACACCCTCAATCCCTCCATCCTCGCCTGAGCACACACTCGCATCAGAACACAACATCTCTAAAGAAGAAAAGAAAGCGCACCCCGACGAACCAACCCGTCCCAATAAACGCCACATCTCATCGCCATCCACAGCAGACGAACTCGCACCCGAACAACCGACTCCCTTCCGACCAAAGCCGAAACGACACCGAGGACCACCGCAGATGTCTGGTAGGAAACCGCTTCCTACATCCCGTCGGGCGCCACTTAATGCAGGAGCCACTCCCTCCCATCACCCCAACAAGACCCATCCGCCACCTCCAAAACCCTCCCCGCGGTTGCCAGCCTCGCTGGCTCGGAAAAAGCTCAATGGGCCTCGGTGTATAGAGTGTGGGAAGCGGGGAAAGGGTTGCGATCGGGGACTGCCGTGTTCGCTTTGCGTGAGGATGGATAGGGCAGATAAGTGTAGATACTCGGGGAGGCGGGTTGTGAACTGAGTTTATTGTCGTGTGTTTTGTATATTTCAAGAGTTTTATATTATCTTGGCCACTGTGGAAAAATAAGGGTCAATCAAGGACTTGCGTTGTGATATCAATGCGCATATGTGGTTGCTTGCTTGCAGTTCATAGCAAAGATTTCAGGTGACACTTGTTTTTGTGTTGATGAGGTATATGAATGTCTTCCTAGGATTCAACAAAACCTTCCCCTATTCTCCCTTTCTTTTCTTTTTTTCCCCGTCCACTCTCAACTGTCGTAATAAAAGCTTCAAACAGCCTCGCGTTACCAGGAAACGTAGGAACAAAACAACTAAACGCCGCCATTCTCCCGCCGGGTTTCAACATGTGTGCGATACTCGCGATGAGCCCATCTGGATCGACGTAATACGCTGCTGTGACGCATAAAACCAGGTTGGCTGCGCAACTGCCTGTTTAGAGGTGGACTTGTTCGCCTGTGGCTACCGCCTAGGCATATATCCGGTTTTAGTATGAGAGGAGATACTGTCCGGATTCCCTATGGAAATCGGGTTTAGTCTAGGGTAAGGAGGGGTTATCAGAGATGGGTGGGCATCGAGGTCTGTTCCGGTTGGTGGGTTTCTTCTTCCTATCAAATGTTCAGCTCGCCAAATTGGTCAAGGTGAACTTTGATCTTGTTGATGACGGCTCATCGTTCTTGAGACCGGCCGGCGACGAATAGGGGTTCGTCTCTGGTAAGGTAGATACGTCTGTGGGAAAACAGAGCTATGTTCATGCAGCACATATGTTTGCGTCACAAATGGACGTGATGCGAGTGGCAGTGGCGTCCAATCAACAACAGCTCCCCTCACCGAGGTGCAAATCAGCATCGGTCCCCACTCGGTCGCGTCTCGGTCACCTCAACGAGTTGAAGAGATCCCAAACGATAAAACCAATATAATCCATATCACGCAACGCGGCCGCTCCGGCCACTGCTCAGGACTGTTTCTTGGCATCTCATAGATGAATTGACAATGAGCTCAGGCTCGTCATCCGAGGCCGGCGACTTGGAGACTCCCGAAGACGAGGGCGCATCGCTGCAGGACTCGCAAAACGAGGGGAATTCCCTCGCTGCACCATTCGAATACATCAAGCTTTCCACAGAATCCGACAGGGCGAATGACGAAGTGCACCGACTTGAGCGCCATCTCAGCGGCATCGGTGAACTGATTAACAAGTTTGACTCGGCCATCAAGACGCTCTCAGCAAAAGTTGAGGAACGATGGCCAACGCGACACACACCCTACCTTGCCGTTTCGGTGCTTCTCATTCAGTGGGAGGAGGATGACCTCGGTGTGGTGAAAGAGATATTAGAGCTCCGTGATCTTCTAACGCGGTTTTTCCGATACAAGGTCGAAGTCTGGTCGATACCAAGAGGCACTCACCGCTCCATCTACAAGGCCATATTCAACAAGCTTGATGAGTTCACACAAAATGGCAACAACGACATGACTCTACTTTGGATTTACTATGCAGGCCATGCCATGCAGAGCCCGAAACATGCTGGGCCGCTTTGGTTTCCGTGAGTACCTATTTTTGTCTGTCGGGATTTGTTTAGTACTACATTGATGGTTCGATTGTCTAATTTTCCGGTGAATAGAACCAGACGCATCAGTAGCGAGACTTATGTGGATTCCTCTCCCCTCCTCAATCTCGTTCTCGGGGAGCTGGACTGCGATGTTCTCCTCCTTTTTGACTGTTGTCAAGCGATCCCGCCCCAAATTCGGTCGACAGGTGCCGGCGTGGTCTCCGTCCTCAGCGCAACTGGATTCGATATCGGTGCAACCGGGACGGCAGCTGAAGTTGGACCACATTCCTTCACGAGAGCGCTCATTGACGAGCTTGGAACCATTTTCAACTCCTTTGTTGACGGGACCAACCAGGCTCCAGTCTCTGACATTACGCTACACGGCAGCCTTTTGGCCAGATTGAAGGTTCACCTCTCAAGCCTCGAGAAGAACCGCGACGGCTCGCTCAGGATCAACCCCCTCGGAGGTGTTGCCTTTGAGCCTCCTCGCAGAAGGACGCCCATTTACAGGTTTCTGTCCGAGTCAAAGAATCCTAGACCCATTTACATTGCGCCGTTCCCAAAAGACTCGCGAGGCAAATACGAAACAGCAGCCTTGTCAACATCCCAACCGGCTGTGCGACAAAAAGATGTCCCCAGGGTGTTGATCCGGGTTTTGCTCAACGAAAACAGCTTCAGTATTGACAAGTTTGCCAACTGGGTTCTCCAAGCACCACCTGAGGCCATCCAAGTCGAGATTGAAGCGGCCTACGGAAGTCTCTCGACCCTCCTCATCGTCAAGATGCCACTTGCTACCTGGGAATTGGTGCCACCGGACCCAGCAATGTCGTTGATCGGCTACGTCACATCGTCTAACAAAGCTGACACTATCAACCAGCAGGTCCAGCGCAAGATTGGACAGGCCAAAAGGTTTCCTTCTCCCTCGTCTTCTGAGTCAAGGAGCTCAGGAGCCGGAGGAAAAGCATTGAGCAGTTTTGCACCAGCTCGGGGGCCCCTTGAGAATCCAACCAAGCCCCAGTCGGAGTCTCAAGCATCGGGAGCAGAGACTGCATCGCCCTTGGCATCAACAAGTAAAACGTCGTCATCCTCATGGTCTGATAACTTGGCGTTTCGACCGAAAACAAAGGGACCGCATCAACGCTGTGTGAACTGTCATGTTGAAAAAGTCAAAGCACATGAAGGAAAAACAGGTTTTCTTGTCTGGTACTGTGTACGTATATATCCCAACAAGTGGTATCTTGACTAACGTGTTGCAGTGTCAGTGTCGCGACGGGCCGTATTCCGTCGCCGTCATTATTACTTGCACCAGTGTCGACTGCAGTGCTTATTAGCAGGACAAGACGGTGCAGCGTGCAGCCCGAGCTCTCACGAGTTTCTTCTAACCATCTCAACAACCAAGATGCGTTTCGTATTCCCCATTCCCTGAAACAATAGTTCGAGCCACTCCGACCAAAGAAAAAACGGGTAAAGACACAAACGGCGGGGATCGCAAAAGCTTATCCGCCCTACCCTCATGCAGCCTGCTGTCGCGCTTGCGGAAGCGACCCGTTGCTAGCAGTGTTTAACCCCAATCTCGGCACCCAAAAGAGACTGTAACAGATTTCTCCGCACGGGTCCAAGCATCGACGTCGTCAACCATATAATTACCCCGTCTTCACATCACAACACCATCCAGCATCACCACCAAAACATCAACACGTTCCATCACCATTCATCAACGTGACCACCAGTAACCCACATCACCATCACTATCAACTCACTACCAACTAGCACAGCACCAACAAAGACGTCACCGCTACCATGGCCTCCCAAATCCCAACCCACCACCGTGCCATAGCCTACGACGCCCCCGGCCGCATCTCCACCGCCCTCCTCACCGTCCCGACCCCAACCCCAGGACCAGGCCAGCTCCTCCTCCGCCTAACCCACTCAGGCGTCTGCTCCTCGGACCACGGCGTCATGACCAACCAATGGACGCACCTCCCGCCAACACCCACCAACCAAATCGGCGGCCACGAAGGCGTCGGCCACATCGTCTCCGTCGGTCCCAACACGACCCTCCCCGCCAATCTATCGGTCGGTTCACGCGTGGGCGTGAAATGGATCGCCTCCATCTGCGGCACATGCATGGCGTGTCTATCCGGGCGTGACGCCATGTGTCCCGACGCCAAAGTCAGCGGGTTTTTCACGCCGGGGACGTTTCAGCAGTATGTGCTTGCTGACGCGGCGTATGTGACGCCCATTCCGGAGGGGGTGGAGAGTGGGATGGCGGCACCGTTGTTGTGTGGGGGTGTTACTGTTTATGCTGGGTTGAGGAAGTGTGTGAGTTTTTTTTTATCATCTGTGAGACTTTTTTGGTGGTGGTGAAACTGATGAATGTATAATGACAGGGTGCTAAACCAGTGAGTTTTGGGAAAGAAAGATTGGTTGACTGGATGGGGCGGTAATTATTGACAAACACAGGGCGATAGCGTTGTTGTCTCGGGAGCAGGTGGCGGGTTGGGACATTTGGCGGTGCAGATTGCAGCCAAGGGAATGGGGTTAAGAGTTATTGTAAGTCTTGTATCGATGACGAAGGACGTTGCTAACAAGGCAGGGCATCGACTCGGGCGAAAAGGAAGAGTTTGTTCGCAGTCTCGGAGCCGAAGCCTTCTTCGACGTGACCAAGTACTCGCGCGACCAAAAAGGGTCGGAGCAGTTGGCCGAGGACGTCAAAAAGGCGACGCCGCGGGGCATGGGCGCCACCAGCGTCATTGTCTGCGCGGGTGCCAACGCTGCATATGCACAGGCGTTGAGCCTTCTGAGCTTTGGTGGGACCTTGGTCTGCGTGGGCTTTCCCGAAGGGGCCGAGCCGGTACCTATCGCGGGCGCGTTTCCTGGGAACCTAATTGCACGGGAGCTGAGCATCGTCGGGAGTGCCGTGGGAAGTCGAAAGGAAGCCATCGAAACCATGGACATGGCGGCTCGGGGCGTCATCAAGACGCATTACACCCTAGAACCCATGTCGAAGCTGACCGACGTGTTTGAGAAGATGGAACGAATGGAGCTGCAGGGCCGCGTGGTCATTGACATGAGCAGAGAGTAGCCGCGGCAATGACATGACGCCAGGTGGAGATGGAAATGCAGATAGCCTGTTAGCTGCAGATGCTAGAGCAAGACAACCTTCTGTAACCCAGGTCTAAGGTAACCAAGAGAAAGCCACACCCGAACCGCCTCGCATCGTTTGTGGATGCCAACGATGACGCCGTGAAAAAAAAAAACCACCATCCAACCCAACTCCGGGCATTTCCAGCCCACAAAGCATGCTTGCTCGTTTAGAACCGTTGTCTATGGCCCAAACCCCAAGCGCCGTCGCCTCCCATGCGTATTATGGTATCGTATAATAATCGTACAACAGTCGTCTCTCGAGCGTCCACCTCCACTAACTCGGCGGCAGTTCTCGACCCGGCTTCAAACACCGTCCCTTGCGACCGACCTCTTGCCGCAGATTCTCGAGCGACTCTCCGTCCCCGTCCGCAAACGCAAAGGCGCCGCCCCAAAAGCCACAGTCAATGTTGGGCGTTTCGTGACGGAGCTCAACCTGCTCCTTGGCCCTGCCGTCGACTGGGGGAACGTGGGTGATGTTCTCGATACCGCCAATCATGCTCTTCCCGGGCACGTGGTGGAACAACTCGGGGTTGACCGACCAGCATCGAAGACCCCTATCGCGGCATGAAATTAGGATAGCGACATCGTACGCCGTGTGGTCGGTCGTATCCAGATTCGCCGTCTTCTCGAGCAGCATCTTGGCACCCCTACGAGAGACGGCGTAGGCAAAGGTACACAAAGGAAATATGGACTTGTGGACGAGGCGCGTGTGGACCGGCACCCCGAGGTTCTCCAGAAGCGACGCCGTCCACGGATGGAGGTTGTCAAAGTCGGGAAGGGAGGTGTCGTTGAACGACACGTGTGGGATTTTTGCGAGGTCCTTGGGCTTAACATGGCCCTGCTTGAAATCGTTGTTGGTGCCGTGGAAGTAATCGCCGCAATGGCCGAGGTATAGGAGGTCCCAAAGGGATGGGTCTCCGTAGGGATATTGCGCTGCTTCGTCGTCCGAGTAATAGGTGGCTTCGTTGGAAAAGGGCTCTGACGAGAAAAACGACGACTTCTTCTCGCTGCTGAGGACGGTTCGCACAGCCGCGGACACGAGGGGTACTTGGAGGGACCGGAGTCGGATGTCCCAATCGACGTCGTCTTCGAGAATGAGGGCAGACTCGGCGCCCGAATCGAGAAACCTGGAGACACAGAGGTTAGCAAGGTGTCACGCACGATCAGCCATTGCGGGGTTGTCGACCACGCACTCTCGCAGCAGATGTAGATGGCCCAGCCAAGCCATCAGCGAGCCCTTGCCAATCTTGGGATGGCCCGACAATTGCTCCTCGGTCCAGACGGGCTGCGAAGGGATGGTCAAGTCGATCTCGGTGACATTGGCAGCCTGCAGCAGGCCGTGGCGACGGGGCGAATCGGCTTTGGACACGACATAGACGGTGCCGAAGCCCAATGTCGAGTTTGTTTCGAGCACAGTGGCCAGTCCATCGCGACCAGTTACCGGCAGCCAGGCCTGAGCCGACGGAAAAAACCAGAGGCGGTACGTGATGAGGGCGGCCACGGCAATTGTGGCCAAGAAGCGGAGCCGAAACGGCCTCCGCAGGATCGGGACGGCAGACATAATGAGTGCTCTGCGATTTCTGTGTCGCGGGGCCGAGTTCCCGGGGCGATTCGCGTTGTCAACACGGGGTTGCGAGAAAAAGCCACAAAAGTCACGCCGCGATGGCTCGACGCTGGACTCGGGTCGCTGAAACGGTCGACAAGGAGAAAAAAAAAGGGGGCGGTGGGCCTGGGTCCCATTTGAGAGGCGCGCGCATGTCGCGTCTAGCGAATCTCGCTTGGTTGCCCTGGGGAAGAAGGGGTTGAGAGCAACACCCTGGTCGCTGTGAGGCCATTGGCGAGTGCGCTAAGAAAAGCGCACAGTCCAATCATGTTGCGCACTTTGCATGACGGCACGGGGCTCAGCTAGTCCCGCCCCGGACAGAACCTGGCCTGTGCCCAACCCTCCCGATCGCCAGATCTTGGAGCCACAGGGTCGCGCAAGCGGGGTCGCCATGGCCAATCGCTTTTCCGTCGCTGCGCCGAAAATGGCAGCACTGGACACCATCACCCGCGTTAGCCCCAGCGGCAACGACGAAAAACAGACGAAGGAACAGGCAAAATGTGTGCCAGGCAATGCCACATACTGATTCCGAGCGAATGCGCGATGTCAGCCAAGAACGGTCCAACCCGACCGGGTTACCGGCGACATCCCACGATGTGACCAAGGATTGGCTCATGTTGAAATGCAAAGGTCGAATATCAATCTCGTTTTCGCAGTCCTAAATCCTCCTGGTTTCGTCGTTCTTCTTCCCTTTTTTTCTGAGCGAATAATCTTCTTTTTTCGCATCGCTGTCGCTTAGGCGCACATTAATTAGAACGGCATTGCGGTCAGGATTCGGGCAGTGCGACACTTGTAACCTGACGAGGCACACAGGGCACTCTTGGCTGTCCTGCGACGGCATAGGTCTCCTGTCATCACCCCCTCTGCGCGACAACAAACTTGCGATATTCTCTCGCCCAGCGCTCGATAAGCAAACGTTCTCCGCGCTCGACGACACTCGAACGGCGACAGCGCGCTGCTGATCCAAAGACGTTGAAGTTGGTGATGCGCGGCCTGTGGGGGCGGCTCACCCCGGTGCGGGAAGAGCGCGGTCTTCTCGAAACCCGACAATCGAATCCCAGCGGCCACTTCGATTTCCCAGGCGCCGGGCCCCGACAGGCATGGAGGATTGGCGAAATACAAGACATCACATTCGAGACGATTTTTGAGACCTACAACATTGCTCTGTGGCAGCAAAACCCCGAGGGCGGGTCGGCGAATCTGGGGCCTATCGTTTTCCGTATGTCTTGCAGCACGCACGCATGGCAACGTAGCCATCGCTAACATGCACGGCAGAAACGTCCCGCGCGCAAGCAAACAAGACAACGAGCTTTGCGTGGACGGTTCAAACATATAATCTCGACCCCGACGTCTCCAATCTCTACTTCTTTTGGATATACAATGGTTCCGATGCGTCAACGCAGGGTCGAAGTCTTCCCTCGGTCTCATCGGCATATTTTAACATTCTAGAAAAGCTCCCAGAAACAGCAACGACGTCTTCTAGATCAAGTACGTCGGCACCTGCGTCCAGCACGCCGGGTGTGTCCACGACCAATCGGCCAACGGGAACGGGTACGAACCTCCCCGCAGATACGACTGCCCCTGGAACCACACCACCGGCATCAACAGAAAGTAGCAGCAACAATGTTGTCCCCGTCGCCGTCGGCACAGCGCTAGGTGTGGCAGGTCTGGCCGTCTTGATAGGCCTTGTTATTTGGTTCCTGAGGAAGAGGAAACGACAGCAGACAAACGCAGTACACGAGGTTGACGGACGACCTGCGGCCCACCAGATGGATGACCAGATGGTGGCAGCCGAAGCCCCAGTCCAGAATCCCAGGTATAAACCACCAGCATGGGGGTACGCTCCTCAGAACTTCTCTGATGGCGCGAATGAGCCGCAGCAGGGACGAAAGGCTGAGTTGGGAGTTGAGCACCGGCCTGCTGAGTTGGGTTGAGTGCCATCCAAGGCTTGGTGGATACGAGGGAAGGGTTGGACAACTATGTGATGTTAAAACAAGATTTGGAAAGCATGCGAGCGTATTTTGTGCATACCTTGGCGGGTTTTAATGCTGCCTATGGCGACCAAGCAATGTTTAAGCTTATTTTCAGCGCATTTTGTTGAGACAAGTCCAGGGCAAAAGGGGGTTGATGTTCCCGACTACCGAGTGTGCTTCCAGCGACGGGACGACCCCAGGAGGGATGCATCGAGGAGGAAGAATTGCCTTACCAGCGGCCTACCTAGGGGAAACTGGACATCAGCCAGCAGACGGCGGCATTATGTATATCGAAGTGGGAGATGCAATGCAACAAAACCCCACGTCCGTCCTGGGGTCATGTACCCGGAGAATTCCTACAGACCCAACGTCAACTGGTCAAAAAATGGACGTTCCATTCGCCGAACAACACCCCCAGTTCCGTCAAACCGGATCGGAAAAACGGATATTGCGCTCACCCAACAAATCCCCGACTTCCCCTCTTGCAAGACGTCTGGTGCGAATCGGGCCTGATGACATGCCGTCCAGTCTTGGCATCGCGTCTCAGTGGCCGACCAAAACGCCAACAAGCACGAAGGCTTGGGGCTGAAAGACGTGTGCCACCAGAAACCCAAGCTGATTGGCGACGTCTGGAACCAGACAGCTCTGCGAGCGTATCGGGACGGCAGTTCACTGTTCCAGCCCAACGGCACTCGGGGAATCTGCCCAAAACACCATGCATATCCCCGACTGGGCACATCGCTGCCTCCAGCCTGACTGAACGCCACCCGATTGCGATAGACTCTTATCAGATGGAGACCGACAAGACCCCTCCCCCTCTTTTTTTCCTTTCTCAACCCTTCCCTTTTCCGTCACCACATCACCCAACCCAGAGCAAGGTGATTTCGCGACCATCATGTTGAAGAAGTGCAGCTGCAGCGCCGCCCTCCTCCCCATCGCGACGGTCCTCCATGGCGCGCTGACGGCTTTTCAGCTGGTCATGCTACGTGCGGGAACCGGATCGGCTGGGAACCGCAATAACGAGCCTACTTCACCGTCCTGGTACACTGTTCGGGTGAGTGGCATTTCATCTCACGATTCTGATTCTTGCCGACTAACAGGAGTGACTACCAGATCGACGCAGACCAGTACACGGCCGCAGGCGCAACAACCCGCGGTCTACCGGACCCAAACGACTCCGACGCCTGGAAAGACTTTTACACCATCTACCCGTCGCTGTACTGCAGCGGGTACAAGGACACCAATGGCGCGTACAAGACCGAGTCGATGTGGTGCTCGCCGTGGGGACACCAGTTTGATTTGCAGTGGTATGTCATCCATTCCATCCCATCCCATCACCCGTGTTGGGACCATACTAACTAAGGCATGTGGAAAGGGCATGGCGTGATGCGGGGATCGACCTCGTCAAGAATGATTACGTCGGCAACAAGCCGCGGACTATATTCTTCAGTCTGACGACTGGTACCACCGGGACGATACTATCGGTGGTGACGAGTCTGCTGGGGCTGTTTTGGTATTGGGGGAAGGTTGCGTCGTGTGTTTTTTCTTGGGTATGCTGTTCAACTATTTCATTTCCTTATATTTTATCCCTCCTTCCACCTGGTATATGAAGTGAATAATCAAGGAGAGAATGGATGTACTGACAATGCCCTTACTAGATGTCCTTCGCAGCCTTGATCGCCAACTCCATCACCTCCCAGCAATTCATCTCCGGGCTGGTTTCCAACGCGCGTAACGTCAAACCCACAAGCGGAACGGGGCGGATCTCAGCTTCGGCGGGGCCGGTTCATGGCCGGGTGTCGTGGGTCATGGCTTTCGTTGCGCTTGCTGATGCGTTGCTCATTACGTTTATTGTCTGGCGGGGGTATAAGCGGAGAAAGGAGATTGCCAGGGCTGGCTCTTCCCCCGGGAGTGGAGGAGGAGGACCGTTGGGTGGTGTGTATCAGTATCTTGCTCCGGGTGGGAAGACGGACGTGCATAGCGAGAGTCGGGTCGAGTTGATTGCGCAGGGTGGGAAGGCTGGTGTTGGTGGGAGGGTGAGTGTAACGACTCAGCAGTCGGCTTATGAGCCTATGAGGCATCGGGGGGTTTGATGGGGTGAAGTTGGTCGGGTGTCGAGGACCTGGTGCCCGGTCTTGCAAGTTTCTAGCCGTAATATGTGATGAGAATGATACCGTATGTTTGGATCTTACCTATTCGCTGATGTGTTTTCTGCGCATCTCGGCGGCCCAGGACGACGGCGTAGCGATGTTGCACCTTTTCGCTGTTCTTTGACGGGTTGAAAACAAAGGCTTTGGTGATAAGAGCTACTTGTCTAGCAAAGTGCTATCCAACGTCGGACAGAGGGCGTTCGTTGCTAAAGAGACTAAGGGAGAGATAAATAGAAGGACCGGATGCTCCTAGTCACACTCCAATATTTCTCCTTTACTGGGTCGCATCCTGGTATCTCGGATATTCGCAACACATGAGTGTCTCGGCTGAAATGCAACAAGAGCTGAGGGAGGTGAGGGCAAGAAGCAGGGGGCTGATAAGGACTCTGATAAGGCAGACACCTCGAGCCGCACAACCAGATTGGCCTCTGTCACAGTGAGGAAGGCACGCTTCTCGCCACCGAGAGGGACAAAGCACTCCTTCTGCGAGAAGGAACTGTCTCGTCAGTCCCATCATGGAGCCCGTCTTCCGTTCTCTTTCCATCCAACCTGATTTTCATCACAAATCCGTACCGGAGGCTTCAGTTGAAGTCTGGCTTCATGCCATCCCATGCCGTCCCGTGGGGTGACATCCAGTTGTCAATGTCGCCATGCTGCGCGCGCAGGAAAATCTCTTCCTGATGGCCATCCGTTCGTCGATTCACGGTTTTAGATTCGACGGTTCCCGGCAGGTCCCCCACCTTCCCAACGGCCCATCGTGGGATGTCGAAAATAAGGTTCATCCGCATGGGGCCGCTCAGATGCCGGAGATGCGAGTCTCACCTCTGCTGATAACGATTGTGGGCCAGCAGGCAACATTCTGCGCCGGGACGGCAGGCACGACGTCGGGTCAGAGGCCCGTTGGGTGGGACGTGTCGACGGGAGTGGAATCCGGGGCAGCGTGTGGCGTGGGAAGGTGGGATCTTATCAGTCGAAGCGTCCCGCGGAGATGGCACGCTCACTTGGCGTCGCAGAGCCCCTGGGGCCAGAACCTGTACCTTGTTTTTCTTTTGGTGCTGTTATCTCTGCGTCTCGGAACCTGCCGCAGCAAACCATGTGCGCCCTTATCGACCGCCAAGCCAAAGCGTAGCGGCAGCCAGGGGCGACATTCGCACAGCGTCGTTCCGATAAGCGGGGTGACGGATTGGGCTTAGACCCGAACGTAGTGCGTGCCCCCCTGGCCTGGTTGGGCCAGTCCTGTTGGCCAAAACGGGTCACGCCGCCACGCATGGCCATCCGTCGTGGGATGGCGCCGTGACGCGGAGATGCAAAATTTCAAGACTTCGACCTCACTCTTGTTTTACGAACAAGATTCCCGACATAAAGTGACCCGGGCGCTGACACAACCGTGCCCGATGGAAGTGGGAAGACAAGAGCCGACGAGACTGTCACGAATCACCGGTCCGGGCACCTGAAGCAGCTGACCTCAGCTGGGCACCGCAACTTCCCCTCTCACTTTTCATTCTTAGACGGGAGCACAACACACGCCAACATGGGCTTCAAAGCATCGGATCTCTGGCTGCCGCCGGTGGTCAACCCCGTCAACAACAAGGCCCGCAGTGTTCCTATCCTGAACCCGTTCGACCGCCATGGCCGTGTCTTTTTCTTTTCTTGGCTGGGCTTCATGATTGCATTCTGGGCCTGGTACACGTTTCCGCCGCTGGTAAGCATGCTGTGGCCCAAAGACCGATGGAAGAGACGTTGACAACTGGCAGCTCACCGTAACCATCAAAAAAGACCTGGATCTCACGTCGGTCCAGGTGGCCAACTCCAACATCGTCTCCCTTGTCGCAACGCTATTTGTCCGCTTTGTTGCGGGGCCGCTCTGTGACATGCTGGGAGCGCGCAAAGTGTTTGGTCTCATTTTGCTAGCGGGAAGCATTCCCATCGGTTTGGCGCCGTTGGTCAAGGATGCCACAGGACTTTACATCATCCGCTTCTTCATCGGCATCTTGGGTGGATCCTTTGTTCCGTGCCAGGTGTGGTGCACCGGATGGTTTGACAAGAATGTTGTCGGCACTGCCAATGCTCTTGCTGGAGGTATGTTTACCCTCTTCCCCCGAGAGACATGTGCTGACTTTGACAGGCTGGGGTAACGCGGGTGGTGGTATCACGTACTTTATCATGCCTGCCGTCTACGACTCGTTGCTTCATCACTTTGGCCATACTCCTGGCCGGGCGTGGCGAATCACCTTTATCGTTCCTCTGATCTGTCTGATCTTCTGTGGTCTCGGACTTCTCTTCCTCTGTGAGGATACGCCCATGGGCAAGTGGGAGGACCGCCATCAGCGCGTTCAGCAGAATCTCGAGTCGCATGGCGTGTCTAATGCCATCGTCAACATCACTGGCGGTATCGCTGACCCACTGTCTTCCGGCGCTGCTTCCGATGAGGAGAAGGCTCCTGGGAGCATTGATGACAAGAAGGCCGTTGGAGGGGAGGATGGCAACGTCCACGGTTTCGATCACGAAGCTGACATCTCCCGCACCGAAGCCATTGAGACCGCCCAAGGTGAAATCGTTGTTCAGCCGACCCTCAAGGAGACGCTTTCTGTTTGCTTCAGCTTGCACGGCTTCTTCCATGTGGCGACATATGCGGCTTCCTTTGGCGGCGAACTGGCCATCAACTCGATCCTGGGCGCCTACTACCTCAAGAACTTCAAGGAGCTTGGCCAGACCAAGGCAAGCAACTACGCCGCCATCTTTGGTTTCCTCAACTTTGTCACGCGTCCGCTAGGCGGTGTTGTCGGCGATCTTCTCTACAATGGCTTTGGACGCAGTCTCTGGCTCAAGAAGATCTGGATCCACGTCTGCGGCTTCATGACGGGCATTCTGCTGATTGTCATTGGCGTTTTGGATCCCCACCATCTCCCCACCATGATTGGTCTCATCTCGCTCATGGCCATCTTCCACGAGGCTGGCAACGGTGCCAACTTTGCCCTCGTTCCCCACGTCTACCCCTATGCCAATGGCATTTTGTCAGGGTTGACCGGCGCTGGAGGCAACTTGGGTGGTGTCATCTTTGCCATCATCTTCCGCTTCACCGGCGGTGGCGGTGACTACGCAAGGGCTTTCTGGATCATTGGCACTATGCATATTGCGTTGAACCTGATTGTGTGCTGGATCCCTCCGATCCCCAAGGGACAGATTGGTGGAAAGTAGTCGACAAAGACAGAGGAAAAAAAACTAGAAACTTGGTTACATGTATCTAAAAACCCATACCCGGATAATAGCCACCTTAAAAGTATGTTTTTGTTTAATACCCGACCGAAGAAGATCTATTCCCCCTCCTCGAAACCGTCGACCCTTTGTCTCTCTCCGCACTCCTCCTCCGCCGTCTCCCCTCCCGCTTACTCCTCTGATGCAACGGCGTAGCCCTCCTCCTCTCCTCCCCACGTCTCTCCCTCTCATCGACTTTAACTAGCGCTCCTTCCTTTTCTATCTCTAACAACTTGGCCCCCTCCCGCTCCACATCCTCCACCAGCCCCTTTGCATCCTCCCCATCCTGCCTACACCCCAACGTCCTCGGCGCCCCAAGCGTAACCCCCTTCTTCCCCCACCCAATAATCCCCAACACCCCCTCCCACCAATTCCCCGGCTCGGGGGCCCACCGTCCAATCCCCTGCGTATACCGTCTCATCTGCTCCTCGGGCAAATGCAACCACACCAACTCCCGATCGCTATTCCGTCGTCCCTCCATCACGAAATCGCCAATCTCTTCGGGAATCTTGAGCGCCTCCGCCACCAAAACAGGTTGATAAGCCGGCACGAGCAAGTGCATCCTGACTTTTTTCCCTTTTTCATTACAATACCGCCGCGCAGCAACCATAAAGACAAAGACGGTGTCGATCTGGTTCGTGTACCCACAGAATTGCGGACCGACGGGTTTTTCTTCGAGCAGGTGATAAAAACGGGGGTACCAGTCGTCGTCCGGGTGCCAGATGAAGAACCAGTGCTCGACCGCGGTGTCGGATTGTGTCTGCCCGATGCGTTCGCGGAGCATGTCGTGCACGTACGAGGCGAAATCCTTCTGGGCCAGGAGGGCGGTTTGTGCGGCCAAGGTGGCGTGGATGTTTTCCAGCTTGGAGGCGATGAGGTGCAGGGCCGAGATGCCTTGGTAGGTGAGGATCAGGTTGAGACCGATGGAGGAGGTGGTGGCGGCGATTTGGAATTGCGTGAGAAGGGGCAGGATGTCGCAGAGGGAGGTGGCCATGATTTGCATGGTGGGGAGGAAGTTTTCCAGGAGGGCGGCGGTCGCGGGCACGTGCGAGTTGAGGGTTGTGCTGAGGGAGTTGATGTTGGAGAGGGTTTCGCCTGCGGTCAGGAGGCCGCGGATGGCCGTGATGGTTTTGGAGACGGGCGGTGGGAGGGTTTGCGAGAGGGCGTCGAGGGTCGCTGTGAGGGTTGGGGCTGTGGACTGGGGACGCGACTTGGGTTTGGACTTCGGCAGCCGGAAGAAGGTTGTTAGGTCGCCAGCCATTTTGGCGTTGTGGTCTTGGTGATTCCCTCCCTGATGTCTGGTGTGTTGTGAGGTGAGATGTCAAAAGTCAGACGTTGAAGTGGGGTGGGTGATGTGAGTGAGCGAAAGTGGGGGTGGTCGTGATATTGTTAAGCCATCTTGGGCCTTCGGGTGCCAATGGTGAACTGACGTGGCAGCGGCTGTCGATGGAGTCGCCCCGTTTTATGTGTGTGGTTGAAATAGCGGTGTCGATTGGGCCATGTGGGGACCCATCGCGAGTCGATCGCCAATGGGAGCTGCAAAGGTGTTTCAAATCATGCATGTGGTTTGCAGCGTGCCAAGACTTGGGCCCAGTGCGGGGACGTCGTTCAACCACGAACTGTGTCTAATGGGGGAAATATATCGTCATTGATGTAGACTTGGTTGGTGGTAACTTGGGTTGACTTTGGGAGTTGAAGATCTGTTTATCCTTGAACTCCACAGTCAGGATCATCCTTCACCGCCTCTTGGACGAACATGTCAGCAACTCTCAGCGGCCCCACCGGCTTGTTCGGGGATGGAGCATCAATGCTTGAACATGCCAATTGATCGTTCTGACATTTGAGGGCCAAACACCGATTGTGTGCCGACAACTTGACAGCGTCAGACTGTCAGGCATTTCCCAGCTCAGATTTGGAAGGTGCCGATGCAAAACTCCCACTAACAAAAAAAAAATCAGGGGATTCACCAATGGGGATTGGTAATACTACCTATGCTGTAAACACTAACAGGATATTTGAACAGGATCAACTACGCACTAATTAAACTAGTCCTATTCTAAAAGACGCGCAGAGGCGCATTTTATCGAGTGCAAAACATCGACGTGTTTATTTAATCCTCACCTCGGATTAAAGCTCACTGCCGGTTATTTCGTTCAGATGGAAAAAGACTCCAGTATTGGTGGAGGAAATTCCCAAGTCCTGGAAAGATAAGCACCTTGTGTTTACCTACAAGGCTAAAAAGCCATTGGGAAAAAAGTAAGCCGTTAGCGCGTACCTTTTTGCTTTCACAAGCTTGCGCTCTTCGTTGTGGATCCCGGAGACTGGATAATAAACTTGCACGGGCCAGAAGTTGCAGCACTTTTTCACTCAAAAAAATAACAACGGTCCTTCCCCTCCACACAATTGGCGTGGGGACGAAATTGCTTGCGTTTTTTTTTTTTTTTGGTCTGTGGCATCAATCATCCTGTCGAGGTCTTCCGCCGGCTTTTCGGCGGAGTTGCCGTTTTCTGGGACCGACCATAGTCTTTTTGCAGCAAATCAGAATCAAAACCAATCGGCGCAAAATGGTTCCCTCTCGAGTCGCGGAGTTGGGCTGTGGCTGTTGACTCAACGACCAATCTCAAAACAGCTCTGCAAGCTGAACTTTGAGACTCCTGTCAGCGGCGTTCGGAGCAAGTTTCCCCGCGCCTTGGATCCAGGGGCAGCGTAATAGCGGCTGGAGGATCCAGCAACGTGGGAACCAACCAATGTTTAGCGGACAGGGGTGATTGCTGCCTGCAATTGTTTCCACCCAAAATCCAACGCGTTGATACGAGATTAGCTCAACAACAAGACTTTATCCATACCATCCACTCGAAATCCTCGTTTGAGTCGTATTCATTTCCCACCCGCCAGGCAGGATTGCAACTAAGCGAAATGTTTGCAAGGCTGACAGCGCCAAGAAAGGAAGGTCGTCCACCAAACAGCAGGCAAGCTTTGAGTCACCAAACCAACATCCTCAGGGGTGCGAATCCTGGGGAAGTTTATGCGACGATGGAGCATTAATTTCTCCACAACGTTAACAAGATATAATAGCCGTGAGTATCCTACTCACGTCAAATTGAACGTAAATCATCATCATCATCTCTTCATCTCTTCATCTCATCAATCAAACCAAACCACCCATCCACATCTCAAAATGAAGTTCCTCGCCCCACTCGCCGCCCTCATCGCCATCACCTCCGCAGCACCCACCTCTCCATCCCCATCCCACGCCCTCCTTACAGAAAGAGCCACACAATGCTGGTCCCAAGACGCAACCGACACAACCACCACTACCTCTCCCCTCGTAGCAGACTGCCAGGCCCTCGCCGAGACCAGCCTCCCGGAATCCTGGATCCCGTCGGCAGAGAATAACTACGCGACCGATATCCGCAACGGCACCTGCGGCATCAAGATCGATTTCAGGACCACCAGCAATCTGGCGGCGAACGAGATGGTTATCACCTCTACTCAAATCAGAGTCGCCATCCAGTACTCGATTGAGCAGTACGCTATTGATGGACGGGTTGCGTCGACGGGGTGGTTTGCGTGCATGCTTCCTGGGCAGAGGCCGCTGCTTGGGTGGGCGGAGTTTAAGATTTATAACGCGGATGAGTGATTGACTTTTACGTGTGAGGGGCGATGGAGATGAGATTGGATTTGTTACGGCGAGGTTACTCAAGTGTGGAAGTTGGGTGATGAGCTGGGGAGGGCTTGAAGGGAGTTTGATCTGCTTCAGGGCTTGTTCCGAGGATGATTGATGGGTTATTTCGTGGCAACTGGAGGTTTTATGGCTTGACGTTATGTGACGTTGAAACACTGAGAGGAAGATGCACTGAGACTAAGACAAGGCGGACGGTAACGACCTATGTTTCTTATTTAGTAATGCGTTTGTATCGTCATTGATTCATTTTATCAAAAACCCTAGTCCTAGGAGACCTCATGTCCAAAATGACCATTGCACAAATGTGCGTCTTTCAAAAAATCCAACCAAGGCGGTCGCGATAACTTCATGCCTAGCTCAACTGTCAACTATTGTAATGCAGCAACCTAGCCTGTCCTTTGTAATCTTCAGCTGTCCGGGCTCATCATCTCATAAACCTCCAGCGGAACAACCTCCGTTGCAATCGGGACGTCGCGAGAATTGTCCGTCATACCAGCAACGATTACCATGGGGACGTTGACTCTCCGCTTTGCTTGAAGAAACTCAGCAACAGCAGTCTCAAACGCTCTGCAAACTGAATCCGTAGCGACTTTGCACTGGGACGGGGTGTCGCCATATACGGCAGCCAGGGCGTAGCGCAACCGTGGCTGGTCAAGGGCCTGAACGAGCACTGGGACCCCTATGTCCGGTGACGTGGGCACCTCGCCACCTTCCGTCATGATTCTCAGCAAGTCTACCTCGAGGCCCTTTTCAAGGCAAGGTCGCCCTGTGGACGACACAACAGGAGCTGGTGCTTGCGGGGAGACGAACATTTTGCAAAAGGACAAGTCTGTTCTCGTGGGTGACATGGTGGTGACACGCCGTCCTTTATGTCGCACGCATATCAAGGCCGTATCTGGATTTCCCTCCCAGTCTGCCTCAATGCTGAAGGTGACATCCACATCCTGTCCTTTCTCGCTGAGATTATTCTGGGTTTCCCTTTCGAGCGACGGCTCGTCGAGAATCGTCATGCCGTGTGATGATATGTTTTCCCCGGACATGATGAGCCCGTTGTGGTCCCGTGGAATGCCGCCTACGTCAACATCCAACAGGGTAAATCCGGCCAGCTCCCGAGGTGATGAACACTTTCCGAGCAGGGTGTTGATGAGCAGGGTTCGTCTGCCAACGATGCCCATGCAGCCCGGAGGATGAAAGCGAGCACCGCTTTGGTCCTTCTCCGTCTCAAGGATGTTGTCGCTACTTCCCATGAAGAGCATGGCGAGAATCTCAAACATGTTTCGCCGGGTGATTATTTTGACCTGGGGGTTATTCACCGCAGCAGACGATGCAGGACCGCGAAGGAAATTATAGCGCATGCGCCAGAGAAGCTGTGCAGAGCGGAAACCCCACGCGCCCTCAACCGTTTGAAGCGCCAAGGACGATGTATGAACGACCCGCCTGAATATGTAGTAGTAGTACCCCATGAAGAACGACTGGAAGAGGCAAAATGACTCGATTTTGTTTTGGTCCGTCATCTCGGGTGCCGAGATGCCCGTGAACAGATTGCGGGACGAAGGCGGCTCGGTGCTCTCGTTGATCCAGCAAAGGATGTCAAGTGGAATCGAGCCAAGGCTGCTTTCAAGACCAGCCAGAAGCTCCCTGTTCACCGCAAAGCCGTGGTTCGTTGCGATGGAGTTGAGCTCAGGCGTCGTCCTTTCTGCCGGCTCTCCTCTGTCGATGACGGCGTACGATATGTCTTGGCGTCTGTCGGTATCCATTTGGTCGACCATGATAACCCCTATAGCGACAGCTCGTGGCGCCCTTTCTCCTCCCTTCCAGGCGCTCCGGCGCCCGTTTTGAACCGCCACACTGATAGGAAAGACGCTGACACACTCCCGGGGCTGCTTGAGGGGGATCGTAATGGACAGGGCCCTCGATAGCTGGCGCTCGGCTTTGGCGATGGTTGCACCTGCATCGTCGAGAAACGGCTCCTCAGAATACACAACAGCGGCACAGGAAGTTCGATTTCTCTCTATTCTTTTGTCGATTCCCCAGCGCTTGCAGAAACAACACATTTTCTTCTTACAACCAATAAGCTGGTTGACTTCTAACACCCAGGAGCCTTGGATATTCTGCAAACTCGGGAGATCGGTATTTCCATGCCCAAGACACATCTAAAACCTACACCAAGTGACTAGGTAGGTAAGCACTCCCGACCAACTTTCTTTCAACAACACACAGTCTACAAAGTCGGTTCCTTATGTAAGAAAACTTTGCGATGAGCTGAGGGTAGCTTGAGGGCTGGACCATCTTGGAAGTTGTTTTGGGGAGGGTCGATGGGATACATACTGAGTTGAAGATGAAAGATACCCCCCCTCCTACTTAACAATGCCTTTACATTACATTCTCATCGCTACATTATATGAGATATAGGCGTCCTTGATGTGCACAAAACGCCAAGCAAAACAGCAAAACTTGGCGCAGCGATATTGCTTCCCGCACCTTCCCGAAACATAAAAACATGTCGTGCATGATGCGAATAGGCAGATTGGCGGATGAATGAAGGACCTGCTGCAGCCAGACGCAGAACGGGCCACAAATAGCGAAATGGTGTTTCACCATCGCCTGTCACCTGCTTTCAACCGCCGGTAAACGCAGTGCATCCCACCCTGCGTGGCTGTGCCGCTCGGCTTTAATTACATTTTGGCCAGCTTTTGTACTTATTTTGGTGCTGTGCCACAGAAAATGCATTGTTACCAGGTTCTGATGTCGTACTTTTGTCTGTAGCCAAGATGTTGGATGCGACCTTGATCTGATTGATAGAGCCGGTTGCGTGCTTCAATTCCAGCCTCTTGATATCTCTGTTGCCATATCATTTCAGGCCAAGCAAATATTCGTTGAACTCTCTAACAAGACCACCCGACCAGAGACGATACTCCCAGGCTCAAAATGGAAGTTGCCGCGGCCATCATCGGTGTCACAGACATGGCTATCCGAACAAGCTCCAAAATATGGGCCCTTTCCGCAGCATGGCGGGACGCTCCAGCCGACATATACAACCTCCGCGACGACCTCACCCGCACTGAGCGCTTCTTTGGTGAGATACTGGCACATCTCAAGACATCCCAGTTCCGGACATTCGAGTCAGAGAAAGATCATGGGCTATTTCACTCAATAAATTCGTCAGATGAGCCGACGGAGCTGGGGCACTTGGTTGATGAGGGTGCAGCTGCGCTTCGGCGAATTGAGGCGATTCTCGATGGGTTCACGAGAGACAGCGTCAACGAAACGGGATCCATGGGCAAAATAGACCTCGGAAAAACACGCAAGCTCCTTTGGCTGCGGCATTCGAAAAAGGTGGCCAGATTGAGAAAAGAACTGGCCCATATCCGGTCGAGTATTTGCCGGCTGCTCATCGCACAGAACATGTAGGTTGATGACCAACCCCATCTGTGATCCAAAAAGCCCTGACATGATCGTTCTAGATCCTTGTCTTCCGAGATGTACACAAGCCTCCAACAGTCGCAGGACAGCCTCCATTCCCACCTCGGCAGCATATCAACATCCCTCACCACATCCCAGGACACTCTTTCCCAGGTTGACAACCGGATCCAGTCCATGGAAAACAAGATCCTCGTCGCAATCCAACAAAACAACCACGTTCACCACGCCGCCAACACAATAACCAATTCCACATCCCAAATTCCCCCCCAATATGAAACCTCACCATCAAAACAAACCTGCAAAACAACCTGCCCCTGTCCCTGCCACCACCCAACCTCCCACATCTACCGCTTCACTCTCCACCGCTCCCTAACCGGCATAGCAGCCATAGCCTACCACGTCCGCCCCCCCTGCCCGCCCACAAACTCCTGTCCCTCCAACAACCAACCCCAAACCCACCTCCAAATCCTCCTAACTCTCCCCGCCTGGCTCTCCCGCCTCTCCATCGCCTGCTTCATCTCCACAGCCCCCCACGGCCCATGCTCAGGTCTCAACATCCACCTCCGCCTCTACACCCAACGCTCCCTCCTCGAAAGCCAAGCCCCCACCGGCCCCCTCCGCCTCATCGACCAGGACGACATCCCGCGCCTCCGAACCGCCCTCTCCACCCGGCAAACCAGCATCTACGACCTCTACTGCAAGGGCCAAACGGGTCTGCTAACAGCCATCATCCAGCGACGCGTCGAAATCGCGCGTATGTTTTTAGGCGCTGGCGCAGACCCGTTCCATCGCGATGACGATGGTGTGAGCGCCGTACGACTTGGTTTTTTAATGGGATTATCATGTCGATCAACAAGCGATGATGGCGTGGAAAAACAAATCGGGGAGATGTTGCAGACGGGCGGACACGTCGAGCGGTATGTAGAGGAGGAAGGCGGGTTTGGTGTTTTGCATCGCGGCGTTATTTCCCGACAAAACTTGGGTTTATTACTCGTGGATTACGATGCACAGGGAGGAATTGATGACGGGAATGAAGGCGGTTTGACGGCGTTGCATCTCGCTGCTACCATGGGGGATTGTCATGCCGTGAGGACGTTGTTGCGGGCTGGGGCTACGGTGGATGCTAGGACGGGGACGGGCGAGACGCCCCTCTGGTATGCGTGTCGGTATGGGCATGTTGAGGCGGTGCGGGTGTTGTTGGGCGGTGGGGCCGATATGAAAGCGAGGAATGGCGAGGGGAAAGCGCCGGTGCATGTTGCGACGGTGAGTCGAAGAGCGAACGAGGTTTGGGATGTCTTGTTGGCGTGTGGTGCGGATGTGAATGAGATGGCGGGCGGGTACGGCTATCGGCCGTTGACGCAGGCTGTGACGCTGGGGCCGGTGGGTGCGGTCGAGTATTTGCTGGATAGGGGCGCGGATATCAGTGTGCGTGCTACCAATTATGGGCATACGTTCCTGCATATGGCGATCTGGTGCCGGGCTCACGAGAAGGCGGGCATCTTGTTGCGGCGTGGTGCGGGTCTTACTGGTGTGGATAGGACGTGGAGGAATGTCTTGCACTTCTTGGCGTCGAATGGGGATGAGCGTATGATGGGCATATTTACCGAGACCAAGGCGTGGAAAGGGTGGACTGGGATACTGGCCAAGGATGAGTTTGGACTCACGCCTCTAAGCTTGCTTAATGCGAGGAAACCCAGTCATGAGCTGAGGGAGGCATTTGATCGGTTGCTGAACTGGATTGAGGAGTGTTCTGATGAGGATCTGTCGGATGATGACCTCTCGGCCGATGAGTTTTTTGATGCCGAGGAGTTGCATACCGACACCAAGTAGTGATAAGTCTCAGAAAATGACAATCTTTTACACCTGGCAAGGTTGTTTCTAGCATGCATCAAATCCCTTCTGTCCCATCCCGATGTGCCTCTACAATCCCTCCGCCGCAGCCCACCCCTCCTTATAATACCCCCTGATCTCATATGTTACAACCAAATACACACCCATCTTCCCCTCATCCACAATCCCCTCCTCAACATCCCTTCCATACGCCAAAATCTCCCGTCTCAACTCCTCAAACCCCACCGGAATCGCGGCAGGAATATCCTCATCCAGCCTAATCTCACGGTGTGCCTCCACCGCAGCCCACGTATAAGCGACATAAGCTGTTTTGGGACGACCAGACATGGCCCTAATCCACGGAATGAGCACGCGGAACCGGTTCTTGTCGGCGTTTGGGTCGTGTTGTGAGACCTTGGAAAAAAACAGCTTTGATATTTTGTCTCCGTCTGGATGGTCGGCGTAAAAAGGCGGGGCTCCGTAGGTTTCGTCGACGTTGTGGGCTGCGAGGAAGGCGTCGAGGGCTGCGACTGAGACTTTGAAGCCGCGGATGATTGCTGTAGAGCCCATTTAGTTTGTGTTAGGTCGATGTGGCTGATGATGGGGTGATGGATTCCTGTCGCGATGAAGTGAAAGCAAAGTCTGGCTATCTCATGTTGTTCAAGAGCGAGTGTCTCCTCCCGATAGAGAGAAGGTTGAGGGTCTAAAAGTGGGGATGGGGCTCGAATCCTTCCAGGCAGCAGAGCACTAATCAAAATCCATTTTGCTGTGAACAGTTTTTTTTGGGACTGATACAGAACGAAGCCAAATAGATAGCCAAACGGTAAGCAGCCCAAAGTACACATGGCGAATGTCTTATCACCAGACTGAATTGCCGTCGAGCTTGATTTGACCACTACCCTCTACATTTCTATCATTATCTCGGTCGAGCCAAGGGCGTGTGAGCAAGATCAAGCTCAATATCAAAAGGACTCGCTCCAGGTGGCAAAAAGGTGATCGTCTCCCGGCCAACAGTGCATGACGAGTGAAACTCTGGCCGGAAGGCTGGAGGGAGCCAGATAAGGCGACCTGCGCCTGCCTGATCCATGGTGAGTCCACGCAAAGGCAATCCTCAGTGTCCTCGGCTATGCAGCCCAACGGATCGTAGTCCAAAGTCGACGAAGGCAGAGGCAGTCGCCCATTCGAGGCCACGAGATGTCCCGCACAAGATGAAAACGACAAACGCGATGGACGTCGAAGCTCACTCTCCAGACCGAGTTGTCCAAGTCGTTGACCGGTAAAGCCGTTCCATAACGACAGCACTGAACTGTCAAAGAGAGCAACTAGACCAGCTGGAGAGAGAGCTGCGACACTGTGTCGTCCGGGCAACTCGATTTCAAATGCTGCGTTGCCAG
Organism: Cercophora sp. LCS_1; assembly: GCA_036250225.1. NCBI lineage: Eukaryota > Fungi > Ascomycota > Sordariomycetes > Sordariales > Lasiosphaeriaceae > Cercophora > Cercophora sp. LCS_1. The sequence goes on from JAPZLL010000009.1 coordinate 157,206, forward strand.
TCTTACCGTCCTTTGCGGTCAAGGTTTTTGTCCATCCGATATCCTCATCAGAGGCGAGCAGGCGTTCGCCGGCCCCGTCGAAACCATGTAATAGGCCCCACAAGTAACCCCTTTCCTCTCCGGATGCTATGTCATAAATCTTGGTTCGCGTCTCGAAATCCGACGTTTGGCTGTAAACAGCCGATCCCTCATCCGGTAAAAAATTCCAGTCAAAATACGGTGTTGTGTTAGAATCATCCAACCAATAGCGTATATTCGTCTCGTTGTGGCGTCAAGAAGACGGTGAGTCCAGCGGGGCACGCCGTGATATTCTTCGTCACCCATGTGGCTGTGCCCCAGTTGCATGCAACAGCAGGCCAAGATCCCGCGTAACGCCAAAGCCGGGACATATGTCCTCAAGCGTGAATAACTCTTCCCACCCGGAGCGCCGCACAAGCATGATGGTATGTGTTTTCGGTCCTTCGCCAACGACTGACTATCGTTTGACCAAATCACACGATTAACCCCAATGCCATCGGACCCAATGAGTTTAACCGGTTCCAGCGCTGACAGGCAAGTATCCCAGATCTCGGCGAAACCTGGGCGTTCCGGGCCCCCGGCGCCACGAAAGCGCGGTCGGGCGAGACACAAGCCCACACAACGCCGGCATGATCCCTGGTGGCAAAGGAGCTCAGGTGGTGTAGTTGTGCCCCACTCTTGTCTGGGTGGAGGAGAACTAGCCGGTCGTGGTTTGGCACCATCTCGATGCTGCAGAACTGAACCTCACTCCCCGCCTCTCTTGCCTGTCCCTCATCTACTCCCGTCTTCCAAACCCGAATAGTGCCAAGGGAGCACGCAGCAAGCAGGGTGCCATCTGGAGAGAGCGCCAGACCTCTGTAGTCGTCGCCGCGTGCTATAGGGAGTGAGCTGGCTGCTGCACCGCCATCTAGACGCGTGCCATAGACCAAGAGCCTATTAGCGTCGGTTCCAGCCGCCAACATGTGATTGTTTGTTGGTGAAAACGCCATGCGAAAAACGGTACCCTCAATAGAAGCCTGGAACTCTCGACAGTTCTGCTCGGCATTCCAAACCTCAACTACTGTCGTATCGGTGGACATGTCCTCGAGCGCCAAAGCTTCCCTCATCATCGCGGTGGCCTGAACCAAATAGTACCCGTCCGCCGAGATAGCAACGGCAGCAAGTTGGACCCATGAGGCCGTCACGTCGTGGACAGATAGTCAATTGCCGGTACCGGCATTACGCACTTCGATATGATACAAACCAATCAAGACTGCGATCTTGTCTCCGTTGGGCGAGGAGGCGAGACTCCGTACGGCCTTTTTCTCCTTGCTGACGTCGCCAAGGCCCGTGGTATCGCCAAACCGAAGAACCTCAACTCCTTGAACTGCAAAGCAACGCCAACAGCCTTGCGGATCTGGTCTCGGACAACCACAGTCCTCTTGGGGTGGAGCCAACCTGAAAGGAAAGGTGGCACTCGGATAGCCGGTCAACCTTGTCCTGGGCGAGCTTTTGGATCTGATGGATCTGCCGCTCGCCGTCAGTTGGGCGGGCCTGGCCATCGTTGCACTCGACTTGGTTGAGGTATTCCAGGTACTTGGTCAGCAACGGGCAAAGTTCTTCATTATTTTCGATCCGATGGAGCGCTTCGCCCCAGGGCTTCTGGCCGATGGGACCTAGTGCGTCGGTGAATGGCTCCTCTGCAGCCTCAGGACTGGGTGACGCGGCTGCGTCTTCAACTGTGATGGTGACGGCAGCTGAAGTTTTGACAGAGTCTGCTGGTGCAGAACGGCCGTCCCGTTCGACGAAAGCCACAGACTGCGCTGGGAAGGACACAAAGGAGGTTCCTGGCGGTGATGAGAGGTTTGGCGATGCAGGTCGACTTTTGCTGCTGCTTCGACTTCTCAACCGCCCGAAAGCGCGACTCCCGAGGTGCCGCTTCGATCTCGATTTCGCCGGTTCCATCACGTCTGGGAGCGAATGCTGTGGCGGCTGGAAGGAAGGGGTTGGGCTGGCTGAGAGGGGAAGCACAGTTCTGGTGCCTGTGAGGCGGGGCTGGAAGGGGCGTCCGGAGACGTTGGGGGCCAGTCACGCGCTGAGCTTGCCAATCAACTGCAAGATCCGCGTTGAATAGTAGTAAAAGAAACAATACCAATTATCGATGTCCAAAACGCTTGCTGTCGGTGATATACAAAAATCAACGGGTATGACCCAAACGCCGCGCCTACCTAGCCATTCCTAATCCTCATTAATGTCCCAACTCCGCCCTTTGTCCTGCCGTCCCAAATGCATGCTGCACCGGTAGCTCATTCACCGGCCCCTGCTGTTGATATGGATACTGCTGCTGCGGTGCATATCCTTGCATTGCGTACCCCTGACTCTGCATTGGAGCGGGTCCTACAGCTGACGCATAACCCAACTGTTGTCCTGTAGCAAACGGATCGCCATGTCCTCCGTACCCGGGCTGCCCGTGGGGCATCGGAGGAGGGAACCCTGTGGCCGTGTCCGAGTTGAACTGTGTGGTGGCCTGCGGTTTGTTCCAATCTGCGGCATGCCCGAACGGCTGCTGCGGCTGCTGAGCAAACGGCGAGTATTGTTGGCCGGGACTGGGAAAGGGGGCCTGCGGAGTATGCACGATGTCGGGCCCGGGGGGCGGCTGTGCTACCGGTGCGTAGGTCGGTTGAAGGTTCTTGCGTCTGCTGTGGATGATGGCCCAGAAGATGAGGAAGCCGATGAGGCCAACAGCCGCGACACCACCGACTACCCCGCCCACAATGGCGCCGACGGGGGTGGAGTTCTCGGCGTTAGTGTTGTTACCGCCGTTGTTGCTCCCGCTACTGCCGCCGCCGCCGCCGCTAGTGGTCGTCGCGGGGGTGGTGGAGTAAGGGGTGGACGACGGCCGGGAGCTAGAGCTTGTGAGGGTAAAGTTGGGCGGTGTTGCGAGGAGGATGTCGGAGCCGCCAGATGCTTGGCATTGGAGGATGGAGAATTTCTTTCCGGGTGAAGCGGTCGTCGAGTAGATCAGGGTGTAGCAGGAAGGCGATTCGGACCAGCTGCCTAGAGTTAGGAGCAGCGCAGACAATCGTGGTCGATGTGACATACCAGCAGATCGTTCGGAGACCCTTGCCGTCGCAAACGCCGTTCTGCGAGGACGAGTAGTTGATGCACGACGAGTACATGCTCGCCGTGCACAGCGAGTACTCGCCTGTGCAACAATCCATGTTCCCAACCCCATCGTTCGTGCAATACGCTGACTGTCGAACACAGGTAACCGGGGCGGCTGCGAAGGCAATGTTAGCGACGTTGGATACCGGGGAATGTGGGGAGCGCACAAGAGAAGCCAGACACAAAGCCACAGGTATCAGTTCCCATGGAAAAGCCGCCGCGCCGGACCAGATCCATCTCGCCGTATCTCGGCGGTGGGACCGGCGCGCCCGTGGGTTTGGGCGTCCATCCTATCCTATCCTCAAAACGGCCGGTTTCCTTCGCTGGTGTCCACGATCGCTCGTCATTTCGCCGCTGCAATGGTGCAAAGGCGGCCGCTGGGGTGAGGAGGGCGACGAGGAAAAAGGGGGCGGGGACGGAATTGGCGCAGCGCATGGTGGGAGGATCAGGGCGACCGAGTGGTCGCGTCGGAGTCGGGTTCGGACGGCGGGGCTCGACACATCAGATGGTGGAGATGTTCGCGGCGCTTGGCATGCCGTCGCGGCCGGGGGCGCTGGCGAAAACGATGGAAGGTGATGTAGTTGGAGCAGTGCAGCGACCGTCGGTGCGCAAGCGACGAGAAGAGTCATTGCGACGAAAAGGGGATGGCAAGAACCCCCCGCAACCACTGTGGCTGCCGTCGCACAGCGCCTGCCGGCCCAGGTTTGTTGGGCTGGCCCGAAGACTGGCAGGAACACTCGGGCATGACAGTCGTTGACACGCCCGCCAGCCCGAGGACCCTGGCCGCGTTGCGCTCCTCAATTCGCTGAACCAACCCCGTGGCGTCGTTAGCAGTTCAGCTAAATCTTGGCGGTCGATCTGGACTTCTTCTGCAGCTCAATCAAGCAATCCAAGCAACCGCTTGTTGCTGTGTGCCGTGTCCGCATCTGCTCCGCTCCGCCTTAGTGGAGGAGCAAGAAACGCAATTTTTACGCAATTCGTCTTATCTGCAAAAACTGACATTTTTTTTTCATCACGTTGAACCTAAGCCAATCTTATCAAACCGTTTTAATCTCCCGGGTTCCTCACCGCGTGCACTGTCGTCTCACCTTGACACGAGCCCAACGTCCGGGCACCTCGACGGTCCAATCCGACTGGGCAGAAGCAGGGGACGAGCCCACATCACCGTTCGGGCATTTAAGCGAGATTGCGGAGCTTACGGTACGGCTCTCTGCTGCCGAATTGCTCCCTCCGAAGCCGAGCCCGGGTCCGATCCCGAATGCGCCCCACAACTGCCGAGCGCTTTGCCCCTTCGGCCGCAAACTCTCCGAAGCACCCTTCTCCAAAACTCAGCGACGTTCTGCTGGTGTTTCGACCAAGACTCTCACCGCATTTCCGCCTGGTGTCCACCGCGATGGACCGCCAAGCGAACGTGCCCACCCATGGCTTGCTTTGTCCGGCTCGCCTCGCGATCCCTGGTCGCTGCACAGACCGGGTTCCGGGATCCCAAGACAAGCTGCCTTCTGGAAGCGGTGGAAGCTTGCCCCGGCCCAACGGCGTGTGATCCATGTGACTTCTTTTCTTTGTCCTGGACCAGAGCCACGGATCTGGGTTCAGAGTTTTCACCACCCCTGGGCGCCGTCCAGGGGCATCCTGACTCAGGCCGCCGTCTCATTCGTCCGTCAGCCTTGCTCCCTGGAGATAAAGAACAGTGCGTGCCCTGAAAAGACCACCACGGGATCTTTGCGTCAAGTTGCGCCGAGACATCGTCAACATTCTCTCGTTTTGCCTGGCTCGGGCCCCTTTCACACCACGTCGACGCATCCCGTATATATCTTGGCCGGCTCCCTCGTTGCTTACCGTCCTGCCTGTGTTTCTTCATCACCCCAAAACTCCAAACATCTGCCCAACGATCCAATCTCTTCCGATAAGCATCTCACTGTCAGACCATCGACCCTTAGCGTCAATCCTTCCGTTTCAAATCAGTCTTGAAATCAGACAACCCATCCTCCCATCACACCATGTCTTCGTTCGGGCCGTCGTCAGCTCCCCGTCTCGAGAAGCGGGGAGGGTATGAGAAGCCACCGGCACCAAAGCCCAACGACAACGACGAATCCAAATAACTCAACGTGTACGCCACTCCTTTTTTTCCGTTTTGACATTGCGACTAACTTGAGCAGCAACATATTTTTTGCCTTGTCATCCTTCCGGGGTCCCCTTTCGATTTTTTTTTTCCCTTTGCAGCGACTACACATAGACTTTGGGGCGCAAGCCCCATCCAACGACGTTACGGTATAGACTGGGCGGTATAGAGGCGTCTTGGCTTTTGGGAGTGGTAGACAAAATGATGGGACTCACCTTCCACAAGAATATATCATAGCTTGTATCAAAACAATAATCAATCTTGACGACATGCGTTGTCCATCAACAATTTGCAGATTCTTCATTTCGCCATTTGGTCCCCAGGCAATTCCAAGTCATGAGAGGAAATCGCGCCCGACAGACAAACCGTCAATCTGTGCCCAGATGTCTGGTGGCACTTGACCGTAGCGGCGAGCCCCACAAGAAGCACAAAGCTAAAGACGTGATATCTCCTTCATACCTACCCAAGGTAATTAGGTAGTCCTATTGATTTACCCAAGCTTCTCAAACGGACGGTAAAATTTATTGATAAAATTCATTGATAAATACCCATGAATGAATAAATGCCTCTCCGGCGCTCTGTACGTTTTCAATTACAGCTTAGGTCTCCGTGTAAGAAAACTCTCGCCGTAGTCAAGGGCTCAAGTGCGTTCGGCTTAGTGCCCTATAATAAGAGGTTGCCATGTCTGCCTACCACTCCCATCAGAGGGAGAACTCCAGCTTGCTTAATCTCGCTTGGCGGTCCCGGCTCGCTCAGCTCTTCTTTCGCTCGAGCACCCAACGGTGTGACGGTGTCGTTGATTGGATCGGGTTGAGCCGGTGGCGCGAGTCACGGCTGAGGAGGCGTTTTCAACTTGGTCGCCAAAATTGCTTGCGAAACGCGAACTGCCAGTGGGCGAGCGTTGAACACTCGGAATCGCGCTTTCTTACAATGCAAGCAACTTGGTCGCTCATAACCACCCGGGCCGGCCCTCCTCCGATCGGTATTTCAACGTTCGGGCAAGTCAACACCGGCACACCATGGAGCAGCCGGAACCATGCGAGGCCGCAAGAGCCCACATCAGTCAGATCCGCAAAGCCAAGGGCTTTACCGATGAATCCGACTCAATCGGCACATGGGTGACCGACGACCTCGAGGCTTCTCTTTCCATGTACAATACCTATTCCTCCCCTCGCTATGTTTTTTTTTCCTCTTCCTGATTTCGATGTTTCTGACCGTGTCTGTCTGCATGCACACGTAGCCTGTCGGAGGGCATCTACCAGCAATCAACCCGGTTTCTCATGGAGCTCATACAAAACGCCGATGACTGCTCGTATACCCATGACCAGGTCCCAACCATGGACATGACGTACCGCGACGGCTGCCTGCGCATCGACTACAACGAAGTGGGCTTCACGGCGCGCGACGTCGAGGCCATCTGCAAGATCTCCAGCACCAAGACGGCGTCGGTGAACCAAACGGGCGAGAAGGGCATTGGTTTCAAGTCCGTCTTCAGAATTGCCGACGTGGTGTCGGTGCGCTCGCGCAGTTACTCGTTCCAGTTCGACACGAGACGAAGGCTCGGCATGGTCACGCCCCAGTGGGCAGAGTTTCCCGACGGCGCACGGCCTGGCTTCACGTCGATTCTCCTTCGGATACGCGACGAGGACGACAAAAGCGAGCTCATCCAGGAGCTCAAGTCCATGGGCCCCGGCCGTCTCCTTTTCCTCCGGAGGTTGCGGCGGGTGAACATCCAGATCCAAGCCAAAGACGGCGCAATCTGGAGAACTCGCCTCGGCCGCAACGACAAGGCGTACTTGAACAGCGCCGAGCCGCGGAGCATCACGACGCTCTTCCGCGACAGCGACTGCCAGGATTACTGGATCTATCAGCACGTAGTCACAAAGCTGCCCCCGGAGCCTCGACGCACCCATTGCCCCGAGTCGGTCATTGCCTTGGGCTTCCCAGTTTGCACTGACACGCGGCTGGGATTCAAGCCCATGATCGGGCCACAGCAAGTTCACGCCGTCCTCCCTGTAAGGGACTACGGCTTTACGGTTAGTCAAATACCTACGACGGCTGGGGCTGGCTGCATCACGTCATACATGACGCTAATTCTAGAACGGATCAATTATTAGTTCGTGATCAATGCCGACTTTTTACTCACTGCTAATCGTCAGGATGTGAACGCGTCCTCGATGTGGAACAAGGCGCTTCGAGATGCCGCCCTGGACGCATTTCGGGCAGCGATTCAGCACCTGAACAGTGGTCCCCTGCGGTACACGTGGCCGCGATACATGCCGCTGCCACTAGCCCTGTCCGACTTCTTCCAGAGCTTTGGCAGTAGCCTGGGCGAAGCCCTGGCCCACGACCCTCTGGTCGAAAACGCCAACGGGGAAAAGATGGCCCCGCAGTCGGTCCGCTACGTACCACCCCAGATGAGAGATGAAACCGAACTACCGCTCGCTCATACCTCTAGAACCGCGTCAAAGTATCTGTCACGGTACTACTCCGACTCGGACGCCAAGTACCTCAACCAGCTCGGCGTTCGAACGCTATCCGACGACGAGTTTGTGCGCGACCTGCGAGCACTCTCTACGGATGCCGGTTTTGCCACCTGGAAGCCGGAAGGCTGGCATGTGCGACTCGCGACGGTCCTGGTGCGCATGCTGCAGGGCCCGGGCTATAAGCAAAGCATCAAGGAGCTAGCACTTGTCCCATTGCGCGACGGAAGATGGGTGTCGGCATCCAGCAGCAGTAACATCGTCTCCCTCGACTGGGAAATGGGTGGCGGGGCTGTCCCTCGGGCCCTTGGGATCTCGTTCCTTGCTGAAAAAGCTGCGAAGCACGACGTTCAAAAGTCGCTCTTCCGGGCTCTTGGCGTCAAGACATTGTCGGCTCGAGAGCTGCAGAGCCTTGTCATCAAGAAGCACTCGGCAGAAGACGCTGCGAGGATGCCAGGGAGAGATGTCTTGGTGGAGCACGCCATCTTTCTCTTCCGGACGGGGTGGCATCGTGGGGAATGGACTCCATTTGGATCGTATCCCAGACGGGAAAATACCGCCAGGCACGCGAAGTCTACGTGGACGATAAGGCGCAGTGGCCTGCAGACGCACACCTGGACGAGTTCCGGCCCGAGATCCCGGTGTTGCATGCAGACTACAGCCTCCCACTGGAATCAGAAAAAAGGCGATGGTCTACTTGGCTGTGCGAGGAAATAGGGGTGCGAAAAGCCGCCGAAATCACGCCAAAGCTTCAGAGTCTGATGGTGGGGAAATACTCCAAAAGCACGTACCCGCAGCTGCTGAGGAGGGAGGTTTTGATAGCACACACGGTCTTCCTCTTCCGAACCGGGTGGACTTGCCAGGAGCAGAAACCACCCCGATTCTTGGTCGCGTCGCAGACAGGGCAGTACCGCTGGGCACAGAAAGTCTATCTCGGCGGCTTGGACAAGTACCCTGCGGATCCACACTTTGATGAATTTCGACAAGAGTTTCCGGTGTTGCATGCAGATTACTACTACTACTACTCCCGGGCGGTGGCATCCAAAGACGATGACCGATGGTCTGCTTGGCTCTGCGAGGAAGCGGGGGTGCAACAAGGCTCCGAAATCATTCCAAGGCTCCAGAGTCTCATCGTCGAGACACACTCTCGGGCCGACCGACGACCACACTCCCTGGAAGCCTTGGTCGCACACACCGTCTTTCTCTTTCGCACCGAGTGGGCTTCGCAAGGGCCGGAAAAGCGCGGAATGTTCTGGGTTGCATCCGAAGGCGGCGAGTACTTGAACGCACCGCTGGTGTACATCGACACGACACAACAGCACTCGCTCGGGCGCTATTTCAACGAGTTTCGGGAGCAGTTTCCGTTTTTGCACACAAAATACTATGCGGCCGTCAAGGAAGAGGAGATGGACCGTTGGCTGGGGTGGCTTCGCGGGGAGCTGGGCGTGCAGGATGCCTCGGACCTTGTTCCCCGACTTCAATCTCTGACGGTCATGGCATGTTCTGGCCCCAACTCGTCGTTGCCATCACCCGCCCGAGACATGCTGATATCACGCACCATGTTTCTGTTCAGGACACATTGGACCTGCAAAACGCCGCCTCTGGATCGGTTTTGGTTCGTGACCGAATCTGGCGAGTACCTCCAAGCACGCCGCGTCTACCTCGATGCGACAGGCCATCGTTCCACCCGAGAGTATTACGGCAGGTTCCGACACGAGTTTCCGTTCTTGCATGCGGAATACCTGGACGCCTTGGTGCAGGATGAAGTGGACGCTTGGCTGGCCTGGCTCCGCGATCAGTTCGGGCTGCGCCAGGTGCCGCGGCTTGTGGACCGGTCGAACCTGACGATGCTCTCGGCAGACTTCAACCATCTCCTAAGCACGTGGCCATCCAAGGTGTTCCTTGTGTTTCTGAGGGACGAATGGAGCGAATACGCGCACCATCTCGAGCCGTCCGGGGTTGGCGATTCAACCGCATCGCAGCTCCGAGACCAGATAGGGGCCATGATGGCCAGTTGCTGCGTTGGCGCCGCCCGTCCACTCCGTGATACGCTCACAGTCCGTGTTTTCCCCAGCGACACAGAACCGAGTATTCTGCCTCTGCAACGCCTTCTCGATATCCCCGATCCGCAGGACGCGTCGTGGAAGTTTCTGGAGAAGCTCGGCGTCACCATCAGGGACAACCTAACTATCTATCTCTGGACCTTGGAGAAAGTCCAGGGCTCCGTGGTGCCTAAAAGGTTTGCGTACTGGCTGTACCGCCGAATTCAAGAAAGGCAAGAGGAAGATGCAGACGCTGTACGGTATGTGATTCGCTCCAGTCCTCGTGCTCTTGAGTGTCTTGGGAGCTGGATATTGATGCTGATGGCTTACGGGCAGGGAGATATTCACGAGGGAGCACATTTATATCCCAAGCGTTCGTGCTGGCACTGCGCCCAGCTGGGTCAAGTAGGACGAGTGCGTGTGGCAGGGCGCACAGTTCATCCGCACATTCCACATTCTTGAAACCATCTACCCTGAGTGTGAGCAGCTGTTCAGGCAAGTCTTGGTCCACCAGGACGTGGACTTTGAGGTGCTTGGGTCCGAGGCAGAGGCGCTCACAACAGCCACGCCCTTGTCCCTGATCGTGGACCTCTTTGGGGAAATCAGCGCGAGGGCGTGCGCTTCTCCCATGGATGACGAGTTTGTCGGTCGTCTGCGCTCCGCTCGCATGTTTCCCGTCGACGAGGGAAATGCGGAGACGGGCTTTGACGATCTCTATTCTGGCGCAAACGACTCGGAGTGGTACATTGCGGATCGTCCCCACCTCCGCGAATCCTTTCGGGGCGTCGTGTCGTTGCTGTCCATCTCTCCCCAGGACATTGCCAGGGCGATGCCTCTGATCACGGCTCTAGGCTTCGAGAACAGGCTGCTTTCCCGAATCACGATTTCGAATCTGACCACGAGGGGCGAGGTCAAGCTGGACCCAAACCAGACAGAGACTTTTCGTGCGAAATCAAAGTTGATCACCAGGTACGCAGGTACAATACGTTTCCTTTGCCAACCATGACCAAGACATCTGTAATTAGCTGTAACACCACGCCGCCGTGGCCCACGCTATGTGATCTCGGCTGACCTACATTACCTACTTTAGGATGTTACCGAGTTCGGTGCCACAGAGGAAGCAGATTGTGGCGGCGCTGGATAGCCTCCGAGTTTTCGTCGCAAGTCGTGTGCTTCTGGAGTGGACCATCACGCCCGCCGACGATCGGTGGGGAGGACACATGATCAAAAGCCATCTGTACGACGACGGAGTCCGGGCGGTGGTGCTGCCGCCAACCGCCAGCACGGGAATCGAGCTATATTTGGAGCCTGACAGCGGCTCATGCCTCCCTATCGAGGTAGCCCACCGTCTGGCCGACATCTGCGGCATCGCCGAACAGGTCCACCTGGTATACTTTATTCTCAGCCAGACCAACCTCCTCTACGTCGAATGCTATCTCGACAGGCATGGCTTTTTGGCAACGCCGACAGAGCTCCACGCGGCGGACCGCGAACCTGCCCCTGTTGGTGGAGCAGAGGAGGAGCGTCAGCTGGCCGTTGCGAAGTCTCTTGGAGGGGATGCGCTGAGAAACAGAGTTTTCACCACCCTAAAATCGACACCACGAATTTCCCTTTCCTTCTTCGGAACTGAGCAGTTGCCGCCTTAGCCTGAGCCAGACTGAGCCAGACTGAGCGAGGGGGTCACTGTTCTGGGCTGCCTCGGCTTAGTTGCCACGGTCTAAAATGGCCGTGGAGTTGCGGAAACCCAGTTTTGGGACCTCGCACCACCTAGCCGCGCTTTCCTTTACTCCAACGATAGCAGAGAAAAAAACCTGCAATTTTAAAACGTCGGTGAAACATGGTATAATATTCGCAGTCCGAAAGCATTACTGTAGTTCTTTTCCAGTATATTTAATGTTAAGCCTGTTATCTCGAACAAATAACCTATTATTGCAGTGTCATGACCCCGTGTTGGACTTCCAAGAGTCACATGATGGCATACGATCTGCGCATATCGGAACCAATCCTGTGGATTCGGGCCGAGTAATCGGCACGAATCCGGTACACAAAAAGCCTATAACTTGCATGACGCAAAGATTCGAAAAGCTTATAGTCCGGAAACCCACACATGTGGATATGTGCATACGATAACAGCTTATGGTTGATACCAGCTCTGAGCTTGATAGCCGAGATCTCCATCCGTGGCAAAATTCTACCTTGAACTTAGATAACAGATAGCCGGATTCCTGTGCATAAGTAGAGGCCTCTCCTCCCTGCATCAGGATTCGGAGCCATCATCGATCAATACAACCACAGTTCAAGACTGCACTACTTCCACTCCTCTGATTAGTTGTTGACCATCCCCTGCCCTCCGGTCCTGCTCACATGCACAGGACCGCCTAGAACCAACACCCCGCAGTCATGTGACTAAGACCCACTGAATGGGCGCAACCAGTCGAGGGAGGCCTGAAGGCCTGAGCTTTGGGCCCCCGGGCCTAGGTCGGTGTCATCCAGTAACAAGAGGCCTGAGGAGGCACCCCTTAGGCCCTGGGACGAGCACCGGAGGGCTATAGAGAAGTCCCCAGCTGTGAGGAACGTGTCTTGATTCCTTACGTAAGTAATACAGTTTATTGTCTACAATATTTTACAAAGCTCTTTGCAGAATAACTTGTTGTGACAGTGATCTAGCTGTCCGGACGGTGATTGGTTGTGGGGTTGCGACTTCTAACCCACTCAATGGAAGCCCGAGAAGAAACATGGTCTCATGTCCTTCTCAAGCAGCTAAATATCCTGTCAACTGTCAACTTGCTCACCTTTCCTCAGCTGCTGTTTCGTAGTGGCGGATATTGGTTCCAAAAGCGGTGCGGCGCCCTCCCTTTTTCGGTTGCGCCAAGAAATATGGACGTTGGTACAACCACCCGAGGCAGAGCCTTCTCCTAATGAAAAGCTATGGTTAAATTCCTCGAACTTTGTTCACTACCTCCATCTTCTTTCGAGAGCCAGTGCCTATTATAGACTGCCATGGGATTATTAAACTCTAAGCCCGTTCCCATCGCCTAGGGTGGAGAAATTCATCAGAGTCTTGGTTGAGATATCAGCATCCCCCAGCCCTTCCGCTACCCAAAAATGAAGGCAAAGCGAGAGATCCGACTCTTTACACTATTGCCAGCCCGTAACTTAACCAGTCCTATTTCCGGTTGTCTTTATGCCTACGGACTGAAGTCAGCTCCCTTGTTCAGCGCTCCCTTGTACTGCTGGGGCAACGACTTGGAACACGAAGGCCTTAGCATCACTGCAAACAAGCAGCCTTTGCAAGCCACATATAACCTCTATCCGCATTGCTCTGTTTCCGCTATACACGACAGACACAGCCCTCTGGATTGACGCTATCTGCATCAACTAGTAGGACACTGCTGGAAAAAAAAAAAGCGTAGGTCCCGCTGATGGGGCTGATCTACACCCTTACTAACAATGTCATTTCCTGGGGAGGTGAGGGGTATATCAACAGCTATCGCGCTATCTAGCTGATTCGGACCTGGAGCTCTGCCAAAGATGTCCTTCACGCCGAACTCACCACTAACACAGCTATAATAATGGCTCTTTAGCAGAGCCAGAGAGCTACAGATCAAGGAGGGAAAAAAACAATACAATCACACAGCTGCAACCCATCTTTTCCACCTATCCATCCAAGGTGCAGTGTTTCTGACAATATTATATACTGCTACATCCGAAGCTAATTTATTATGTAAAAGTATATGCTAGATTAGACTAGACTAGGATCTTATGTACTGGTAACTTGGGGTCAGTTGGTGGAGGGGGACCGATTCAGGGGTCCAGAAGCTTTTTGTTTTTCTTTCTTTATACTAGCCGTAAATGTACATAGCGCTGATTTCCCAGCAGGACGCGTTCTCAAATAGAGGCGCGGCCTCGCAAGGAACTTTGGAGGAATCTACCACCTTGTTTTCCAGCAAAATCCGACCATGTAAGTGATTACGCAGTACTTGCACCTTCGATCGAAGCAATGACGTGAGAAATGAGTTGCCAGACCTTTAGATTATTAAGATAATGGAGCCTTGCGAGGCCCGCGCCAGATAAGTCAATCAGTTTCAGTCAGTTTCCGTCAGTTCCAGTCAATTCCGGTCAAATCCTACCGATTCCAACAGCCAACATGAACGAACTATTGCTAATAGTGTTGGTTGGTTTATGGGTAACTTCGCACCTGTTCAGTAAGGAGGTTGTAGAATTTTCTGATTAATCTGTTTCCAATTCAGTTATTGTAATTTCCTCGTGTTGTGGTTGTGTAATTAAGGATAGTTGTGGTAGGGTGGGAGAAAGTGGTGCACTTGCTTATCTGGTGCACTCGCTTATTATACACGTTATAAAGTTATCAGATCACGGAGTAGATGCCTTGTAGGTGTGTTTAGGGTACTTACGGCTTGGTTTTCTGCCTTCGTTCTATCGAGACGTGAATATTAGAAATGATGTCTAATAGCGCCACCGAGTCCATGCGTAAAGCAAGTAAAGAGGACAAATGTCGGGTTCTGGATCCACCAACGCGTAGCCCTCTTTTCTGTTCGTGTCATCCGCTTAGACCGTCGCCCCGCTTCCACCGCAATTACAGTCAAGTCTGCACATAGCGATCATAGATATAACGATAAACTGGGTTTAACAATCAAAAATGCCGCACCCAACCTGATCGCTATGTGCAGACTTGACTGTACTGTAGATGTAGCGGTCTTTTGGGTCGTGGTGCGGTGCCATCGTACTGGTATTTCAGGAGTTGAGAAGAGAAGAAAGTTGCGCGCATTTGGATGCTGCTGTCGGAGGAGGATTTCTCTGATACACCTGTGTAGCGGAAGTACTGTGGCGGCGGCATAGTGTGAGATCAATAAACGCAAGGAAATGTTGGCATCAATTGATGGTGTTGATTGTTGGTTGTTCTACATGAGGAAGAAAACTCTGGGCCGAGCCCTCTATAATAAAAGGCTGGGCTGGATCCCTGGCAGAGCCCCACTTTAGTAAATGGTTCGTCGGCTGGGGCATTCACTGGGCTCCTAGTCACTCGGTCTCCACACATAGAGGTGTTGCCCTACCACTACTAAGATCGTGCACAAACTGCTCTCAGCTGCCAGAGACGGGGGTGCACACATCGGCTAGGGAGCCCCAGAGCCTGCACTTCACTTGGCACCTGTGCCATATGGTGACTGGAGCCGCTGCTTGTCCGGACGAGAAAAATATTCAACACTATTCACCCTAGTCGTAGTCGGAATCATTCTTCCAATACGGATCAGCCCTTCGGCAATAGTACTCCTCCTCCCACAACTCTTGCTCAAGCCTTTCTTCCCTCTCCATTTCTCTCCTCCACGACTCATTATCGTACGCGCGACACTCTTCCTCAGTCTCAAACTCAAACCTGTCGTCCCAAGAAACCCAGGTCTTAGCGGGGGCTTGGGTGAGTTGTATAGACCAAGTACAGCTAGGCAGCATACCCATCAAGGTCCCGCGAGCTGCCAGAGCTTTCTCATCAAGGTCACGCACCTCGTGAACCACAACAATTTTCTCCAGCGAGCTCATCTCTTTGAAACCTCCTTCGTGCAGTAGCCGCAGCATGCTCGCAGCCAAATCGGCATCGAAAAGTGTAAATACCCCGTCCGACGACTCGCTCAACATCTCGACCGTGTTGAGGTGCGGGCAGGCGGTCTTAAGGAGCTTGAGGAGGTCGATCCACCCTTCGGACAGGACTACAGGAGTCGCCCAGGTCGTCTCCGGTAAGCAACTCTTGATGTCCACGCGGATGTGCCGCAACAGGCTCGCGTTGGCTTTGATCTGCCGGACGAAGGGCGCGAAGCAGGGTGCTTCGGTGCTGGCCCAGCTGTCGCTGTCGTCATTTGTAGTGGTGGACGTATCGGGAAACTTGAAACGGTTGTTGGAATAGAGAAAGGGCGTGGCTTCGCTGTGGATCTGCTTGTTGACGCGGAGGATGGCTGGGCTGAGACCTGTGGTTCGGGTCCAGAGGCGAGGGTGGTACGGATCTTGGTCGGTGCCAAGTTGGATGGGTCTGTTTAGGACGAGGAGCTTTGCGTAGATTTGAAGACGGATTTCTGTGGGGAGATTGAGAAGATGCATTGTTGCGGTCAAGTCGACGACTATAGTGTACATGTGTGGGTGATGTGATGTGATGTTGCGGGCTGGGAAAGCTGAATCTGGAATTTTCATCCAAAAACCTTGCGGTTGGGCACCAAAAGTGAGGGGAACCAACCTGGAAACGTGCGTCTTGTGCGACGTAGAAGGAGACCCGGTGGAAACCAAGACAAAGCAATCGGGACTGCAAGCATGCTTTCGACTCTCATTGGCTTGTCGTTTTTAGGAAATCTATTGGTTGCTTGTTGCTTTAGCGAATCGCTTACCTTTTGACTGGCGTAGTCTCAGATACAAGCATCTTGCCAATGGATTGGCCGGTGACCATGCAGCACCAGCCGATGACGATAAGGGTGACGAAAACGCATGAGGAGGTAACGTGAAGAAATTGAAGAGGAAGCCAACCGCGTAGGGGGTGATGCCCCAGGAGGCGACAAGGAAGGACCAGAAGTAGGTGCAGCTGCGGCACTTAAAGGTCGCGAAGATGATGAAGCTGAGCTCGATGACGTTCCAGAGGGCCACACCGCAAAAGAGGATGATAGTGATAAGCTTTCCGCTAGTGGGCACGCTATCTCGGGAGATGCCATTATCGGCTGCGTCCATGGTAGCGGGGGGGGAGGGGGCAGGGAGAAAAAAAAGGGGGGGGAAGAAGGAGGCCAAGATGCCGGTAGTCGACCGTACAGCACGGCAATGGGTGGTGATTTAACTGGAATACGGTGGTCTGCATTAAAGCCGCCGACATAAATGGAGCGAAATGTTCGATCATGTCTCTGATTCGAAGATTCTCACCGACAGCGGGGAAGGTGATGACTTACTCAGCACAGTCGACTGTGACCGCTTGTCGATTTGTCGAAATCTGATTGACTGATTCTTTCTTTTTCTTGTCCTTCTTACACCCAGTTGTTGCTCCAACTGCATGTCCTAATTGGGCCCTTGGCGTGTAGCCAACCCCTAATGTGCCCTCCCCAGTTGCCACTTCCTCTGTTAGGGTTGTGGGGACTATTTTGCGGATCAGAGACGATGGTGATATTGGCTCTGAGTTCTGCTACGAGGAAAGAGTAGCTCGAGTAGTGCACAGAGTCCGACCAAAAAAACTGGTCTCTCTGGACAGCAACCTGGCAGAGGCTTGGTAGCAGCATACTACGTTACTTTGTTGGGCCTATTTCGCATCTACGTGCTTGCCTCGTGCCGGGACTGATACGATTCGATATTCGAGGTCCGGAACGGCGCCTCAACATCTGCCCCTACCGGTAGATCGGAAAGGTGCTATAAAAGGACGCTTTTCGTCAAGACAGCGGCCCAAAACCCCGAGGGGGCGGCATTTGTTGCCATTTCCCTGTCGGTAAACTCGCCCGCTAACAACATCTGCCTCCTGGACTATCCCTATCCGCCGTTACCGCTTTTAAAGCTCAGGGCAAACCCCATGAAAGTCATTTTTGGTATTGCTTCAGTCAATGTCATGTCTATCATTGGAGCTGATAAGAACGGGGAGCTGGTCGCGGTTAGGTATTAAATCGGAAGGGAGGGGCCTGACGTAGTTTTTGCCAGGGATGGTATTGTAACGATCAAATTGGAGCGGCCGAGTGAGGTTGCGGGAAGGCGTAATGCGTCTAAGGTCGTTGATACGGGCGAGCGCGTATTAGTCGCAGCTCTTGAAATACGGCTATGGAGGGCTATGGCTGTTGGAATTTGTTGGTAGGCTCCAACAACTGGCATGTGGGACCGTTTCGAATATAGAAGAGGGTCGTTATCATGTAATAATTGAGATTCAAAGTGGGGGTGCAACGAACAGCATATATTACATGCATCAGACGACCGAAAAATGACACCTCCGTTGGCGTTAGTGCTAGTATACTATATATTAGTAATTTCTAAACCAGGATATTATACACTGGTACATTCTAAGCTAGTATATTATATGCCGGTATACTGTAGGCTAGTATATCATATACTGGTATGTTAAACACCGTCCTAGTTTTGGTGCTAGGATACTACGGACTCTCCTAGGGATTAGACTAGGATGTCATGTACTATCCCACAACATGTGCCAGTATGTGCCAGGCCCCAAAACAAGGACACCGCGGGGAGTCGTTGCGATGGTAATGCCGCAAACTGACCTGTTGCTTTATCTACAACTTGATCCCCAAAGCGTACCTTGTCATAATCTCAAGGTTGATGTATGTTCCTGTTTCGCCTCCATCGCTGAGAGCTGAAAGGCCTATATTATAAGCCTAACGATTTAGAGTCTGCCTAAACTTAACAGGAAGGAGAGACAAATTATCTATGAGGTTTTTGGGCGGTAGCTATTACAAATTCAAGTGTCCCAGTTCTGGGTCCCTGCAGAAACTGGGACCATTTTTGGGTTCCTCGGCAAAAATTGCACCTTCAGTAAGGCTGTGCTGTGTGATGTGGCTTTGATGAGCAGCTATTAGCCAAAGCTGAGCCGGAGCTGATCTAGACGATCAAACATGACGAGGGATCACGTGACTATGAGCATGGGTGGTCGTCGATTCTGGGGTGGTGAAACATGGACGCCAAATCTGGCGGTGTACCGACTATAATAACCCAGCTTGTTAAGGTAGAGCCAGAACTCGCGTTACATGCAGACCGAGATGCACCGGCCAACAACAACATCCATTTCCTTGATCCCCAGACGCAGCATCCCTACTACACCTGGCTCAGCGACCACCTCGATGCCCCGCCTGCGGCAGCGCTGCCCCTGGGGGGGCTGACTGTAAACCATGCGAACAACAATCCGGCGTTGGCATCTACCGCAAGACCCACGACCACGGTGTTTGGACGCCCCAGGATGATCGGCACACCCAACGTGGTGTCCGTCTCCAGTCCCCAGGAGTTACCGCCAGAGGACTTCTCCGAGTCCTCTGATGGCAAGACCTTTCCCGGGCGAGTGCAAATCTCCCGGTGGGGGAGCTGCACCGTCTTCATAGCGACCAACCCAGACAACACGAGAAGTGACCCTGAGGCGGCATTTGCTGGGGAGCTGTTTGTAAGTCGAACCTGAAACCGTGCGGATGGCGTCGTCAGGGGATACTATGTTCCCGCTGCGGCATCCATCGACCGTTCACGAACTGGCATGATTGATTGATTTTTTTTTCCTCCTCATTATGTTAGGTCTCCAAGCTCCTTGAGCGGCACCTCGGGTCGGCATACGATCCCGGAACCCACTGGACGAGCCGCCTTCGTGAGAGGGCCGGTCACACTCCTTTTGGGGAGCCGCCCGATTCGGCTGCCACGTTCACACTCGAAGCGGTACCCACCATGACGGAATTCCTGTCCCAGTTCTCCATCCAAGAGGCCAAATCGTGGAAGAGGGCGTGTCCTATCTACCATATCCAGGTGCAGACAACGGCGGGCGACCAAAAAACGCCATTCATTCTGAGTGCGGGGAATTTCGAGAGGGTGGGTTCTTTTTTTATTTCCCCTTTTCCTTTTCTTTTCCTCCTTTTTTTTAGCGCCCCTTTTTTTTATACTTTTTTTATTCACCCGGGTAGGTTTATTGACTTCATGTTCGCGCGTCAGATCCGAAGGTTTGCGATGACAAAACGAAATTCCAAACCCAACGAAGTCTTCATTCTCGTTCGTATCTCCGATCTCTACACTGGTGCCACCGCCTTTTTCTACGTCGATCCGTGGAGGATGTATGCATCGGACCGCATGACAGTGCGGCCAGATATGGATTCATACGTGGCCGCGATTACCTGGCCCGACCCCGATATCCTATTTCAGTGTCTCGGGCACAGATGGCCACCCAAGGTCGTATCAAGGAGAAAATCCCACCGCCAACTTCTCAAGGGATTCCTCAAAGACGGCAAAACCGAACTCCCAGACGCTTCTTCTGCGTCCTTCTACCGGCCACTAACCGGCAGCCGGACCATCAGACTACTTGAGCTGTCTCCAGGCGATGCCCGAGACGACCTGAAAGGGATCCTACGTCACGTATCCTTGGATTCGAATCCTTCCTTCCTAGCGATTTCCTACGCCTGGGGCCACGGCAGCAAGCCATTCACACTCGAGACACCGGACGGGGCCGTGGGACTCACTTCGTCTCTCTGCTTCGGGCTGAAGCGTCTCCGACATATGGCGGGCTCGGTGCTGGTATGGGCAGACGCCATTTGCATAGACCAGAGTAACGACAAGGAGAAGAGCAGGCAGATACGCCTCATGCCCGACATCTTCAGAGCGGCCGTCAAGGTACCGGCCTGGATCGGGGAGGAGACAGATAACAGCAGCCAAGCAATCGACTACCTTTGCAAAATGGCCACGCCAAGCCACCCTTCAACCACAGCAGACGCCCCAGAAGACAGCGCCGTGTGGGACTCGATCAGCAAGCTCTTTGGGCGACCTTGGTTCCATCGAGCCTGGGTTGTCCAGGAGCTTGTTCTGGCGCGCCAAGTCACCGTCCTCTGTGGCCCCAAGTCGGTGCCCTGGGAGGACATCTATGCTGCTGCTCAGCTGTGCGCCGAAAAGGCGCGGAGGTCCACAGCCGTCAGCGGAGTTATGAAGGAGATGGCCGAAAGGACATCGGTGGTGCTAAGACTGGGGAATCTGCAGCGCAGCTACCGCGATGACGACAACGACGACGGCGACGAGGGCGGACAGCGCGGACAGCGCGGGATCCTCACGCTCCTCCATGATTTTCAATACACCCAGGCGACGCTCCCGCGCGACAAGATGTTTGCGCTCTTAGGCCTAGCTTGCGATGCTCTCGACCCCGAGTTCAGCCCTGACTACGTCGCCCCAGTCGAGCACATTGTGCAGCGGTACGCGAGAGTGTTTGTGGAGCGGGGAAGCGCCATGGAGTTGCTGTATCGCTCCGGGTCGACCGCGCGCGTCCCGTCGTGGGTCCCCGACTGGACGACCACCACACACAGACGCACCATCGCCGTCTGGCCGGCTGAGCCGCATGGCTCCTTCTCAGCTTGTAGCCAAGTCGGCAGCGAGACAAGACTATCGTGGGATGACGGCACCATCTTGGTGGCCAAGGGCTACATTGTGGACGTGGTGGAGCGAGTTGGCAAGGCGCCGTTTCAGCCTTCGGCCCATGTGTCGTATTTGCGCGAGATTTGGCGCTTTATCGGGTCGTGCGACCCGTACCCGAGCGGGGAGAACGTCGAGGACCTGGCGTGGAGGATCCCCATCGGGGATGCCCTGGCGCCGACCCCCAGCGCCGAGGAGGAGCCGGTCGACTTCCGCGTCGCCTACCACGCGCTTCTCGAACACCTCCAGAGCGGGGAGCGGGTGACCGACCGGATGGCCGAGATCGTGCGAGCGCGTACAATGGACAAAGTCAAGCGGCTCCTGTCTCGGCCCCAGCAGCTCATGCAGCTACTGTGGCCGTATGTCCAAATGGTGCGCGACTTTTCCGAAAGACTCGCAGGCGCAAGAGCCTGCGTCACGCGCCGTGGATACGTCGGCATTCTTCCGGGGGAAGCGGCCGAGGGGGACACGGTCGTCGTTCTGCTTGGGAGTGCCGTGCCGTTTCTGGTCAGGAAGAGCGAGACACATGCAAACGACTATATCCATCTGGGAGAGTGCTACATCCACGGCATCATGCACGGGATTCCCCCAGTCTATGGTCTAGATGCGGACGAAATTCGACTGCGCTGAGTCCGGTTCTGTAGGTAGAGGGCCGGGCGGTACGGGCAGTTGGAAAGCAAAAAGTCTTTTCGGTGCTGGTATAAGGGTTTGGGAAAGGCTTCATGTTTAGGCTGGCTCAAAGTTGTTCTCCGATGTCTTTAAATTCAAGGATGCGTTTCTGGTGAACAGTCGCTACTGCCTTGGTAGAATGGGAAAGGCCGTATGAATGTGCGAAATTGATCAGGTTTGCTGCCATCCGTGTGATGGTGACGCCCATTGATGCTGGACAACTGCAAAACATTGCGGATTGGGCATCTCTATGCATGAGCAGAGTCGATTCCCAGTCAATCGAAACTGGCAGCGTGAGTGATGTGGTTTTGAGATGGTTCGTCCAAGGGCACTCACGTGCCTGCGTGACAATTTAGCGTCACTCAACACGCTGAGACGACGCGCTAATTTCCGGCAAGACCCACTGGAAGTCAAGTCAAGAGCCGGGACCGGCATTGTGCGGGGTTGCCTGCCAATCTGCCGGCACCCCTCACCTCCGCACCATGGACTTGGACGGAAGTAGAACAACCTGCCGTGCGCGCGTAACCATGGCCGCATATCTTTACCATCTATCCCACCTTCCGGGCTCGTACACCATACCTCCAGGCACCTGAGTTTCCCGACGAAAATGCCCTTCCCATACAAGACAGTGCTCGTCACAGGCGCCACGTCTGGCATCGGCGAGGCTCTCGCCGAGCGCATGATTGCCAGCGGCATCTTTGTTATCGCCGTCGGTCGCCGGAAGGATCGGCTGGATACCTTGGTTGCGAAGCACGGCACCGACAAGGTAGCCGGCGAGGCATTCGATGTCTCTGACCTTGACGCGATCGGGGATTGGGCAAAGAGGTCTCTCCTTCGCCCATTTCTAACTCTCGCCATTCAACGCTAACCTGTCCTGTTTCAGAATCACCGAGACGTACCCAACGCTGGACTCGATCGTCCTCAACGCTGGCTTCCAACGCTCCCTCGACTTCACGCGCCCCGAGTCCGTGTCCCTCCCGACCGTGAACTCAGAGTTGACTACGAACTACCTCTCCCCGCTGCACATGGTCACCCACTTCCTCCCACACCTGACCTCCATCGCCCCAGCCCCAGCCTCTATCGTCCTCGTCTCCTCAGGGCTTGCAGTTATCCCCTTCCCTCGGTGCGCCAACTACTGTGCAACCAAAGCTGCCCTTCACAGCCTCGCCTGGTCCCTTCGAACCCAGCTCGCTGGCCCCAACGCACCACACACGCACCATATCAAGGTCCTCGAGCTCCTCCCTCCCGCCGTGCAAACTGAACTTCATCCCCAACAAGCCGACCTCGTAGCCGAGGGCCAGGACAAGCCGGGCATCCCCCTCGAAACATACATCAGCGAAACATGGGAGAACATGATCACGCACGAAGACAAGGACGAGATCGCCCACAGCGTGCACGCAGACAGACTGGAAACCAGCGAGAAGATCAGACGGGAAAACTACAACTCTCTTGTATCCCTGATGCGCCAGCGCGGCGCCAAGTTCTAGCCCATTGCCATACAACCCTTATTTCGCATCCTTTCCAAATAGCGCCTCCCTCGTATCGTAGTCATACTTGAGCTCCTTGTGCCAGTAGTGAATAGCATCCGGCTTCGCAATTAGCCAAGCCTGATCAAGCGCCTGGACAACCTCCTCAGGCAGCGGGCCCTTCTCCAGCGCCGTGAGGTTCTCCTCCAGCTGCTCCGCGCTCGAAACCCCAATAATGACACCATCATTCCCATCCTTGACCTTGAGCTGCGAGTGATGCACCACCCACCTGAGCGCTGTCTCAATGAGACTCAACCCAGCCTTCTCAACCGCCTTCTCCACCGTCTGCAGCGCCTCAAACGTGCTATCGCGGTAATACCGATCGCGATACATCTTACCCGAGTGCGCCTGGTTGCTGAATCGTCCCTCGGCGGGAACAAAGTCCTTGGACTTGATCTTGCCCGAGAACAAGCCGCCGGCAAGGGGGTTATACACCACGATATCGAGCCCGTACCGCCGGCACGCCGGGATCAGCTCGGGCTCGATACCCCGTGTGATGGCATTGTACATGCCCTGATACACCGTCGGTCGCACCCACCCGTTGTACTTGCACGTGAGCACAATCTCGGCCACCTCGAAGGCTGTGAAGTTGGAGATACCGAAGCGCACGAACTTGCCGGCCTTGTGCAGCTTGTCAATGGCGCTCAGCGTGTCAGCAAAGGGCGTTGCGCGGTCCGCGGCATGGAGATACAGCAGATCAACGGTGTCGGTGCCGAGTTCCTTGAGCGAGATGTCGATCGACTCGAGCACCTTGTCGTGCGTGTTCTTGCCGGGCTCGCTGGGATACACGATCTTGGTGGCCAGCGTCAGGCCGCGGTCTTTCCAACCGGCTTCGCGCGTCCATGCTTCTTGCTTGCCGCCGACGTAGACACGTGCTGTGTCGACTTCGTTGTAGCCACGGGATTGGAAGACGTCGAGGACCTTGGAGAAGTCGGGGGCTGCGGTGACGCGGGCGCCGGTGGCGGCGTCGGGGCCGAAGGTCATGAGACCCAAGATGACCCGGGGAGTGGGGGATTGGGCGATCAGAGGCATGGTGGACGTTGTGGGAGCTGGGATGGTTCTGAAACGTGGTGAGTAACTGAGTGAGTGAAGTTTTGGTTGATGGTGGGGTTGTGAGGAGGGGTTGAGGGGTGCTCTTTCCAGTCTTGTGCGACAACCTCAACGGACAATTGACAAAAGAGGTTTACTTACAATAACTGTGCACGGCTTTTGATCTCGTCGTCGCCGGTTCCCTATGAGTGCAAAGAACAGTTCAGACGGATGGAACGGCCCGTCTTTGAGAACTCTTAAATCCGAATCAGTTGCGGCATTCGCCCACGGCAATGAATGACGCCATTGCTGGCCGCCCGCACCGGCGTCGGAACCGACGGCGCATCATCAACGGCAGCCCCGCCGCCGAGCGTCGAACTCAACACTATCTCCGACCAACGACGCGGGGTTTAGCAGTATTTACTCGCAAAGGGAGGTCGTGACACCATCGGCGCTACAACCTCACCACCGAGCCGTCGGTTCGTGCCACCGCCACAAACCCCACATGCGCCGGTGGTGCAGGCACCGCCGTGGGTCTTGGCATCCAAAACAGACCCGGTTCCAGCATCGTTCGACGGCACGGCAAGACATGCCCTTCCAGCAGTCGACGATCGACGTGAGGAGATCTTGAGACTTGGCAGCCCCTTTTCCAGCGGCAACGGGGAAGGACGAGGCGACAGCGACCAGGGATGGCTGCGGAAAATGTGGGGTATGCGTGCTGCTGAAACAGCCCCAGGCGCTTTCGTCGGGCGCGACTAGCTTGATCAGGGCGCTGAAACACCACTGGGAGCGAGTCGACGGAGACGAGCCTGGCGCTGCGCGGTTTCACTTTGGGAGCGCCTACGCCAGCGGCTGTGGTGAATCCTCCCTCACCATGACTTTTCTGAGTTGACATCTCAACTTTCTTCTCTCCATCTCATTCTCTACGCTTGTTTTTTTTTTTTTTTTTTTTTTCGGGTTTTCCTTTGCTTCACTTCCCTTCTCAACGCCCGGCGCGTCTTTTTCCATTCTCAAATCAAGTCCGGCACTTACACCCATTCCCATCCCACCATTCATCCCAATCAGCTATCAAAATGATGGAACCCCTGGCGCACAAATACACCAACCTGGACCTCGAAGACGCAGGCTCCCACACCGAAGTCGACGACGACGAGAAGCACTGGGCCCAAACCAAACCAACCCTCCGCTCCAAGATCAACGCCCACTTCACGGCATACCGATGGCTCATCGACACCGGTCTCCTCATCACAATCCTCATCCTCCTCCTGCGGCAGCAACAGCAACAGCCATCTTCGTCACCACGCTTCCCCCAACAACCAGGCGATGACATCACCGGCGTGGCGCCCCAATTCTCCACACACATCACAACCTTTGTGCCCGACAGCTCCTACGCCCCGTCCAACACGTCCCTCTTCTTCACGGACCCGACCATCCTCGAGAAATGGAACGCCCTCATGCCAAAGGGCATGGGCTTCGTCTGGGTCAACGAGACGCACCGGTACCACGACCTGCCAAAGCCAATTGACTGGCCCGACAAGACCGTGTTTACCACGTCGGTGACACACCAGCTGCACTGCTTGGTATGCTTCCTCACATTTTCTCTTCCCTTCTCACAATATCCCCCCCCCCCCCCCCAAATCTCCGGTCTCACAAGTGACACGAATCCCCCTTTTGCCAAAAGAGCTTTAAAACACTAACATACTACCAGTTCGCCATAGTCCAAACCTACTCGGGCCTCAAATCTAACACGCCCCTCCCCGACGACCACCACTGGCACATGGTGCACTGCTTCGACTATATGCGCCAGGCCATCATGTGCAGCGCCGACATGGCGCTCGAGGGCCACGAAACCACTTTCCCTGACGACAACGGCGGCAGTGACGGCTGGGATTCCAAGCACGTGTGCAAGGATTGGAGTCAGGTCGTGGGCTATCTTGAGGGCGTGAGGGCGTACGATGACCAGTTGATCTATTGAGCGTAACTCTTGACTTGTATATACATGGTGGCATTGAACATATGGGTCGAATAGGAATGGGATGGGAATTTGCATGCTTTACAAACTTGATCATCGACTTTGTGGTTATCGTTTACTTGGTGACTTGCCATGACCGAATTACATCTTCAAATCTATGATAATAACACCTTGACAAGGTCAGACCAGTTCACAAGGGACAGCAGCGGAAGACACAAAATGGCAGAAGATGCACTTGATGCTATCTAAACGAGGGTAGCCACGTATGGGCCGAGTCGCCCTCCCCTCCTTCCTTCATTGCCTTGGGAAAGACTGGAACTCCCCGCCATGAATGCGTCCCAGTTAAAAACATCAGAAACCGTCCGATAATCAACGTTCGTTATGGCGTAGAAGAAGCCAATGAGAACCCCTTTCCTCCTCCAATGCGTGCACACGACTCCCTTCACCCAATATATGCTCAACCTTCGTGGCAGTCCGCCCAACCAATCATGCTGTCAACTTGTGGTATTTCCTCCCCAAGAACGCAAGCTGATCGAACCGAAGACCAAGCACACAAAGACAAAGAAGCGAAATGGCAACCTCAACAAAACAGATCCCAAATGCACCGGCTGAAGTAAAAGCTGGCCTGGTCAAACACCCCCGCCAGACCATGGCCCTTTTCCAAGTAGTCCCCCCAAAATAAATAAGTAGAAAGTCGTCAACCATGTCGTCGCGAGAGTTCAAGCCAGGGAAGCACTGCCACCCAGCCCGGCCTCATCGCGACAAACGCCAAGAAGGAAAAAGACATGGGGCATAATCGTTATTAACGTAAAGTTGTATGTATCCGGTTTCCCTCCCAATCCCATGCGAGCCGCTTAAGCGACCAGCTTGCGCTTCTCAGCGCTCGTCAGAACAAGCATCGGAGCCTTGCGCTGCCCATCGACGGCCTCAGTCTTGACCGCCCGGCTGCCGGCCTTGAGGAGGCTGGCGAAGCTTCCCGAGCGGGAGCCTTCGTTGTCAGACGAGTTGGCACTGTCGGCCGATCGGTCGAGCTTCTGGCGCGAGCTGGGACGGTCCGAGCCAATAGCTCCCCAGCTGCCGGTGCTGGTACGAGAGCTTGGGAGGCTGCACTCGGCGTCGTCGTGCTCGATCAGGCTGCCAGAACCGCTACGGCCAGAGTCGCTATCATTGTCCGTCAGCGGGGTGTCGACAATTTCCTCGGTGCTCTCCGAGATTGGGCTGATGCTGCCATTACTCTGGACGTCCTTGCTCCTGCCCAGCCGGGCCCGAACCAGGTTGGTAACGGCCGAACGACGGGTGCGCGTGACAAAGTTCTTGCTGCCCTCGTGCTTGGATGTCGGTCTGTTCTTGAGCTCATCCATCGAAGGAGGGTTGCGAGGCTGGCGAACGGGGTGCTCGCCAGCACGGCCCTGGCCTGGTCCGTAGCCCGCCGTCGAGGGAGTGATGGGGAAAGACGCCGTCTTAGGGCCGGATGCCTTGAGGACATCATCCGTGGCGATCGACAGCGTGTTCTTATTGTTAGCAATCGACGACGACTTCTTGTGGCCTCGACGGAAGGCGTTGGCGCTCGGGGGAGGCAGAGGAGCCGGGTTCTCAACCGGCGAGTCGAAGCGGCGGGGAGGCGACGGGTTGCGGAAGCCCGTTCGCTCGGCAGGAGGCGGCGACACTTGGACACGGGGGGCACCGATGTTAGCCTGTGCCATGCCGGGATATCCGTTCGCCATCTGGGCCTGCTGTGTGTACTGGGGGCTTGCTCGCGCGTTCATCTGCGCCTGGAGACGGGCTTGCATCTCAAGCTGAGCCTGGAGCTGTGCCTGGCCCTGCTGGTCGACGTAGAGCGTCTGCTGGCCGGTCGCGGGGTCGTACACGGTGTAGACGTTGGACTGGGGCGCCACTTGGTTCATCATGCCCTGGGCATTCTGGGCCTGCTGCTGCTGCTGCTGATACATGGCAGCTTGAGTCTGCTGCTGCTGCTGCATCATTTGGTACGACTGGAGTTGAAGCTGCTGCAACTGCTGCATCGTCTGTGCATTGGCGGGGAGCATGCCCTGCATCTGTCCGTTCAGGTTGAGGCCCTGGAACTGCTGAGCAGCGGCCTGAAGAGCACGCAACTGCTGCTGGAGTCTCTGCTGTTGCTCCGAGAGGTAGGCGTTGGTGAGCAGCAGGTGCGCGTGGAGGTCGGGGTCAATCTGCTCGGGAGAAACATCGCCAAGCTGGGGAGGCGC
Source organism: Cercophora sp. LCS_1 (assembly GCA_036250225.1). NCBI lineage: Eukaryota > Fungi > Ascomycota > Sordariomycetes > Sordariales > Lasiosphaeriaceae > Cercophora > Cercophora sp. LCS_1. The sequence continues at coordinate 185,551 of JAPZLL010000009.1, forward strand.
CAGAACTTGGTCGGCAGTGAAGTTGAAGTTGCCACCCTGTGCGTTGCTGTAGACCTGTTGCTGCTGCTGAAGCTGTTGCTGCTGGAGCTGTTGCTGCTGAGACTGTTGGGGTTGCGAGGCGAACCGGGGCATGGAAGTCTTAGGTCCGTTGTACATGTTGCCGCTATCGTACAGGGCAGATGTCATCGAATTGCGGTTGCGCGCCTGCGGGGCAAAAGTCGTCGGGGAAGCAGGACCATTGTTGGAGAAGCTAGAGGCAGTCGCAGTCTTGGGTGCCGTCCGCAGACCGGCAAGGAGATGCGAGCGGCTGGTTCGAGGGGTGGGAATGCCATTGTCGTTTTCAGCAGGCGACTTCATCGCATCGAACGAGAGGGGCTTGATGTTCTGTCCGCCGCGGCGGGAGGCAAGACCCGAGGAGGGCATGGCGAGGCCGTGGCCCGAGTTGAAGGGAGCGTGAGCCATTTGAGAGAGACCACCAGCGTCCATAACGACGTGAATCCAAACTCAAACGGTGGCTTGCTACTGAGCTCGGCGATGCTTGTCGCAGAGGTCAGGTTTGACGAAGCAGATGGATGCGAGACTTCCGACGGGGAGCTGCGCGAGGGGTGTCGCGGTTGGTCGGTCGGTCGGATCAGTCGGCTTGGAATTAGAGCAGTTGCTGTTGCTGCTGCTGGGAAAATGGGAGCCGGTTGGCGCGAATATTAAGAAGCATGTACTGATGCAGAAAAAAAGCTGTCGCGGGCAAAGAAGACGTGGTCGAACGTTTGTCTTTGGTCGGCGGCAGCGTCTATTCTCTCTTGGAGAGTGCTGCGAAACGACGATACTCGGAAGATGTCTTTACCAAAGAGATCCAAAGCCGCGATAAAACAAGCTGGCGAGAAAGATTAGGCGACCGAACGGTAGCCGGATTGCATTAACTGACTGTGGAGGGCGAAAAAAGAAAAAGGATCGTGGGTGCTGAATGAGCGGCAGAGCGATCGAAAATCGAAGAAAGGAAGCAGGGTCGTCGGATTAAATTGGCGGCGCAGAAACGACGCAGCAGGTGCAAGGTGGCGAATCGTTCTCTAGGATCAGGAGACGGTTACCGGCGACCGTACTGGCGATGCAAAGCTTGTTCGGAAAGCGCAGGCGGCGCGTGGAAACCGGCTGAGCAGCGAGCGGGTCGCGCTTTGTTCCAGGCCAGCCACAAAGGGTCGTCGCCGTTGATGCAGCAGAGGAAGGCGCCTTTGGCGTTGTGAAGACCAAGTCTGCAGCTGTTTCTTGTTTCCTTGTCCGAGACGCTTTCAACGTCTTTCTTTCCCGTCCAGGATTCCTTTCTTCGTCGGGCTCGAGTTTGATGTGCAGAATTAAGGATGCTGTCGTCCTGGAGGCGATCGGGCGGTCGGGCTTGCAGGGCAGGCAGCAATGCTGAATGGGAGATTGCGCAAATAGAATACAAGGATTAAAATGTTTTTTGTTGCGAGCCTTCCAGAACCCTATTTTGTGGACGACTTGTCGGCGTTTTGTGGAGTGAATGCGATGGCGGATCCGTTTCTTTTGTGCTCAAACAACGATGGCGGGCAGCAACCAGGGCGCCGACGATGAAGACGACGGCGTCACGAACGGAGGAAGGGGAAAGGGGGTTGAGGGGGATGAAAAAAGGAAGGGCGGTGTGCTCTGTTGAAGCAGTAAAAAAAAGGAGAGGAAGGAGGAGCAGAAGCGAGAGATGAAGGAGAGGATATTGGACCCTCAGTACAACGGCGGAGGATTGGAGGACGGGGAGTGGGCGGGGCGAGGGCAACAGGGAGCAGCACAAAGCAAAACGACTGGTGGGCCGAGTGTGGATCGCGGCAGGGGAACCGGTCGCACGCAAGGGCGAGCGGATAGCAGGCCACCGTGATTGAGCGAGCGCGCCAACCAGCAAGACAGCCTGCAGCTCACTTTTGAGCGTGTGAATCTGGGCTGCCACGGGGAGCCAGTGCCACTGTTGCCCAAGAGGCACGTGGCAGCCAATCACGTTCTTTCAAAACGGGTTCAATGCAAGATGAGGTAAGCTGCAGCGGAGAGAGATACCCCGAGAGGAAACGGAGGGGAGCAGAATCGTAACAATGTGCGCAGCATTCCTCACACAGGGCTGATAGAGACTCTGCGCTAGACAATACACAGCAGGGTATTCTTTGACTTTAGTGGCAGATGCACAGAATGGCCAACGCACGCCCCGGGCGCCCAATCAGGCTAAGAGCCGTGCTCGCTTGTCGAGGCTCGAGCCAATGGGAGGCCAAGTCCGAAAAATTTAGGTGGTCTTGCGCTGTTGACTCAAAACGAGCATCCTTGCAGCCGTCCCTTTCTCCTGCTTGGGTGCATGACGATTATTGGCATCGAGTCGATTCCTTGACGCGCCGACGCCTCCGATGGAACTGCGGCTCCCAAAAGGGCACAGTTTTCGATGTTGCTTGCTGGCCTGTTCTATTGTTGACCACCAACAGACCCCATGGACATTGGCATTTGTCTTGTTCACAGCTTGTGGGTTGCAATTGACAGACACACGTCGGGAAGCTGGATGCGGACAGGCTGGCTAGCTGGCTGGTGCTGACATGGAGCGCTAGGTTTCGCGACTCAAGCCTCGCTCATCAGGGACCCAACCCTAATAAAGTGACCCGGGCCGGAGGACTACCGCCTGTTGGCCGCCGATTCAATCTCGACAACGGCGGTCCATGTCCGGTGGCCTCGTGGCCTGCTCGCAAGGCAGATCGGAGTCGGACGCCTGGTCTTGTTGCATCGCCGAGCCTCAACGCTTGAACGTCGTTTGCGATCTCCTTCCGCAATCCATGCCTTCATGGCATCCATGCGTTTTCGAAAAAGCAATTCCCGGATCTCGCGCGCAGGCCCACAAAAGATTCGCAGCAGCAGCCGGCCGAGCCACGGCAGCGGGCTTCGTGGATTGACTCTTCCCCTTTCCATGGAACCTCGGGTAATGTTCCCTCAAAAACATCATGCGGATTTAGGTACGGCTAGCCTGTTCCTAAACTCGGGGGAGCCAAGTGTGTCGCACCTGGCGCACGCCTTGCGCAAGGCGACGCTCCCCGCTGCGAGCCCGCCACAACCCACCAGCACAACGCGGAAATGGAAGGCCACAGTGGTGGTCCTGGCCCTCCACCACATGCCACTGGCGACCGCCCTGTGGGTTGTGGGTTGACCCGTTGGGAGGGCAGTGCGACACTGCCACACAGGCACTGGCGAGCAACACCAACCTGAGACATGTCCCCACGCCCAAACGGCGACAGGCTCTGTGCGCAGGTCCTGGGCTGCCCCTGAACGCCGCACAGGGTCGCATCGTCGCACCGATTCGCAAATCGCCGCCCCGCGATCTCAGCGCACGCGATGTCCTAGCATTCTGCAGACGAGTCCCAAAGGAGAAATCGTCGTCTTCGTGTCCGGTGATATCACAATCGTCTTCAGGCGCTTTCATGGCCATATTGCGGGGTGGTGTGTGCCTGTCTCAGGTTGACAGGCGCGGTGGGCCCAGCAAAGGACCCTTCGGATGCTGATCGGAGGCCACGGCCCACGATGCCGTGCGGACGGCTTCCCGTCAACGACAAGACAGTCGTTCTCAAATAGAAGCGCGGGACACGCGCATCTGGACTAAAAGTGCGCTCCAAACGGAACTGGGCACCCATCAGGCTCAAGCCGCGAAATGGCTTGCGGCAGTCATTTTCTGCCCGCCCGAGAGCTCGAAGGACTGCGCCAGCGATTGGCCGAGGGGCGGATGTCTTGCATGTCCAAGAGTCGGTTTGGCGTCATTACACTCTCAAGGTTGACGCGCACAATTAAGCTTCGCCAAACTGCTTCCAACTGCAGGTGAATCTGCAGGCGACAGCGCTTGTGCGGTCGATTGGCCAAGCGGCATCGTCCCACCACCCGTCGATCGGCAACAGGCCCAGTGGGAGAGCCGCCTGGACCGCACCCTCCAAGAAAAGCGCGATTTTCCCTTCTCGCGTCTTCTCTGCAGCCAACGTGGCTCCATCGGTGCGCCAAAGTCACCATCCTCGGGACAGTCGTGGCCTGTCATGTCGCCTGCCGTCTCACGGCTCCGATCATGTGCCCCAACCAGTTTCCAGCACAACGGCTTCCGGCATCAACAGCTCCACGATGCCAAAACATCATTGATGCCAACCACGACCACGACAATTCCGTCTTCCCCTCTCCTCGAGTTCCAAGTCTGGGGGCGGTACGGATAGGACTCTACAAGTGGTGGTGGGCTGGTCTCGGGGGTTGCATCCCCCCTAGGATGGTGTGCAGATGGGACTGAGTGTTTGGTGACCGATCGGCCTCTGGCCCCATCCCATCCCATTTCCCCCCACACGTCTTTCATGCATGCACTCATCTTTATTTAGACCTGTCCACTCACACGCCAGCGCTGACATGTCCCCAGTTGCGTGACACAGGAAACTCTCTCGCGGTCACGTGGAACCGGCCTGACGCTCCAGCCGACGGCCCAATATTGACACTGCCTTGCAAATCTTCGGGATCGAGTCATGCTGTATATCATCACACAGGCATGCCATGGCCATAGGGCGCAACGGCTCCGCAAGGTCGTTGCCCCCAACTCCACCTGCACATCGTTACGTCCAGGCAACAGGGTGGAGTTGCTGCGTGGTTCCTCGCACTGCATGCCTTTCCGACCTGATGGCGTTGCACCCCGACCGTGTCCCGACCATGCGGTCCCACGACTGCGGGCCGGCTGCCTATCATGTCGGAGTTTTGGGTCGTTGGTTGGGGCCGGTGGCGAATGTGTAGCGGTGAGCTTCGTGTTGCTCGTATTTCCCCACAGAGGTGGCTCTGTTCTGGAACCGTCTTCTCCATCAATACCAAGGATAACAGGATCGGGCGCCTGAGACGGTGAGATTCCGATGTTTCCGTGCTGTTCGTCCGCATGTGGTCGCCGTACCCCGAGCAAACCTGAGTCCGGAGAACCGGCCAGCCGGTACCCTGTAGGGAGAAAGGAGGGATCAATGTGCATGCCACAAAGCCGGGTTGGTAGCTGTCAGTGAAGCGGCGAGCCATGAAGCTATCAGTGTGACAACATCAGACCATCGGGTTAGAGACGCGTCCGGTGTCAGACGGCGAGTCGTGAGTCGGGGATGAGAAGTTCATGCAATACGGTTGTTTGACTCGGACGCTGAAGACTGTTGATATCTTGGTTTGATCTTGGGTGAGTTGATAGATGACAACATCTTGGATATTTTGACTGCTTGCGTTTTGAGGACGATTCTACCATGTTCAATTCAGATGTCTGGACTCCCGGGGTGCCTAGCGGTGCCTGGAGGTGACAAACTAGATTTACCAGCTCGAGATTAAGGGCCGCGTGAGGGACCTTGGCAAGTGGGTGACAGAGAAAACGTGCTATACAATCCGGCCATTGGTGCTTGCTGGTTCTGTCCAGTTGCCATCTACCAAAGATGCCCAAACCAACAGGCTTGAGGTCTTCAGCGCGGCATTCGGAGTACGGGCTCGGTTTTGAATCCAGCCAAAGGCTCCAAACGGGCCGATTCATGACAAACATGCCTCAACGCACACAATGCCGCGTGATAGAGGTGTTCTGATGTCGTGACTTCGAGTGTCTTGGCCAGGACTTGGATAGGAGCGCCAAAGTTCGAAGTGTCCTGGAAGCGGTTTAGAGCCTGGTGTGTTGTCTTGGGTGTTTTCCTACATTCAGACAGTGGCGTTGTAGAAAATGCTCACGCAACGGAATAAACACACAATGAGAATCTCGAGATATATCCAGACGTCAAACAATTCCCCATTCCTCATTCTCCATCCTCCCTGTCCTCTCCTAGTCCCGAGCACACCACACTCCTCGTCGTCCGAGCAAAAGGCGAGTTGTTTCGCATCATAATACTCGTCCGCTCGGCCGCCGTGAGAATACAGCCTCCGAACCCGGCCGGGGATACATCAGCTCGGAACGGGTAAGCTCGGAACCGGGCACAACATCTCGGACCATCAAATCCGAGGCAAAGGCAGATCATTCGGGATCGCAGCCGCGATAACCGAATACGCTCGAGTCTAACCCTTGCACATTCGATGGCGTATTTGGCTCGGAGCGTCTCACTGAGGACCCTTGGGGTGGTATCCTGCCGTCTTACGCACACCTTTTGTGTTTTGTGCGATCACAAGTCCGGGGTGCAGCGTAATCCGGGGGTACAGTGTGGGTGTAAGTCCGACGTAGGAGGTATGCCACGTAATATTATTTATCACCTTGCACTTGTGAGGCTTCAGGAGGGTAAGCGGCACGGGTTATGCGCCTATACACCAGTGATGTACTGTCCGATGTTATGAGTCGAGGAGAATCGCCAAGCCGGAGTTTGAGCTACGGGTTTTCAGTCAGCACACCGTCACCGTCGACTTTTTGTGCTCTGGTGGTCAGATATCCTCAACCTAGTCTAGTTCAATAACTGGACAGCCTGTCTCAGTGGTTGGCTGGAAGCTCGCCAAGATGTGAAACTTGTATGGCGAGATGTAGGGCCCCGGGCTGGATTTGTGGCTGCCTCGTCTAGGAAATATCTCATTCCCTTTAGCAGGAGTCTCGCCGAGTTTGCAGTGGCGATGCCTTGCCCCAAATCAATTGGTGTCAGATGAGTATCGTCACTGGATGAGAACAACGCCATCCACCTTATTCCCATATCACCACCTATCCGGTGAGACATGGCAGCGAGGTCCGCAGCCCATACCGGGTACACTCACCGAAAATCCAGCCACTAGCTGAATAATACAAACGGAGTCCAAGACGCGGAAAACGCACCAATAGGTGTCATCATCGGCGCCAACGTCAGATCAAACACACACACGCTCCGGAGAAACTGTTAGCTGCTCACCTCATCCCAACTTCGGGCTCATGTCGATGGCAACCGTGTCGCTTTCAATCTCAGAATCTCCGATCCGAAAGCCTTCCACCCACATGTCACACGATGGCCGCGACAGCCAGCCATTTTGTGGTGTAAAATCAATATTGTGTTATATAATGCAGGTGAAAATGCTGTAGACACGTTTACTCATCCTCGCCTAACCCCTTTTCCATGCATCATCGTCTCCAACAACCCACTCTCTCGGTGCTTGTATTTATAAGCATCAAAATCCCACCAACCCAACACCAAAACCCCCCGACGGGAGACGTGTCGGTCCGTCGCCGACGGCAGCCCTCGGCTCCTTCCGGCTCACAAGGCCTGTCTGTCCTGTGTGAGGGAGGCCAAGCGCTTGCTCCTCATGGAGGTGGGACGGGTCCATCCATCAGGCAGCAGTATTTTCCACCCTACCCTACCCTGCCCCGGACAATCATCCATGCCATGCCATGACATGATATGCGGCTGTCAACCACACTCCTCAGAAATTACAGAAATTAGTTTTGGGTAGTTTACCCCGAAGTTTCTTCGATGAATGTCCTATGCCCCCATCATGCAACCATGTCACACCCTCCGAACCGTAGAATCTCACCCCGATCGGTCCGCCAAGATGAAGAAGACAGCAGACACATGTCAGATTCATGCCCGTAACAGCGGAGAGAACGCTCACTGCAATTGCCGAGGGGAAAAGAAAAAAAAACAAGGGGGGGGGGCAAGGCAGACGGAATACGCCCCCCCCCCATAAACGCCACATGCAAGGGCGCATCTTCCCAGACCCAAACCCCCAGGATGCGGAAAGAGAATACTTATCGCCGGCATCCCGATTTCACAAATTCCACAATGTTGGGTTTGAAACCCCCCCCCCAAAAAAAAAACCCAAAAAAACTTTGAACCAACAAACTTCGTGACCCGTAACACACACCCGAATCCTGTCGGATCTTGCACACCCACAACGTCCAACGTCCAACACCCAACATACATATCCATAACCCCGCTGGTTCATCCTCACTCAATCCTTCGATTCCTTCTCATGTAAGAGGAAAGATCAGATTTTATCTCATTTTCAAAAAGAAAAAGAAAAATCCTTCCACTAGTCTAGTATCAATCCAGTGTCTTGCATGTCAGCGGCATGCTGCATCTCAAAAGCAAAAGGGAATTCTGTGCCCCTCGGCACAGATAAAAAAACCATGGTCATTTTCGACAATCCGCCACATCATCCTTTTCACATCCCCTCTCCATCCATCCTTGCATTTGTCGCCCCGCACAACCTCCGCTGATAGAGAGAGCTGTGCCGCATGTGGCGTCAAGGATCAAGACCGATCTTGACAGTTTGCGCCGAGGAAGTACGGGACGGGCTTGTGGACACACTAGATGGCCTGGATGACGTGAGAAGGGGATGGGTGAGGATGAGATGGAATGGGATGCTTATTCCGAGCAAGGAGTCTGTCCCTCCCGATGCACCCCATCTGGCTGCATTTGCGAGCTATGCCTCTTTCAATCGAGCGTTAGGTTAGGCAAACACATTGGGGCCTTGCCACAAAGCAACAGGAGTAGGAGCGAGTGAGTGACGCAAAGGTAGGGCAAATCCAATCCCATTCCACCTCAAAGAGGAAATGCGGTGAGTTCACAAAATACCAATGTGTTGTTTTCTTGGAAAACTCGGTGCGCGAGTTTATCAAAAAAAAAAAAAAAAAAAAACAGAAGGGAAAAAAAAATCCGGGTATCAAGTTAGCTACGTTGTCACGACCAACCAACCAGCTTCATCCAAAAGAGGTACAAATATTCCCCAAAAAGCAAAGGACTATCCGCAACGCCAAAAGTGCAGATCAAATGACGCTCAAACGCCCAAAGCCTGAACCTTTTTGAATGCTAACGGGTGCTGAGGAACGTAAAGTCTCCGGGAACAAGAACGAAGAAAGGGCCGGGGCCCCGGATGAGAAAAGTAAAACGAGATACGACGAACGGAAAAAGCTCCGACGGTAAAAAAAAAAGGGGGGGTCATAACAGCCATTAAGCCCAAATCTCCGTGCCACACATCAAAAACCAAAAAGCGCCCGCTGCAAATCATTTACCCTAGTCGACATTGCAACCGCTTAGCACCCATCAGCCTCCGGCTATCCCCGCCTTTCTTACTCGCATGCTAACCCGCTCCCAGCGTAAAATGCAGCAGAGGCCCTCAATGCAATGCAATGCTCCCCCCGATTATGCTTGGATGCCCAAATGCAACCCCCTCCACAACACATCCTCGGACCTATGGGCACGTCGGGAAACCCCGAAACGGTCTGCCGTGCCATGTGACACAAGCCCAGTTGCCCCACAGCAGGAGCAACCAGAGCCCACGGGGTGATTCGGCGCGGGTCATCGCCTGTCCTCAAGCGGCACCTTGTCGCCGTAGAATCCCCCTTCCTCGCCCGCAGCTGCGCACGCAAGACAGACTCCACCGCCGTAGACGCGCGTGTGGCGCTTCCACCCGTGGCCGTGGTCGTCCATGACGGATATGATTTCGCCGTGGAGGTCAATCTCCTGCTCCGAGAGAAGAACCCCGGGGCCTCCTGGCCCGCCAACGAATTCATACTCGTAGGGAAAGTCTTGTCCCGGAGGAGGAGGCGGGAGCAGAGGCGAGGTCGGTGGGTAGCTCGAAGGAGAGAACGTGTCTGTAGAGGTTATGGTTTCGGTCGAAGAAGAGGCCGACGTGGTGGTAGGCGTCGGGATTTGAATTGGAACGCTCCTTGTGTACGATCTCCGTCTTGATATCGACGTGGCGCTCTTTGGACTCGAACTGGGGACATCTGCCGACGTGGTGCCCCCTGAATAGTCGGGATTGGGTTGGTGGATGAAGCTCGTTTCGAGTTCTGGCGGAATCGAGACAGCGTAGCTTGGTCGGCGGTTTTGAAAGGGATAGGCGGCGTCACTGGGGCCCGGAGGTATTGAGGGGAACGGTGGTGGCGGAGAGAAGTGTTGGTGGGTTGAGTAGCCCACGCCAATGGATCCCGCACCATGACCTGGGGTGTTGTCGAGCTGCGAGCATGCGACTTCTCCGCCCACCACCGGGCTCTGAGACCTGCCGGCCCAGCTGCTGCCTCCCGTCATCGGTCCCTTGCCCTTGAATCTCTTAACACCGTTCCCATCGGGGCTCCTGCCGTCGCGGCTGGAGAAGGAGACGTGGGGCGGCGAGTGTGGTGAGCGGTGCCCAGGTCTGATTTCGGAGGGAGAGCCAGCCCGCATTCCAGAGAGCGGGGGGTTTTGCTCAAGTCTGGGGCTTGCGGCACTGGTACTGCTCGTGCTGACACCACGTGACGTCCGCCGCTCTGAGTCTGATGAATGATCCTTCTCCCGGCCATCGTCAGTGCCGTCCATCGCTTGCGACCTCCCGGCGAGCTGGGGCTCTCTGGCGGCACCAACACCAAGTGGCGCGTGTCTGGCTGCGCAGACGTCGTGTTGTGGTTTGCGTCCACGATCCAGACTGGTCCCCCACTGATCCCGCGTGTCCCAGGGAGAGTGCACGGCTGAATGCCGCGTGTTGTAAGCCGCTGCTGAATCCTTCCGGGACTCCGGCCCTGACCAGCCCTTGACGTCTTGGAACGACCCCTGAGTCGCCCAGTCTGGTGCTTGACTTGCCGGCCCAAACAGTCGTGTGGCCAGGCGAATTGCACCAAACAGCGCGGCAGCCGCGAGCGCAAGATATATGTGCGCACCAAAGACACCCGCTTGACAATGGCTGGAAGGGGTCGGCGGCTCCGGGCTAATGTTACTACCGGGAGGGAAGTTGACGGTGGGCATGTCAGGCAGCTGGAGACAGGAGATTACCGAGGGGTCGGACGTGGGTGCTCAGCCCACTGCAAAGAAGGTCCGGTGGGTGGTCGGCGCTATAAGTTACAGCGCGCCGGGGTGGTGGTGTGGTGTGGGACGGAGATTTGGGATTTGCCGTTCCAGCTTGGGGGGTTGAGCTCTGGGGCCGGTCCTGGTGCTCGTCCTGGGAATTTAGGGACACCCTCAGACCGTCGAGGTGTCGCTGGCAGATGCCTCATACGCCGCACTGGGGCCGAAACGCTGGTCAGGATGGATGAAAAGCAAACATGCAAAACATGCAAAGAAGGATGCGGCGCTGGTCCAACAAGCCGTTTATCAAGCTACCAACGGACACTGGCATTACAAATAGGACCAACAAAAAGGAACAAAAAAAGCCCAACGCAATCTTGCTCAATTGCATATATAAAGTGCGTAAAGTGTGTAGACGAAATAGACTCACGCTGGTGGGGGAGGGTGTGTTGACGCGCCGCGCGATGCCAGTGGGCAGTTTGCAGTTGGCAGTGGGCGTGGTATCCGAGCCGGTGACGATATGGCGGGAGCGTGGCTTCGGCGTGGTGCGGTTGGGTCGTGTCCAGGACTGCTCCTCGAGGACGTGCTGGGACAAGAATAGAACGGCGAGGCAGCCTCAAACCCGTGGGAGCCAGAACTGGATGCGCGTCAATGTGTGTGTGTGTGTGTGGAAAATTGGGCGGCCATCAAGTCTTATACGCGCGCCAGCGCTCCAGGGTGTAAGCCTTTGCTGCTTCCTGTACGACGTGCGTGGAAGGGAAGACCATGCATCGCCGGGTCATTTGAGAGGGGGAATGGCAAGCAAGGCCTCCCCAGAGGCGCGTGTTCGCAACGGAGATCAGATCGAGACGAACGCCCCCGTCCAGGGCAGCGAGGTCGCTGGGGCGCTAAGGCGCTAGGGGGTAGGGCTGCATTGATGACCAGGCTAACTGTCATGAGAAGTAATTAGGCCCAAAGCTGCGAGGGCGGACGCTCCACCGTTCACTGCTCTTACGAATCTCAGCCTCCACTGCGAGAGGCCAAATGCAGAAGGGCCAATAACGGTTGGACAACCGACACTAGCCAGTCATGGGATACTTCGGGAATGGGGAAAACGGGGATCCAAGGTCCATGAAACGAAAGAAGCATGCCCTGTGGTGAGGTGGTGATGGTGGTGGGGGAGCAAGGGGAAGGTGACGGCGGCCTGGGAACCTGGAAAAGTCCCCGCCTGTGGTGTCAGCACGCACCAGCAGTCCAGCACACACCCCCAGGGCTGATATTAGGGTGTGCCGATACGTAACTGACATCTGGGAACGGCGTGCAGCCAACGCCACCGAGAAAAAGGCCCGCAGGCAAAAAAAAAAAAAAAAAAAAAAACATGAGGCACAACAGCGGAAACGGCGGTGGCACCTGCCCTGACGAGGCGATCTTGTTAGCCCTATTGGCGTCGGCGTGATGGACTGAGACGGTTGCTTGGAGGGGCCCGTCGGCGAGGGGCAGCGCGAGGCGCGCGGTGTGAGGTGACACTGGGAAACAAGCAAATCCCTGTCTTTCAGCGGCTCCCAAGATCCTCTGTTGTTGCTCATTTCAGCGGGGCTCTGGGAGCACTAAGCAGTCCGGTCAGCATGGCACTGGGACTCGGCTAACCATTGGCTTCGGTTGCCGCATCGGCGAGGCACAAGAACCGCTCGTGGTGCAGAGATCGAGTGCGACGACGCCAATGTTGTTGACGATGGGCGCGGTATTCCGTATCCTCGTGCGACTGGCAGACGGGAGCCGAGGGGCGCGCCCGTTGGGATGGATGGACCCTCCCGTCAACCAGCTCAGCTGGCCCTATGGCAAAATGGAACCTCACACGGACGCCACCCACGTTTCTCGGATGGCCTGGGCAAATGATGTGGGACCGGCTCACGGCGGACGGATGAAAGCCCACAATATTGGCGGGGCTGTCAGCCAGCCTTGGGCCGAAGAACCTCACTTGATCGCTCGCCAATCCAGTATCGCGCTGTGAGACAAGGTGTGCGGACGAGCATCGCGGGATATCAGATGTACTCCCGTACCTATCGGTTTGTCACTGTCTGTTTGTCAGTCGGTCAGTCAGTCAGTCTGTCTGTCTGTCTGTCTGTCTGTCTGTCTGTGGGAGCCTCACCGAAGGACCCTCGCTGTGGGATGCGTCAGCCCAGCCAGTCTGAGACAAGACGTTGGGTTAGCTCTTGGCTAGCCGACCCGCGCGTGTCGACGCGAGGGCATGCGAGATGCAGAATGCGGGTCGGTCGGTCGCACCTCGCAGATGGCGGCATGGCGGGCAGGACAGGGCAGACGAAACGCTCGTCCGCCAGCTCCAGGGACCGGTTGATTGCGCAGGTGCAGCTGCAGAAGCCCTCTTCCCTCTTCCCGGAGCACAAATCTGGCGGCGGGACGGTACGGCAGCAGGTCCGGCCAGGCGCAACGTGTCGGACTCTGCGGACCGCCCAATCTACCATCAATCAATTCAAGTGCTCGCGGCTGTCGAAGGATGACCAACAGAGAACAGAGCGCCGCGGTCGGGTCGCCGAGCGAGATTATGCTGGCGGCGTCACAAAGATCGGCGCTGCAACGCTGTGCAGATTGAGGATTCAAGGGCTTGGATGGAGCGTTCCGAATCGAGGGTGTGGAGGGCGGAGGGGCAGAGCTCAGGAGTTGCTGGTGCCCCTCCACTCAATTCAGCTGCGCTTGCTCTTCCAGGACCCATCTGACCCTCAACCAGCGCTGGTGATTGGGCGACCCACAAGGCTCCTGCCTCTTTCTGTCACAACGGCAATCCTGATTTGCGGTGGGTGTTGGCGATGAGGCCTGGCAGAAGGACGATGGAAGCTGCCCATGTGGAACCTACCTGCGGCTCTTTGTCCAATCCACCAGAGCCTGGGCTTGGAACATCCATGGATGGTATCTAGCGGTCAACAACCGAGCCGCGTCGAATTGTTGCGGCCGCAGGGCAGCAGTTGGCATCCCTCAATCTCGGTCGCACATCGCGGGTGGGCAATTGATTTGATTTGGTGCGTCATCGGTCGCGATCGGGCTGAGAATGGGAAAATGCAAGGTACCGAAAAGTCGCCCCCCCCCAAAACCTGCCCTCCGTTTCTGCAACCAGCGCATCGCGCCGGCAGCAATGGAGCAACATCCAATTTTGCGGACGTCACTAATGCCACCGTCTTGACATTCGTAGCTGAAAGCTCTCGGTCCGCCAGCCAACCTCTTGCTTCGTTGCGTCGTCGCCACCGAGCTCCCCGCCAAGTTTGTGTTTCGACCACCAACAACAATCCCGTCCCGACGCGCGACATCTCGTTCTGCCCTCCGAGGGCAGGTCGTGCACGCATCCCGCCATTGCTGCTCGGTGCTGCGCTGCCCCTCCACATGGCGCCATCCTGCTTGCAGAAGAGGCGCCCCGGGCGGATCAAGCCAACTTCCACAACGGTTGGTTGCCGCCCCTCGCCGGCCCCTCGTGAGCTAGGACTGGACTGTGCCACAAACACCACTTGGAGGTAATCGGCGACTTCCCACTCGACATCACAAGCCCTTGATGCGCCAACAACAGCGACGAGGTGACGGCGGCCAACATGACGGAGCGCGCATGGCGGCAATAGATTGCGCCTGTTCCGTAGGTCCCCGTGCCCGAACGGCCCAGCGCTTACTCGACTGGCTGTCGACATGCCGTTTTCGCTCCCTGGCGCTTACCTTCCAGAAGTTGCAGCTTGCAATGTGGAGTGTGCTGACAGAGCGTTGCATCCAATTCAGGTCGATGGACGGCAGAAATGGCGGCTTTCCGACAGTCCGAAGCATCCCTCTGGCATCCTTCAGCCCTACGAGCAAACCCCTGTTTCCATCCTGCTTTTTTGGATCCCCTGTCATGCACCTCCCGCCTCTCGGTTCCGACTCCCTTCCGCTGCCCGCCCCTCATCTTCGGCCAGCGGTGTCAGCACGCAATTCGCCTGTATCAATTATGGACATCTTTGCTCCGACTCGATCCCGTTATCAGAGACGTTTGGGCCCTCTGCATGTGCCTAGTGAACACCTGACTCCGGACTAGCTGCGGCGTCTGACAGGCCGTCTTACCCCGGATTTTCGTCGTGTGCCGTCGACTCCGGCCAGTCCAAAGTGTTCAGACGCAGCCCACCTCGATGGGGACACGCCCTTACGCCCTTGTTTTGTTGACCGCTACTTTGCGACTTGAGGGATGGGGTCGACATTGTTCATTTTCTGTTTTTATTACCACCATTATGGTGCGCGCCTGCTGCCGCTTGGCTCCTCGTTGAACCGACCGCCGTTGAGGCGAGTCTTCTCTGGCCGTCGATTGGCTGCGAGTCCCGCCAACCCACCTGCATGTCCAGTCGTCGCCACCGGGCCGCTTCACGGGTCTCAGAATCTTGGAAGCCTGGGATCCCGTTTGCCTCCGACCAAAACAAGAGTTCGCAATGCAATGGATGCGTCCTGCGGCGGCGGTCAACAGGTCGGTTTACGAACGGCTGGTTACGAGGCAGCTGGCTTCCGTGGATTGACCTGCTGCACATCCGCTTTCGTCTGGAAGCTCGGTCGCACCCAATCTGGCGGTATCCAACCAGGGCCCAGAACAGGGGTGCCGGCCACCAGCGGGATGATCAAACCACCACACCAACAACAAACTCATCACCACGGTTGCAGCCATGATAAAATGCTGACTGGACAGGATACGGCCCCGCATCGGTCCAGAAAGGAACACTCCAGATCGTATCCATCGCGAGTGTGGGGGCCTTGGGCGTGATGGAGGTCGGTTTCAGCTGAGCCTCACCAAAAGCTGAGCATCGTCTGAGCTAGCTTCGACGTACCAACTACGAGGCGCGGTGGCTGAGCAGTCGAGTGATTGCGTAAACACCACAGCGATTGGGCCGACCTATGCAGCTCTGGGTTATTAGCTCTCGCGGGACGCAACTCCGGAGACGCAATGCCGCCTCGAAGCAGCCCTGTGCCAAGCTATCGCCAACTGGATACCGACACCTGATCCTGCGAGAGCGGCGATAGTATGATATTAGTCTGCGGAATGCTACCGCCCTGGGTAAAAGCCGGATTGCACTTCGTACTTAAGCTGACTCGCTGCAGTCAAGGAGGCAAAGTCCACGCATCATCACCTGTGGAAACCTGGGGCGGGAAAGTTCCGCCCTCGAGGCCGGTTTTTTATCGGTTCTTGCGATGATATGGCGCGGCTGGGGCCACATCAAAACTTTTCATCGTGACGGCCATCAGGAAACCAAGATGCCGGCACACGCCCAGCATCATGGCCCACCTGGGATACCACCGCGACCCGGCATCGTCACCTCAGAGCGCCTTACCGCCCCGTACACGTACACGCAACCGGTGGCTCGCTCGTATCACGACAAATGGAAGTGTGCTATTGTTGCAGGCTAATCAGGTTATGGCGGTACGGAAGTCAAGGCTCTGTCGCTGGTCTGGTCCTATCACGGGCATGAGAGCGTCTCAATCTCAAGAGGGGGTGGGTCATATGGGTGGTGACGCCTGCGAAGTGAGTTGTCAACGAGAGGGGAACATCATGCGGCATGTGCAAGGAAACACCCAGTTGAGCCGCAGAGCCTCTCGGGCTGAGCTGCTGATAGCCGGCTCTTTTTTCCTCGGGCAAGGCTCGAGGGGTGAGCAGAGTGGGTCGGGCACACAGCCTGCCGGCCATCTTCCTCACCACCGCCCACCGGTCATACACCTGAATACCCGTGACCGTCATCATGGTAACTTCATAATGGCATGTGTAGGCGTAGAAAGAAATCGGCGACAGAGCCGGTCCTGCAAGCGCCACCGCACTGGTGGAGGTTTCGGAACGGGCCTTCGGCGCCTTGGCCCGGCCCCCAACATGCTCTCATCCAGCGATGTGCCGAAATGGGGCTTTGGGCTGACATCACATCAGAGAAAAAACGCACTAGTAGAAAAAAAAGGCGCGCGGTTAGATGCCCGATAGGGCGAGCTAGGAAGACGTTGTGTCATCTATTCCTTTTACTTGATTGCAGGGAGAAGCTTGCGAGCGCTTCCACGCCGGATTGACGCCGGATTGACGCCGGATGGGGGCCGCGGACTTTCTGAACACACTCCATAACAAGTTAGACAAAGGGATCACGATCCGTCAAGCCGGTGTGTGGTAGGCACATGGTGTATCTCGCTGCGGTTGTAAAGAATGAGCTCCGTTGCTCGTGAAGCCCACGCCACCTCCATCTGCCGCACAGTCACAAACTAAGCATCAAGATCTTACAGGTTCGCTGGGGAAACGGTCATAGAACGTCCTAGGCATATTTACAAACACAGGGATGACAACCTCGATTGCATCACATCGGTATGTCTTCCTAATTCCACGTCCCCAAACAGAATGGAATGTTCCCTAGATGCAACAAAAGCCGTGGGAAGAAACCAACATCCGTGAAAAAACGCCCGATAACCAGCCCTGGTATGTCGAGTAATGTCATTGTCCGTGACGCCCGCCCCGTAAACAGACTCCTCGACGCCTGTAGCCAGAATCCGTTTTCCTGCAAAGTACAAAGATCCGCTGTGAGATACCTCTCGAACAGAAACATCCGTCCCACGGGACATCAGCCCATTGGGCAACAGGGGATAAAACGAAAGGGACAGAATGATGGCATGGTGTGACACGATACGACGGCCATCGGGTATGGGAAGCACAAAGAATACATGAAAAGGCCAGTGGGAATATCGCAATAAAGAATGGAGCGGGGTGGGAGGGATCACAAGTGGTTTATGTTCGAGAACAATCTAGGAAGGTCTCGGGCCGAACCACTTGACGATATCCATGTTTACCCAGTCCATTCGCACGCAGATGGGGAAGACGCCTTCGTGAAGACGACCGAGAACGACCCTGAGATTTATGCGGTCTGCTCTTTCCTATAGGGCTGCGATCTCCATTTTGTCGTCGAGGGCATTCTCCATCACTTCGGCTTCATCCTCCATCATGCGGATCATGTCTTCCAGGTTTTCGTCCAACAGGCCCTGGTCCTCGGGCGGCAGACAGCTGCGAAGCAGGTGGCGGTACTTGTCGATCCGGTCGCCGGTGCCCAGCATGCTGCGGCTCTCGACGTACTCGCCTTCGAGAATGCGCTGTTCCTGGAGGACATGTTGCAGCTCCCCAGCCAGCTGGAGACGCTCTTCGGGCGAGTCGCCGCCGTTTTGGATGTTGTCATTACCGTTGGCCAAGCGGGCAATTTCGGACTGGACAACCAGGCGGTTCTGGTGTGTCACATATGCAAGCACCTTCTGGCGCATGGCCTCAGCGTCTGCCTCCGTCTTGGCGGCCGCCTCATCGGCCTCGATCCGGGACTCGTAGTCGGAGATCTGCGTGCGCATGTTGGCCAAGTCCGCTTGCGTGTTGATCAGGATCCGACGTGCTTCCCGCTCCGACTCCTCTCGCTCCTTGACTTCCTCGTCGTAGCTTCGGGCCAAGTCGTTGAACTTTTGCACCACCAGTGACATCATGCGGGCTTGCACCATATTGGCCGCCTCGCTGGTATAGGTCATGCTTCCTGCTTCGGCGTCGCGGAAGGGATTGTGACGTTGAGAGTCCGGCGCAAAGGGGCTGGATGAGCGTTGGGGAACTGCACGCGCCGCTTTGGATTTAGACTCGTTGAGCTCCTTGATCAAGACCTCGGCGCGGACGCCGTCGTTGTTTGGAATGTTGGTCAGAGCGCCCCGACCCAAGAGTGCACGAATGCACTTCCGAGCGTCCTGCTGCGCCGCAAGATGGATCGCGGTATTACCGTCCTGGTCTTGGGCGTCCAGCAAGTTCTGGATGAAGGTGGGGTGATGTGACTCCTGGAGCTTGTTGAGAATGTTGTCCAGATAATACCGCGAACACGACTGGTTGGAGTAGCGACCGCTCTTCATCACGGCAGCATGGTGCACGACAGTGCACCCGGTGGCATCCTTCGTATCGACGGTGGAAAACAACTCCTTGAGGACATCGGGGAACGTCTGCTTCTCGTAGCAGTTGGTGAAGTTGACGGCGCGCATCAGAGGTGTCTCCCCCCGGACGTTCCGCGAAGAGAGATCGGCACCAAAGCGCTTCAGTTGCTTGATCACTTCAACGTCGCCCATGGCGGCGGCCCAGTGGAGGGCTGTATGACGCTCCGTGTCGATGGGCCAGTTCGGCTGGAAGTTGGTGGGTGGGTCGGGACAGAGCGCAGGCTGCTCGTTCCTAGAAAGCAAGAAGTAGTCAAGGAGTTCATCACCATACAAGGCATGGGTCTGTTCTGTCAAGTCTTGAACCACCTCCTCGCGCTTGCGCTTGCGGTGACCGGTGCCCGAGAACTGCGACATGTCATAGCCATCTTCATCGCCCATGTACGAGGCCGAAGCGACCGTGAGGTTGTCGGGAGTATCATCCTCATGCATGTGGGCGTCTCCGCCCTCGTACTCTTCTTGGACAGGGACACCTTGGTGTGCTTGTGAGATGCTGCTACCTTGCGAAGCAGTGTTGTTCTTGGTCGACTTACTGTTCCATTTGGGAACAGCAGGCCTGGCCTTGGGGGCCTTGGGCTTGCTGGTATGTCTCGGCGCAGGCGGCGGGCTCTCGTTGCCTGGCCGGTAGTCGAAGATTGGGAGCAGACGGTCCAACACTCGGTTATCTTCGGCGAGCTTGCGGCCGATATCGAGTGGGATCCAGGTACCTGTCAAAGAGAGATCAGCCCTTGTCCCCCATGAACAGTCGTCATGTTTGCTCACCTTGATACTTTCCGTATCCACCCTGGATCTTCTCATGCACTCCCTTCTGCACCTCGCGCTCAAGAATTCTAGTTCGCGCAGGCTTATCGAAGCCAGCGGCTTTCAGGATGTGAGTCGCATTGATCCAGTCGTCATGTCGCCGGCGCATAACATGCTCCTTCAAGTCTGCGCCGAACTGGAACTCGTACACGGGGATCTGCGCCAGACAAGCAGTTATTAGCCACTGACAAGGAGCCGGACGATGGCAAGGGAACAGGAAGAGGGGGAAACGTACACCACTGTATGTGGCGCTGTAGATGCCAGGCTCGCCTGGTTTTTTTGCCATCTTGAGTACCGGGCTGGGGGTGTCGGAGGCGGGGAGGCGGTGGAGGCCGCGGGCGGCCAGTCAGGCTTGCGAAAAGGCAAGCGCTCGGAGATCGGCTGGCGGTCTGACAGTGCCACAAAAAATATTGGCAGACAGCAGGATTGCAGGCCGCGGCACAAATATCGCCGCGATTTCGACAAGAAATAACAATTGCTCGCCAGGCCAGATTGATGAGGCGGCTGCAGTTATTTGTGATAGGGTGTAGGCGTTGGACGCTGGGATGTGAGGGTGAAGGAAATTGGCACGCAAGAACGCGATCCGGAGGTGTGGGGGAGAAGACGCGAAGCGACGCGAAACCTTAAAGTGGATTTCTGACGTGTCGCGTCACGTGGGCGCGCTCTCTGCAGCGGGAAGTCCACGCATCGCAATTCTCGTCACCAAGGGACGCATTGACGGCAACGGAAGTGGGGCACCAATGATGAATTTCATTCCAAGACAGCTGCAATTGTTCGAACTGCATGGTGCGAGCAAGACGTGGAAAAAAGAAAATTACGAAAAATTATCATAAGCAACCCTCAAATGCGATTCCCAAGCTTCATGCAATACCGGCTCAAATTCTACTACCATCGCCAATTGTCAGGCAACCTGGAATTTGCAGCTTCATCAAATAACAAATCTGGTCTGATCCAACAGACCCAGCGCCTCACGCCTCGACTTGGAGTTGGGGTCAAAGTACGGCTTCTCGCCAAGCGAGACAACGCGGTTGCCCTGGCGCTTGCCACCGTAGTCACTGGGATTCAGTTAGCAACACTGCTTCGGCGAAAGTCGAGGATCACTCACTTGGTTGCGGTGTGGAAGACAGAGCGGTTATCCCAGACGGCCAAGTCATTCTTGCCCCAGCGGAAGCGGACCTGGAGGTCGTGGTTCTCAACAATGAGTTGGTAGACTTTGCGCCTTGTTAGCAAGTCTTCGCCACCGATGCGAATACTAACTTACAGTAGCTCTTCAGGATCTCGCTCTCGCGCTCTGTGACGCCGTTGATCCAGCCGGCCTTAACCTGGTGGCCGGCGCCGAAAAGGCTCTTCCAGCCGGTGACGGGGTTGGTGCGGACAACCGGGCTGTGATCAACCTTGTCAGAACTGCTTCTTTTTTTAGCCAAGGTCCTGTCGTAGACTTACTGCTCAGCCTGGAAGTCAAGGCCGGTGTTCTCCGGGGCGCCACGGTAGTCGTCGATGAGGTCTGCGCCAAAGGTCTCCTTGACCTTGACAAAGTTGGGCTGGTAGTGGGTGGCCGTCAGGGTATCGGCGAGCTTCTGGATGGGCGCGCTCAAGCGGTCGTAAGCCTCGTACCCAGAGGCCCAGAGCGTATCACCGCCAGCGTCCTCGGGGGGCTGGACAATCTTCAGGATGGCGTAGTCGGAGGGGATGCGCTCAAAGGTGATGCTGTTGCCCCGTTAATATCTGGTCCATGACAGGCCCAACGGTACTGATGAACTTACTCGGCATGCCATCCCTCGCCGGCGAGCCTCTTTGACTGGTTGCTGAACCGGTCCGAGTAGTACTTGCGGTTCTGCTCCGAGGAGATGACGGAAACCTCATCGTCAAGCTTCCCGTTCTCGTCAACGGCGATGCCCCGCTTGCTGTTGGAGAGGGCGTGGCGGTGTAGCTTGGAGGTCTCAGGCTTGCCGGTCAACTCGCCGAGGCGTTGACCAAGAAGCTTCTGGTCATCGATGCTGATGTCCTGGTTGCGGAAGAACACGACGCCGCGTTGTGAGACTGGCACGTTGTTAGAGGCATGGAGCAGACGTGCTGTATGGGGAGGGAAACGTACTGAGGATGGCAAGATCGCGGATCTTGGCGTCATCGTGGAGGATATCAGTGAGCTGGAGGTTAGGGAACTCGCGACCGATGACTGCCGTAGTGTCGAACTGCTCATACTGATCGAGAGTACCCGAGTAGGTCAGGGGGCTGGACAGGCGAGAGGCGCTGCCCTGGCCGGGGAGAACCTTGACCGGGACGCTGTCTACGGCAATGGTGGGCTGGATATCGACATCGGCGGCGGGGGGAGCCATTGTGAATTCGTCGACTTCGGGCTGTGGTAAACTACGTGAGTGGTCCTGGATGTTGTTTGTTTTTGCTGCTTTGGATGTCTTAATGTTGAGCCCGTGAAGATGGAGGCGCTGCCCCTTTTATCTTTGAAAACAGGCAGCGATGATTTCAAAGCACGCCCACACGAGCCCCATGTCGTGATCCCTTCGGCATCATATCGCGATTGTTTACCTCCGTATCCCACATGGTGTGCAATACCCCGCGTGTTGCGCCATGAAGCTCGACACCCATTTGGCGGCGACTCTATCTCGCGGGATCTGATAGCACGATGCCAACTGTCGGATCGCGGTCACCAGATATCAACGACGTCTTGCGGCTCGCCTTCTCTCCCTCTGCTATTGGTCAATCCCTTGCTCTATCTTTGGTTGGCTCTGGTTATGTCCGATAGGCCCGGGGCAGCACACCCTCTGGCATCAACCTCATGTATCGCCAAGTAGGGTATCCGTTGATACGAAGCCGAATTGGTGGCTCTCAGTGGCCTGTCGCGCTGGGTAACGGGGCTTGCCATTCTCGCGTCATATTGCATCACGGGAATCCGAGGCTGGAGAATGACTGGTTGGCAACTAGATCTATACACGACGACGGATGCTGATATTGGACCGATCGGATGCAACACCATATGTATGTCGTAAGATTGACGAACGCCGCTTCGGCACCGCTGTGCCGGGGAATGTGGGGGAATGACTCGAGCCGGGAGTGGACGGGAGCCGCATTTGACATCCATGTCAACCGCGTTCTTCCGACGGAGGCTGGACTGCGACGCAGTCAATTGTATTTGGTGTCCTACGCTGAAAGGGCGTCTAGACAACTACAGCGATAGCTTGGTAGTTGGACACAACGACCGGCTCTTGGAGCGAGCATGAAGTCATAGGCCCGAAAGAAGCCGCATGTCAGGGCACGAGGGCTAGGCGAAAGTTCGCCCGCAATACAAGCTATAATTGCGTTTGAGCCGAGCGGGCTGGCTGAAGTGTTGGCCAGAAACCGTCAGGCGCCGGGGGCTAGACTGTTGCGCCATCTTGGCTTGGGTGCTGCTCCGGTCTTATGGTCCTTGGAGGGCGATACTCTGGGTCTCGCTGCATGGGAGGTCGGGCAATGCCGAATGGGACTCGCAGAAATCATCAAGCAGCCAGCGTTCGCTCGACAGGTTCTCTTCGGGTTGCCGAGGGGCTGGAACGGGCCTCTGGATGCTGCGTTGGTTGCCTCTAAAGAATGCGAGACAATGGATGAGAGATACCAAACAAAACTTGAAAGCAGGATGAATTTATACCCGTGATCGCGCCTCAACGGTGCCATGGAATCCCCAAGTTGATGGTTGAGAAATCCCGAGATCGGGATTGGGTGCTTGCGGGGGCATGTGGTGGGGTCATCGACGAGAAATACCTTCCCCACAGTAATTCACAGCACATTGAGTGAGGTTGGCAGATGAAACTGACACCAAAAGCCACAGCAAAAATCCCTGAGACATTTAATTTAGTCTATAAACATACAGAAAACCGAACAAGTCGTTTGAGACTTTGGAGAGGCAGATATTGAAGGGCGGGGAGGGGAGGGGTTTACCACCAGGAATCACTTTTGTAGAACCTCTGACCGCTGGAAGTTCCAAGAGACCCCATGTGGGGCGAGTCCGGGGCTCAGGCCACCCGATTGGCGGATCCCCCGTAGATCTGGCAAGCGCGTTTGACACCGGGGCTGCGGGTTCGACAGCGGCTTGACGCAATCGGGGCCCTTGTGATCTGGCGTCTTTGTGAAGCTGTCTCCGTTCCAACCTTCGTTCCAACTTGTGCCCACATATTTCCAACGCTCGTTTAACACCGCTCTTTTGGATTGAGACCACCAGTTTGCCAACCACCACTGCATACGCGCATACAAGACCGCTCCTTCGCAACCAAAACGGCGAAACGACAGCATCCACCGCTCTCGACGGCTCGAGTACCCGAGGAACACCTTCGACTTCGCCCGAGAAATCTCCCGCAACGCCTTCCTTTGCGTCCCTGTGGGCCGCTTCTTTTTAGCCTCTGTACGAGTAACGTCGCCGGCCGCCACGTTGCTGGATTCACAAGCTAATTGTCGTTCCATCCCACGAAGCACGAGCTAGCCTCCACCCTGGCGTCGTCGCACGCTTCTCCCATCCGTTTGCTCTCCCCGAGCGATCATGTACCGATCGACCGAGACCCGGTCCGGGCAGCCCCTCCTCGACGACGATGACCGGGGACGAAAGACATATCGCGGTAGCCGGCGCGGGAGCCCGCTCCCACCCTCCGAGGCGGAAGAACAGTCGTATTTTGGACAGCCACCGAGCGACAATGATGCTCCGCCCCGCCGACCCACATTTTCGCGCCGTAGCACGATGCGGTCACGGAGTCCGGCGACAAACGCTCATATGGCGGCTCGTAGGAAATATACATACGCGGCGTTCTTTCTGGTCGCCAGCTTGATCTCGTTCACCGTGCAGACGGAGCTTGCGGCCTATGTGCAGAACGACCTGGGGTGGGACAAGGCATATTGCATGCTGTATTTGACGCATGGCTCGTGGTCTCTGCTGTGGCCCATCCAACTCGTCTTCCTCCGGATGCGCAATCGTCGCGAGCCGTGGGCCCAGTTTTGGCGGCGACACAAGATGCTTGTGAGGTCCACCGCCGTCACGGTGGAGCGGCAGGAACTCGATGTTCCAAACGGGCTGGCTGCGCGCCCTCCCTGGCCATACCTGGCTAGAACAACGGCGTATGTCACGATATCGCTGACGGTAGCTGGATTGAGCTGGTATCTCGCTGTCAGTATGACGACCCCGAGCGATCTCACGGCCATCTACAACTGCAGCGCCTTCTTCGCGTATGCGTTCTCCGTTCCTTTGCTAAAGGAGCGACTGCGTCTCGACAAGAGCATCGCGGTTGGCATTGCCATTGTGGGAGTGCTCGTTGTCGCCTACGGAGACGGCGGGGGCTCCAGCTCCAATGCACCGGGCCAGGAGATCGACGGTGGCAAGCGCCTCCTCGGCAACCTTATCATTGGTGTCGGTTCCGTGCTCTACGGACTGTACGAGGTGCTGTACAAGCGGTTTGCTTGCCCCCCTGAAGGCACCTCTGCTGGCAGGGGCATTATCTTCGCCAACACGTTTGGGAGTCTCATCGGTTGCTTCACTCTGTTTGTCTTGTGGATTCCCATGCCCATCCTCCACGTGCTCGGCATTGAGCTGTTCGAGTTGCCGACGGGCCGGACAGCGTGGCTGTTGTTCATCAGCGTCATTATGAACATGACGTTTGCGGGGTCTTTTCTCGTCTTAATATCCCTGACAAGTCCCGTTCTGAGTTCCGTGGCAGCCCTTCTCACCATCTTCATCGTTGCGATTGTCGACTGGTTCTGGACCGGCCAGCCGCTCAGCGCCGCTTCCATCTTTGGAGGCTTGCTCATCATCGCAGCGTTTGGGATGCTCAGTTGGAGCACGTGGCGGGAAATGACCGAGGACGAGAAGCGGCGAGAGGTAGATTTCAGTGGCGAGGATGAACTCACGGAAAGCGACAAGGACGACGACTAAGGCGCCACTGGCCGACTGAGCCCAGCGATCTTGGACCTCCTCCTCCGCAGGGCAGGTGTGAAGGAGATCACGGAAAGGGCCGGGGCGTCTGAGCTGATCGGAGACCGGCATTTCCTTCGTTCGTCTCAGCCCCGATTCCCGTTTGGCAACACGCGCATGACATCTCCCAGCAGTGCTGCATTCGTTGACAGATTTACCCGCCCACGCTCATTCTCGCGCTTGTCGGTATACCTGCTCAATCGTTGAAGCTTCGGCAGGCTCGGCCCCGTCAACATCACCATGGAGACCTCCCTCGTAGCAGACATCGGCATGCCACCGGCATTGTTAGGCCCGCCACTGTTAATCTCTCCACCGTTGAACCCACAACCAGAGTCATCGCCAATGTTTCCAGTGGTTGGGTTCTGTTTCCGCGGCGGAATGTGGGGGCCCACTCGGCCGTTTCGCCGGTTCTGCAACAGACAGGAGTGAGTCCCAACCCGTCCAATCCACCGATTGAGGTTGTTGCTGATAGCCACTTCCAAAGTTTCCAGAAATCTTGGACCGTTCCGTACGTACTATGTTTGAGAGTGCGTTGCAACAGACATGGCGCCCGGTTTATGCTCGAAGTGCTTGACGTCCCCCATGGGGTGCTACGATTCATGCTCGATCTAGCAATGCTCTATATCGTCGCAATCGGCATCGATTACGTTCTCCTCGGTTTCGGATACGAGACCAAGTTTGCGGTTTGGCCCGCCTGGGGCTTCGAGCTACTCATCCACAAGCCTCTTGGCGCTGTACGCGATCTCACCGGATATGGAGTTGGTTGCCTGCGGGGACTACTGAGCTGGAAGGAAGAGTGGTCTACAGCTATCACCGCACATGCCTCTGACCTGTGGCGCACGACCAGGGCTCTCGCTGCTGTCGCCTATACCGTCATGGTACGCGTCTTCATGGTTAGGCCGTGGCTGAAGGAGGTCTCGGCTCACGTCTTGGAAGTAGTTGCGAGCGCCGTTCCCGTCATCATACGCGTCTTCTCAATGACTGGAGTTTCGATGAAAGAGGTTTCACAGAGCGGTTTAGAGTCGGTCACGAGCGCCATGTCCTCCATGATACTCGCCTTTTCGATGACTGAAGCTTGGCTAAAGGGGGTTCCACATCGCAGCTTAGAGGTGGTTGGGAGTGTCATTCGCGTCTTGACAGGCGCGCCTTCGATGTTTGAGACCTGGCTGAAGCGGATTCCGGAGTACGGTGAAGGGGCTCTCATGATATTGTGGCGTGTCATGACAGACCGCCATGTTATGGCCCGGGTGTTTGCGTGGGTGTTCTTGCTCGGTGGTTTTTTCCTTATTGGGGTGTTGTTATTCGGCGTGTTATACATTCTCATATTGTATTTATTGGAGTGGTCGATGTATTGGTAGCGTTTGGGATTGCATGACACGGCATTTAGAAATTCTGCATCAGCGGTTGCATTGATAGAAATAGACTCGGATGGCATGCAGTTCAGGTTGACACTTGTGGTAATTTACCCTTGACTTGCCTCGTACACCTCTCGAACACTCAACGGAATTGCAGACTCTACATCCTCGAGTCCTACGGCTCACCCGGCCAAATCGAGTTCGCTAGCTCCCTCACCAGCTTCAACTTGGCAATCATATCCTCCCTCGTCACCGAATTTCCCAAATGATGACTAGCAAATCCACACTGCGGACTAACCCCCATCCTCTTCAGCGCTTCCTCCCTCGTCTGCCCCGCTCCCTTGGCCACATAATCCGCCGCCTCAAACACACGTTGGCGCATCTCCTCCAAATCCTCCAGCTCCGGGAACTTACTCGTGATCACCCCAACGATAACGTTCTTATGCGCCGGCAGATGCTCCAACGGTTCGAACCCGCCTGCGCGCTCTGTGTCGTACTCGAGGAAGTACGTGTCTGCGTTTATGGCGTTGAACAGCTTGTTTGCGACGCGGTCATAGCCGCCTTCGCTGAAGTGGCGGCTGTAGGCGAAGTTGCCCCGGCAGAGGTGGATGCCTACGTGTAAGTCGGGGGGACGGTCGGAGAGGCATGCGTTGTAGAGGGTGATGTAGCTGTCGAAGAGGGCGGTGGCGGATTCACCTGCTGTGGCGAAGCCGGAGAGCATTTTTTCGGAGCAGAAGTCTGGGGGTGTTAGTGTTGGTGGATGCTGAAGAGGAGAAGGAGGAGGGAGGATGAGGAGGTGGAGGTGGAGAAGGGAGGCAGAGGGAACGTACAGGCTAGGTTTGGGTCGTCTATGGTTATGTTGCGGCAGCCTGCGTCGTAGAGGACCTTGAGCTCGGTACGGTAGGCCGTGGCTATGTCGGCAAAGTACTCGGCGTCGTTGGCGTAGACGTCTTTGGGATAGGCTCGGCCGTTTTGGTAGCGCAGGTGGTACCATTCGGGAGCGGGCAGGGTGATCTTAGCCTCCTTAATGCGATCGGCGGGGAGGCGGCTCTTGAGGTAGTTCCATTGGTCGATGTAGGTGCTTCCTTTGTGTTTGATCTTGCCGGTGCAGACGATAGACTCGCCGGGCTTGTGGCCGGCCTCGGCTGCCCGTGGTTAGTGTGGGCTCGAGTCTTTTTGCGTGGGGGCACTTACTGAAGGCGGCCAGGTCTGGGACGTAGAGGCGAAACATGTCGAGAGGAGGGTCGGATATCTCCTCGAAGCCTTCCAGGCCAGGGAAGAAGGTGCCCCAGAACTGGTGGCGGCGGTACTCGCCGTCGGTCACGGGGTGATAGCCCAGGTTGAGCTGGACCTTGACAATGTCGTTGATTGCTTCATCCTCGAGAGACTGGAGTTCCTTGTCTTGGGTGATGGCGATGGCGTCCTTGCCATCTAGTTCGACTCGTTTCTCTGACAGCTTCTGGGGTCGAAGCAGAGAGCCCATATGCTCCGCCCTGAAAGGGGGTCTCTGGTGGTTCTTGACCATCGTGAAGTGGTTTGTCAACTGCTGGAGAAGACCAGCACTCGGGATCCGATAGCTGGGGAGCAATGGGTCGCTAGGAGAAGGCGCTTTATATCACCACATGGGGCTCTCTCAACTACCGTCCTCAAGGATAGACTCGGCACATCCCCCTCTGACCGTGCATGCAGCAAGGTGACGGTTTGGGACGGGAAACGACATGTCTGGCTCACCGACGTCGCGGTTGATGCTAACAACCCGGCTGCAGATCCGGAACTAGATGCAGCATACATTAATACCCAAGGATACTGGCTCACCGGGATTCGGTTTGCAACCCCATTGGTTTTCCCTCTCATGGAACGATCGCCGGGAAGAGTCTCTACCCCGCAGTCAACGCAATGCGCTGCGCTTGGTCAGGGATGATACGGCCATGTATCCGGAGGTCGGTGTCGTGTCAGAGCTACAAGTGCCGGTTCGTCGTCAAGCCGGGTCATTCTTCCAACCGAACAACATCTTGGGGGGAGGGACGCGCTGGTGTGGCGTCGCGTCCATGTTCCGGGACAGCGGTCATGTAATCGCCTCTGTAGAAGCCCGGGTAATCCTCGATGTGTGTCACGACTGCGCCCTTGGCCGAGATGGGTGGCCGGCGATGGCGCGGGACCGATATACATCGAAGGGATACGCAAAGAGATTCATCCTGTATTTGCGAGATCGGATCTATCTGGAGTTGCGAGTGATGAGAGATGGGATTGCTGCGGAGAGTCCACGCGAGCCGTTCTTTCCACTTCAAACAGAATAATGCTTGGCTACTAAGGCAAATCGCATCCAGGCTGGAGGCTTGGAAATAAAATTACAGGTCGGAGCAGAACAACGAGCATAAAAACACGCTCCTTTTACTGAATAGCTAGTGAATTCACAAGTTAACACTCAATCTCGATTTCTGAGCGCTTCAGGGGAGTTCTTTGTTATTTTATCTCGTACATAGCCCTGACTGGGTGGGGCGCTGTGACGTAGGTCAAGGCGTTTGCGAGAGCTCGGATCCCTGGCGCTCAGCGCCAGCCCGCCCCGCCGTCTTCAACCCAGCGCTCCCATCAACCTCACATCGTCAAACGTCTACCCGCCAATCTCAGGCCCAAGGATTGGTGCTCTCCGAGCTTCTACTTCCTCCAACGATACTCGGACAATCAATTTTTGCGCTTCTCACAATGGCGCAGTCGCGCGCTACGATGGACGCGCTCCCGCCGGAGCTGTTGTCACAGGTCTTCAGCTTCCTTGACTCGACCCCGCCGTCCGACTCCAGACTTCACGACCAGCCCAAACGAGATATGTTCAAGACCCGCGAGACAGACCTCAGGAACGTCACACTAGTATCGAGACAATGGCGCGCTGTCGTGCTACCCCGCCTCTTCCGCCACGCCTCGTGGACCCTCGATCGCTGGGCTCTGCCGCTGGTCGAGCCTGGCGATGCGTCCAAAAGTCCCGAAGAGTTTCCCTTCCTACGCTTTTTGAACTACAACAACCTCGGTCGCCATGTCGATACACTTGTGATTCGCATGGAAAATAGCAGGAAGGGCATGACACGAAGAGCCGAGATTGGCCGCGTGCTGGACCAGGCTGGATCGAACAGCGCCGGCGACGGATCCGAGACGGAGGACACACCGATCTTTACGAACGAACGCCCCATCCATAAACCGGGGAATCCAAAGATTGTCAATAGATGGGCGCTGTACAGCGAGGATATTGGCTGGTTCTGGGAGCTGGTGTTTGCGACGGTTGACCCGCGGAGAATCACGCTCGTTGCATCCCCTCAGACGCTGGCGAGCGTGTTGGGGCGTGCCATCTACCTCGGAGACGCGTGGAGTTTCAGCCATGACCTTATCAACATCCTCTCTCTTTCGCAAGAGACGCGATCCAAGACAGCCCCCTCAGCGCCGAAGACAGCCGTTCAAACGGGAGACACAAGCTCCGCCGCTAGCGGCTTTCAGGACCCGTCCGCCCTGCCCCCCGCAACTATGGAAGGCCTCCGCAATGTGCCATCTGGAAAGCCCAATGTGTTGTTCACGATCCGTCCTTGGACACATCTCCTCCTCAACGAGGGCCCCTCAACCCGGGTGTACAGGAACTATGAGTTCTACCTCCGACGGCCGCCCTCCATCCTCGGCGCTCTTCTCGGCGGCCAAGCCGCGCCCAATGACAAGACCCTTATTCCTCCTACAGTCAAGTCTTTTGCCTACGTCGCCATTTTTCCGCTCTCGGCCCACTTTGTCACTCTGATCAACAACCTTCCACGTGTTGACCGGCTCTTCGTGCAGCTCGTCCCGCGCAACAACATTCTCCGAGATCCGTATGAAATGCGCCAAGTGCAGTCTGCTGACCTTTGGATGGAGCGCAACAGCTGCTACGGTCACATTATGCAAGAGCTCATGGTCAATCGAGGCGAGCCGCTTCAGGACGAAGAACCGGCCCCCAGCAACTGGCGCCACCTGCGCGTCTTTGAGAGCGGCGACTCTGCCGATCGCGAAGCGTGGGAAATGGCAGTTCAGTACCTCTCGGCAGACACCACAGGCTGGCGCGTCGAAAGAGACGGTGTGTTTGTCCGCGGAAGCCCCGAGCCGTCAGCACCCCCGCCAACCACCGAGAACACCGAGAACATCGAGGAAGAAGACCTTGACGCCGAGTCGACGGAGATCTTGTTAGTGGCCCCCGAAACCTTCTCCCCCTGGTAGGAGAAGTCTCCGTGCCCACCGAAGCCCCGAGCCACGATGGAACATGGAACTGACCGACCCTGAAGCCACAGGGATCTCGAGCGAATTGCCTTCAGCGGAGTCGAGAACTTGCCGTTTCCGCCATCGAGGACGCACGACGGGCAGTATTACGGTGAAATCGCCAGCAGGCTGCCGACTTGGGCAGACCAGAGCTTTCATGGGCTAGGCAGCTGGACGAACGCCACAACCGCCGGTTGGTTGAACGAGGTCGAGGACGGGGTTGAGGATTCGTGGCTTCATATGGCGGCGGCGCAGAATCCCGAGTATGAGAATGCGCCGGCGTGGACGGCGACGGTGTATGGTGCTTATGAGTAGGTGGATTGGTAGTGGCGAGGGGTGTTGTCTGAGATGAAAATACGGGAGCCAAGATTGGGGACAAGTGAGGCAAGGGCCTTGGGAATCTCGGGTGCAGCCAAGCGGGTTTGTTGCGTCTGAGGACATGATGCGCTGTTTTGATTTGGGGGCTTGTAACTTCAAAGGATGCAGAAGGCCAAGCTAGAACCTTGTCTCTGCATGCAAGTCCCTGACCTACACGGAGGCCAGACTGCACACGCCTCTCGATACCTGCCTCCATTCTTTCCCAAAGTACTTTCAAGGACCCACTTCTGCCTGAGTTGGGAGTAGGAGCAATGCAAACTTGAGCTAACCTTGCGCAAGTCCAACAAGTGATGATCCAAACACTTCTACCGCTTCAACACACCAGTATCATAAACAACAACGCCACCGACAACGGTCAAAACACTCGACAGACTCTTCAGCTTTTCATCCTCCACCCCAAACAAATCATCACTCAACACAACCACATCGCCCAACCTCCCCACCTCCAAAATCCCCAACAACTTCTCATCCGGCCCGCCCAAAAACCACGTGTTATCCCTCGTATACCACCTCAACACATCCTCCCTCTCCACCGTCTGCCCCCCATTAATCACCTCCCCGCGTGCATTCCGCCCCGTAACCGCATAATAAAAATGCGGCCACGGGCTCAACGGCGCAATGTTCGCCCCATCCGCTCCAAACCCAGCACGTACCCCGCTCTCTTTGATCCTCCTAAACGGCGGTCCAGCCGGACTGCTCTCGTTCCCCGCGCCCGCCAAATAATTCCACCCCGACAGATTCACCCCGCCGCCAACCCGTTTCAACCTGCCCAGATACTCGTCCGTGATGCGCGGTACATGCGCCACCACCCATCTCAAGTCGCTAATCCCGCCGTGCACTTGTCTGTCAACGTTCTCAAAGCTTTCGATCTGGCCCCTAAAATCCGTTGCGGTGAGGGAGTGGACTTCCAACCGCCATCCAGCTTCGGCGATCTGCTTGGCGGAGGCTTCAAAGACGGGGCCGCCGGCGTACTCGGTTTGGGCGACGTGGAATTCGCCGATGGCGCCGGTGCGGAGCATGCTGTTGCCGAAGAAGGGGAAGGTGTTTTGGAGGCGCGCGAGGACGGAGGGGGCGTCCATGTGCAGGAAGTTGAGGCGGAGGCGGACCAGGGCGCGGCCGGCGGCGTAGACGGAGAGGAAGGGGAAGTGCATTGTGGTGAGATCGGCGGAGGCGGCGCCGTCGGAGGAGGGGTTTCCTGACGAGGGGAAGGCGCCTTGGTCTAGGTGGGTTGTTATGCCGACGGAGGCGGCGTGGTGCATTGCGGCGAGGACGCTGCGTTCACGGTCTGACGAGGTGGAGTTGGCGCGGAGGGAGTTGAGGGCTTGGTTGTTGGGCGCGCCGGAGGCGATGGTGCCGTTGGGGTGGATGGTGATGTTGTGGTGGGAGAAGATGGAACGGCCGAGGGTGTTGGTTACGGCGGGGCCGTTGAAGCCGATGGAGACGAAGACTGGGTGGTTGGGGGTTACGGTGTCGAGTTCGGCGAGGGTGGGCAGGCGGAGTTCGGTAAATTGGTTGGGGTGGAAACCGCCGATTGTCGTGATGAATTCGCCTGGAGGGACGGTGGTTGTGCGGGAGCCATAAGTTTGGAGGAGGGAGGCGATGGATGGGGTGTGTTCCAGGGGCGTGTGGTGGCCGGGACGGCTGCCGAGGAGGACAATGTGGTTGTGGCAGTCGATGAGACCAGGGATGGTGGTGCGGTTCTGGAGGTTGACGGTCAGAGGTGGCGATGAAAAGGGAAGAGACAAGGCGTGGGTGAGGTTGGTGCCGACGTAGGTTATCAGACCGTTGGAGATGGCAAGAACTGAGGCAAGTGGTTGGGAGGGGTTTTGGGTGTGGATTGTGCCATTGTGAAGAATGAGGGAGCCGAGAGGCGTCGATGTGTGGTATGAGTCTGTGGAGATGGAAGGGAGGGGTATGGTGGAGTTGGCCGTGCCCAGGGGAATGAATGATGCCAGCCCGGCGAGGATTAAACGGAGTGAAGCCATCATGAAGTTGCTGACCAGGTTGGAGAAATCGGATTCCGGATGTGGGGAAGATGGCGTATACAAATGCACTCTTGAGCCGTCCCATTTCGGGCTGCCGGTTGAGTGGACAAGCGGGATGGTAAACGGCATTGCTATTCCCGGATGTATCCCGCGTCACATCATCATTGTATCGTACAGCTTGAATACTACGCCAAGGGCGGGAAGGGTTGTCAACGTGCCATCTTATGAGGGGCAACCGCCCCGCTGCATACCTACTTGTCGAAGAGGGATGACACACCCGGCTGTGAGCTATTCAGGTTCTAGCCCGTCTCGCCCGTGTTTGGATTGGCCCTGCAGCCAATGTGGGAAAAGTGCAGCTGCCTTGTTGGCGGGGATGTACGTAGATTTTGCCTACGCTATTGTGTCCCGCTTCTTTTGCCCACGCTGCCTGGGATGGTGTGCCTTCTTCTCATAGACTAAAAGCCAGGTAGTGATTCCCACATAGTCAAGTCAATCAATGAAAGAGTGAAGACTTGGTCTTAGTATGTAGGTATGTAGAAATCGAACGGCCGTCTGAAAGCTGATATTTGAAGGGCTATGGACTCTTGAGCTTCTTTTACCGCTGGTCCCAGTAGAGTCAACAAGTTGTATGTTTGATGCAGGTGATCTGTTGTAGCTTCGATTTCGTAGGTTCGATTGAGAACATGGCTGGCTCGTCGTTTACCTGCCCGCTCTCTGCCAAGAAAGTTGTTGGCTTGCCTGGCCGTGCCCAACCAGACGGCCAGTTTGCCTGGCGTATCACAGCCACAGAAATTTGAGGCTTACGGACGGTTTGAGGCGGTGCGGCGCTGCCCAACGAGAAGAAACAAATCAGATCAGTGCCCAATCCCACCTACCTACCTCCCTCCCTCAACACTTGGGAAGCTTCTCTTCTTGACTGAAACAGTATCCTCCCTTCTGGTTTTTTGGTTGTCATAGAATCCCATTGAGCTTCAGATGAACCGCATTGCTAGCCTGGTCATTTCCATAACTAAACGCGACAAAGGGAAAGAAAAAGAGGCGACATCTCCCGGAAAAGGTCTTGGCCTTCATCAACCCTCTGCAACAGCGCTGTCCGAAACGGTACCGGAGGCCGACACTACGGAGATGGCCGAGATCGCATCACAGGTCGATAACAAGTCAGTGTCGGGGAATACTGGCGAAACACCCCGTACCCTCAAGTTGTTACATCCTGCTTCGGATACCCCAACTGTGCTTGAGGAGACCAATTTTGAGTATATCCAAGCCTATCCGTCCTGGTTAACCATGTTTGATCCAAAGACCACTAGTTAATAATAGTTTATTCCAGTATTGTTGCGATACATGGCCTGGATGGCGACTCGACGAAAACCTGGACCAACCCAGGGGGGGAGTACATGTGGATCAGAGATGCTCTCAAGGAAGAATATCCTCGGGCACGTATCTTTGCATTCGAATACGATGTTGGATGCGTGTTCTTTAAAGACGATTTCGGTCGGGTCGGGGAGGTGGCATCAGCTTTCCTCAATCTTCTTCGAGGCGAACTGGAGAAGAACAGTAATGTTGGTGCGCTCCTCTATGATGACGCTATTCCTTCAGGCTAACTACAAGTTTCAACTTACTACGTAGATGACGATAAACACCAAGCGCCCGATTGTGTTCATTTGCCACTGTCTTGGCGGTATTATCCTCAAGGCTGCACTGATCAAGGCAAGCGACCGACGGGGCGATTTCGGGGAAATTCTTGAGCTGCCAAAAGGCGCCGTGTTTATGGGAACGCCGTACACGGACCGGGTAGGGTTGGGCGAGCTGCTGAAGTATCCCGTACCCGAGACCGTGGTACGCAGCAAGGACCATGGACTGCTAATGAGCCACTCTCAGAATCTGCTCGAATTATGCAAGCGGTTTGTTCAGCATGCTGCTGAGTTCAAGCAGATCGTGACGATTTATGAGGAGCTGCCTCACCCAAGCACGGGCAGTGTGGTGAGATCTTTTCGTTCTAACTTACCTGCCTACCCAATTTCTATCAGGAGTGTCTGGTGGGCGGATAAGGTGCATGGCTGATTGGCTCGCAGATTGTTGACGACCGTTCGGCCACGATGCAACTTACTAACGAGAACGCATTCTCTCTCAAGGCCGACCACAGCTCCATATGCAAATTCGAGTCGGCTGAGAACCCAAATTTCAAGCAAGTTACCACGGAACTGAGAAGAATGATACGAAAGACGCTCGGGGTCAAAGCCGATAGGGTTGACTCTTCGACAACCGGTGGGAATCACGCAGCCCTCGTGGACAAGGACGCGCTCTGACATCTAGGTCCTCAATAAGGCATCGATTCCGCAAGCACCATGCACTCGATTTACCGGGAGGGCCCCAGGCGGTACGGGAACGGGGCTGTCTCTCCGCCGGACTCCCGCGCCGGCTCCCCTACACCTAGGCCCGGCCTTCCCCACCATGTATCGATTTCAGATTCAGTGCACATCGGAGACCTGTCCCTAGAAGAAGTGAAGAAGCTACCACACCCTAAAGATCATCGTGGGTACGACTTGAAGAATCCGGGGCTCCCCGAGTGGCTGTGCACCGGTGATATTATGCATTTGAAGCTGACCACGGTGTCTCTAGACTTGGAGCTGAGCCTCGCATCTAGGGCCTTTAGCAAGGGAAGCTTCTGGACGGCCTTCGAATACTACCGCAGGGCGCGCAGACTGGTGGATGAACGGGCCAACCAACCTGGCTATTTGACGGCGTATCTCGGCATAGCTCGGTGTTACATCAGAATGTGCGAGGAACAGGGCCGTCCAGGTGCGCAGGTTCCCAAGGCTAGAGAGCACCTGCAGGGGGCGACGGACCTGGTGAAGAGGATGAGGGGGCGAGATTGGCGGGTAGGCGCTGCAATGGCACGAGAGTTTCTGGGGAGCTTGGAAGGAATGGAGGGAGATCTGGAAAGACTGTGTAGGACACGGATTGCTCGGGAGAACGATGTCGAGGAGCTGCAAGGGGACATAGCCTTCATCAAGAGCAAGCTGAGATAAATTGGAAAATACAAAATTATCGGTGGCAAGTAATACAATACAAGACGCATCGACCGACGCCCCAGCTTACCGAGATGTCGTCACACCCCCCGCCCTCCCCCCTTTCAAGGCTGGCGCCCCTCCCTCCTCATGTGCTCCCTCACAGAGCTGGAGGGAGAGGCCGGTGTCCCAACTGAGGGCAGGCTCAATGGCGTTTGTCCACCGTTTTGTGTGTGAGGTGGCGTGGGGAGTTGGCTCCACAAGTGGCCTTGTTCGCGCGTGATTCCCAGTCCTGTATCGGGTTGGCGTTGGCTTGTCCAGCATTTTCTCCAGAGCAGAAAACCGATGATGCTCAGAAGGAGAACACCACCACCGACAATGCCGCCGATCATGGGTCCGTTGTTTTGGTTTGGCTCTGGCTTGTTGGCCGGGTCTGTCGGGCGCGAGTTCGACACGCCCGACGAGTCCGAAGGGAGAGAGCTCAAAGTCGGGCCGGACGTGGAACCAGATATGGTTGGGGAAGTCTGGAAATGTGGCAAAAGCGTGGCTGCGAGGAGGCCGGACCCAACAGTCGTTACCGCGGGTATTGTCACGCCGGTCGTTGCACAGAGCCATGATGTGGCGGTTATGGTACTCATCTTCACTTCCAACTTGACGCACTTGCTCTCGGTCGTGGTGGTGACACCTGTCGTTGTATAGGTCAAATAGGTCGACTGGGCACTGTCATACGAGGAAGTGGTAGTCGTGACTGTCCAATTAGCTGTGTACGTGCTGTTACGGTCAGTTCAAGGGGCTGGAAAGAAAGCACGTCCGCCGGGATGCCACGTACCAGGTCTGGGCCCACTTGTCTTTCGGCGTCAGCGGATTGAAAGAAGAGCTGTCGTAGCAGGTCGTGAAATATTCGCAGGCGAATTCCCCGATCGATTTGGCCTCTGGGCCGCAGCAACCAACAACGTCAGGGTACACCAAGCCGCAAGTGGACGATGGAACGGAACATTTGATAGGTGCATCTGTGACCAGATTAGCGAGGCTGACGGGCTTGTCCCAGGGCGCAAGGCTGGTACTGACTGGCATCTCCACCGTGTTCTCCGCTCACCCATCCGCAGTAGTCCCGGCCAATATCCCGACCGTGCAGTGTGTTGAGCCCCGCGATGGCCACATCGCTCCGGCTTGGCCCTTGTGTGATTGGAGTTGGATGAAGTGAGCCGACTGCCATTCTGTTCTTCGCATGCTCAGGTCTGTCCCGTGACCGTGATGCGGTAAAAATAGGACAGGGAGCGGGAACGATAGGGCTGGCATGAGAAGTTGAGTGGCATGTGTCTGTATGTCGACACCTCAGGGGTGGTGATGGGCTTGGAGATTGAGGTCACAGTGAGGAAGAGGTGCAGAGGAAAACTCGATTGCAAAGATACTGCTGGTTTGTCGAAGGGGGCCATGTCTTGATTTATACACAAGTGTGCGGCAGTCGTTCGGATGTTGTGCAGGGGTGCCGTCGCAAAGGCATGGATGGACCTGGAAGCACCTGACTGCCGCGGCTATTTTCGAGCAAAATCGTTCTTCAGTCCTGGGTCTAAGCGCCAACGATTCCACCAGGTGGGGTTGGGGGAGACTGTGGAAATTGTTGGCCGGTTTGTTGACTAGGATTGTTTTTTTTTGGGGTCTCTGCAGTGCGGCCAGTCGCCTGCACTCAGGGTTCATCCTCTGACGTTTTTGCTTTCTCCCTTGACTTTCCTCCCCGACGGGGGATGGAAGCCGAGCGGGAAGCGCCGAGATCGTCGGACCCAGCTCATTCTGCGGCCAATCGATTCTGCACAGACAATAACAAAGCAAGCGTTGCTGTGGTTTAATTTGGCTTTGCGGATGCACTCCCCGGCGCAAACTTTTGGATCGCCTGGGGGGAACCCTGGGTTAAAGTAGTTCGAACCTCTGTTGTGAGGTCCACACGAGAACGTGATCGTGCCAGTTCAATGATGCTGCAGGTCGAGATACCAATTGGCTTCTGGAAGTTGAAGGCGCAATTGATACCTCCTTCAGGCCGACACTTTCCCAGTTTCCTAGTTTCCCTGGTTTCCGGGAGGACTGTCCGCTGAAAACCCCGGGAGACACGTCCCGTGGCGGGTACCGGGGGCGAGAACGAAGGGATGGCAGCTTGGCACCCCACGCACCCCCACGCGGGTGCCGGCAGCGGTCGCTGATGCGGGTTGTGCTTTCGGCGTGGTTTTCGGCCCCACTTGGTCGCGACTCCGATTGATCACGGCAACTGCTGGGAGCATTGGTTGACAGCTAGCTGTTTGTTGGCTCATCAATGTGTCATCATTTTCGCATCATGTTCCGAGCACCGGACTCCATGAGCACAAAAACCACCAACGCGCCAACCACAAATGACGCGCATCGCGACCATCATACCGTCAATTGCAAAATGCAAACCAAGTGCCAAGAGGACCCAGTTCGCTGTTTCCCTCGGCAGTAGAATCACGCACAATCTGCATCAAGCCATCGACTCATCTCAGCCATCCCACCCGTCAGCTCAAGTCAGCCAGCCAGGACAGGATCTGGACATCACCACAACCAAAATGGCAAACAATCCTCCCTCCCCACCCCCGACCTACGAACAAGCAACCGCCCTCCCCCACACCCAACGCAATACCATCCCCCTCCGCGCCCGCCGCTCCATGGAAGACGAACTCCGTCCCCTCCCCCCAGGCTGGATCCGCTCCTACGATCCCCAAACCCACCACCAATTCTTCGTCGATACAACGACGCACCCACCGCGTTCCATCTGGCACCACCCGCTCGACGACCCATCCATCACTTCGCAAACCCACCAGCCGTCCCAACTCCGCGCCTCAACCCCCGATATGGCATCCGAACCCACAGACTCCGATTCACCCGCCAAACACACCCTCGGTCGGAAAATCAAGGATCATATCACTGGTACGACGCATGAGCAGCGTGTCGCGGAACGGAAGAGAAGGGAGGAGCATGAGAAGGAGGTGTATAGACAACATTTAGCGTTTAGAAAGGCGTTTGGCGAGGGGATGGTTAGTGGGGAGCCGGCTTTGTTGGGTAGGGATGAAAACGAACAAGAGGTTTTTCTGGAGCCGGTTGGGCGGGCGTATCCTGGTGTTGTTGGGGTGAGTCGGGTTGGGCCGTTTTTGGAGGAGGTGAGGTATCGGGAGGGGATGAGGCCGGGACGGGACGGGAGGTATTTGAGGGCTGTTGGAGCGGGACAGCAGGGTGGGTATGAGGGTGGGTGGGAGAGGCCTGTTGGTCGGTATGGGAGACCTGTTGGGGTTGGGTTTGGCGGTGGGAGGGGGATGATGCTTGCGCCGTTGTTGGGGGGTGTGGTTTTGGCAGGGCTGGTTGGGGGGTTGGTGTGACGCCTTTGGGAGGGAGGTTTTTTTTTGGGGGAGTTTGTGTGGTGGGTTTAGGGGTTCAGGGCTTCAGGGCTTCAAGGTTGACGGCTTTTGTATCTAAACTGGTTGATATTTTGCGAGATTGAGAATGAGAGAAGCACAGGTTCCTATGCGCCAAGGCTCTTTGATCATTGTAACAAAGTACCTAACGAGTTTCAATGACATGTTTGGGTGAGTTGCTCAGGCACGGAATCGGTCTGATGTCCTGTGCGGCGGGCCCTGCAACTCCAAGTAAATGAATTTTGGCGCCAAATTAGCGTATTCGCCCTTGTAGCTCAGTGGTAGAGCGCAGCACTTGTATGAACTCATCGTATGCTGAGGTCTCAGGTTCAATCCCTGGCGGGGGCAGCCATCCATTTTTGTCATAGGTCTCACCTAGAATTCACTTCACGGTTCCGGAAGTTCTTTTCTCATGGCGGCGATAAAATTGTTGCTTTGGACTTGGCTGAGTTGGGCGTCAAAGGGGACTGAGGTGAAGTGACACCTCTGGTTGGCTCTCCATATTCAGCGCCCCGTTAGCAACCTCTAACGGTGGGGAGACGGGGGCTGTTGTGCTGTCTATCAGACTTGGAATGGTAAGCTTCGGCGAGTTTATCAGTTCTTTTGGGGGTTCTTCTTGTTCCCAGTTCGACCTGGACCTAGACCTGGACCTTTTGAGGCTGTGTGATGCCAAGCCACGTCCGGCCTGAGGTTCCGGCCATCGTGCAGCATGCAGCAAGAGAGGGGCGGAGGCGCAGTTTTCAGCTGGTCGATATGCGCGAAACACCTAAT
The DNA here is from genome assembly GCA_036250225.1 of Cercophora sp. LCS_1. NCBI lineage: Eukaryota > Fungi > Ascomycota > Sordariomycetes > Sordariales > Lasiosphaeriaceae > Cercophora > Cercophora sp. LCS_1. The sequence goes on from JAPZLL010000009.1 coordinate 226,125, forward strand.
AATCGGGCGCTGCCATCCTCATGTTTCTCATCAGGCTCTGGTCTTCATTTCCCAATCTGCTTGTGTTTGAACCACCACAATGGCCGAACTCGCGGCGAGCATCATCGGCATCATCTCAGCCGGATCCAAGGTCGCCCTCATTCTGTCAACCGTCGCATCCGACGTTGGATCCGCAGGCAAGGAAGCCCAAGTCGTTGCGCGTGAAGTCCGATCGTTTTGCGCCGTCCTGCGAGGAATCACCAAGACGGTTGACGATGTTATTGGCAACGCCGAACAGATGGAACATTGCAGAGATGTTATCTCCGAAATGACCGACGTCTCACGGGAGATGTTCATCGAGATCCTCAACCTCACCGAGGACCTGCAAAAGGCAGCATGGGGAAGCCGGGCTGCGGATGCCACGGGAAACGACGCAAGTCCCAGACTGAACCTCGCTCGGAGGATCAAATGGGCCTTCAGCAAGCCGAAACTCACCTTCTTGAGGAGCGCGATTGAGGCCTACAAAGCCGACCTCAATTTGGTTCTGGGGACAATCCAGGTAGCTCAGGGACTGGCGTCAAAGTCGTCGGCGGGAGTGTCCTCGCCTGTAACGAGTCAACAGCTTCAACGGGCGAGCCAAGACCTCGAGCAATTGGTCTCGGATTATCAAGCCAGTCTGCAGGATCTTGAGGCTACACGGGATACTTTGGATGATGCCGAGGATCAGGGGCCTCTTTTCTCCGCAGCAGGCGACATGCTGGGAGAGACGGAAGCAGACAAGCGAGTGCTGTCGATGATCGAAAGCATCCGGAGCGAGGTCAACAGCTTGCACTCGGCATCATCGAGGGTGAACTCAATGGCCTCATCCAGCATCTACGAGTCACTATCCAGGAACAGCGTCCGGCTCTCTCTCCTGGCCGACAATCTGCCACTTCCCAACGCCCCTTTTATGCAGAATCTTGGACGGATATCCAGAAGAATGAGCCTCCAAAGTCGGGCTGGCCCGCCTCGGCCTTCCAGCATTCTTCCTTCCGTTCAGGAGGCCAACAGAGATGGTTCCTGGACAAGCGGGAGCCAAGCTCTCCAGGACATGGAGAAATGGCCTCGTTCAACCAGCCATGCTCTTACTAGAGAGGCGTTATCCATGATTGCCCAGCTCCGCGGCCCGTTGAACACAATGGACCCAAGAACCCGCCAGGCCTTTTACACCTGGGTTGGGCTTGTCACGCGGGATTTGACTTCTCGTCGACCGGATCAAGCGCAACAATACCTTTCAAAACTGTCGTCTAAGGCAGAGGAAATGAGGGGACCCACCCGGCCGTTGTCTCTGCTTCCGCCAAGTCCCTCCAGCGCGGGACTACAACCCAGTCGCCGGTCGCCAAGTCCAGCCAAGTCTCCCAACGACCTCAACCAAGCGTTGTCTGTCTCTCGCTCCCGGTCGCCCGGCAGATCTCCAGATTTCACTTCTCCAAATCAGGCTACAGGCGACCCGGGAGACCCGGGAGACCAGGGGATGGTGGAAATTTTCAAAACGTTCCGGGTCTCCCTGGATGACCCCTGTTACAAAGTCATACCCGTTGCCCTGAAGAAATACCAGATCACAGCTCCTTGGCAAGAGTATCAGTTATACATTGTGTGGGATGGTGAGGAGCGGCTGGTTGGCTTGAACGAGAAGCCCCTAATCCTTTTTAAGCAATATGACAAGGAAGGCAAGAAGCCAATGTTTATGTTGCGCAAGATTGTCAACGGTGCAACTGTCCCTGCTTACGATCCACCTGGTGGGATCATCTAGTGTGAACACGGCCGAGCATGGAGGCGACGTTGCGGATATAGTGTATTGTACATCAGGCAGCATCCATAATGTTTGCCTCATGACTATGCGGGCTCGATAGTTGTGAGGGAGATGGGAATGCTACGATTCATTGGTACAATACAAGGTGGAAAACCGCAGAAAAGAGGAGCATTAGGGGGGCAATGGGCGGGTCATTTTGCACAATTTTGCACAACTTAAAGCACCGCGTATACACAAAGACCGCTGGGAGCGCATGGTCGGACTGGAAGAGAGGCCACTGGCTCTTCCCGTTCGGCTGGAAAACGAGGGGAGGATGTCGTTCTTCATGTTGGACAAGGCGTATCGGAGTGTCAACCTACCTGCTTCTCGGTATTCGGGATTTTTGTAGTCTAGTCACGCCTTGAGATGTAGGAACCTGCTGCGTTGCCCTCTTACACCGCTAGATGAGCGACTACCGCAGGGTCTTGCTTGCTACCTCTTCCGACGAGTGTCTGTCCCACAAAGGATACGAAGCGTGCAGGCTAATGTTAAGAGAGGGTGAGGATAAGGGTGTGTTGCAGCCGGCTTGTGCAATGCTAGCCTGGTAATATAGGGTAAAGGTGACGACCGTTACCCACGACAAGTGTATTGGCCTGCCATCTATTTCTAACTAAGCATATGTTAAGGCAGAGTGAAGTACTGACCTTGATGGGGCCTGGCTTCTCATTAAGTTCCCAGCCTGTTAAATTGGGGTTTCGGTATAAGATGAGGTGTCCGCTCTCCCAGGATGGCTTATTCACCCGGGATCAGCCGTTCGCTTGGGACCTGAGGAAGAAGAAAACGGCCGGCGGCACACGAGTGCCTAGCAGTGGTTCCGAGTTGCCTAGGGCATCGCAGCCTTCCAGTGTTGCAACGGACGTGTCGGAGAGCAATAGCCTTTGCTATTAGCAGCGAAATGCTTAAGCGGGGGCAAAAACGCTAGCTTGACCCGGGGATAGATATACGTGAGCTAGATCTCGGATATGGCACCCTCTTTTCTAGAGTCAACTTCTCCTATGAAAGTTATAACACCATGGGTGTCAGTTGACGATTCTGTACGGAGTTCCGCCCCTGCTCCGCAAACCGAACCCACTCCACGCGAACCCCGCCGCCGTCTAACAGACATTTTTCAAGCATTCATCGAGCGAGACACCTCGTGGACTCCCATCAACTGCCCATGTATTCAAGCACGCCCGCCCATCAATACTTCAACCCCCGCAAACCCCCCCAGATAATCTGCTTTCCCTAACAGCACAACCTGCGCCCTCAAAATTGCTAAACACCGTCTCGATCCCCTCATCTTCCTTGCCTTCTATGTCTTCGGGGGTGATGGATTTGAGTACCTCAATCGTGATATCGCACCGCGCGATGAGGTCGTCCATTGTGGCAACGTTGTCTTGCCCGCGAGCAGCCCGAGGCGGAAATCCACCTCGCTCGACATAGCGCCCTGGCGTGATATTGGCTAAGGATTGCCGTCCAGCCATGAATCCATCACTCTTGTCATCCTGAGGCTGCTCACGGTCGACTTCCATGTCAGTAAGTTGATCAGTCGAGATGCTGTCTGATTCCCACTCATCGAAGTATTCTTTGTAGACGCATCCGAACTCGCAAAGGCATAGAGTTTGGAATGCAGCACGACACTTTCCGTCGTCCATTGGGCTAACCCAAAATTCGTCATTCCAATACGGGCACCGCTCTTCGCGACCCTTCCACAGCGACTCAAAGTCGTCGCGCGTGTAAGTATCCGTGTATTTGGCGGACCTCGGGTACCCGTTTCTGAAGTCTTGAACGCCGTAGCCGCAAGTGTCTAGGACGGCGTCCCAAAGGTCCCCTGGAAAGGACCAATTGCGTTCAAATTTGACGTGACAAGTCTGTGAATAGGCAATGTGAGAGACGGAGTACCCATGGTTGTCTTCTGCGTTCACAACGGCTCCCCGATTGATCAAAAACGCCAATGAATCATGCCAGTCCTGCAGTGTTAGAGGCTCAATAGAGTTGGAGAAAAAGCTGTGCAGGCAAGTTTTTCCATTGAGAACTCGATCATGAACAGAGCTCCCATTATCTAAGAATAGAAGTAACACTTCGATATTAGTTCGTGAATCGAATGGATTCTTCTCATCACGGCGCCCTTCGTCTTTTGCCTGGCAGGCCGCAAGAAAATGTGTTGAGCCAAGGTGATCTCGTTGCTGTGGATCGATAAAGTGCCCGGCAAGGGTGAAGATGTGATGAAGATGCTTTTGTGTGTTCTAAGGTAGGAAGTTCAGTATGGTTGTTAATCTTAGGTATGAATCGAGACTCTTACTGTTAAGTCGCGCGACAAGATAAAGATAACTGGGATGTAGCGGGAAATGCCCAAGGTTGGATCAGCGCCAGCTTGAAGGAGGGCTTTGAAAACCCTACCCGGGTCGGCCCTGTCAGCGGCAAGATGTAGCGGGGTGGTTCTGCATTAAAGACATTGGTGAGGATCGGATTGCGGCAGTTGTAGAGCGGACTCAACCGTACTCGCCAATGCCACCGTTTGCCGCGATCTCGTCAATATCGAATCCATACTTGATCGCAAACTCGCAAATCCCAATCTGTCCAGCCCGGGCGCCGTGCTGAACGAAAATTGATGTGAGCGGTCCTGCAAACAGTGAGGGAGTGAAGCATGGGGACACGCATGAAGTATAGACCAGCCATTCTCGTCTCGGTCCTGAAGGCTTGCCTGACCGCTTCCAATAAGGTCAAGGATGGCTTGAATATTTCCTTCTGCAGCCAACGCGAAGATTGGCGAGTCGTTGGCAACGATGTTGTGGACAGCCAATTTTGGAATGATTGTCAAGTAGCTGCTAGGATTGATCTGAGTTTGGTTGACAGATATGACGAGGTTGGACTTCTTTCCGGGGAGCTGAAAGACAACCTTTGCGGCGAAATCCCTGGTCCTTTCGCAACCTGAGTTATCACGGGGTTGCTTCGTCCTGCGGTTTGCATGTAGCGTCAAGAGGTTGCCACCTGTCATCTCAATCACCTTGCGCTTCCGGTCCTGTCGTAACATCACTCCCGGGCCACTCTCTGAGATGGCCTGGGGTGAGCCTACACTGAATTAGACTAGAAAGGCATCTGGGCTGAAAGGAATCCTACTGGTGCTGTTGATAGCAATCTTAGGCGCAGAGATCAGAACGTTGCGGACGATCTCCAACTCTCTGGAGACATCAGAAGCAGGCTCATGACAGTCTGCATCGCAGTGGCAGTTGCCGGCTTCTGACTCCGTGCCCTCAGCTGACTGTAGGAGAGCTTCAAGATCCTTGATCATATGCCGTGCATCGTCCGTTTCGATGATGTCTTCCTCTCCACCAATGGACTCGACAAGTCCAGCGATGCATTGCTCAAGCTCCAGGCGAACGGTAGGGGCTTCTAGATGGTTGCTAGTTGCGGTCCTGTCAACGGGCAAGGGTATTGCTTGGGTAACAGCAGTGGCTGGGCTTAGGCCGGCGGTGAGATGCGACACTTGATCCTTAATCTGATGTAGGACGGCGGTGATTTCGGACAACTGGCTTGGTGATGCTGACATATGCACGGTCTGTACGTGCGACACGTTGAGATGAAGGCTCAGTATCAAGAAATGGCTGTGGATCTGGCTCTGCATCTGTATGAGGTCTTTGTCTTTGAAGGAGGTTTTCAGCTTCTTCCAGAACTTGCCGACGCGTCGGTCTGCGGGTGAGATGTGCAGGCCCCGAATCTTCACCTTGATGGCGTCCATGTCTGGCCGCATCGACTCGCCGCCAACTCCAGAGACTTCGCGCTTTGCTCGTCTACAGTATCACAGTTTAGGTTTGATAGCCGCTCCAAGATGTCCTGCAGCTGGGCGATGTTGCTGACGAGATGATGAAGGCTTTGCGGGCCATCCTTAACGGCCGAGAACACCTGGTAGATGGCCTTGGCTGATTGGAAAGCGAGTGCCACGAAGGGCAAGACGCTGGCGCCTACAGCGAGCGGCTCCATCGAGGATCATGAAGTTGGAAATGAAGCAATGAAAGGGTTGAGGAGAAGCCGATGGCTTGGGCGGATTCTCCGATGTACGATGTGAGAGGAAATTTCAGCAAGTGTCTGGCGCGTCTGGGGCGGATGGAATTGAGCGGTGAGAAGGTTTAATCTGAATCACGCGACACTTGGAGAAGAGGTACGCGGCAAGGCAGATTGCAACCTCCCTGCTCGGAGCAAACCGGCAGCATACTCAGGCGCTCTTGGGCCGGCATAAATCGGGCGGGTGAGACGGGAGTTTCCAGCCAATCGTCGGTTGATGCAGCGAATCAGGAATTCAATTCTCTGCACCTCTTCACCAAGCTCCTTCCCTAGATCTCATTGGACAATGCGATTGTGGTGTTGACACTGACAAGAGATGCGAGAAAACCGGCCCCAATACTTGGGGCTATGGCGGCTTTCTCTCCCGGAGCCGGGTCCTAGTCAAAAACACCAATGACGTCAGGTTAACGCAGGGGTTTTGCGTTGTAAAAGAACTTTTTCCGCAGGTTACACCTTCTGGCTTCCTGACTATATATATATCACAAAAGGCCTCCGTGGGAGGCTTCATCAAGACACAACCCGAGCTCTTGAGGAGTGGTCTCAGCAATATGAAGACAGCGAATGCTCTGAGGTTTTTCTTTGCATGAGGGACATTCTGGGCGAGGAGCATCCGGGCGCTCCAAAGTTTTTCGAGCTAGTGCGGTAATATCTTGAGCGTGAGGAGCATTGGCAGTCCCACAAGTTCCTAGATAAACATCTTGGAGTTCAACATTCCGCGACTGAACACGCGAAGCGGGATGCGGTGGCCCACCAACGGCTTCAGGACGCAGCCAAGGACTTCGGAAGGCTGAGGTTCTGATGGGTGTGAACTATGCAACAGTCCCTGCTGTTCAGCTACCTGGTGGGGTCCTCTAATTGGTTTCAACATGGTGTGGGAAGTGAGCCTCAGAACTCAGACTACATCCAACTGCTCCCTTGTCTCCCTCACCCCACCCTTCTGCACCGTCTCTTCAGACCGCCCCGCACTCTCCCCAGCCTGGAAATACACTGGTCCCTCAACCGCCCTCTCAACAACGGTATCCTTCTCAATCCCACCACCCTCCCGTCCCCTGACAAAACCCACCTCCCCACTGCTAATCGACACCCCCCATCTACCCAACACCCGTTCCAAGGGGCCCTTAAGTGACGGTCCGCAGGCGGCCATAACAGCCAGTATCTGCTCAGCCATGGTCCACGTCGCAATACTGACAGCCAACGCCCACGAGTCCGTCCTCTGGTCATCCCACTCCCGCACAATCACCGCCTTGACGATACACGCCGTGCTCGCCAACAGCCCCAGAGCCATGAGCCCGCAAACAAGCACACGTTCTCGCAGCGGGCGGTGTAGTTTCCATAGTACCACCATTGGTGCAAGAGACAACGTCACGTCGGTGGTGATGTTTACTGCTGATCCAACGTTGGATGCGATACGGGATGTGTTTGCGCCGAGACACTTTGCTGTTGGTAGGAGGGAAAAATCCCAGATTGCGGCGAGGGGTTGGCAGACGAGAAAGGCGTAGACGGTGTTGCCGATGAAGTAGGCTGCTTGGAGGGCTGTGATGATGTAGAGGAAGGCAACCCAAGTTCTGTTGACGGGGATGCGGAGGAGAGTGAGGGCGACGGAGAGTTTGATGCACGTCATGGAGGCGCCCCAGACCGGAATGGCGAGGTAGGACAGTTTCATGGCGTTGGTTGCAACGGGCAGGGAGATGGTGCGTGGTGTAGGGAAGATTTCGGATTGGAGAAAGATGTAGTCTGTTATGGTGAGGCAGAAGCCAAGGATGATAAAGTAGTCGGCGGCGTCGAGGCGGTAGGCTGGTCGGAGGCGGAGGTAAAGACGGGTGAAAAAAGGGATCGAGGTGAGGCAAAGGAGAGTGATGATGACGCCCATGTGGATTTGGGAGAGGAGGGCTGCTCGCGGGGAGATGGGGATTTGGATCTCGGGGGTCGACATTTTGGTGGCGAGCTGCTGTCTTGATGAGCAGAGCAGGACCCTGAACTGCCAGAATGAGGTCGAGATAACCTTGCGGATCATGAACTAGCAAACGGTGGACGGGAGGGACTTAACTACCTGCCTTCGGTTTGGACTGTCCCGAGTCCAAGGAACCACGGACTCGGACCTCTTTCGTGCAGGAAATTGTCTTGGTTTTGTCGATGAGATTGGTCGACGAAAACGCCACAGGAACGCGGCATCGAGTGAAAATCCGGGGAAGGGAATGAGCAGACGCCACTCTCGTAAAAATGCCTGAAAGAGGAAAGGCATTCGCATGGCGTGAGGAGACGGAATGTGGAGGGTTGTCTCAAAAAGACATGACTCGGGGCCTTTCGCGATTGAAATTGATGAGGGGGTTGAAGTTGAATGGCAAGTGGTGGAAAAAGAGTCCGTCTAGACTGTACAAAAAAAGCCATATGCTTGTTCCACAAACACAACATCAAATCGTTCAAAGCTGCAATATTTTTTTGGAGGGCATATAATATAATTCTCAACACAGTAAATCAACATTTATGGGACATAAAGCATTTCAAATTCCTATAACATATATATTTAGGCCCTTTTTGTAAAGAAGCACACCTTCCTTAATTTCTCGTGGGTGTTTTTTTTCTTGTAGGATGCGTCCTGGCAATCGAACTTTACGCTCGCGCCACTTGAGTGAAGCATCTTTCGGGGGTTAGTCACCTGCTGGCAGCTGCGTGCCTGACGGGGGTGCAATGAACCCCTGCAAGATGAGCGATGTCAGCGTTTGCTGCGACGCGCTGCGCCTTCCGCAAGGCAAACCAACAGCTTCACTCCAGCCGTCGGGGCACGATCTCGACTGCCTTCAAAAACCGACGCATTGCGAGGGGCAACTTGGCTCACCGTCTTTCGACAACCAACTCGACGACAACATCATCATCACATCAATCACGCCATGGCCACTCCAACATTCCTTCTCTTCCCTCAACTTCCGGCTGAGTTGCGGCACGAGATTTACCTCTTAGCAACACAACCACGCTTTGTCGAACTCCGAGTCTAGTCTCATGAGCTCACCGCAGAGGAAAAAGAAAACGATGTCGATGAGCTCAAAGTCTTTACCGCCAACATGGTACCCTGGAACCTTCAACTCGATCCTTCTCTCGCCAACTTTGCCCGCGAATGGCGCAAGGTAGTTCGCATCCAAGAGCCAGACCGCACGTCCTAGGCCTTCCGCCCTCGACACCCATCCAGCGCCATCCAGACCCGCCTCACCTCATACGGCTTCACCACCAGCAAACCGCTTCCCCAGCCCTGGGAACCAACGCCGCAGCATCCGTCAATCCCAACCCATCTCCTCCACGGACAGCCCCGGGCCGCCTGGCAAATGACGCGCCGCCACGCGCTATATAGCGCAGCACCCATCCCGCCACTCCTGCACACATGTGCCGAGTCCCGCGCCGTATTGATCAAGGACGGCTACGAACTCGCGTTCAAGACGCGCAGTTGCGGACCCCGCACATGGTTCCACTTTGGCAGAGACACGCTCTACCTCTTAAATCTCTCCCTCGAGTGGAACAGCTTCTTTCACGACAATAGACCACGGGACAAGCTCGCCAGCTGGGACTTTCACCCCGAAGATATGGTGCGCGTGCGCCGCTGGCACTTGCGGACATTATGCCAGGCTTGGCGTGGCACCCGAGATCGCGAACGCTTCGGCTGTTTCACAACACGGAACAGTTGTTTTTGGTGAAGATTCATGTCGGACTTGACGTCGTGGGAATAAGGGAAGATATAGAAGTCGCTCTACGGAGGAGGCAAGACAGGGTATGGGAGTGGCTCCAGTGCGATGAGGCCGATGTCGCATTGGACTTTTACGCGTCGCGGCTTGGGAGAGGGATGACATGGAGCAATAAGTGGACGGTGCCCATCAAGCCAGATGTCTCACAGCTCCGGTATTGGACTGAAATGTATGATTGGAAGTCGGCGGGGTTTATAAGGGGTCATACTGAAAAGATGGCGGATAGCCTGAGGGCGGAGCGAAAGCGGACACTTCAACGCGAAGGCGGGGCGGCGGAGAGCTGGAATGTGCCACCGATTCAGTTTGTCGTTCTTGGGACGCTGCCTCTGCTCCGAGAGATACACGAGGCCAGGGAGAGATATAGACTGACGCTAGAAGAGGAGAGGAAGGACGAAGGTGGTGTTGCACCGTTGAGTTGAGTTGAGAATCAGATGTGAAAAGGTCACCATATGCTGTTTTTCTAGACAGGACCTCGGGATCTATTGGGTATACAAATCTATTTTCTATGGCGAAAGGAAGGCTATAGTCTAGTTTACCTCTCCACATGTCCTTCGGGGCCGTCCTCACTGTATCGATGAAATTGCCTCACCTCCCTCCCAAGCCGCGTCCCGTCCCACCACCTAATCCACGCCCAAGTCCACCTCCTACTCCTCCACGTCCAAGACCACCACCGAGAGTTGCCGTCCCAAATCCATTCTCTCCCCTCTCAGCCCGCTCAACCTCAGACCCAGCCAACTGCTCCCCAGACCCCATCTGACCAAGTTGTATCCCCTGCAACTTATCCCTGATCCTATCCTTCAACTTCTTCTTAGCAGGGCGATCGTCAACCCAGTCCCTCCCCCCGCATGTCTTGATCCTAAAATGCCCAAGGTACATAAACATCCCAAGCACGATATACTCCGGCACCAACGCCATCAGCGCAAAAGCAGTAGCCGACCCAAACAGCGAACTCCACATCGACGTGGTGATGTTATTCCCCGTTGCCTCGAACACACCGATGATACCGTAGGCTGTGCGTAGCGCCAGGGGCGGCGCGGAGAGGAGCATGTAGCGGAGGTACTATCGATATCAGCATCAGCATCGTACCGTATCGTTCCATCAACGGAGAACGTGAGAGAGAATGCAAACAGGGAATGTGAAAAGTAATGTGACAGAGAAACAAACATACAGTGTGATGATCCTCCCTGATCTCGTTCCGTCTGAGAAAATACAAATACCTGCATATCAGCGTCAGCAACACAAACACGGCGAGGAACTCGAAATACGCGATTTTCGACAGCCTTGTTTGCGAATCGGCTTCTCCGGGTTTACCAGTCATACCGCCTGCTGAACCGAGCAGCCCGGCGGCAACGAGGATGAGGATACCGCAGATCTTTTGGATTTTGCTGAGGCGATCGTCGTGCGGGAAGTTGGCGGTTGAGCTGCAATTTTCCAAGTTAGCAAGCGTGATGAAGGGAGAAGGGGGACGGGGAGGTACTGACACCAGGGCCGAGAGACGGTTGAATGCAGTGAGGAGCGGGACGAGGCCGATGTTGAGGAGGACGTAGGTTGCTTTGATGAGCGGGATGTTTTGTCGATCGTTTTGGTAGGCGATTACGAGGGCGCCGCCGGCTAGACGGACTGGAGTTTCAGGTTAGAGACTGTTGTTTTTGGGGGAGGGGGGGATTTTGAGGAGGAGCTTACCCATGGCAAAGACCATGAGGGGGTACCAGGCCATTTTGGGGCCGTATTTCCAGCAGCGGATGCCAATGTAGGTCATGTAGATGGTGGCGGGGATGTAAAAGATGATTTGGGCGATGCCCAATGCTGTGTGTTGGTTCATGCCTTTGAATTTTGTTCGAGCTGGCTAGCTCGATATCTCTCGTCGGCAGGGTGGGCGATTGAGGCCGGGTTGGGTGCAATGTGACAGGAAGACTATGCCAAAATGAAAGGATTGACGCCTTGGGACCCTCTACATATACTGATTCAAACGAGGTTCAAAACACAAATCTCCTGGGTCCCTGGGTGCGCATCCGTCAGGCTCCCTCCCGTCAAATCACTCATGACGTCCCGGATATAACGTATCTCCAAACCAAGCCATCATAAATACGCGTCTTCAAGTCTTCGATCTCTCTTTTATCGTTCGAAATATGATTGATTCATCATTTGGCACCGCCGAAAATGGCTCTCATTCGCCCAGATACGCCAAGCCCCAGCCGCCGCGCCATCCCCAGCGAGCGCCTCACAAGTGCATGAAATGCTTGTTTTGCGGCACAGAAGCTTGTCTCTGAATGGACGTTGGCTTGGCGCCCTCCCTGTGTAACATTGACAAAGGATGAAGACGGGACGGTTCATGTCACACAGGGTCACCACCCAGCATAACTGCCTGAAAGGGCAGGTAGGTCGGTACCTCAGTCCACCGCTCCTGTGCCGCGCGTTTGCGGGAGAGAGCATGCGACTCGTCATGCCCCGTATCTTGAGACCTCGGTGACGCACGCGTCGCCCCAGACTGGCACTGCGCATATGATTCTGCCGCGCACGGGCGTTGCTCCCAAGCGAGCACACCTGAAATATTTCATTGGGCTACCTCCTGAGCTTTGAGCCCGATCGAGGGTTTCTCGTCAAGAGAATGCGGCTGTGTTGATCGTCTTGCGGTGGTAACAATGACGACAACAATGCTACATAATGTATCAGTACAGATCAATCGCATGTATCATCGCACTACCTTGGCAAATCTTTGATAAAATAAACGGCACAGACAAAACAAGTCGAAGATACATGGAGCGAATCCAAGATTCCAATGCATCACTCATAGTTTCATACCTAATTACTACCTAAAACGCTTTTAACAAGGCTTTGGGTTTTTCTCTTGACCCCTATCCGGATTTTTTTATACCTAGCTGGGCTGCTTGAAGTGGCATCAGCTGAGTTTAGTGCGCCGTTTTTCCTGTTACCCACTTCCCTTGCTTAGGTGGTTCCCTTGCCGACCCTACCAACAAGCCAAATACCAAGTCACATTCAAGTGCCACCAGCGTCGTCACCGTGAACCCGAGGATTCCTCTCAACATCAATCTCCGTCTTCTTTCCGCTCTCGCCCAGTAAAGTGAACGAAGGGAACCAGGAGAGCTCCTTTCTATGCTTCCACAGATACTCAGTCTTCTTCTTCGTTGCCTGCCGGCCGTGGTCCCATCTCCGCTTGACGGGATTTGTGAACAGTCGCCAAAAGAACCGGATAATGGAGACCAAGACATAGGGCGAACAGGACCGTGCCTCCGAGAAGACCGCCAAGGAGCCGGTAGAAGGCTGTCGAGCTGGTGTCGTTGAGAATGGGATTGTTGCTCATGCCGAAGATGCCCTGTGGGTTTGAAATCAGTGGATTAGAAAGTTTGAGAGCGAAGGAAAGACATACTACGACGAGTGCCGGGCCTAAATAAATGATGGTGAGCCATGTGAGCATGCTGGTGTTTTCGTTCTGCTCAACACCTAGGACTGAAGTGATCTGATAAATGTTAGTGAGATAGAGAAGTGAAAGGAAGAGAGATGGGACATACACCCTCGCGGAGCTTGTAGCCTTGCTCCACACGCTGCTGGACAAAGTGGTATGCCGTCTCCAAGCGCTTGAACTTCTTCTCGAGTTCCTCGTCCATTTTCGATGCTGCGCTCTTCATATCTTCATGGCGAATTGCTGCACCCTGCGTGTAACTGTCAGCCTACGGTTCATGACGAGTATGTGCGTTCCCGTGTAAGGTAGGCATCGCTTACGTTCTCAAGCAGCTTGTTCATCTTTTCCCTCCCTTTCTTGACTTCATCGATGGCCTTTTCCAGCATGTCGCGAAACGAACGAAGCGATTCATAACCCCAAAGCATCTGCTTCAACTTCTTGAGGGCCCGATCCGATTTCTCCCGCTCCATACCATTTAGCAAGACTTTTCATCGGAATCCATTACTCCATCAATCTCGCGCATGAAATCATCACACTCCTTGGCCAAAGCAAGACATATGTAGCCCATAAACATCAAGAAAACCGGCGACCTGGCAGCGTCTTGCTGATGGATGAACATTTGCAAAATTCTCGAGGCCTCCTCGGTGTATTCCTTGACTTGCTCTTCATCGAATAGCTCGCAGATAATCGTGCATGTCCAACTCCGCCCCATGGCATCTCCGGTGATAGCCAGCGAGACCGATAGCTCATGGATCTTGTTGAGCTCATGTGTGTTCCACAGCAGGATAGCCGGACCCGGTCGATCATCGTGGACGCCAAGGGGCGGGAAGTCTCGATCATTGTCACGCTCCTCAACTGCATTGGTTAACTTGTGCCCCTTGTCAACAGGAATAGGTTCCGGCGCGTAACCGAACACTGAAGTTTTTAATAAGACTTTTGCTGAATCCATTAACATCTTGGAAGGCTCTTTCCACAAAAACTTTATTCCTTCAATATAGCCAATGGACAATAAGGAAGGCTACTCTATAGATAATATATCTTCACCGGCTCTTCTCGCACTAGCAGCATGCACGCGGATGGGACCGGGTTTGAAAGTATCGAAGGATCTGATGGATGAAAATACCCCAGCCCCAAATTGGCAAACCAGGGCAAAACCAGCACAGAATCAGCGAAGAGCCAGGGAAAAGTGGTGTCCAATAACAATGGTACTTTGCCTTATAAAGGGGAATGGGAAATTGAAGCAATTATCGGCGAGGAATTGGTCGACGGCACAATCCGCTATATTGTTACCCATCCATATCCCTAAGCTTCGTGTAATTCTCTTCAAAAACAGTTGATCCAAAGTCAAAGTCACCCCTGACCAGGACCCTCCCCTGCAACACTCTCCACCTCTGCAGTCGAAACCCCTCCCGGCGCCCCAGACTCCAACTCCACACCGCCGCAATCGTCCAAAACCTTGGCCATACAGCGCCACAGCCTCGCATCTGCTACAAACCGTGGATTCATAGACGATGCCAACGCCACCTTCTGCGCCAACGCTCGCCTCTGGGCACCACATACGTCATAATATCTCTTTTCCCGCTCCTGTATATCACTTTCAGGCTCATCATCGGCTGCCAGCTCATCAGCCAGGGCAACCGCATTTGGAGCTGCGGCTCGCGTCACCAGGGCAGTGGCCAAGCCACGTTCGCCGATGTCCCCTTGGTCGTCTTCATCTCTCCGAGCCTGAGCGAGCAGGTAGAGGGCCTGGAGGTGGTTGTAGTCTTGCAGGGCATCTTGATTGACCAAGCGCATGAATCGGGAGATCATCTGACCGCGTTTCCAGTCGTCGGGACTGAGTGCGTGCTTCCTACTGCTTCGTTCATTCTCGGCTTCAAAGCCTGTTCGGAAGGCATTGGTAAGGGGCTCGTCCAGCACCAAGTCCCGAGGGTGAGGCAGGCCTGGCGTGGAAAGCAGCTGGACGGGGGGAGCGGTGGAGCAGAAGGCCCAGTCGATGATGCAAGTGATGTTCATGTCGTCATCGATGAAGAGGTTCTGAGTACTGATGTCGTGATGGTAAAGGGGGAAGCCAGGGGCCGATGAGCACGCGGAAGGATTGATCATGTTGGGGATGACTGTGTCCTGGAGGAGCTCGCTGGCGAGACAGTACTGGAATCGGTTCGCGCTGGACTCGGCTAGCCCACCGATGGTCACGAAGTCGTTCCAGCGGTCCGTTGCAGCGTGGTACTCAGCGAAGTCCGAATACTCCTGCGGCACGGGTAGCGGAGCGCGTAAGACGTGATACCCCATGGGCAGCTGCTCGGCGTGGAGGCGAAGGGCGGCAGCCAGGGAGACGAAGTACTCCGATTCGCTGTGAAAGGGGTCGCGTTCTATGTCCTCGATTATCCCCCGGTCTTCGAAAATATGCCCCGGAGAGAGGCATTCACCCACGTAGTATCCTTCGTCGCCTTCCAAGAGAGATCCGATTGTCGGAAAGCGGAGATCAAACAACTGGCGGGCGAAACGTCCAAGTTGGTGCATGATCTTCACCTTCTCTTCGTCGGTCACGGGTCGGCCTGCTCTGCGGGGCCCGGGTTGTTCATGTGGGTGCGTTTGCCAGTTGTACTTGGAGAGTGGTTCTCCAGGGGCTTTGCTCATGAGAATGAAGGGAATCCCGATGTCATTGCCATGGGTAGAGCTTGCAACGATCAGCCCAAGATACGGAAGAACGCTTCGAAAAGGCATACCTGTAGTGAAAGACCTCCGGGACAGGTATGGTAGTGTGCTTTCGGACGTATTTGAGGGTAGCTGCCTCGCTGGCTAGGAGGCGCTCGGTGATGTTTCCAGGTGGAGCATGCGATGCGCTGGGGGCCCGAAACACCCACTCAACTCCATCATCAAAGGAAAGAAATATCGCAAAGTTATATGCGCCTGCTTTGGGGGTTTGGGAGGCGTCGCAGGTGCACGGGCAACCTCGAAGGCGCTCTGCCAGCTGAATGAGGTTGCCGAGATCGAAGTCTGCGTAGAAAAATACCTCTGGCTTTTTGCCCATCGCAGAGTTAGTTGGTATTATGAATGGTCGGAAATTGCCACCGGGGCGTGATTGTGGATGCGTTTGTCGGTTTGGGCTGGGAGCGTTCGGGTGGTGGAGTATAGGACAGAAATCTCTTGTCCTCTCCCCCCGGAGAGTGCGAAGATGCTTTGTTTGTATTGGCAAGAGGATGATAAGTTCGAACAGGACGGGGCCTTTGAGGTTCGCGGGGCACCAACAGGTCGGCCAAGTGTGGGTCAGCAAGCTGGTTTACCCAATAGAACGGCGGAGTGCCCTATTTTCCATGTTTGACTCCAACGGCCCGTCTAAGGCCCTGAAATTTCTGGGGTCTGTCCCGAGCGCTAATGGCGGGCGTTTCACAGGCACTAGCTGGGTCCATTTGGGCTTGACGCGGCCCTTTGCCGCCGTTTGTCACCAACGTGCTACCAACATGCCACCAACATGCCCCCAAACTTACAAAGCTGAGTTTAGAGTCAACGGCTGTAATATCCCTCGTAACCATACGTCAAAAAACGACGTCCCCTGAGACGAAGAAGTCTTGGCCACCCTCTGTTGGTTATCTGGTGCTTCCCGGGTCTGGGGCAAACATGACCTCTTGGATCCTCAACCCTGCTACGGAAGGGTGTTAGCCGTCCGTCGTCCCAAAAGAGAAACAAAACCAAGCGCCCTGACTTCCATTTCTAGCCCATTTAGGACTTGCCCGGGGATAATTTGGGCAGCATCGAGACCAAGATAGACAGGATAGCCGTTTTGTGTCGCCGCCCCTATCTCAGAAGTACCACCCGGACCAACAAGCCGTGGTTTTATGCAAGGGTCAACCCGTGATTCCATCGTGGCATGGATAGGGTGCCGCAACAACCTCGCACATAAGACGCAAGGGTCTTTTTGTGTATCGGAGCATTGCAACTCGGTTTTACGGCCATAGAAACACAAAGACACACACAGGCGGGCGATCAAGGCCCGCAGACCGTCGTCAGAGCTGTTGCCGAGGTCATTGATGGATGTTTCCCACATTTACGAGGGTATTGATCAGCTGAAATTATGATCTATCTCCATGTCTATCAATTCTCGTCAAGAAACCTCCTTAATACATCCTCAACTCGCCTAAATAGCACCTCTCTCCTTCTTTGTATATGCGCACTATCCTCATTGGCAAGCGTCTCTCTCCCGTAGCGTGCCACGTTATTCGAGATTAGCAGGAGATACCCAAAGCCTGTATTCTGCTCCCGAGATGCCAACGCCATGTGTCCGACCTCGCAGTCGACCCAGTCGCACTTCGGCTGCCACTCAGCCAGCCACGCGGCCGATTCTAACAGGGGTGACATGACTGTGACAATATCACCCCTCAGTACGCCTTCAGCCTCACTCGCGGCCGGGTTCAAGACATTATCCCAGCTCGTCAGCTCGCTGCCCAAATAGCTGTTGCTCCCAGTAACCAACAACGCGTTTGGTGGGTCACCAAGCCGGAGAGAGCCGGCTTTGCCAACATAAATGACGCATCTAGCGCCATTCAGCTCCTTCAGTGACCGGACAAGCTCACGCGAAGCGTCACCCCAAAGGCTCGCCATACACTCTAGAAAGGCAATAGTGCTGCCACTCGGCAATGTCCGTTTCTGCCAGGCAAACAACTTTTCCTTCCCATCCTCTATCCCAGTCTCCCAATCATCACCCACAAGCCCAGAAAGCTGGAAAACGTATCCAACAACAACCACATCGACCTTGCCCATTTCCTTCAGATTTGACTCCAAAAAGGGCGTCTGAAGCTGATGATTCGTCGGCAAGATATATCGAACAGGAGCCGGGTCTCTTCCAACAAGAGAAAACCAAGTTGCTATGAGCCCGGCATAGTGCTGTACATATGCAGCACTCGGGAAACAGTTGACGAGTATGACATTCTCCCCATCGACACGCGACCGAGTAACAGTCGGGCGATGCCAATTGAACCGATTCCCTCATTTCTCCGAGTCTGGTGGCGCCGGACAGGATCGACGGGCACTCCGAAACAAGTCATCTTGTGCTTCGACATGCTAAACAAGACGCAGACGGAGATCAAAAAGCAATTCCGGGAATCAACGACCGACTGGCTCAACTGTCCCCTGGGAGTCTACTCCATCCTGGCCAGTGCCGTGGTCTCACGCTTTGACACGGCGTTGTGGGGATTCCGCAAACCCGTTCGGACCATTGAAAAGGTTCGGTCTCTTCTGCCTTGCTTCGTTACTTCGTGTACAAGTTAGGAGATGGATGCTAACCCCGTCTCAACCAGGAACGGGAACCGCCTGACACGCTTTTCGACGACCCCAAATTAGACCCCGACGACAAATCCGAGCCGGAATCCGCCGATGAAAGACGCTACCAGTACACGCGCCAGCGCTACTTCAAGATGCACGACCTCGCACGACACATCATCCACGAAACCGAAATCCTCAACGTTGCAGCAAGAACACTGACCGCCATTTTGGGAACACAAAACGAAGTATGCGAGGGCAAAAAGGACATGCTCCTGTGTGCCCAGAGCCACAGGAGCGTCGAGGTTGCCGAACAGCAGATCCAGAACCTCAGTCTGCGAGCTGGGGCTTTTGAGAAGAGGTTGGAGAACGAGATCAAACTGGTGAGTTATTATATCGCATTGGCAGGTTTGTGGCTTTTAACAGTCGATTACCTAGGCTTTCAACCTTTCGGCTGCCGAGGACAACAAGACGTCCAAGGGTATCCTCGAGGAGAACAGAAGTGATAGTAAGGAGTTGACAAAGCTCGTGTCTTCGCTCACCATGATCTTTCTCCCTGCTTCCTTCGTTTCGGTGGGTTCACCTCCAAAACACGTTCTGCTCTCTGCTTTGGATGAGTGTTGACTATTGGGCAAGGGTTTCTTCGGCATGAACTTTCTCGACTACGAAGGCGCAACTATCCAAGTATCAACCAGCCTTTGGATGTTCTTCGCAACGGCCATCCCGTTGACAATCCTGGCCGTTGCGTTGTGGCAGATTTTCTCCAGACGGCACCGTGAACAACAGGCAGCACAGCGGGACATCGAATCCTATGAAAAAGGAAAGATCCGGCGGCGAACGAGCACTGCTATCCGGTAAAGCAAAGGCGATTTCTAGTCAATCACACAAGTAAATGGGCGATGAGCGGAGGGTGCGGGACATATGGGAGCCCTGGAATGCTTTGTTTGATAAAGCATCATGCGTCCCTTCAAGATCGACACGGGAACTACTAAACTTGTCCTCCCACTATCGAGAGACGATCACTAATTCTATCGAGTTCGGCCTCGAAGCAAAACGCCGTGATCTTATGAACTTGACGAAAATCTTTCACCACTCAACTCGTAGGAATTTATCTCCCTATTGCGATGACCTTTGTGGTAAGCGTGAGATTTGCCGTGACATGTTTCTCAACTGTTTCAATCGGCCAGGATCCCGAAAGATCCAGATAAAGAGCCCTCCAAACATATATGTGCCTCCCGAAATTGATACGGTGGTTATGATGAACCAGGACAGCTGGTCGGGGTCACCCCCATCGAATAGATCCAGGGCAAAGAGAGCCTAACAGGACACAAGGAATATTGTTAAAAATATCCAAAAAAAAAAAAAAAAAAAAAAAAAAAAAAAAAAAAAGAGTGAAGGGGGCGACCCGGATGAGTCGGACTACCTCAAACTTACTGCAGCAAAACTTAGCGGTTGGTAGAAAAGAGTCACAACCGAGACTGCCAAAGTGTAATATAACGTAGCAGTTGTCTTCGCCGCCTCCCGGAATATTGTAGTGCCAGAGATCTAAACCCAAGAGTTCCAAGTATGAGCATATGGATTGTGTCCATGGATTAAGATAGCCGGATGCGGAGCTCGCCTTGTCTTGAATCATTTTGACTTTTTCCTCTTTCCTTCTGATGCGGACTAAAAGTGCAGTTCCCATGCGTCTCTGATGCGACAATACGCTCTCCCAGTTGCCCTTCGCCGTCTTGATGAGGTGGTCCCGGCGGGCTTGACAGACTTCTGGGGAGGGCAAAAAGGTCGGAAATGCGTTTGTGGCCTCTGGGCGGAAATAGAGCCGCTCCGCGTCTTCGACTACCCGGCATAGATCATCCATGCTTTCTTGAATCCATTCGCGTGCGGTGGAAAGAATACCAGCAGCACCACAGTACAATTCGAATCGCTCGCGATCGATCGATCGCACTAAACTGTGGGACATCCAGAGACTTCCCATTCCTGTTTGGATGAGTGTACCTATCGCTAACGTCGGCAGCGAGGGCGACATCAACTTCGTCGAGTAGACGAATCCATTGTGCTTCCCACTCGAAGAAACGAGCAAATTCTGAAAGCGAACGCCGCAAGCCCCGTTGCGCGGGCCGAAGGGAGGATGTTGACTGCTGTCCAAGCATCGGCGTCGTCCAATTGCCCAAGTTCTTGCAAGCTTGTGAAAGAATCAGCTACCGTGACCAGAGAAAACACAGGCAAATCCACCTCCCAAGTAGATTTGAGGCCAATGGAGCAGCGGGTCTCGCAGAATGCAAACGCTCGTTGATTGGGGAGAACCAATGTCTTGGATGTTCTCGTCAGACCAGAGGGAAGGAACCTCAAGAGCCGTGGTGCTGTGAGTATATGCGTGTGGTATTGAAGGGAAATGTCCTCCCGTTGGGGGGGGTTTGAACGCCGATATCCCGGCACACTCGGTCGTACCACTCCCCCAGCACCGTCGATCCATTCCCCAGGTTCCTGCAAACTGTTCCCAGAAGGCGAACGCCACAAGACGCCTCGATGAGTCTCTCGGCGTGCCGTTCTGATTGGTTTCGAGTAAATCACGGTCGTTGCATAGCTGGTAAACAATGATAGGAGATATTTGTTCAAAATCGAGACCAGCTACCCCGATGTTCCTACACAGAAACATCAGCCTCAACCATGACAAATGGGTATCGCGCTAGCTAATAAGTAAGTTTGCGCCGCCTCAGGGCAAGCAGGCACCCGAGTTTGGTCACTTACCACTCTCTCCCGAAGCGTTGGCTTGCCCAAGGACAGGACAAGGATTGCCCTTCCTCCTTCTGGAACTTACCGCCACGCCGCTGTTAGCCAACATACAACGTGCGTGTCCTAGGTTTCTAGTATGAATGTGCTTACAATATGCTCCTTGATCTCGACTTTGTTCAACTGAGGGGAAACATGAATTTGACGTCCGGTGTTGTTCGGATGTTGTGGATCGCCACCAGCCGTATCATCCCGGATGCTCGCATCTACGATCGCAAGTTTGCTCACACGGCCATCGTGATCGTAACCGAATTCGTCGTACTCAATAGGCATATTGCCGTGCAGTGACTTAGTGGTGTCGATAGACCACGACAAAACATTCGACAAACCGCGAGGCGCATCACTGTGTCGGTTTACCAAGGGCATATGCCATCGGGGTAAAGATGAAAGTGAATCCCACACCCGCGACCTCAATGACTCTTCTGTCGGCAGCTGTCGAATCTGATAGCCGACCGTTCGCTCTTCGTCATAACGGGTGACGACCGAGCCAGAAGCGTTGCCTGCGTTTTCTGCAGGCAGTGTGGCTGCCATGGCAATCTCGGGCGGTGATGGGTCGCGATTGTGAGATCCGAATGTGTTCCTCTCCGGATATCCGGAGTTTAGCGATAAAGGGTCCCGTGGTGAAGATAGGTAAAGGTTGGTCGAGCCCAGGGATGGGGAGGAGCAAAGGACTCGAGGGTGAGGGGTTTCTTCACCATGGTATTTAAAGACAGCGAGAAAAGTGCCTATGAACACACTCACCAAACCGAACTGGCCGCAGTCACCTTGCAAAAACTGCCTCGGCTGCGGTCTCAGGTCTCATTGGGCACCGGTTGCGCTGGGCCCCCTGCTCAGGCCAGCTGTTTGCCGTACACGTAGACGTGGACACCCTGATTGGGACCAACATCAACCAGGCTTGTCAAGGATTTCTCACACCTCAAATCAGGCAGCTACGAGAACTACCCTACAAGTACAGACCGCCGATGCCATTGTGGCTGAAACCCACCTGGCTGTCCACTGCAACTTTTGTAACAGGTGACAGGCAGGTGCCACTGCACCAACGAACCAAAAGATTCACAATGCTTGATGTCGGGCACCAAGCATGCCTGCCTCACTGCTTTATAAAGCCTGTGAAGCCAGTGTGCGTTACAAAAAGAATTAATATATATTCTTTTAAAAGTATGTAATAAATTCTGTGACGTTCCATGTCTCTACCGGCCTTTGGGTCTTCTTTGCCACTGCAACCCCACTCAAGATTTTGGGGATTGTACTCTGGAGGTGTTTTACCAGACGACGGAGTCAATTGCTTGAACCTAAAGTGCGGGATATTGAGCCTTTTTGGGCAATAGGGCAAGGTTTGGCGATAAGAAAGCACTACAACTACGTTGGGGAGATGACCAGATGGAGATATAGACTGATTTCTGTTCATCCGGTTTTCGTTTCCACACTTCTCATGCAAGGGGACGGTGGAACGCAATAAATGTATCCCAACTCTCGCTGACCCCAAACTACAACCTGTCTACCTAGCTAACCTCGTTGCTTCTTCATGCTCACAAGGCCACGTGAAAGCGTGTACTCGAGTAAATAGACTCTCTAGTCTTCGCTGGTGGTCTCTGGGTAAACCCCAGGGAGCGGGACCCCTGATGTGCTGCTAGTAGAGGACCTCCTTGAATTGGCCGTTCTGGAGGTCGTGTCAGGCGGCGAAGTCTCAGAGGACCACGTTGTGGCTTCTGCGGAAGAGGGCACCGCAGCAGCTTCGACCTCACGCCGGTCACCGCTTGTCTGCTCCCGGAAAGATCCCAAAGTGTTGCGGTAGTTATGGCCGGTCACGGCGGCCGCAGTGCCGGCAGCGGCCAACCCGCCTCTGATGTAGTGACCATTGCGAGGACCAATGTGCGTCGTCGGCCTGAGAGGCTTGTTAACTGTCCGTGTTCCTTGCGGGACTCGACGTGCAAGAGAGTATGTACTCACTGAGTTCCTTGGGCGTGTAAGGACTGCTTGAGGACCCCCTCTGTTCTAGGGAATGTGGCAAGTGATGAGTGCGGTGAGGACGGATAGGGCCAGGATGAGACATCTGAAATGAGGTTGCCAACAGCGTGACACGCTTCAATGATGACATCCAAAGGTTTGACAGCTACCCAAACCGCCCTGCCGTGTGGCATGCCAACAGCCAAATTTGGATATTTTAAGCGAGATTCTCTGCTTTTCCTGCACACTTTCGCAAATAGAAAAGGGTCGATCCAAACTGGAGCGTCAACATCACATGAGGCGGGCGCCGTTATGGTGCGCGGCATGCCAACAAATCCTAGCCCTGCTATTTTGTTGTGTTGGACCCATTACATGTCATCACGAGGATATGGGCGATCCCATACCTCAGAGAGCTAAGTAGGACGCCTCGAGATATCTCTCGCTCTGATATAACTATGACCAATCAACTTTGCGAATTCCAGTGAGGATCTACGAAAAACAGAACCCAGATAGAAACATGAGTAAAATATCATTCAACACTGTCGAGCCAAAAGTAATTGTACCAGCTACCTGGTCTAGCAGAGGCTATATCTGACAAATACACCAGTCCGCCTCCTACTTAATCTCAATCTTATGCGTCCCCTTCTTCTCCATCTTGGGCACCATAATATCCAACACGCCATGATTGAACTTGGCCTCGACCTTATCCTGATCCACTGTAGCAGGGAAGTTGAACACCCGACTGAACTCGCCAAAGCTCCTCTCACTTAGCCAGTACTTGGTCTTCCCCTCCTTGCTACTCTCATCCTTCTTGGAAGCACTCGAAGTATCACCCTTCTTCCCCTCAATCTTCTTCTTATCGCCACTTCCCTCAATCATACCCTTGGCAAGCGACGGATCCCCCTCGGTATGCTCCCGCTCAGCATGACCGCTGACAACAAGCGTCTGCGGATCGGTAAACTCGATATTGACATTCTCGGGCGGGACACCGGGGAGCTCGCCCTGGAGTGTATAGTTCTTTTCGTGCTCGGCGACGTCGAACTTGGGCGTGCACGTCTCGATGGAGGAGGACGACGGGATGATGGAGCTGCCCATGGGCGATGAGATGTGATGCTGGGCGTACTTCTCGAAATCGTCGAGCATGCGGAAGAGGGACGAGAAGCCGGGCGCGCCGTGCTGCATGGAGCGGGGGGTAAAGAGGGACATGTTGGTTGATGAGGCGGAGCGGGAAATGGTCTTGGGAGACGGTGGTGCTGGTACGGGGCAGCGAACAAGCCGTTTTGAATGCGGATCCGGTTGGGAGTGTGCGGCAAAGGCGGATGTTGTTGTGTGAGGACGGGAAAGTAATACACGACTGACCTTGGCGGGAGACAGGAGATTTATAGAGGAGGAAAGGAAAGGGTCGAGTCGATGACGGGGAACATGAGGAAGTGCTCCGCTGAACCTCGTGTTCTGGACTTACTCCATGTGTCCATGTGTTCCGGACCACCTCGTTCGGGTAGCTTAGATGCGGGATATGGCATCATTGTCGACCGTGTGCTCCGAGCTGGGCATGCGGTCAAAGCGGAAATCCACCGGATTCCTCCAAATGACTTCACAACTCTGTAACACTCTGATGAAACCTACAAAGATGAGGTGGCGAAAGGGGTTGGGGACTGTGCCTGGCCAGGTCATCAGTTATGAAAATCGATGCCGGTGAATGGCCTCGGATGGGCGAGCGCACATATGGTTGTGGGGCCTGACTTCACCAAAACAATGCTGTTCTGTTATGATCTATCCAGTGCCGCAGGATGCATTCATAACGAATATCATGGTTACAACTCGCTATGTATCCGTCGTTGACTTTTCCCGTCGACTTGTCCCTGATGCTTCTTCAACCGACCCTGGAGATAATCGAAAGGTAAAATATTGCGTTGTTTGCGCCTGCGGGTTCCTGGGTATCACTAACAATATGTTTATGTGCGCTTTGCACAACGGCACCGAAGCAAAGAAAACGCCCTTCCACCACTCTTCCATCAGGCAAACTGATCTTCCATCAGACTAATGCATTGTTCCGTGCCGCTAAAACAAACCAACGCTGTATCATATTAACCTGCCTGCGCCCGAAGAAGAAAAAAATACCCCTCGTCAATCATATTTCATTTCGCCGACGCCGTAAACCCAATCCCCCAAAGAACTCGTCATCATTTGTCAAAGCCCTCACCGCTCAAAACTTTGGCGGTCGTAATGGCCATCTCAACGCCCTCGTTCAGTGATGGTAGTTGGTCATTTGTGGCTGGTGGGTCTGACTCGGGCGGCTTGTCGGTGTTCGTGGTCTCGTTCGCTGGCCGATGACTTTCGATTGTTACTGCAGGCGATGGCTGGTTCGGTTGCACATTCTCAACTCGACCCGTGATCGCAGGATAATTTGGTTGGGTCTTCTGTTCGCGCGGTGCCGGTGGTTGTTTGGGGACCTCGTTTGCGATGGGTATCTGGGCTCCTATTTGTGGAGGTCGAGCAACTAATGGTTGGACGGGCGGAAGTTCAAAGAGCCTTGATCGTGCGAGCTCACGGCTAGCGTTTATCCTGTAATCCGTCGCCCTCAATAGCCATTTGCAGAGAACTCTGATCAGATGTTTTTTCTCAACCGGCTTGGGGATGTAGTCGTCCATGCCATGCTCGAGGCAATTCTCCTTGTCGCCCTTGAGCGCGTAGGCGGTCATGGCGACAATTGGGATACGTATCCCAGCTTCTCGGATCTTGACTGTAGCTTCGTGGCCGTCGAGAATTGGCATGTTGATATCCATGAGCACGAGGTCAAACGCCGCAGGCTTGCCCCGCAACATGTTGACTGCTTCGGACCCGTTGGCAGCAAGCGAGATGTTCTTGAAACCGAGCGACCGGAGCATGCCGATCATGACTTTCTGGTTGATGATGTTGTCCTCCGCCAAGAGTAGACTCTTTGCTGACGAAATCCTGGCAAGCTCGTTCTGAAGATCCGGCAACGAAGTGTCCGGGAGAGCAATGGGCGATCCCTCTCTACCGGGAATCTTGTGCTTCCAATCCTGGATCTGCTCCAAGCTCTTGATCTTTTTGAACCGCGCCGTGAACCAAAACACACTCCCTTGCCGCTCTGGGTTGGGCCTGTATCCAATGTGCCCTCCCATCAGCTCAGCAAGTGATTTGGCGATTGACAAGCCGAGCCCCGTCCCCTTGTACCTCTTGGTCGTGGTGACATCAAATTGGGTGAACGGGGTAAACAAGCCTGCGGCGGCGCTCTCGGCTACTCCAATGCCGGTGTCCGTGACTTCAGTCAGAATCTCGTACATCTCGTCGTCTTCCTTCTGAACCGATGCGGCGACTCGAATGGTTCCTTTGTCTGTGAACTTGGCGGCGTTTCCAACCAGATTGTGTAAGATTTGGCGATATCGCAGGGGATCACCCTGAACGCTCTTAGGAAGTTCGGGCGCCAAGAACAGCTCAAAGTGTACCGGCGATCGCAATGTGGTCTGCACACTTCTAACAACAGACGTGATGATGCTGGTGATGCCGACAATGTCCGACGTGATGGAAAAGGTACCCGACGCCAGCTTCGAGTAGTCGAGGATATCGTTGATGACTTGGAGCAGGACCTGACCGGATTCGTCCATGATGTGTGCAATGTCTTGCTGTCTTGCTGTGAGTGGGGTGTCGAGCAGCAGAGAGCAGGCAGACAGCATGCCGTGCATTGGCGTCCGGATCTCGTGGCTCATGTTTGCCAAGAAGTCGGACTTGAGCTTCTCGCTCTCCTCGTAGGCGGCAATCAGGCGCGATTCCGACGTCTTGCGTTCCGTCAAGTCTCGTGTGACCTTGCCGAAGCCAACATGGACACCGTCCTTATACACAGCCGTGATGATGACATTCGCCCAAAATCGTGTCCCATCCTTTTTGTACCGCCACCCTTCGTCCTCGACTCGGCCTTCGCGGAGGCAGATCTCGAGCTCGAGCTCGGGCTTGCGGATAGCCAAGTCGTCCTCGCCGTAAAAGATGGAGAAGTGTTTCCCCACAATCTCCTCGCGCCTGTAACCCTTCAGCAACTCGGCGCCCGTGTTCCACGTGGCAATGTGGCCCTTGGTATCGAGGAGGAAGATCGCATAATCCTTCACTGCCTGAACGAGGATACGGAATGCCTCGTCAGTGGAAAGCCCAGGGCGCACAAGCTCGTGGTCAACAAGAGTGCTGGAGGCCTCATGCCACTCGAGCACAATCGCCAAGAGCTCTGCGCTCTTGAAGATTGGGAGCACGCGCGCCCCCCACGACGCCGCATTCTTGTTTGTGATGCTCTTGGTTGTTCGCTCGGCCCGGGCGGCAACAGCGTCGTCAATAGTCGTCGAGATGTAGTGGATCGCGGCCGATGCGGCAGGTCGCAGTTGCCGCTCGAGGAAGGTTAACAGTTGCTGGCCAACGCACTCGTCGCGCGAGACATGCCAGTCGGAAAGGAAGCGATCTGAGACTCTGGTGATGGAGCACGACGGCGATAGGACGGTAACGGGGAGCGGTGAAAGGTCGACGAGGGCAAAGCCATCAAAGGACTGAGGCCGCGCCGAGGACTCAGAGGGTGTCTCCTCGACGCGCCCCGGCTCCAGCGGCTGCATGTCGATGGACCGAGCAATCGAAATCGATGAGGAGAGCGGAGGGCGCCCTAGCTCTCCGTCGGTTGTCGGCGCTGGGCGTCTCGGCAAGGCAGCGTCACCGCCGCCTACTCGCAGTCTGATAACTGCTGGGTCCTGGGGAGAGAAGGACGAACGTGGTGCTGGTGCGCTGGCGCCGCGCGGCGACGTGGCGGGGAAATCGCAGAGAAGCCAGCACGGTGTCTACAATCTAGTGGGGATGCAGTTCCGTGAAGGTGAAGATGGGATGGGCGAGTGTGCGAGAAACAGGAACACTGGACTTGGGTGACGAGAGGGAAGAATTGAAGCGGTCAGGTCAATTAGGCACGCTTGGCTCTGCAAGCTGGCAGGCCTGGAACACGCTGTGGCAAAAAAAAAAAAATCAGAAAAAGAAAGCCCCTCCCTCCTCTCTCGCTTGCTCTTCCGCGCACAGAACATTCCTTCTTGCGATCGAGATCTCATGCCCGTCGTTTGATCCGCAAAGCGGGGCAGCGAGCGCCTCTGACGTCATAAATCTTTGAAATTCGCTACACTAAAGTCTTAGCGCACTTGGCGAACCCTTCGGCGGGGTAAATCCTCCCGCTTTTCGACAGTCAAACGGGGCGCTGGTCCTCGTTTGCCGAATAATTTGCAACGCCAGGTGCGCGATTTGGCTTCAAGCCCGAAACTCTCCCTGCACGCGTTGACTTCATACATTCAGGGGTCCCGTTCCCCAGTTCCCCCAACCAACATACATCCGGGGCATAAGCCGTTGTTGCTCATTGGGCACTGTCCCTGCGCTAAAGCATGAGCACATCTGCAAGGTGAATCAGATAAAAGCGTCGGACAGTCCGTTCCCCTCACATGGTTGCATTTTACGATTCAGCACCTCCGAGCGATCTGTCACATGACGGTCAACGTGTGTACGAAGCGCAGCTTGCCGGCCTCAAGACGGAAGAGGTGGCTGTCAGGCGCTGCGCCGCCGAACGCGAAGAAGATGTCGACGGACCCGAGGACCTCGTCGATCACGTAGCGCCGGTTCAACATCCTGAGACCGCTCGGGACGCCGACGTTGCAGTTCGGCTGCATGTATGTTCCGCCCTCGAGCCTTGCACACGGCGTGCCCCACGGCACCTTGACGGTTTTGTCGTTGAAGAGGTCCAAATACGCGTCGCCCGCCGCCTTGATGGCTTCTCTTGTGTCGCGCTTGTCGGCAGGGATGTCGGTCCTTAAACAGAGTCAGTCACTCAGCGTTCCAGATACCCCCGCTACGTCATGGGAATAAGCTTCTTACCATGCTTCCTCCTTGGTGTATCTTAAAGTTCCCGCTGCGTTGAACAGCCAGTCGCCCGTTGTCGTCGCAATGGTCTCCACTTTGGAGAGCGCCCCATCCGTGAAGCGGAGCTGTGTACCAAGGACGTACGGTGGAGTGTTGCTGGCGGCAACGACCTCGGTGAAGATGGCGCACTCCGTTGTATCATACATGCTGCGGTTGAAGTCAATCTTTAGCGGCTTCGACAGGATCCCCGTCGTCAAAGTGGACGCCTTGAAATCCTCAGTGTACGCGACGGTGGCGCTTGTTGTCAGGTCTCCGGGCTTGCCGGCTGCCTGCGCTGCGACATACTTTTCAGCTTGCGCCTTCAAGAAGTCTCGGGTGCAGGTGTCGGCTGTTGGCGCGGCGAACGCGGCCGTTGACAGCGAGATAATAGCGACCGCAAGTGAAGCAATCATTGCGTTCTAACTCCTACCGAGAGCCAAGGGATGATGTTGAGCCTCATTCTTGACCGGCTTGGCGTCGGCATCCATCCTGTTTATGTATTGGACTTGACTGTGTTCTTTTGTCGCCGCGTCAATATGCCGACGAGAGGCAAGCGCCACGGATAATCACCAAGCCAGGCGGGGCATGATTGCCGCGCCAATCTTTGAGAGGACGACGCATTCATCCACACAGCGTGGAAATCGCCCAAATTGACCTGTGCCACGTCCAATACACCGAGCTGGGTTGGGTAAGACCAAAGTGTTTCATGTGTTCAACACGTCGCTAACTCTCTGCTAGCACAGGACGGCTTCACTCACTTATCCTTAGGTACATTGGCTACCGGTCCCGGTTCAGCTCAGTTCCCCTCCCAACCTCGGATTCCAGATGAGTTTTTGTTGTCGCTTATTTCGAACGCCTTCAGCAGTTTGCATATGGACTTTATATTTATGCTAAGAGGTGCCAGGCTCCTTGGTTCAGTCCGGGGAACGGGTTTGCTTTTTAACTCCAACACTCTGCCGGTCACTTCTGGGCTCTCACTCTACAACGCGAGCAAGCAAAGTATAGCGGTCACTGCGTTGTTTCCAGAGCTTGTCAATTGAATAGCGTTTTCGGTTGATATAAGAACATGCAACCGTGGACCCTAAATCTGCCACTGCAGTGAGAACTGGGTTATTTG
Organism: Cercophora sp. LCS_1; assembly: GCA_036250225.1. Classification (NCBI taxonomy): domain Eukaryota; kingdom Fungi; phylum Ascomycota; class Sordariomycetes; order Sordariales; family Lasiosphaeriaceae; genus Cercophora; species Cercophora sp. LCS_1. Next base: position 256,163 of record JAPZLL010000009.1, read on the forward strand.
CGATCTACTGGGGATCATGTGGCTGTTACGGTGTAGCTCACTCGGAAAGGATATTGGGAACACATGGTTATGTCTGAGACTCGACTGGCTGTGTTGATGCTCAGCATTGGCTGAGAGTTCCAAATCGCAACTCGCCCAACGACCGGCCATTCCGGGGGGGGCTTGCTTGGCATCCAAGCAACGCAATCACCACGCATACTGCGCGCTGCAAGATGTCGGGTTGGAAACTATTGCTGGCAATTCTACTCTTCTCTAGTTCACACGGAATGTCGCGGTTTACTCTGGACAACGAAGAGGGTAGTCGCCTGTTTTCTTCGGCCCCAAGACAACATCGCCGATAACTCATGGCAGGGAAGGTGCGACGAAATGCATGGGCGTTGGGGGCGGCTCAGTGAGGTGGCTTGCGGCCGTGGAGGATCAGTTGTGACCGCAATTGGCCCGATCTGGCTGCGCAACGGCCCGGGAAAACCTCATTCGCCGATCGCATCTCTACTTCAGAGCCCGAGATTCATCTCAGTTATCGTGGACTCCGTCTTTTTATCGACATTTAGTCTCTGATCGAGACGTGCGCCGGCGCCGACCGCTCCTTCCCCCGCATTCTGGTGGGCTGACACCTGGCTCGCTTCCCTAATGTTGGGGCGTCTGTGTCTGGTTCGGCCAATGACGGCGGGCGCGTCTGCCGTCTTTTCTCGCCAACGCTGACACTCGCTGTTCGGCCAAGTTCGGCGCTCACTCTCGGCGGCCGTTCTCGTCCCCAACGGACCCCCAATATCGCGGCACAGAGCGGGGTCGGCAGTTCAGCCTGTTGACGCCATTGGCGTCAATGCCTGGATCCTGCACTCTGCAGGCCCCGGGCCATGTGTTCATCACGGGGTCGCGCTGGCACGATGATTCTCGAGAGAGCGTTTTTCTCGCTCGGCGCTAAAAGAACAACCGGTCAACCACCAACATCTCCTCTCGCATCCGATATAGTCTGTCCTCTTGCGTCGTACAGGACTACAGAGCGTCGGAGAGATTGTTGACTGAAGCAGGCAATACACGAATCAGGCCGAGAATGGCGGACAAGTTCCCCCGTTTGCCCCCGTCGGGGATTAAGGTGATTGTGGTCGGTGCTGGATTCGCCGGGCTGGCCGCGGCCATTGAGTGCGATCGCAAGGGACACTCGGTCACCCTTCTCGAGAAGGTCGACGACATCGAGGAGATCACGCGCATTGGCGACATCATCAGCTTCGATCCCAATGGGTCCAAGGCATTCGAGCGCTGGCCCGGCGTGGTCGACGCGATGGAAGCAATCGCCCGTCAAACCACTTGGCTCGACCTCTATCATCACGAGGGCAAGTTCGTTACCCGCCAATCCTTCGCGCACGAGAAGGCCTGGGGTCGTCGCATCAACGGACATCGCGGACAGCTCCACAGCATCATCTACAAGCACGCTGTTGCCCGAGGCATCGACTTCCGTCTGGGCAAGCGGGTTGAGGACTACTTCGAGACGGACAACCCGCCTCAGGCCGGTGTCGTGCTCAGTACCGGCGAGAGACTTTCGGCCGATGTAGTTATCGCTGCGGAGGGTGTCCGCTCAAGGGGCCGCAAGATTGTCCTGGGGTTCGACGAGAACCCAAAGTCGTCCGGATATGCTGTGTACCGTGCCTGGTTTCCAGCCGATCGCATTCTCAACAATCCAAAGATCAGCCATTTGGTGGCCAACGGTGACACTCACCAGGGATTCATCGGCCCCGACATCCACTTCCTCGCCTCGTCCATCAAGAACGGAACCGAGGTGAACTGGGTCTTTACCCACATCGACGACGGAAACATTGAGGAGAGTTGGCAGTTCCCCGGGAAGCCCGAGGAGGCCTTGACCTACCTTCCTGGGTGGTGCGAGATCGTCCACGAACTTGTCAAGGCCACCCCGCCGGGACGGCTGATCGACCACAAGCTTGTATACCGGGATCCCCTACCAACCTTCATCTCTCCCAAGGCAAGAATAGCACTGATCGGCGACTCGGCCCATCCCTTCCTGCCGACATCGATCCAGGGCGCAAGTCAGTCGATTGAGGATGGTGTTGTCTTGGCCACTTGCCTGGAGCTGAGTGGGCGCGGGAATATCCCTCGTGCCCTTCAGGCGTATGAGAAACTTCGGTACGACCGGGTCCACCGGGCCCAGGCCCAAGGCCCGAAGACGCGTGAGAGGTGGCACAAGGCCGACTGGAGCAAGGTGTGGAAGAACCCGGAGCTGATTCACCTCCCCCGTGAGCCGTGGCTCCTGAACTATGACGCCGAGAGGGATGCTTATGATCGGTACGACGAAGTGGTCTCCAATCTTACGTCGCCCAAGCCTAAGCTGTAAAATCTGTTTGCGATGTTCTTTTTCTTCTTGCTCCTTGGGCGTGGGGTTGGGGTTGCAGTCTTTGTTAATGTTGTATAGAGACGGCCACCAATGCACATACTTTTTGGATATCCACTATCCCCGCCTGTTTGTGTTGCGAGCACCGGTTGTTGGCCTCTGAGATAGGGAGCAAAATCCTTTCCAAATCGACTTTCACTCCAACTCAATGACCCACCCGTTTGTCTCGCAGTCTCCCGGTGTCGCCAAGAAAAACAGAGCTCGAACCCACCCCTCTCGACTTTAGCCAACTGTTGTCAGTACGACGTCGTCAACAGAGCCCACCAGCTCAACGACCATCGCTCCGATGAATGGTTTCTCTGCATCTTGCAAGAATAGCTGCTCTGAAGCAAGCGGAGGAGTCATGACAGCATCGCGATGACACGCTGCCAACACGCGCAGCGACTGGCATTCAGGCTATGCGGATGAGGTTACAACGTCCGCCGCGGGTTTGTCATGAATCCGGGCATTCGGCTTGACTGAATTCGGGCCGCCCGCACAGCGTCCCCGGAGACGGGTTGGATACGCCGGGACGAGTCCCAGACTTCTTCCGCCGCTCACCAAGACCTAAGCGGTATGGGTCGCAAAGGACACAAGACGGGGTTTCTGTCTCTTTGGTGGATGGCCACGCGTCTACACAACCTGGCGTATTTTGGGCGCGACATGTGAACCCACCGCTTTCCACATGTCCGGGCCAATCGCAACTGGACCCCTACCGCCACGTGCAAGCTTTTTCCCCGTTTCTGTGGTTCAGTGCTGGCTTGCGGGCGTGGTTGACCGAGAATGCCCTTTTGAGCAGGCGGTGAGGTGGTGTCTTGCCGCTTTGAGGCGGCCGTTGCATCGTGTCCAAGCCTACTGCGTAGTCGAAGCTTCAAGTCTGGGGAAAGGCGACCAGTTTGTGGGGTGACGTTTCCCCAAACAGCATTTAGCCGGCGGATGAATCGGCAGTCAATCCCCCGCTTATTCACCGGGACTACTACCCAGCGGCTCTGGGGTACCGACTACGTGCCGAGGGACTGCTCTGTTTTGTTTGCGCAGGGCTGACGCCCCTTTCAATTACCACAGCCACCATTTGCGACCATCGTTGATGCGAAACCCGGTTTCGGTGGAGCCAACCACTACCGCTGCGCTGCACAACCGGGTCTTGGGGGCGAGCATTACGAGTCCTAAATTTCGAGCAGGACTACAATTCTCGGCCCTCGCCGGTGTTGCCATGATGCGGCTCCGATGCAGCATTGCATCGCCATTCTGGAAGCGCCATGGATCTCGACGACAGGGGAACGGTGGAATGAACCTGGGGTAGTTCGGTGTAAGGTCACCAGGCAAGTAATAATCCTCGCCGCACTAACCGTTTAGAGGCGCCAGCGTCGTAACGCCACCGCTGTCTCCCTAGCTCCGAGTCGCGCGGTTATGCTGAGGTCTTGGGGACGATGGCATCGCCAGCCGAGCCCGGCCGCCAAGTTGAATCCTCTGCGGGTGGTCACATCGCCCCGGGTACTGGCATGGAAATCGGACATGATGGTCCTTTCTTTCTCGGCGATTGATCGCGTGTTCACTCAATCTGGGGCGCTTCGTGGCACTAGCAGGGGCAAGGGCCGTTGGGTACAACGGTGCCCGATGGCCAGCATCGGAAGGTGGAACCAGATTCAGGGGCGTCGGAACCACTTCGACAGTCTCAAATCGAGACTTTCGGGTGGCGACGCAGCAACAGCAATGGGGAAGAAAAATGATATAAGAATCTCGAGTCTCTCCCCTCCCGACATCTTAGGATCGTCACTCTCCAGTCACCGCTCCACACAGTAGTAGCTCAAGATGGTCGCTCTCTCCACGCTCTTCCTTGCCGCTCTCTCGGCTACCGGGGCTCTCGCCGCCCCCGGTGAGCTCCCCGGGCTCCAGAGACGCCAGACCCTGACCAGCTCGGCCACGGGCACGCACAACGGCTACTACTTTTCTTTCTGGACTGACGGCGCCGGCAGCGTCCGCTACACCAACGAGGCGGGCGGCCAATACAGCTGCAGCTGGTCCGGCAACGGCAACTGGGTCGGCGGCAAGGGATGGAACCCCGGTACGGCCCGGTATGTCATCACTCATCTCATCCCTCCTCTCAACTACATGTGCTAACCCCACGCTGCAGCACCATCAACTACACGGCCAACTACAGCCCCAACGGCAACTCGTACCTCGCCGTCTACGGGTGGACCAAGAACCCGCTGATCGAGTACTACGTCATTGAGAACTTTGGCACCTACAACCCCTCGTCGGGCGCCACGCGCTACGGCCAGGTCACCACCGACGGCGATACGTACGACATCTACCGCAGCCAGCGCGTCAACCAGCCGTCGATCGAGGGCACAAAGACCTTCTACCAGTACTGGTCCGTCCGCCGCAACAAGCGCTCCGGCGGCACCGTCAACATGGCCAACCACTTCAACGCCTGGGCCGCCGCCGGTCTCCCCCTCGGCACTCACGACTACCAAATCGTCGCGACCGAGGGCTACTTTTCCAGCGGCTCGGCGACCGTCAACGTCGGCGGCCAGAGCAGTGGCGGTGGCACTACCAACCCCCAGCCTACTACTACTGCTCAGCCGCAGCCTACTACCAACCCTGGAACCGGAAACGTGAGTTTTGCCTGACCTGACCTGACCTGACCTGACAGAAAGATGGGATGAGTGCTAATAAGACAACAGTGCGCTGCCAAGTGGGGACAGTGCGGTGGTCAGGGGTGGACTGGCGCTACGTGCTGCGCTTCGGGGTCGACTTGCACGACCAGCAACCAGTGGTACTCGCAATGCCTCTAAGTTGAGGGCGTGATGTGAGGGTGTGTCAAGGACCAAGGACCCAGGGCTGGGCGACAGGGTTATCGGATGAGGGAGATGATGAGGATGGCGGGGGCGATATCAAGCCAGGACACGGAAGTGGTCGAGTGTCGTGCTTGAAATTCTTGTGTATATATTCGATGCATTTTATGCAGTACAAAGAAACAACTACCTCCTCGAGGTGTCTACATCATTATCGCTACTCGAGCGTTAAGATGTGATGGCATGTGAGCTAACAACGAGATGACGGTAATGAGATGGCAGTAGCCCATGCGATAAGCCGGTTCATTCTTCATCTCCAAGGTGACGAGGGATCTCATCGGGGGTGAATTATCCTCTGAAGCCGAAGAACTCCACGTCATAATCGCGATGACAAGTCACAATACGACTACGAAGCCTGACCCACATCTCATGAATCTTCAGGTCTTCATGTCAACCAATAAATTCATGGCCGTCATTACTCCATACTTTTCCCTGCATCCCATCTTCTCTCATTTAGTCCTCTGCCCAAAGACAGCATGAAACGTGTAATAGCTATGCACATTCACATTCCACAGATCCCTCTTCACATGTCTTGAAAACTCCAACACTTTCTCAGCAGTCCATCCCAGTCCCCTCGTAAACGGCGCCATTGCGACACCTGACGTGGCATCAGCCACCACCGCACGGTTATAGATCCCCACTGTCTTGAGCTTGGGGTCTCTAGCCCACGGCCCAATGGGTACCTTCCACACCTTTTCCTGGACGTTGACGAATCCCGCATCACGGAGAAGTTGTGCATTATTCTCCATGCCGAGGAGGTCAACACCAAACTTGGAAAAGCCGGCGCGGAGGTTCTGCAGGAACACGGTAAAGCCGTAGTCTGGAGGCATGGTGCTGTCGTCGCAGAGGGTGGAGAGGCGGAGTTCTTGGAGTTCGACCCAGCCGCCTGGTTTGAGGGCGCTGTTGGGATTAGTAGGGGAGAGAAAAGGGGTGGGGGAAACGGACTCATAGGCTTGAGACAGGAGGCGGGGCCAGTCCTTTATTGCCATGCAAATGTGGCGGGCGTGGATGTCTAGCATGTTTGATCAGAGAATTGTTCTCGAGGAGGAATGGGGATGCCCACAGTCGAAGCGCTGGCTTCCGTGGTTCCAGTCCGACTCTGCATCGTCGACCAGGAACCGCACGTTGGGAGGGACCCAGCCGGGCTGGATAGGGCTCAGGTCGATACCGATCACTTCTGCTGAGGGGTACTCGTCGGCCACTACCCGTGTTAGCGCATCGTTATTTGACCGGTACTGAAAGACGTGCTGTCAATGGCCCAGATCCCCGTCCCCGTGCCAATGTCGAGGATCTTATGTGGGTTATCCAGCGGCGCGAAATGTAGCTTGCCATCGCACACTGTAACACACACGGTGTGCTTCATGTCTTCTCGTTCCTGCTCGGCATCGTCGTTGGGGAGGAGATAGCGGCCCTCGCGGAACTTGTGGTATCTCCGGTTGTTCTCGAACACGTAATCGCGCACGCTGGACGAAATGGAAGTGCTTGCCGCCGATCCGCTGAAATCGGTCTCATAGCCATCGTCTTCAGCGGCGGCGGGGTCGGCTTCGATGGGAGCTGCTCCTGCTGCTCTTGCTGGCTCGGGCGTTGGTGATTTTGGTGAGGACATGTTGGCTTTGGGATGTTTGCGTTTCTGCGATTGACTGCGGATCAATCCGAGCCTCGGACGAGAAAACGGGGAGGAAAGGAACGGTTAAGTGTCCGATACATCATCCGAGGTATGACAGATGGACGAAAGGACAACTGCTCCTCCGGAGGAAGGGCCGGATGTGAGAGACAATCCTGAATGAACAGGGGGCTGATGTGCTGGGGTCTGCAGCGAATGCAGGGCTCTGACTGGACGTCGGGAATGCAATCACCCGCATCCGCCTGCGGGAAGGAGCGCGGGACGCCAAACGAGAGTCCGCCACTCGTGACTCCCTTGTTTAGCGACTTGGCTGCAGCGCGCGTTCTCACATCGCATTGTCACCTGCGCTCTGTCCCCTCGTGGCAGATTTCGAGTCTCGCTATTTGTTGGGAGGCGGGGATTCAATGCGCACAGCATCAAATTAGGTCTTGTCGAGGGCTTGTTAGCAGTGGACGAAGGCCGGCGGCGAAATCCGGCTCTCGGCCATCGAACGATGAGAAGTGATCAGGAAGGCGCGGCCAACCCGCCATCCACCGACTGGGCAGTGGTGGGATCGTAGGCTCAGGTGCGGCATTCGCTCTTTCCATCTTGCTTCGCGTTTTACCCTCTGTGTCCTGCACATGTCATACACCGTGGTTGGTCGTCCTGGAACGCTTGCCCAGGGCACTAGGTGCATTAGCTGGAACTTCAATCGTCACCACCTCTCCCGACTTCGTCACCACGGACAAATTCTAGGGCGCCGCTTCGTCTTGGAGTCTCCACGACCATCGCAGGTCGTCGCGTTGGCGGGCATCGACGCGCTTTCATACTTTGCCGGCAAAAATTCGGTGCGGACGTAGTCACGATGGCGGAGCTTGACATTCTAGACTCGGCTAACAGGAAGGGGAAAGAGAGTTGTATCGGGGGACCAAGTGGTGGTTTGCACCAAGTCGCTGACGTCTTGCCATTGATCCAATGGCATGTCCAAGTTCGGGGTATGAAGCTGAGGATTCAGCCCTACCCGCTGATAATTAGTGGTATAATTCTTCTGGCCACGGAGGCGGGTGCAAGGAAGTCCCCTAGTCCTGCGATACGTTTACTGCCTTATGAAGTGGATCTAATAGTAGAACTATTATGTGAGACAAATCTGGGCACACAACATTTTCTTTTTTGCACCTCACACACGTGACATTGCTCACTTCGGCTCAGGCCCAGCTCAGGCAGGAGCATACACTCCCGTGTTCGAAGCTGTGATAGCTAGACCCAACGCCTGAAATGGCTTCAAGGTAGGTATTGATTCTAAAAGGAAAGAAAAAAAAGAATAAAAATACAAATTAATACTAGTAATTCGAAGATGAAGGCAACCTCAGTACAGACCTCAAATGCTCGAGGTTCGCGACCAGAACTGTTGACAAGATGGGAGTTAGTAATGAGACAAAAAAGTATCCAAACTGTACCCCCCCACCTCCATGATCGCAGTATTCATCGCCACTGCCCATCGCCCCAGATATTACCACAGCATTGCCAACAACCTGTGCTATAAACGAGATAAGAAGGAGGACACCCTAGAGCCCAAAAGTAACCCGCCGACACAGCCTCGATGACTCTGAGAGGGACCAACGACGACCAGGGATTAAAAACTGAGAACAGATGAGACAAGCAGTGAGGCAGCACCACAGGACACCGGGGGAGGGGAAGGTGAACGAAATCCAGCATTTCCTAGGTGCACATAGCAGTGAATTCGACAGCGTCAACTTTTCTTCATGCACGGAGACGAAGACTTACAACTGGCACGCTTCTCGCCAAGCCCGAGCAAGACCGTATTGTCGCGCTGAGCGGTGTGGCGGATGAATTCCGGGAGGTCTTCTCTAAGGAAGAGATCACCGCAGAGTACGCCGCTGGGAACTGGCTGTCGGATTTTCCAAGAGCGCTCTTCTGGGAGCAGGAAACCGCGGGACCGCACCGGCGGATCACATCAATCCCCACATGGTAAGCATGCCCACTGGGAATCATTCTCCATCGACTTCCAGGGAGCTAACCTACACTCACAGGTCATGGGCCTCCGTTCTTGCCCCCGTGAAATGGCCACCACAGTACCCCGACCAGAAAAACGCCTCTTACAGACCCGGCGTGACTCTCTCCAGCCACGTCCGTATCCCGAGTATCGCTTCTGACTTCATGTTCCATCGATTGAGCCACGACAACGTCGAAGCCGCAGCCTCTGACCCCGTTGTCTCAAATGACGACGCAACCGAGCTGCTACACATGGCGGGCAATACAACAATGAACCACGACACCACCGTCCTCTCCTTCAAGGCCAAACTCCACCCTATCATTCTAGGCAAGCAAGCCTCATTCTCGACGGAAGAAGAAGCGAACCTCGCTGCCTGCCTCTCAGGTCTCGAGAACGGACAAGATCGTCAAACCTGGAGGCCCCTAGCGTCCTATCTGGACAAGGACCACGTTGCCGGGTGGGCATCGGTGGAACATTCTGATTGTCAGTTTCAGTGGGAGATCTCGGGTTCCGCTGTCGTTGGCACAGCTGCGGGTACAGGTACAAGTACAAGTCCGGGAGCTCAAGGGCCTTCGGTGACAGAACGACGGGAGATTCTGTATGCGCTTCACATCGGGGCTTTCAAACAGGCCGGTGGCAGCCCCGGGCTGGGTCATGTTTGGGGGAACCACATGGTGTATTGCGTGCTGCTTGTGCGGAAGGTGGAGCGTTTGGCGGACGGGTTTGAACGGGTGGGGATTGGGAGGGTGTTTGGGACGAACTCAGATCGGGATTTCAAAGAGGCGAGCATGAGAGAGGTCAGGCTTGTATGGGGAAGATGAGACTTGCTCGCTACGGGAAACTTTAACTCCCTCTTGTCCGCAACGTACATTGATGCTACCCTCAAACAAGAAGTCTTGTTGAAAGCGCTAGCGAAGGGACAGAAAAAAGGAAGAAAAAAACCTTTCTTGATTGGCCAGAATACCGAGCACAGCGCGGGTCTCAGAGGGGGCTGGGGACCCAAGATTGGTGAATTCGCAACGCCCATGTGGGGTACCTTTTCAGGAATGGGATAGTAGTCCCCCGCTCTTCACAGTCCACGTACTTCACCATTCTCCACACAAGCCAGCACTTGACTTTTCGAAACTCGATCAGACTGTTCCCCTCTTACTCAGCACCACAGCCATAGAGGAACCCCTTGATCCCATTATCATGGGCCAAGACAGCCAACCCACGCCCTACGTCCCATACAGCGCAGCATACCGACACCTGCAACGGCTGAACCGAGACAGACTGGCCCGCGCCGTAGACTACATCAACCTCGAGTATGCCAAGAATCAGGACCCAAGCACATGGAAAATAATAGAGGTGGACAGCCTTCTTCAATGCTACCGTGAGTGAGAAGCCTCGTTTCGCGCGCAACGCATGACTGATGGAATCCAGGCCGTGCAGAGGACGAACTCCGAGCAGATCTCACAACCCTTTCAGCCCTTTCGCTCCCGAACGAGGAGCACACGATTCTTTTCACACCCACGCACGAACGCCTCATTCCTGCCAAAAGCGATGTTGAAACTCTACGAGACGTGTCAATCAGTGTCGATCGAATATTCTATCTCCTCGGCTCCCTCCAGTTGTGGAAGCGCGTTGGGATGGCGGTTGTGGCCGGCATAAGCGTGCTACTCCCGATGATCATCATGTTGCTGGCTTTTCCGAGGAGGACCATCGCCGGCATTGTCACAGTTTGTATCTCGACTATGCTGTTCGCGGTGTTCGTGGCATGGACGTCGAACTCCACGCATCAGGATCTCATGGGGGTTGTCGCCACGTATGCGGCTGTTTTGGTGGTGTTTGTGGGGGTTTCTACGAATCCTTGATCCCGATGAGAAAGAGAAGAGGGGAGAAACAGCTCACCCCAGCTCAGGATTGCGAACGAAAAAGGAAATTTCTTGTGCCCAAATTTGTCTCGGATGAACAGGCTGTTATATAACGTCTACATCAATAGCTCCGTGAAAACTAAATAAACATTGATGCAAATTCCCCGATAGCACTTCGGCTTCCTAAGCGCTACCCTAAGATTATCGGCGTCTCGAACGTTTAGTTATATTGGCATTTGCAAACGCACGTGGCACCATTGCACTATGTTGCATTCGAGGACACATTAGCAAGCTTGTCACTGAGAGGATAGTGACAACCAAAAAGGGTACTTACCTTAGACCTGCCACAATTCAGGTAGCCATTGCAACCAGCCGCTTTGCAACACTTGTCGACGCAAGCTATCGTACAGTTTCAGCGGGTGTCGCTATGGGTGTGGAGGGAGGATCTTACAGCTATAACTGCAGGCTCTCTCTTCCTGTTCGTCACCGTATCAGTGACCAATGCAATTGCACCAAGATCTGGAAGGCTCTTACAAGAATGGCGCCTTCGGCGGCAGCTGGCTCTGCGACCGGCTCAGGCATAGCCGAGGCGAGGCTAGCGAGGACAGCGAGGACGGTGAAGAAACGCATTTCGAAGGGCTTTTGACTGTCGAGTCTGTTTGTAGGCGGCAGCTGGATGTCAGGCAGAAGATGGGGCAGGCGGTCGGCTGCCCCCTGTTTTATAGCCTCCGAGCTCCTCACTGACAACGGAGATGGCAACATGTGCCGGCGCTGAAGCTGAAAGGCCATTGCAACCTCCGATTTAGTCTTACCTAACGGGCAAGCAATGTTGACGGCGTTGATGTTTTCTATTGGTACGTTTAGAACATTGCAACCCTGAAGACAGGAGTGCGGTCGCATCGCAGCCGGTGACGGAGCGACTGAAGCCCCGGGCTTATCTCCTAACCGAGGGCACCGTCAACCACGAGACTGGAAGGTACTTTCCCACATGATGACGCGGGTTACTAGGGACGATAATATTGTCCTACGGCCATGGTTGGGGTGAGTGGCATTGAAAGATTGGCTGGATTTCCGGGGCTTCCTGTGGCTTGGTGTGAGGGGTTGGCGCTTACAGCGACAACCACCACGGCCAACCGTTTGGTGATGGCCATCACATTGGTTGCTCTGAGCCCACCAAGTTTGCAAGCAGATTGAAAGATAAAGGAGGCCTTTGGGCTGCCCCACAGCTCAGACTTGTTACAAATATATACTTGTGACGCCGCTGATTGGTAATTAGGCTCTTTCTTGGAGAACGATGTCACCACTTCTCAGCTTCGGCGATCTTTTCAGAATTGTGCAAGCGACCGCGTCTCCAATGAGATTTGACGGTGACAGTGGAAGCCAGGTGGGAGATAACGTGGACTTGAATGTATTTTTATCCAATCCTTACGACAGTTAGTCTGCGAGAGAACCAAATCCCAGTAAGAAACGTACCAGAACAATCAGGAGGTGCTTTAGCTGGCTAGGAAATTTTTCTCTTCTGTAACCTGCCCGTGAGCGAAACAAACGCCATCATAACAACGCCGAATCCCAATATATATTTGGCCAGAAGGCTGAGAATCCCGTGATTATGCCGAAGAAAAAGACCGATTGAGATGTACGGATACTCAATTGCTATTCTTGAGCGTGGGTGGAAAACAGGCCTAAGTTATGAGGCACTAGAATAATGGCACAAGTCATCCAGAGCTCTATTTTTCACACATCCTCTTTTTTCTTTGACACATTGCACCGATACACAACCCTGGCTCTCTCTGAGCGCCACTCAAGCTAGTTATCATGGCGTTTCTGTGCTCTATACATATCAAAAAGGCGACGGTACTCATAAATTGAAGACAGCGAACTAGTAGGAAGACTGAAGAACATACTTATTGAGCCCAATCGCAAAGGTTAGTTGAGGGGCGTCAAGAGGCGACAATATGTTCTGCGCGTGTCGGTGAACCACGGGTTAGGACCGATTCAGGAAGGCATCGAAACAATCCTGGTGGCCAAATAAAATGACCACAAGCCGTGTCACATCGCGGCTGATGCCAACGATCCTCAAGCCGAGGACAATTTGTGCGAGATGTAACTTCTAGGGATTCCTCCAACCACACCCCTGGTCTATTGGGGTTGAACGGCCCTGGCGATCTGCGACCTAAATGCGAAGCCCGGCGGCTAACTCGTGGAGCTGCAGGGTCTCGGAAAAACCCGTCCCCGACTGCCTTGCTGCCTGATGCGAAAAAAATTGACCAGCAGACTGTTTTTTTCCTCCGCCAAATCTTCTCGTACTTTGTCCCATGCAAGCTTGGCTACGATGGACTGGTCCTCTGATGAACCATTCTTGGCTCTGGACCCAGAACTCCTTGACGAATTCGACTACGACATTGACGCACCGTTGCCGCTGACTGTGATCCAGGCATCTGGCTCTAGGGCTCATCAAACAATTCAGATTGAGCGGTTTGCAACAAGAAATGACCAAGAGACATCATCAATTGACTTTTGGGAACGGCTCAGAGTAAGTTACATGCAAGTTTGCATCTGGACAAGAACAAAATGGAATTGTTAACCTCATACAGAACTCGCCTCTATTAGATTTAGATAGGGCCTGCACGACGGGGGTCTTTATCTTGTAAGGCCCAACTCCGCAAAGCTATGGTGCGACCTAGTGTGTCTTTTTCTGACTACCGGGCGCAGTTTCTGCCCTCGCGCCGAGGATGTGTTTGAGGACATTCCCTCGGAACTTTCTGATCTTTCAATGACTCGGGATCAGTGGGAGTACATCGCAACCAGGTTCTACGTTCCGAAGCTTCTCCTCAAAGCAATTCGGCAAAAGGTCGCGTCAATTACACTTGATACCCATCAACTTTCGGATACCATGAGTAATTCCACGTACGGAACACTTGAGCTGCGCATCATCAACACGTCGACTTCAAATCAGAGAGGATTTGCGGTCTCGACAGCGCACTTTAGCACACGCTATAGCAACGCAGGGCTAACTTTGGCCGTGGTTTTGGGTGCTACTCAGCAACAAGTGGACAGGATTGAAACCCTACTCAGGAACGCTCAGGAGGCCATCGGTCATCCGCTCCTGATGCTCGGCCTGTCAGCTGAGCTACTACTGGACCTCTTGATTGAAAACGTCGAATCGATGAGAGACAGGTGCGTTGCGGTAGAACGCATGTTTCAGCGGTTGGTCATGAAGGATATTGGTAAGGACGTGGATGCGAACAATCTAGCAATAGATGTCGAGTCCGTCCGCTCCAAAGCGTCGTTCCTGGATGAGGAGATCAAGACAAGTAGATCCATCCTCCTCAAGGCCTTGAACACTTATTTCGGAGACATTGAGGCCACCTCAAGCTCAGACGACTATTCCGGCACCGAACGCGAACGATTTGTGCAGCGAAAAATCAGGGCGAGGTTTCAGGATATCTTGTTTGAGCTTGATTCTTTGATGACCTTAACCCAGATTTCAACAAGGGCGGTCTCCTCGATGCCTGCTACAGTAATATCCCTTCTTTTTCTTCTTCTTCTTTCTCTCTCTCTCTCTTTCTCTTGCCATGTCCCACGCCACTGACAAGAGTACCGTCAAGATTATGGCTGTAGCAGCCAGACACGATACTGCCGAAAGTGCCCGTGCAGCAAGAACAAGCACTTTGATTGCATTTCTAGCAATGCTTTACCTTCCCATGACTGCCGTGGCGGTAGGAACCTGTTCGATGTCCCCTTGTTGCCCTCCGTCTAACCTATTTCCAGACCATTCTCGCAATGCCAATCTTTGACTGGGGAAACGACTGGAGAGACTGGAGATACCAGCCCGTAGCCCAGCCAGACACTACCTCCGAAAACGAGGTTAACACAGCCATCAGTCCAGAAGCACGGCCCCCAGTTTTCTCGGGTTATTTTTGGATTTACCTGGCCGTTTCGGTCGCCCTCTCCTTCGCCACCATCGAAGTTTGGTGGCGGGTGGTGCGCAGCGCTGACAGCAGGTCGGGGAGGACAGGGACGTCTGGTGATAAGCCTCCTCACTGGACTCTGTATCCAGTGTGGTCACCGATTCAGTCTCTCATGTAAGTCCGTCCATATGCAGGTTTGATTGCCCATTCAGTTGGTTACAAAGGATGACCGAGCTCCTCCGATCAGGTACGGGAGGAATCCAAACACCCCAAGCAAGGCGAGACGGTTACGGCAGAAGCTCAGTGATTTATCGTCGCTTTCGAAAACACAGAACGCAACTGCGAGTACGAACGACCAGAAAGCGCAGGCGATGGGAGGTGCTGGTGCATCCTTGCTAAGACGGGTCGCCACTATGTCGAAAAGACAACCCCGAGAGGGGATTCCGGGGGTGGAGAACGTGTAGACGTGAAATTTGTCACTGTATGGTTTCCGAGGGGGTGTGTTGTCAGATCAAACCCGAAAAACACAATAGGGCCGATTGATCCTTGGGCCAAGCACTAGATAGCTACCCCGGTGACCAACACATAATTTACCATCAGGCCAAGGATTCGATCTGGTGGTTGTGAGGCGGCCGAGAGCTGGAGGATCCGCCGCGTCACCTGGGACGGAGGAAAGTGGGTGAAGCAGGGCGACAAGGGCCATATCCCTGGATGAACCTGAAGCGTCGTATTCAAAATGGGTCTATTCAAAGGTTTTTTCCACCAGCACAATCTTTAGATGAAGTACTCACATTCTGGCCGTTGGTATCTGGATGGCACTCCACTTCAGCAAGGAAACTGAACCCTTGAGCATGTCCTGGGCTCCGGCCGGGGTCTGCGGAGCGCTTATAACTTCTCGGCTCTTGCCCATTTCAACGGGGCAACGGTCCGTTCATCTGATACCGAATGGATACATAAACCCAGCCAAAGCATGAACTTGTGTGTCTGTTGGCGACTACGCCGCAACTACCCGGCAGCCAATGCCAGTCGGAGGATTCTCGCATTCTTCCAGAATCCGAGCGTTTGTCATATTTTCCGGCTCTTGCAGGGGATACACCTTCTGGAAGGGCAGCGATCTACCGCGAATTGCGGCACAGGTTCAAAAGTGCCATCCGTGCCGTAGCATCAAGACAACTGAACCCTGAACTCGGCCTTGCCAGTTTGGGTAGGAATCATGAAACGCGGCGTCGCAGTCGTAAGGGTGGGCTCATCGTCGTCAGCTAGCAGGATGGGGCGGTCGGAAGATAGACCGAGACATCCGTCGATGGGTGGGAACTGCGGAGAACGAGCAGTTTGGTCGTCTATAAATGTTGCAATACCTCCGGTGTTCGACAACATTTTTTTTCTTCTTCTCATCATTTCCCTCAACAACACGAGTTCCAGCCACTTCGACACTTATATCCCAAGACAGTTTATCCCTCTCAATCAGTCAACATGAAGGTACGCCCGCTTCCAGTCCCTGAGAGTGTTGTCATCACCAGCCACCATGACAACGTCAGACACAACGCTGACATGAAATCACCCTAGAACTACATCGCTATTGCTGTCCTCGCCCTTACCGGCACTGCCGTTGCCCAGGGCACCCGTGTTGATTGCGGCGCCTTCACCTCCCTTTGCACCGGCCCGACCTACGGCTGCAACACGTGTGACTTCCTCGGCCAGGTCGTCTGCGGCGCCCAGGCCCCCGACCTTTTCTGCAGCACCATCTGCCGCTGCGTCTAAGCGCAAACCCAGCTTGCACTTTGAGCACCAGGGAGAAATGGGGGAAAGCCGACGCAAGGATGGGGAAGGGAACACGCGTGAACGGATGTCATTCTTTTCATTCTATTAGACAGCGGCAGGGCCCTGCCAGCAGCGCAAGTACTTTGCTTTCAGTGCGCACAATACGAAGCAAATGTCTTTACTTCTGATCAATCCGTGCATCCCCCTCAACGGCTTGCAGCCCCGACCAAACTCCCATACTTGAGCGAGTTCAACGTAGCAGCGTACTGCTCCACTGCCGGCGAAACCGTCACAATCATGGCCGACTTCGACCTACCACCACTCCGAAAGTTCTCCCTCAGTACCATCGTCAACGCCGAGTTCCGAAACGGAATCCTCGGCTTATTCTCAGCCCAAGCCCGAATGACCTCCTTCAGCGCAAGCAAATCCGTATTGATCTGCTGTCCCTCCTGCCGCTCCTGCGGAGTCTGCTTAGGCACAGACAGCTGCACACCCTTTTCCTGGTGATATTCCGCGCCGGCGAGATCAACGAAAACCATCTTCCCACCCAGACACGGCGATGGACTAGACGCAAGGATCTTGGTGACCTCCTCCTCTGCAGCCGTAACGCATGCTTCATACTCCGCCTTTTCGGCGTTTGCCGCGTCGATGCGCGCCTGGTTGATCGTGTACTCCGGATTCGGCACCCATATGCCATCTGCCGTGGTCATGTATCCCTTTGACTGCTCCTCGATGCTGATGTCCGTTGCGCGTTTACCAACCGGGACGAGTTCGGACTGACGCTCAACAACGGCTTGGCGCGCATCGACAAGCGCCTGGTTGATGATTTCGAACTCGAGAACGGCATGCGTCCTGGAGCTTTGATCGTGAACGCTCGATGAGCCAACGGCCCGGTGACCGAGGGCTGTGATGAGCTCTTGTTTGAGGGATTCCAAGGACCAGCAGGGCTGCTTGACGATGGGACGGACGCGGACCTTGCCGCCTGGGAGCATCTCCGTCTCTCCGCGGATGTGGGTCTTGCCGTCTGGACCTTCGCGGATGTGGCATTCGGTGCGGTTGTTGAGGAGGTCGTAGGCCTTTTTGCGGCGGAGTTCAAACAGACTGAAGCCAATTCCTAGTTGCGCGGTGCTGTCATCGGCGTTGAGGGGACCGATGGACTCGAAGAGCTGACGGGCGGCGGCCAGGCACAGACCGAGACTCGTGCTGTCGTTGTCGAAGTCGTAGCCGATAATGGTGTGCGTCTTGCCGCTGCCGGAATGGCCGTATGCAAAGTAGTTGCATGTGCCGCCCTGCATGACATCCGAGATGTCGGGCGCCACGATGGACTTGTAGACTGCGCCGTTGTTGTCTCTGTCGAAGACGGATGCGAATGCCGGTGGGCTTTTCCATTCCCGATTATTTCCGGTTTTCGGGAGGGATATCGATAGATGGCCATCTTTGAGTGTTGTGTCGCGGGGAAGCTCGCCGGATGCTGCTTCCGATTGACTGATGGGGCGCCATCGGACGTGGACTTCCATCGAGCTCTTTGTTGGAGCGTTGGTCGCCATGATGGTGTGATGGTGTGATGGTGGAGGAGAGCGGAATACAGCTTGACAGGGCAAATTTATAGGCGGTCGATAAAATTTCGACCGAATCCCATTTGCTAATTTTTCGTCCAAAGGTCTGTGTCGCGATGCGAAACGTCGCTGCGGTGTTCTGGTTTGTGCCAAGCCATCAGGCCTCTAAATGGTTGCCTGGGCTACAGGCCCCGAGGCAAAAGCAACAGGGGCTGGCTTGGGACTCCAAAAGGGGTACAGTGCCAGCAGCCGTAGCAACATCTGAGCTGAACAGCGGTGATCTTCTCCTCCTTCCAATCACGAATTGGATGGGTAAAGTGTCTGCAAGATATCGGATAGAAATGAAAATAAAGAGCGGCTGAGTCTCGATGTAACATCACCACGCTTGCCCCGCACGCACGTTGCAAGGAGTCAGTCTTGATAAGACGCAACAGTCAAAACCACATGCAACTGTCGCCAAAATTCCTCTTCCTCCTGGATACTTTACTCGTGCTGCATCTTTCCGTGACCTCTTTTGTCACACAGCCATGGCCTCCCGATGCGAGCGCTGCGCCGGGCTGTCGATGAAAGTCCTCGTCGACCTCGCCGAGGAAGAATTCGGCGGCCATCACTTCCCCTCGCACGCCTTTTACTCCCATCACCAATCTTTCCACGACCTCGAAGAAGCGGCAAATAACGGATGCGAATTTTGCCAATTCGTGATAGATCTCTTCAAGGGAACGCCAGGCGGCTTCCCGACCAGAATATATCCGAAATGGCTCACCGCCGACGGCACACACGGAAATATCAAGTCGGCTTATACCGTGGCAAAAGCAATGAAAAAGTCAGATGTGAAGATTGCCCTTGGGTGCAATTCCCGCGCTGGAATAAGCACACGTGTTCCGCTGTGGACCGTAGGGGCTTTTGACGTCCTCATGATCCAGGTTGGGCCGGAGTATGAGATGGACATCGGTGATAATGATGAGTACGAGATCACTACTCTGCGGGAGATTTGTTTGACTATTACGACCCCTCCTGGTAAGTCTGCACGATTCGCGCCTGAGTCTGGCTAACGGGTTCTTGCAGGTGAACCGGTCTCCATCGGGCGCTACCGAATCGGACGTTCTCAGCTAGATCCTGACTTGGGCTCGCAGGCCAACTACGACGTAGCCAAGTCGTGGCTGCGAGAGTGCAAGGCATCCCACCCCCAGTGCCGTCCTAGACTTACCTCCCAACTCCCCACGCGGGTCATCGATGTTGGCACAGCTGGAGACCTCGAAGTACGGGTCATCCAACCATCTGGCGTTTATTCCCCATACGCAACACTCAGCCACTGCTGGGGCGGTCCAATTCAAACCGTTCTGACAACCTCCAGCCTCCCATCCTTTACAACCGGCCTGCCGGTCTCCACCCTCCCAGCAAACTTCCAGGATGCCATCGCCATCACCCGCCAACTTGGCCTCCAGTACCTCTGGATCGACTCCC
The DNA here is from genome assembly GCA_036250225.1 of Cercophora sp. LCS_1. Taxonomy (NCBI): domain Eukaryota; kingdom Fungi; phylum Ascomycota; class Sordariomycetes; order Sordariales; family Lasiosphaeriaceae; genus Cercophora; species Cercophora sp. LCS_1. The sequence goes on from JAPZLL010000009.1 coordinate 275,566, forward strand.
TGTGCATCCTCCAAGATTCCAAAGAAGACTGGGAAATTGAATCCAAAAACATGGGCGGCATCTACCTCAACTCCGAAATCAACATCTCCGCCATGTCATCCAAAGGCAGCACCTCCGGTATTTTACGCCACAACCCGCCCCCGAGACTCGACCCCAAACCCGCATACATCCAAATCAATCCCAACGACCCAGACGGTCCCTCTGTCCGTCTCGAGCGCCAACTCGATCTGGAAGAAGACCTCGGCAGGCTAGACCGCTACAGCCCCCTCAGCCAACGCAGCTGGACACTCCAAGAATCGCTCCTTGCCAGACGCCACATCTGCTACGGCGAGGAGCAGATATTCTGGCGCTGCCCAGAGGGATTCAAATCTGCCGACGGTCTGTTACAGGAAACGAAACTTGAGTACCAGGCGCCGACGAAGATGTACCCGCAATTGCTCTGGGCTGTACGAGAGGATCTGTTCTTTTACAATCTCACGCAGGCGCAGAAACGGCCTATTTTCGACGAGTACTATGCTCTGATTGAGACATACTCGGAGAGGCAGCTGACGTTTGCGTCGGATAAGCTACCTGCGCTCTCGGGACTTGCGCGGCGGTTGCATTACCATTTGGAGGGGTTTTATTTGGCTGGGCTATGGAGTGAGGACCTGCATCGCGGATTGTTGTGGAAGGTACACGTTGGGAATCTGGTTCGGGCTGAGCCGTATCGTGCGCCGAGTTGGTCTTGGGCTGTGACAGACCAGGTTGTGTTGTATAATGGGCCGAAGCTGTTGGCAAGGAGTGGGGTTGAGTTGAGGTTGCTGGAGGTGGATATCACGCCGCGGAATGAGAACAATCGGTTTGGTGAGATTGCCGAGGCGAGGATTGTGGTGAGGGGACTGACGATGCCTTTGGTTCGTAGTGCGCAGGTTGTTGAGGCATTGGTTGGTGGGTCGTTGTGTGGACGGGGTGAGTGGGATTGTCAGGAGGGAGCGACGACGATGCCATGGGAGGCTGGCAAGGCGATGGGTGTTGTCCCTGTTGACGGGGATGGTGGGCAGTATCTGTTCTCTTTTCTAAATATGCAGCATACGGTGGATGGGTTGACGGGAGTCGGTTTGAGGCCGTCCAAACTCGACTATGAGGTGCGGTCCGAGGGAGATTATGTTGTGCTTCTTGTGCAATTGGACGAGCGCGCACGAGGTGTCTGCTTAGTGCTTAAGCCTGTGGCTGGGTCAGATGGCAGTTTCGAGAGAGTTGGATTGCTCACGGTGGAGGCAGGCGATGGCATGGATTGGCTGTCGTGGAAGGAGCAAACGATGAAGCTGGTTTGATATGAGATGTCTCGGAATACGTTTATGTTGGCTTAGGGGTAGACTACTTGATTGACTTGTAGGCATCTGGCTACCACGGCAACAGGCCAACAGGCCTGTTCTTATTCTCCCTTTACGGCGTTTAATGGGTCACGGAAAAGTGAAACAGGGCCAAGGTAGTGGCACTGGGCCTCCAGAGAGTCGCTGCGGGTGAGAATTAGGTCAAGATGCTTCGATGCCTTGAAAATTAGAGCCGTAATGGAAGCAGGTTGACTGATCAAGGAGCAAAGCAAAGGGAGGCCTGGATTTACTTTATTTGACTTCTGGCGAGGGCGGTACCAGCAGAGCTCGGTGGGAGTTGGTGCCCTGCTAACCTGACCGAGCGGGAGGCGCTGTGACAATGCCAAGATGGACATCGACCCGCTACTCTCCGCTTTGGGTCCTACCCCTGCCCTGATTCCACCGAAGCATGACCGCCAAGGTGCGGCTGAGAACCTGAACTTCCGCGATTAGGTGGCTGAAGAGGGGAACCTCATCTCAGGGCAACAGTTGAAAACCGACTCGTCAAGTCCCGCCCCACACACGTAAAAAGGATGGACACACGCTACGATGGATACCGCCCGCTCAACACCGACGGCGGAGAAATCCGGCTCGTAGAGTTCATCATCACAGACCGGGTTGATCAACATGAGTGGAAAGTGCGGCACTTTGCCCTAGAGGAAGCCCCGCCTTTCGTGGCACTTTCTTATGTGTGGACCGACACGGGCGGCTCCTTCCGCTGTAAAATAGGCGAAGGATTAGGAAGAACTGCGATCACTAGCAGTCTGGAAGATGCAATGGCCGCAATTGGGATTCGACAGTGGCACCTCCATGCGAGGGCCGCTTTCGCCGGCGACGCTCCTCCACCCCCAATCTTCGTGTGGGCTGATGCGGTGTGCATCAACCAGAACGACAACGATGAAAAGCAGCGCCAGGTCGCCATGATGCGAAGAATATACCAGCGGGCAGTGGCAGTTTGGGCATGGCTTGGCCCGGCTGGCGACGACAATGACGGTCCCCGAGCACTGCAGACGCTGGCAAGACTCGGCTCCGCGTTGCCATGCCCTTGGCCCAGCAACCTCTCCGTCCAACGAGATGCGCTTCAAGAATCTACCCAGTTCTCGTCGATCCGGCGCCTGTTGCGCGAGAACATGGCGAACAGGTCCAACTCCACCGCGCCGGTTCCAATACCCGGAACCACAACCCCAGGACCAGACTACATGCGAATCATCGAATCCATGATGCTGCAATTCCGGACCCAAGACCCGCAGCAGAACCAGCAGCAGGGAACACTCATCCCCCTCTTTGCCTCGGTTCTATCCATGCTCACCGACGGCGCCATCATTTTCTCCCCCACGAGAGACTTTACCTTCTTCGGTGACGGCCGAGGCGCTTTCGGCCTACACCCTAGGATCCAGCGCTTCCTCGACCGACCGTTTTGGTCCCGCGTGTGGATCCTCCAGGAACTCTTTCTCGCGCGGGATCTTGTGTTCTTGTGTGGGGACCAAGGGCAAGACAACCCTCTCGGCTTCACGGCCGTGTCGGGAGTTGCGGTATGCTCGGCCATCCGCATGCTCGGCGACATGCTCCGTGTGTCGGGGGCTTGGCAGCGGAGCATTGCGCTGGGTGCTCCGGCTATGCAGCGGGTTGGGGCGCCGCCGTTTGCGCTGGGGGCTTACCTGCAGGGGCGGAGTAAGGCTTTGTCGGGGAACCCTAGCAACACTAATAGTACTGCTGATGTGGCCGCGCTAGGGTTGGGAGAGCTGCTGGACGTGATGGTAAGAATGGGCGTCAGGGCTACAGATCCCCGCGATATGGTGTATGGCATTTTGGGTATAACGGAGGAGCAGACAGCAGAGGGGATTCCCATTGAGTATGCGGCGCCCCCGGGCGATGTGTACGTTCGTGCGACATACCAGGCGATTCTGCACACTGGGGATTTGAGACTGGTTGTTCTGGCTTGTTGCTGTCGAGAGGCTGCCGGAATTCGCCGGCAACAATACATGCGAAGCCTTCCCACCTGGGTGCCTGATTTGTCCTGGACGCTGGATGGCATCCGGACGGACCCGATCCAGCGGAGCTTGGTGGATGATTCCGTTCGGGTGGGAGTGGCCGCGGAAGATGGAAGACCGACATTGACTCTGCAGGGGAGTGCACAGGGGGTAGTGGTCGAGCGCGCTGAGCCTTTACTCGCCTCAACGCCCGACGATAAACAACTGTTTGTCAGGTTAAGCGCCATGGTCAATGTCTTATTGGCCACGATTCGGAAGTTCCACGACGGGCTTTCCGGGAAGGCGACGCTGGCCAGCATTCAGGACGGTGTCATGCTACAGGTCCTCTCGGCCAATCCTGCACTAGGTTCGGCCGACATATTCGACTTGCAATATGTCGGTGACAGAGATATAACCTGGACGGAGATGTACACACGGTGGTCCACAATGGATCCGTCAGTGTCAACCGCCGACGGGTTTCTTGACGCGTTGGGAGACACCACTTTCTACATCTTTGCTACATCATTCACGACTGAGCGTGGAGTCTTTCAAGGGTTATTGGGTTTTTCTGATAATAACACCGCTTACGAGACACGGAGACGCACCTGGGGGGCTTTGGGCCAACTGCCTGATCTGCTTTCGATGCTGAGCCGAAGTCCGGAATTGATGGACAAGTACTATAGGCTAGACGGCCAGACACGAGATGTCGAGGACGACAACGGGAGATCACATTCCATTCGCTATCTGGAGAGACTTTATCAAGCTGTGAGCCTATCTCTCTCCACCATGTTCGTCTTGGATGACGGTCTGGTTGGCTCTGGCGCTAGGGATGCGGAACCTGGCGATATCGTTGTTTCTGTTTGCGATGACGGTGTCAGTTTTGTCCTCCGGCCACTGTCGACACTTGAGAGGGACAAAGAGATTGTGCATGTGCTATGCGACTGCCCTTGGGACGGCTCAGGTGCTGTGGATGTCACTCTGGTTGGGGAGGTGAGTGTCAGTGGGCAGCGGGACCAAGGGGTAACACGCTCGAGTAGAGTGTTTAGAATTTTCTGATACCCACCCGCATGTCACAGAGGAAGCTATGTCTCCAGCAAGGTGTCGGTATATCCCCCGCCCCGACCATCAATGCCACGGCATGGCATACCAGAGCTTTGTATCCAATACGCTGCGTTAAATTCCTTCATGTTGAGCATTCAGGGTGACAAGAGAATCGACAGACAATATTGCCACAAGTCGTGATGCATCGGACGTCTACGAGGAGTCAGTTTGGGCCCACAGGGTGACAAAGGGGAAAATTTACAAGTCACTCACTGTTCCAGAAAGCAGCCCCTCTCACAAACGGTTTTCCCTTTGGTCGACGAGGCCTCAGAATCAGTTACAGTCTCACAGTAGGGTTGTCGTCCCGCAAATCCTTGCGCTGGATCTTGGACTCCTGCAGGATGACAATGTCGGCCTCGAGGGTGTCGAACATGGCCTGCGGGTCAGCACGGGTCAGCAGGTACGGTCAACAGGAAGCACAGCTAGGAAGCAGGGCCCGCCTGAAAGGTCCGGTTCTCCCGCCATGGCTGATACGAAAAGGGGTTCCTGCGAGCGTGAGACTTCTGCGAGCATCCTCTGCAGGAAACAAACCTGGTGCCGTTGACTGAGACGTCAGTTGGAACGAGGAAGCGGGACGTGTGACTCACCGTTCCAGGTGGTAATTCGGAACCCTATGTTGCGGAATTGGCGGCTTCAGGCTGACATAGAGAGGAGTTGATCGGTGGTGCCGGAGAGGGGCCGAGTGGGAGAACTTGGTGCGAGAACTTGAGGGTCGATCGAGTGGGAGAACTTGGCCCGCGATCCAGGTGAAGAGGGGTCGTCGCTCGCACCAAAGAAACACAGTTTGATCCAGAACCGCAGGGCCACGAGGTCACCTAACCACAGTTGATTACTCATCCGAGAACAGCCGAAATGGCAGGAACAATTCTTTTCTCTCCAACTTTCCAGCATTGACACGCTTCCGACACGCTTCCGAGTTGATCCGCGTTGCCGCCCGGCCTGCCCACCGTCGCAACGCAACACCCGAAAACGCCTTTCCTTGGGCAACGGAGACAAGATACGTCTGTTCGGATTCATGCACGTGCTAGACCCTCTCGTATGTGCCTCGGACAGGGTGACGCTGACATGTGCAGCTGGAACGACCGTCAACTACCACAAGAACAAGACGACTACCACAACATCTGAGGACTGACAGGAACAAACATCTCTGGCGATGGCCATGGCGTGGAGGGATAAGACTGGCTGCCACCGTCATTGCAGGCTAGCTAGTACTCATGTTCACAATGCTCGTGTTTCTCGGATACGCAATGCTCATGTTTCTCGAATACCATGCAACGCTCATCCTCGAAAATGCTCATCCTCGAATACCGCAATGTCATATCCCCAAGCGCCAGTCCCAATGCTTGCCCTCGGAAACCACGCAATGTCATGCCTCGAATACCGTGCTGATATCTAGTTAGCTTGATACCCAAGAGAAGGAGCAAACATACCAATTACATCTTGGATAGCCAGAAGAGCAAGATGATGGCTGCCATAATGGCAAAAAGAACCACTACACCGAGCCAACTGATGCAGACATCAAAGCAGCCAGTAGTGCAGGTGCAGCCGCAGTTATGGCACTCAAACCTTTGGAGGCTATTCCGATCTTGATTGTGGTAGAGTCGAATTGTCTGTCTATTGGCCTCGGGCGGGCGATTAGCCTTGAGGTCCGCGACCTCGAGAACCTCGAAAGGTGTCTCAATGGGCGCCATGACCGAGTATGGCGGTGGAGGAGTGTCTGTGGTCATTGTGAGTAGTGAGATCAGTGTTGTGGATGGGAAACTTGCAAGCTGGGTTTCCTCAAAAAAGGTGGTGCAAAAAAGGTGGCGATGGGGGGTGAGAAAGCCTGGGGCGTGAAGATAAGAAAGCTTTTTGTTGTGAGGGCGTGGGAGAAGAAATGGGTGTGCAGCAGCTAGAGTGGCACCAAATCCAGTGGGAAACCCACTTCCGAAAATTATCTCTCACGGCAACGAGTCCCGCCATGGAGCATCAGCGTAATGACACCGGCGATACAATCGTCGACGAGGATCTTGACAATGTTCTCATCCCTGGTAGCTTCTAATTAAGACTTAATAAAACTACTCAAAAACCCAACTCAGGATTTACTGCGCGCGTCTCTCGCCGGCAGGGCTTTCTTTATTACATGGGCCCAGTTTCTGACGATTTTCCAGAAACTACCTCACAACGTCCGTCCTTACGACTAATGATAGCCGCAGCATTCTCCACTTCAAGTCCGACACAAGCATCATCCACCATCGTCTGGTGGTTTTCATTGCCCGTACAATCAATCTGCAGATACCAGATCTGTAAATAAAGGGTGCGCAAGTCAAACAGATCCTGGGCAACCTTATAGTCTTTCTTGCTGGACTTAAAGACACTACCTACACATCCAGCTGAGCCCCGATGCTGCGATTCTTCAGTTGAGGGACAACTTAAATCTCAGAAGCCCAATTGTTGCAGTTGAGGTGAGATATATGCTCACACATTTTCCCGTGCGCAAACAGAACAGCAATACTAGCAATATTTTCATGTGGGCTATATTAGGGTTGTTATCTGTCCCTATTTTTACTATGGCCATAGCATTGATCTTGCCAAGTAGACAGCAGAAAACCTGGACCGTTCCAGCGTTAGCCTCTGGATTCTCAACAAGAACGGCAACATCCAGACAATTTTGAGCTAGGTACCATTATCGGAGGAAACGGAGCGTATTGGTATTTGCATTTCCAATTTGCGTCCCAATTAGGATTTTCCTGTTCAGTTCACTCATCAAGTGTATGCACAAAGAGCTGTCAAGCCTTGCCTCAGCAAGATATTGCAAGAACGTCGCTTCCAACAAAAGACATACTATTAGCGACCCGCGCTTGGCGAGACCAGGCTGCATGAGCAGATCAGCAGGTGTTCCAATTTTAACTTGGCATCATCAAAATTGCTGTTGGTGCTGCAGGTGGCGTGCGGCTGAAGATTCAAGGGCTAGGCACCAAGGTTGTGCTTTCCAGATGCAACACCTGAGACAACAGGGGTGCGAAAACAACGCGGGGTCGTGTCAGCATCGATTTCAGGGGAAGAAACGCCATCAAGGAGGAAAACGAACATGAATGGGTCATCTTTTTGGGCTTGATTCATCACAAATGCATCGGGCCTCAACTTGCGAGGCCCCGAAACACCCGCGCGCAAGTCGAAAGACACTCCCCAGCCAGCGCGCCCACATCCCACAGTTAGATTGCAGGTCGGCCTGCCCTGGTAAACTGCTACAACGCACAAGTCCCTCGCAGGCGATCCTTCAACCTTCACACTCCTCTTGGCAATCTGGTCGCATCTGCCAGGCGCCTCAAAAAGAGCAGAGGCGCCAGCCACCGCCGTTGCACTTGCTCGCGCGTCCACAACGTGTCGGGAACACACATGTGCAACATTCGCTCTCTCTCTGTCCAACAAGAGAGTCACGATGTACCCCCAGACGCCCCCGGAATACTCGAATATCGCTCGTCGCCCACCACTATTATCAACCTGGGCCCTCGAAATCGGAGGGTTAACCCTCTCGATTGCTGCGACGGTGGCTGCCGCGGTCGTTCTCTGGCTCTACGACGGACACCCGCTGGAAAAATGGGGATTCTTTGCCCTTTCTCTCAACACGGTCATCTCAGCGCTGGGTGTTGTCTCTAGGGCATCACTGGCGTTCGTCCTCAGCAGCGCTATTGGTCAGCACAAATGGAACTGGTTCCGCAAGCAGCACGATGGGCTCGGTGTCTTCAACAAGTTTGACGGGGCCAGTCGGGGGCCATGGGGCAGTCTTGGTCTTCTTTGGTGGTCCAAGGCCTTGTAAGTTCTCCCAGATCTGTACCGTAAGGTAATCAGCAGAAACACGATGAGACTGACTCCGCAGGAACTGGGCATCCCTCGGCGCCTTCGTTACTATCATCACATTGCTGGTCGATCCCTTCCTGCAAGCAACAGTTTCACTGAGCGGACAAAGCGTCGTGGTCGGCACCGCAAATACCGTCCAGGTTGCCGATTACGTCCACCTCGGGAAGCAAACTCGAACCCGGGGTGGCGTCTTGTCGCTGACGGTTGAGGAGGGGTCTCTGAAGGTGGATCAGATCACGGTTTTCCCGGATTTCGCACTTACGAGTGCTTTCGCCGATGGTCTCTCTCCCCGCTCTTTGAGCGGTGCCCCAGGGGCTGCAACTGCCAGGGCAGAATGCAGCACGGGAAACTGCACATGGCCGCTATATACCACCGCCGCGTTGTGCGGCCGCTGCAACGACGTTTCGCAATCGGACATCACCCGACACACTGGGGAAGGGTTCCGCGAAGCAACTGACTACAGTCCGCCTGACGGGAGCTTCTTCGGCTCGAACAACTTCACCAGTTACAATCTTTCATACGGCCACATCATGCATTTCAACGGTCCAATCACCACGAACTATTCACCTTTCAAACCAGTCCGCCTCACAGCCTTCATGAACCACAACCACCGGACATCGATCAGCTTTCGGGATCTCAACACCACCGTGGCTACACTCCTCATCATGCGCGCAGGCGCCGACTACGAAAACAACGGAGCAAATTGGGAGGACTCGCTCCCAACTGCCACCGAGTGCGGCCTCTACGTCTGCGCCAAAGCATACCGAGCAATGACCATCAACGGCATCTTCAACGAAACCGAGGTTGGAACGTGGGCAATCAAGGATAGTCGATCATGGAGGACAGCAGAGCATGAAGCCCATCCTCACCTACCAGACGACACTTCTTGGGAATCCTACGACCGCCAAAACACATCCCTGGGAGACGACTTGTTCTACCGCACCGACCTGCAGGTCGTCATCCCAGCCGCCGAACTCCCTCAACCTGTCAGCGAGTCAATACCACTGGTATTCAACATCACCCAAGCAACAATCCAGGGAATGAGAGAGGCAATGTCGGGTTTGTTCGAGGCCTCCCAAGTGGCAGCTTCACTAACCCGCGACGCCTTCGTCCCCGTCAAGCCCTACCTCGTCTACCCCAACAACAACGACGAGTTTAGGAATGACGTTCCCGACATCCTGTACAACTCGACAAACTTGACAACGACGTTTGAGGGACTAGCAAGACGCTTGAGCGTTCAATTCCGAGATTCGGCAGCGGCCGTTTCCAACGGAACCGAAGAGAGATTTGTCTTGCACTTCAAGGTAGACTGGCGCTTTTTCCTGCTCCTCGTCATCACCGTCCTTTTGGGCTGTGTCTACTTTGCCGGAGTCCTCGTTCAGACATACCGTCTCCGATTGCCCTCCTGGAAGGAGAGCTCTTACCCAACGCTGGCATACGGACTTGATGACTACACACAGTCTCAATTGCGCGTGCTTCAAGAGGCTTCGTACAAGTCGAGGGATGCGGTACGCCAGAGAGACGGATTCCAGGTCGGGTTAGTGAATACAGATAATGGATACAGACTGGTTTCTCAGCAGGGAGGACATGATGCCACAGAGATTATTATGCGGAAATGACGGCAGGGAAGTGAGCGTTGTGCGGTGTGCAAAAAGTGTAACGATTTGTACGAAATACGGAATGAGAGGGAATCAGGTGAATCTATCATCAAGACAATTGCATCTTTGCGCAAGTGATGGCCTCCCCACACATTGGCTCGCAAAAGACGGTATCCAGGTAGACGCTTCCCCGCACGGTATGCATCCGAAAATCACATGATGGCTTGACAATGTATTCTCCATTAGAGAGCAAACGCTGCAGATTCAACCGCCCGCGAGGGGATATACGGTAGTCTGGAGCCAAGCCCGTACAAAATAACCCCCACTGTATCAGAAAATGTGACACCTCTCCTGATGGTGAGGTATGGATGGGCCTCAAAAACGCAATTCCGAGGCGCTTGGAAGCAACCTAGGGACGCTGGACACCATTCTAGAGACCTCGGCATTTTGATCTAATTAAACATCACGGCATTTGGGAACATTAGAAACGACTACATTCCGGAGACAGAAATGACAACGTGCCCGACGAGCTAAAAACAGTCCAGCAGCGGCAGCGACAACCCCTCCAAAAATGTTCCATTGGCTCGACAAAAGATGGTGTCCTCCTGCATGCACCCTCGCCCAGAAACAGTGGCCGCACAACACCCATTGTCCAATGACCATCCACCTCGTAGGCCGCCACTCCCGAAAACCCAATCGATTGAGCCTCCCAAAATGCAGTTCGGCCACTATATCACCACCCGCCTCCGAAAGCGTGCCCGGCTTTGGTGGAGCGCACCGCAATGCCGGGCACGCAACCTCTGCATCAAGTCCCGACGCTTATCGATGAGCAAAAACGCAGAGCCTCGTGTGCAAAAGCATATTAACTGGCCTCGTTTCCCAACTTCGAACATCTGTTTCTTCCCTTTTCGTGTCATTGTACTCCATCCCAGCCGAAAAAGAGCCTCCCTCCCTTAGGTACCCAACAACACTTGAAACGACGAGTCACATCTCAATACCACCATGTCTAACTACGACCGTGTATGTCTCAGTAATGCTCCCCCTCCACAGCCACTAACATGAAATTATTCAGGGTCCCCTACCGCCGCGAAACCTTCCACGGCGCCAAGCTCCGATGGCACACGCCAATCCCAATGCCGCCATCAATCTGAACCGTATCGGCGACATGGTGTCATCCAACATCCTCCCAACCATGCTCGAGCATTCGCCTCTGCCAACCCAAGTCGTCGTCAACGTGGGCGATCTGACGCTCGCCAACGCAGACGACGGCTCCAACGCCATCATCTACAACAGCGGCCACATGGTCATCGGAAACGATGTGCCTCCCCGGATGGCGCCCAGAATGGTACCGAGAATGCCGCCCATGGAGAGCGGTGTCCCCGGGTGCCGTCTGTGTTACAAGCCAACGGCCAACAGACTTGGACTCTGTGACGGGTGTGTGTACCAAGTAGGAAGGTATGAGAAGCGAGCGATGGAGAGGCAGATGCATGCCGATGACTGGGAATATGTTGGTGGGAGGGTGCCGCAGTATACCATGGGAGGGAACAGGGCGTTTGTTCATAGGCAGTATGTCGGGACAAAGCGTCCCGTTCCAGGTGGCGCCTGGGTGAGGCCGGGTGGTGGGTACAGAGATGGGGTTGGCGGCATGGGTCAGAGACGAATGCCGGTGAGAGAGGTTTCCAAAGACAGCCTGAGTGATACCGATGACTTTGAGGCGGGTTATGGCGGCTGAAAGTCGCTGGGGGTGCCGTTGCGACAGGGTTATGAACGACGAGTTGGTGATCTCATATCTGCTTTTCGTTGAGAACAGCCGGGCAGATAGTTTCAATGTCCTCTGGCCGGGGAATCATGAGTTGGTAGAATAGCATTTTCGCAGCATCGTCATGCAGTGGATCAACCCAAAGGAACTTCTTCAAAACATCCCTTGTCTCAGGCCAGGTCCGTAAGCCAAGTGTCGATAGGGTCTCAAGGAGACGACGTCGTAGCCAAGGGCGTTCCAAGTCCTCAAAGATGGATATCGTTGCGATGAACAAGGCCCACAGCAAGAACTCCGCACTATCAGCGGTCGCCGGGGTGTGTAACTGGAGCGACATGTCGAGACCTTCAGCCATGTAGAACATCCTCTTCGCAAGGCCCTTGATCCGCACGAGCAAGCTCTTAGTGTAGGCCATCATACAAAAGCGTAAGAGCTCAGTGATCGACATGGGGCTGAACTTGAGATGGACAAGTCGGTATGGGATCGAAGTGCTGACGCGACTAAAAATCTCCATTGGCATGGTGACACGCGTGAGCTTGGCCTCGTTGGCCATCCTAGACAGCTCTCTCAGGTCCACCCAAATGTTCAAAAGTCGGGGGTCCGGTCGAGGCGTGATAATATCCAGCTCAGGCATGTGACTGGCTGCTTTGCCAATGGCGATTTGTGGAGACCAGGACAGGTCATGAGCAAAACGTGTTGGGCTTCCAGTTCCCATTGCGAGGCCGAGATCGATCCTGTTCATACATCTTAGACCGCCGTGATAAATGTTGGAGCGAGAACTCACGTTCGAGCCTTGTGGACAACCATGTCTCCTGGGTCGAGTGATTCGATCCCTCCGCGAACCTCGAGGACTCGGTGCAGACCGTCCAGGTGCTTCCCAGCTGTCTCAAACTCACCAAGGAGGGTAGACGCGCTTGCAAGCGACGTGATAACAACCATCGTTGCGTAACTCGTGGCGTCTTTCTTGCTGTTGATGCTTTTCTGGAGGAAATGAAGCGCCTTGGCTAGGTAAAAGTTCGCATCGTGTCCAATCTGAACTCCCATGGCCATGTCGCGAAAAGCCTGAACTGAGAACAAGAGTGAAGGCACCATAGCGGGATGAATGGAAAGATTGGAGTAGCAGAAAAGGTCGTTCTGGCCATCGATCTTCTTGCCGAAAACGTCAAGGATGGCGTATGTTATCGGCTTGACGACCGTGAAGGCTGTAGGTGTTAGTCCTATTCGGTGCACGGGTATCAAGACATACCCTCATGGACAAGCTTCTGCATTTTGTGATCGAACTCTTCGGAAAACCCAGAAAGAGAAAACTGGGACGTGATATTTCGAGGGGAGACAAAAGTCCACTGTGTTTCTTCGTTCTTGATCAAGACGCGGGACGCTGGGGGCGCCTCCTGCGCGTCGGCTTTGCTCCGCTGGGGCGCTCTTGGCATCTTCTTTCCCTTATTCTTGCCCCGCATGACATGGCTACGGATGAGCTTGCGTGTCTCTGCGTCTTCCTTCTCGAGCGTGGTGGCCACGATGAACGGCCGGAAGACCAGATCTGGCGGTTGTCAGCTGGCGACGGCTGCGGATGCGTCGTCGTGAATGAACTCAGACACTTACCGGCCTTGTCCGAGGTTAAGGATGCCTTGCGAGGCATGGTGGAGCAAAACAGAACCCGCGTATAGCGACCAAACTCGAGACTGTTTCCCAGAAGGAGACTGGCGAAGAGGTGAGAATGCCCTGGCGATGAGAAAATGGCAGCCCGTGATGAGCCCGAAGGATCGAGGGGAAGATTGTTTGCCGTTTTGGGGATAGCGCCACGGGATTGTGTCGCCCCCAGCCGTGGTCTTGGCACTCGGACATCAGTCGGCGCACCGGGTGAGCCAATGAGTGAGCTGTGAATGAATCATGATGGCTTTGAACATAGTGGACTCTCGTCCACATGAGAACTCCGCCCACACGATAAGATGTCCGCTAGAGAATTCGTTCCAACCTCAAAACTGAGATGTACTTATAACTGCTAGGCCCTCGTCAGTATTGTAAGTTTCTCTCATTCTCATCAACTCACACACACAGGACCACAATTCGCCAAGCAAGCAACAAAGAACACCATCTCCCAACATCTTACCATCAAACCAAAGACAAACAACCAGTTACAAACTGAGATGTTATCCATCTTCAAGTCCCGCCCCTTCAACGCGGAGAAGGACATCCCTCCCCTCGACGGGAAGGTCATCCTGGTGACCGGAGGCAACGTCGGGCTCGGCAAGCAAGCCGTCGTCGACTTTGCCAAGCACAATCCTCGAGAGGTCTGGATCGGCGCCAGAAGCGCCAAGAAAGCCGAAGACGCAGCCACTGAGATCAGACAGCAAGTTCCAGGGGCTCTCGTCAAAGTCTTGGAGCTTGACCTGGCGTCATTCGAGTCGATCAAGAACGCCGCAAACACCTTCATGTCGCAGTCCGATCGGCTGGATGTTCTCATGTGCAACGCTGGTGTCATGGCCCTTCCGCCGGGTCTGACCAAGAATGGATACGAAATCCAGTTCGGCACGAACCACCTCGGCCACGCGTTTCTCTTCAAATCGCTGCTGCCGGTCCTGTCCAAGACGGCTGCCTCCCCTGGCTCTGATGTGCGCATCGTTTCGCTAGCCTCATACGGACATACGAGTTGGCCGAAAGGTGGTTTGAGATATGATCTGCTGAAGACGCCCGCGGAGGAACTCGGCGCCTACAGTCGATACTACCAGAGCAAGTTGGCGAATGTGTTGTGGGCTCGGCAGTTGGCCAAGGAGTACCCGCAGTTCACGGTCGCGTCCGTTCATCCGGGTGTTGTGCAAACGCAAATCATGGCAAGAGCAACGGAGACGCCGGCAATCGTGAAGGCGCTGGTCAGGATCACCGGCCCGCTCCTCCAGACGGTCGATCGCGGGGTCAGGAATCAACTGTGGGCATCGGTGTCGAAGGATGTGAAAAGTGGTGAGTACTATGAGCCGGTGGGAGTTTCAGGGATGGCAAGTGCAGACGGCAAGAACGACGTCATGGCGCAAGGGCTGTGGGAGTGGACGGAGAAGGAGCTTGCGAGCTGGGCACCTTCCTCCTAAGACCACGCGAGAACAGAGTTTTTGAAGCACGTGGACGGTTGGCCAAAGAGATGAAACCACACGTGTTGGTCAAGTTAGACGCATGGTGATAGGTAATTTGAGCAGCTTGCGCAATCTTGAGCCAGGTGATTGATTGGTGGCCATGACTCCTTTCATTCACTGAGCAAGTTTCATCTCCCCCCGCACGAACGCGGTTGCTGAAGCCAGCAGGTGATGCCTTTTTTTATCATGAGGAAGGCGCAGAACAGTTCAGGCAGCGTCGGTTGGCAATTCGCCAGCGCGGTGAGGAATTTGCGCTGCTCCCTCTCGTTCTTCCTCATCCGCGACATCCCTATCTACACTCTTTGACACCAGCTTTGAACAATTCGCATATTCCTCAGATTGGACCTTCTTCATTTACTAACATCTCCTGTCATGGACCCGTTGCGGCGCCTGCGGGTGAGCCTGGAGGGGTTTCGACCGGGACGCCCAAGATCTCCAAGTCCTGAAGTCTCAGTTCAAAGGGTCGAAAATATCGCACGCGCCGCATCAAGACAGTCACAGATTCGAGACGATTATCTTACCGGATTTCAATTCCTGTTACTCAACATCTCGACCATCCCCATCATGTTCTTGGCCATGTTGGATGGTTCCATCATCTCCACTGTAAGTCTTCCGGGGTCACTGCCGCGCGGAGGCTCACTTCTGTTCCCAGGCCATCCCGAGCATCACAAACGAGTTTCACTCGGTCTCAGATATTGGTTGGTATGGCGCCGCTTACCAGCTTGCCAAGTCAGTTGCCCTCACCACTCACAGTCCCCCTGAAAGCTGACCCTTGGCAGTGCCAGCATGCAGCCCATGGCGGGGAAGCTGTACACCTACTTCCCACCCAAGGTACCCGGATTCAGCTCATTTGCCCTCTCTGCTTTGCCAGTTCTGTTTTACTGATTGTCTTCAAGATCACCTTCCTGCTCTTCTTCGCTGTCTTTGAGCTTGGCTCACTTGTCTGCGGATTGGCGAGATCATCCACCATGCTTATCCTGGGTCGTGCTGTTGCGGGCTTAGGGTCATCGGGACTGACAAGCGGAGTTCTCGCAATGGTGACTGCCAGCATGCCTCTAGCAAAGCGACCATGGGCCATCGGCGTTGGTATAGGTAGTAAGTGGATGTGTCATCCGTCTGCATGGTACAGCGCTAACATCGATCAGTCTCACAGGTCGGCCTCGTCGCAGGTCCTCTCCTTGGAGGTATCTTGACGCAAACGTTGCAATGGCGCTGGTGTATGCAAATCGCATTGCTTTGGCTGCCCGGCTAACGTCTTCAGGTTTCTTGATCAACCTCCCTGCGGGGTTCATCTTCACCCTTCCCCTCCTGTTCCTTCGGATTCCTTCACGCCATCACAAGCTCGACACTCAGTCTGCCTTCAGCTTTCTGTTTCACAAGCTGGATATTGTTGGCTTCATGCTCCTCGCTCCTGCAGCCACGATGCTCCTCTTGGCCCTGCAGTATGGCGCGACATGCTACTCTTGGGACAGCCCGATAGTGGTTGGCTTGTTCTGCGGCGCTACGGTTGCCTTTATCGTTTTCCTGTGGGACGGCAGCACCAAGGGCGAAGACGCACTTCTTCCCATGTGGATGATCAGCCGGCGCGTGGTATGGTGCAGCTGCCTCGTCATGGTCTTTTCGGTAGCCACAACATACTGTGCCTCATACTTTCTGCCGATCTACTTTCAGACTGTGAGGGACATCTCTCCCATCATGAGCGGCGTCTGGCTTTTGCCAACCATCCTGTCTCAGCTCCTCGCGGCGGCCGTCTCTGGCATCCTGGGTAAGAAGTCTTCCATCAACCTCGCATGAATGTGCTGACAAGTATCAGTCAGCAAAACGGGATACTACCTCCCGTGGAGCGTTGGTGCGGGAGTTTTGCTCTCGGTTGGGTGCGGTCTCATCTCAACGTATTCGGCCACTACTCTAGGGGAAAAGTGGATTGGATATCAGGTTGTACTCGGTACAGGTCGCGGCATGGGAATGCAAATGGCAAGTCGTCGTTCCTCACCGCATCGCCGGCAATACTAACGCCGTCAGCCTATAATCGCCCTCCAGAACTTTTTGCCTGAGAAGGACATCGCCGTCGGCACAGCCTTCATAATGTTTGGCCACACGATGGGCGGTGCCATCTTCATCAGTCTTGCGCAGACCATCTTCATCGGCGGACTTCGCGTGCTCATACCAATCTACGCACCCGGTATCGATCCGAATTTGATCATCGGGGGCGAGTCGGGTTTGAGGAGCGCCCCGTCAGGCACTATGCCGGAGATGGCGGGTATTCTAGTGGCCATCACGAAGAGCATCAATCGGGTCTTTTACATGACAGCTGGGGCGGGGGCTGCTGCTTTCATCTTTGCGTGGGGAATTGGCTGGAGGGACATCCGAAAGGTCGCCGAGTCCAGGAGGGCGTCATTGGTCGGAGAGGAGGCGCAACTGGAGAAGATTGAGTCGCATACACGACGGGTGAGCATTGCTGCCATGGTTTGAGAAATTGATGCCATCTCGCGGAAGACAACATTTAGTTGGGTTTGTACATAGACATTTCACCTTGATACAGCTTTATCGCCATTAGATCGACAAATACGGCTGTCGGCTCATGTTTGCACAAGATCCGCTTGTGATATCCGAACCCCCACCCATGTTCCCAAAAGATGATCAACGCTTGCTACAATCTCATGGTATATCCCTCAAGCCTGGTATATCCCCCAATGCGCGCCCATGTCCCGGCAAAATGCCACAGCCAACCCAAAATCCCAGTACATGTATTAACACAACAGCAGGCACACGCCCACTTCATACTGGCCTCTGAGCAAACCAAAAGTAATAGTTGAAATAGCGGTGGACCTTTGGATCGTCCATTGCCTGCCTCGCAAACGCCAACGTCACATCAGCCTCCGCCTGCGACAGCCCCAGCGCCGCAAACGGCCGTCCCGACAACGCCGGCATCAACTCCCTCACGGCCTCTTTCTGGTACATCCCAATCAACCTCAACGTCTTATCTTTCGCCCACACCCCAATCGGCACCTTTTTGACCACGCACTGCACGTTCGTAAACCCGGCGTCCGTCAACATGGGCCCGAGGTTTTTCGGAAGTGTGACGTTCATCCCAAACTTGGAAAAGGCCCGCCCCGCCAAATCATACATGTACTTGACCGGATCGTCGTCTCGCATCGTCCCGTCGTCGCACAGCGGTTCGGCGCAAAGCTCTTGGAGTTCGATCCAGCCGCCCGGTTTGAGGCTTCTGTAGGCCATGTCAGTCTGGCATCGGAACGGGAGTTGGAGAGACAGAGAACCTACGTAAATGCTCGTTGTAATACCAACCCGACTTGTCTGAGAACGACCACCATGTACCGCAGATGAACAAAGTCTTGCTCTTGTGGTATCCACTCGTCTTCGCCCTCGCAGTCGTCGACGAGGAAATCCACGTTGGGCGGGACCCAGACTGGTTGGACGGGTGAGATGTCGATGCCGCGGACTCGTGCGCCGGGGAAGCGGTCGCCCATGTCTATTGCCCAGATTCCTGTTCGTATTAGCTTGCGGTCGTTCATTCCTGTTACCCCTTTTCTGCAAACCCCTTCTCCAACTCCAGTCCTCTTTTCCTTCCTCGCCCCTGTGACCCCAAAAACAAAGTGGAAGAACCTACCGGTCCCAGTCCCGACATCCAACACATTCCGCACCTCCCCCAGCGGCGCATAGTACAGCCGCCCATCCGTAAGCTCCAACAGCATCGCATGCTTCATGTCCTCACGATCCAGCTCATCGTCGTCGTTCGGAATCGGGTACCGCCCGTGCTTGAAATGCTGATACCGTCGTCCATTCTCAAACGTGTGCGCGTAGATCGACGAGGTAACGCTCGTCGAGGAGCGCGCCGCGCCGTCGTCGGCAAACGGGTCAGTGAGCGCGAACTCGTCCGAGTCGGAGGAAAAGTCGGACGGTGCGGGTTCGATTTGGCCTTGCGATTGGAGCGGCGGTGGTGGGGCGGCGGTTCCCTGGCCCTGTGTCGGTTTGGGCGTCGCGCTTGGGATTGGGGGATCCGGGGGAAAGGGGGGTTTGGATGTTGCTGTTGCTGCTGCTGGTCCTGTTGGCGGCATTGTGGATTGTGGGTCTCGTGGTAGAT
This sequence comes from Cercophora sp. LCS_1, assembly GCA_036250225.1. Taxonomy (NCBI): domain Eukaryota; kingdom Fungi; phylum Ascomycota; class Sordariomycetes; order Sordariales; family Lasiosphaeriaceae; genus Cercophora; species Cercophora sp. LCS_1. The sequence goes on from JAPZLL010000009.1 coordinate 294,410, forward strand.
GATTTTGGAGACGTTGTCTGGTCGGGTGTCGCAAAAGTTGGAGGCAAAAGGGTGGACAGGGAACAGGCAACGCGGTCGGCGGCGATCTGGGATGATGGGGGTCTAGACCTGTGACTAAAATGGCGCGCGCACTTTCCTTTGTTTGGAGCTGACGAATTGTAGGGCGCGAAATGGTCGAGGGGACCCTGGCATGTGGTCTGTGCGTGAACGCTTGCAGGGTGACGGTGGTGACCGCCAAGATTGGCCAGGAATGGTGGAAGCTTGTTTTTGATGACGTGAAACGGTTTTTTGGGATGGCATGGATGTAGGGGAGCTTTAAGATCGGAATGACAAGGTTGATGAGAAAGTCGGACTTGAGAGGATGTACCAGATGTATCGGACTTGGTCGCACTGGAAACGTTGCTGCCTATCCGGACACCGAAAATGTTGGAGGCTGTGTGCGAACGACGAATGCGGTTTGGTGGTCATCGAGGTTCAAAATGCTGGGCATTTTATCCGTTTTGGCGACGCTTTGGACATGGGATACGACCTATGTGCTCGGGACCACGGCGCGTTTCAGTTGCGATCGAATTGAAACCTTTCGATCTAGTTCATAGATGGCACTGGAGCACCAAAGACTTCCCGATTGTCTGTGTGTTCGGTTTTTGTCGCATGACAACCTCCAGGTACTCCTCTCTTCACTTGGAGAATTTGCCGTGACTTCATTTCGATTCGGTGGAACCGGCGTCCTCGTCTTTGATCGGGTTTTTTGACTTTTCATGGCTTGGTGTCTCTTGTTGTTTGCACCCGGCACATGGTCGGTAGTCTGAATCATCCAGGGACTGGCTGGTTTTCGAGTTAACTGTGTCGTCTTTGGCGCAAAGGTGCTGGTTCAACGGGCCAATTCCACTGAGCGGGATGGGTTCGCCGGCTGACTCGCCGCGCTTCCTCGCCTCTTTGCATGGAACGACGTTCCCGTATGGATTCTTGTCGTGGGGCCTGATATTGTAGTTACTGGGGCAGCCGTGGTAGCAGTAGTAGAACATTGTGCCCCAGGTACACATTGTGATTTTTGTTGAGGAAAAAGCAGGTTGTCTGTTGATTGACTGTGTATTTTACAATAGACCGAGTGATCCAGTCGAGTCGAAGGAGGATGTATCGATGTCCAGTGTGGGATTTTTGGACATTTTGACTGAGTTTGTGGGTGGGCACAATCCCTCACCAAATATTAAGTTCATTCAATCCGTGAAGTCCTCGGTAACATCAAATTTCCAGGGAAAAAGAGTCCCTTTAAGGTTACCTATCTTACATGTGGTGGTGCGAGTCTTTCCGCGCATGCATCCTCATCTGGGTCGTCGTGTGGGCTCCAGCGAAAAGGGGCAATCCTCAGTGCTCGCTTTGTCACAAAGGTAAGTCCCGTCAGACTTGTCCGTAGTTCATAGGCACCTAGTATACATCTCACGGCGCCACGGTCGGTGCTGCCTCCGGAGCCAACTCCACCACTGACCCCTGAACGGTTTCCATCTTTTCCGTCTGCGCACAGGTGACCTTGCCGCCCACCTCCTCCCACGAGCAATTCAACTCGAACTCAGTGTTTCCAATGATTCGAAGGGGTCTAAGGCAGCAGGTTGTCAGTTTTGAGAGCCTCAGATTCAATGATCGGGGTACCCACGTCGTCCTCCCAGGGCAACCATCCACCTCCTTGTCGAGAATGAACGTCAACGTTCCAGACCGAACCGCGACATGCACCGTGAGGTCCTTGTCGCTAGGCGTTCCAGTGACAATGCAGCGATAGTTGACCTGGAGGGTGCACGTCATCTCGTCGCTAGCACCGCTGAGGTTGTTGATCAGTTTCCAAGTCGCCTTGCCGCCGCTTCCGACCGAGTCGGTCGTGTCGCTGAAGAAGTCGGTGACGCTCCAAGTTGGGAATGTCGTGCAATAGTCGACGTCGACTGCCGCTGGTGCAGCAACGGCTCCGATGGCCCAAAGGCCCAGGGCCAGGAGTGTGATGGATTTTGCCAGCATAACGGGCAAACGAACCTTTGAGATCGAACAAAAGTGAATGCTATGACTTGGCCATGTTGAGGGAGAAGTTCCGCGTGCGGAGAAGCTCCCCAAGATAAATCGCAATGGTCAAGATAACCCATATAGCCGCGTGTTGGTATTTAATATCGACAGCGCGTAGCCGGTATCCGAGCCCGTTCCGCATATTACCATCCCCAAATCACCGGGCGAAGCTTTCCTATCGGTGGCAATTTAATTCGCCCTTCGGCACTTGTTGGAAATGTTCTAGAGCCCGATCGACAACTACAAGCAAGGAAGCACTGACGAATTGAGGACACATCCTGGAGGTTGTATTGTACTTGCACATTAATTAGGCGGACAAGTCATATTACTCTCGCTCCTTGTTGTTCCTTCGAGAGAATATCTCAATCAATGGCCCTGTTGACTTCATCATAAGGTAGGGAGTATGGTTGGCAGGTGTAGGAACCATAAGGTAGCTGGGAGTCGAATGGTTTATTCCGGAGATGCTTCTGTTCCTCTTCCCCCGGTGGAGAGGATCATTGCTTTTATTTCAACTCTCTTCTTGAAATAATGCATGTTGTTGACCGAGGAGAGCGGCTGAAGCTTTGACAAGGGTTTGCATGCTGCACTATCTGTCGCGAGATATCTCGAGCCCCTTCAAGTTGGAGCCTCATGCGGACCTTGCATGTCCCTGCTTTGCCAAAATTGACTTCCTAACCGATTCCAGATCCATGGACAGTTCGGCTTCGCTGAGGCTCTGACTTACAGCTTTGGCGCCTCTCTCAACCACGTCGGCTGTGTATGCGCTGAGCCTCCCCCCTATCCACTCCTCCGTCATGTACCGAGACAAGGGCTTGCACCTAACGCTCAGCGTCTAAAACGGCATGCTGAAAGCCTTGGCCACGATAAACGAGCATCGGATGGGCAGCGTCACCAGCGAGTGTGACACGCCCACGCGTATCCCACGTCACCGGCACCCATGTGCGCATTTCATCGATGTAGCATGGGTCGCTGTCTCGCGTCCATTCGATCTGCGAACGGAACGGCTCGATCACATCTTTGGACGTCGCCTTGATAAATGCCAGCGCTTCGGCGCCCTTGGTTGCCGGTGGCTCGGGGAATCTGCTGCGGCACCAAATCTTGATCCATGCAATAGTCCATGCCGACATGTCGTCTGGGTCATCGGCACACATAACTAAGGCGGGTTCTCTGTTAGACAGTCTCCAACTATTCCTTTCCAAATGATTTTACGTACCAGCAAGTCCAGAGCTCGATGTCGTCCCCACGGTCACTGCCGCGAGAGGGTGTAGCTTTATCACCGGCTCGACCTTTGCGGCGTTGTGGTGCGTCACATAGCCTGTGGCACACATGAGGCCGGATGGCTTGGCCTGCGCGACCTCGTCGTCGCCAAACAGCAGGGCGCGTACCTTGGACGATGCGCCGTCTGTACCAAGGACGTAGCCCGCCTCAGCTGTTGTTCCATCAGCGAAAACGAGCCGGACGGATCTATCACTGAAGTCGATCTTCTCGAGCTGCTTATTCCAATGAATCGCGCCGGCAGCTGTGAACCCGGCAGCCATAACACGGCGCAGGCGTTGGCGCGTGACACGTCTTAGCCCGGGCATGGCGCTACGGAACATGACTTCGCCGCTCTATCCATTGATGCAAAGCATGGTCTCGATTTCCGGTGTGTACTCGATGTGGGGAGTGCAAACAGCCTGAGAGAAGTTGGCAAGGGCAGAATCCGACAGCAGAGCTTTGAGCGTTGGCAGTGCCCAGTGTGCCGAAAGAGGCCAATCGCGAGTGCGTGCGTCCAGACTGGCGTCTCGGTCGAACAAAACAACGTTGAAGCCCGCTTTCTTCAAGCCGTGAGCAGTGAGGAGGCCCGTGAGGCCTGCGCCGATGATGGCAACCGTGGGGGATTCGGTCTCCATCTTTGTCACTGCACCACACTGCACACGATTGCTGAGAATGGATAGTTGGTTGGCGTTGGAACTGGTGCCCTCTGAAGACTGCAGCAGGAGCGCCAGGTTTTTTCTTTGTCAAAAGTCATGGCCTGCATTGGACGCTGGTGTTGGGGATTCCCGGGACTGTTCATCCAGCTTTCGGAAGAACGCATGTGGCGCCCAATCGGGCAAAAAACCGCCACGAGATGCTTGGAGATGTTCGGGACTTCCGCTACCTGAAACCGCTGTATGCCGTCAAATGGGACCCCATGCGCGCTGGGTCTGTAACCAGCCTCCTCAGCTCTCCTCTTTCCTTGAGGCTGATGAGACAGTTGGAACTAGAAGATTTACCACGCAAGTCCAAGGGCGTTGCATTGAACCAATCACACAAGTTTTACTGCCCCCGACCACTGCAAAGGCCTGCTGGCAGAATTTCCGATCTCACCCCATATAATAAGGGCCAGGACGTCAAAGCTTAGAACGGTTGTTCGATTCCCATACAGACACCTTTCAATGGTCTCAAGAATGATTTAGATCTAGAAACGGATTTTCTAAGGTTTCTTTCGATCCGTACGGCTGCATAAGGCCTCTATTACCTTGATTAGCCTTGATCACGCTAAATTGAGAAGGATCCAAACCAGGCCGCAACCTGCAGTCCAGGGAGAGCGAGCCTCGGAGGTGGCCTTCAGGGGTGGCCAACGACACGCTGGCCCCCCAGGTCACACCGCGAAAACCCGACAACCCATTGAACCGACTCAGCTGCATTCCTCAAGAGTGCTCTTCCTCAAGTTCTCCCGACACTACCCTACTCACATCGACAACGGTTTCGCCCACTCACACACACTCACGCCAACATCATGTTTTTTGGATACTAAACTTGTTTCCACGATCTTACTATGGAGGCGTTGGCAGCCGTCGCGCTGATCGGAAATGTGGTGCAATTCCTTGAGTTGGCGACAAAACTCACATCCAGGACCGTTGAAATCTACCGGTCCCAGGATGGGCTGTCAATTGAACAACATGAGCTGAAGACTCTCACAAATGATTTGATTTACCTCAGTGGGCGACTTCAACAGCCGCCGTCTGCCCAAGTTTCCTGCGATATCACTGCGCTCTGCACGGCTTGCAATGGAGTTGCACAAGAACTTCTGGATGGCTTGGTGAAGCTGAAAAGGTCTTCATCTCGGAAAGTAAAGAGGAAGAGTGTGGGCTTGGCACTGAGGAGTCTATGGACCAAGGAGGAGGTGGAGAGTATTGAGCGGCGGCTTTCTCGGTTTCGAGTTGAACTGAATCTACATGTCACGGTAGAGCTGAGGTTCATATGACCTGCACCCAGACCCCATTGTCTACTAAAGCGGCGTACAGAGAACAGTTAGCCCAGACAACGAGATAGCAAAGAGAGGACCACGCGGAACTAGACCAGAGAAGCCGGGAAACCATTGACTTAATCATCGCCCAAGAGGACTTGTTCACCCAACACACACAGTCACAGACAGAAGATATCCGGGCCATAGTTTCTGAGTCTACCACCACTGGCTTGAGGCAACATCGGCAGACGCGCGCAGAGGTCACAGCGCAACACATGACAACACGGGAGGAAATATTTGCTGAGATAAGCCTCGTCGATGATCATAACGTTGCTGCACACAAGGAGACTCAGAATCAGGTTACCCAACTGAAGGAGGCCATCAAGCAGCTCAAAGAGCAGATGAACCAGAAGGATAATGAGCTGAAGAGGTTTCTTACAGAGTTCAGAGAGACACGGAACGCAAAGAAGAAAAAGGCTTTGCAGGAGCGCAGCAATGCTGTTTCAGCAACGATTCTTGCATTAGAGATAATCTACAGAGCCCTGAAGGTTTGTACTTGCTTGCTGACGAGTACCACATCAGAAGCGATGTGTGCTGACGACAGCGAAGAATCTTCTCGCCAGTCTACAATCCAAAACCAAAACAACGTTTGATGCAGTCAAAGACTCTCAGGCTTGGAAAGCACTTCAACAATATTTGGTTTCAAAGTCTTCACTTGAATTTACGGGTGCAGGCTCACCTCAAGCGAACACGACATATAGAATCAGTATCTGGAGCCATACGCCCGCGCAGACTGCGCCAGCATGCCTGGCAGAGGAAGAGGGTCAGCCCAATCTACCGAGAGTGGCACTGGAGTTGACGCGGGTTCCAGAGCGAGTCGGAGACTGCCCGACTTAGATAGTGATACTCACATTTCAGATACATCCGGTGAAGGCATTTTGACATCATGTTTTAGTACCTATTGGTCGACACGGTAATATTGATCGGTTTCTTTCCTCAAGGCGATTTTACACCTTCGAGGGCCTACCTCTCACTCTCTCTACAATCTTGCCTTGTGACAGTGGCAGCACTTAAATGGGGGAATCCATGCAACAAAGTCGACCCATAAGACCTCCACTGAAGCTAATACCACTGACTCCATTTAACGAGCTTTGCATCTATGTTAAACAGAGGAATGTCTGATTATGCTTGGATAGGCCAGTTGTCCAGTTGCACGTCGATCATGGGGAACAGAGTCATAAATAAGCAAGGGGATGTTGAACACTACCAGCTATCTGCCGTATGTCAACTCAACACGAGACAATCTCAGAAACCATAATGAATGCAAAACCAACGGAGAGCCACACGCATAAAGTCCCATAACCATACAGCAACCTAAACGCCAGCCGAAAACAACCTCTCAGAAGTCAACACCCCTTCGGATGGCGGTATTCAGTCGCACGTTTACCTCTGAGAGTTGTTACAAATCTCTCGCAGGAGTCGCAAACTTTTTCGACATGGGTTAAGCTTCTCGCTTGGTAGTTTGAGTCACCTGAATGGCACCGGAACACATTTTTTTGCATCGCGTGACCAGGAAGTCCCGTACTCTGTAGGGATTCTTGTCGTGGGAAACGCAATTGCATAACGCCAGGTTGCAGTAGTGGTATTCGACGTCGTTAAACGCACATGTTGCCGGTGTTTGCTGTTGCGGACGTTGAGTGGTGTTGAGGGATGCAGTGAAGTCCTTGTTTTTTTTCTTTGCGCGTGTAATAGCTGAGCAACAGGGCAGGATGATTTGGGGACGCGAAATTCGCGTATCATCCCAATTGTTCCTCAATTCTATGGTCATGGCAAGCAACAATGGAACTATCGTTACAGTCATACTGCCAACACCGCATACACGAGCGTCCCGCGTCTGTCTGGGAATTTAAACAGACCGGGCTGGACCACTGACTGTTCTAAACGCGAGAGTAGTTTTCATTGTCAGTCTCAACTTGGCACCAGTGTAGGTGGAAAAACTGGATGAAGTCCCAGCTTAAAACTCCCCTGAGTCTTCTCTGAAGGGGTCTTGATACACGGTGCTCAACTACCAGAAGAAGCCGCGTTAAAATTGGGCTGAATACCTGAATCCGAATCAGATGATGTGGGTCATGCTTTGATGCTGCAAGACCTTCTCTCATGGTCATAACTTCCAAACCTACAGTCTACCGTCGATGACGAATCCGGCAGGACATGATTCTTGGATGATCATAATCTCGCATGATGAAACTTCGAAGGCAGTTTAAGGCGAGGAGGCCGGTTGTGAACTTGTGGTTCAGTAGGCGGGTAATTCCCGTGCTTGTCTGAGCCAAGTCCTCGTCAGGCATGAGCGCACCGAGCCTTGTGTGACTATCAACTCGGGCACTGTGCGTGATGCAATCCCGGATATCTTGGGCTCCATAAGTGGTTGGTCGCGCCGACGCCGGCTTTTAAGCTCGCATCGGACCCACTTGGCCCAGGAGAATCAAGGATTGTGTGGCCTCCATTTGGGGCACGAGTTGACCGACGGGCGGGGAACTTGTCCTGAACTTCCAACTTTTCCAGGGTCCCGAAGCTGTTCATTGAAACCTTCCAAGGAAGCGTCACACAGGGGGAGAGGCAAATAATACTTTGGGGATAACATGAGAGGGAAGCCTTGGAGCTTACCGCATGAAAAAGTTTGCTTTTATTTTTCCTGCTGGCTGACCCAGGCTCGTTCCGGACCACACGAGCCGTCTGCCTGCGGGAGAGCGCTCTTGGCATGGCGCCCAATGAACCAAGCCAACAAGAAAGAGGTTATTGGGTGCCACGTCGCCCATGCACCAACATCTGAAGTGATGAGTGAGGGGTAACTTTACACTCAGGCTGGATGCTTCCTCTTTTGGCACGGAAAGCCGCAGAGGCGGGCGGACACACACGTACTTGATAACGAGAGCGCCCACCTCTCCCCTTGCCACTTTATGGGTAGATTGAACAAGCGTTACCCAACCTGAAGACATACCTAATAATTGCGGCGTACGGCGATACCAACGTGCAAGAAAACCTCGTTTCCGAAATGAGCTATTTCCCTTCTTCGGGCAACTGCTCGGTCTGCACACAAGCATTCCGATTCGACAAAACCGATGGGACATGGACGTCTTGCGACCATAGCGCAGATGACGGCAAGGAGCCATGTTTTTCGGTTCTCAGCCCGGCGATTCAATCGAAGTTTCTATGTGAAAAATGCAGCTTTCTGCTGCGGGTTTGCACGGCATCCGGCATCATCACAGACAACAGCGCCATTGTGTTTTGGCCTTACCAACACGGTTGGCCCTCTTCGCTCAGGTGGTCGAACTTGATGGTCGGCACCCGTTACAGCCATGCCCAGCCTCAAGAGTCGCAATCGTTTTACGATCAACTCATCGAGATCTTTGCATCCCCAGGTTCGCAATACCTATCTCTTGATGCATACCAAATACTGATTCTCTTGCCAGATGATCGCTTACCGTTCATCGACTTCCCGGTTCGAGAAATTGCCAACCCTGCTGCTGCCCGGGATGCCGGCTTCACCAAGGCCAAGCAATGGCTAAAGCTGTGCGAAGACACGCACAGCTGTGTTCGACACCCAAACATCCCACCTCTACTCCCGGCGCGTGTCATTGACGTTGGCGAATCGCCGATCAGGTTGTATGAGCCCACCGACGGGGAACGTGGCAAGTACGTTTGCCTTAGCCACTGCTGGGGTTCGACGTCGTCCGTCTGCCGCACTACGCCCAAGACATACGAAGCACATAAGGAAAACATTGTATGGGCGATTCTGCCAGCGACCTTCCGGGACACCATCAATGTCACCCGACGTCTAGGCATCAGGTTCCTCTGGATCGACTCGCTATGCATCATTCAAGAGGATGATAACGACTGGCGTGAGCAGTCATCATTGATGGCAGAGGTGTACGGAAACGCCTTTCTCACCATATTCGCGACGTCATCCGCAAATGGGCATGGAGGCTTGTATCCATCCATACCGCTCGAGCTACGGCCGCAGCAGAACATAGTCACAGATCGAAACGGCATCGTGTTCAGAGTCCACATCCGCAAGAATCTCCAGGATCAGCACTTAACAACTCCTGGCGAAGTTGAGCCGTCTCAGAACAGACCGAACTGGTTCCCGCTTCAAAATAGGGCTTGGGCATTCCAGGAACGTCTGCTTTCTCGATGAAGGCTTCATTTCACTCACTGCGAGCTGATCTGGGAATGCTCTGAACTAACGACATGCGAATGTCTCTTCGAGACCGACATCAATAACCGGGGCCATGCCGACCCTGTATCAGTGCAAGCCGAGTTCCACAAAGGACAGTGGATGATCGAGCAACCGGCCCCGCATGATTGGAAAAAGGTCGTTGAGACGTTTTCAGTCTTGGACCTCACATATCCCCGGGACAAACTCCCTGCCATCTCAGGCATTGCCAAGAAGGCTCTTTTGTATCGACCTCCTGGAGACACATACCTCGCTGGCCTGTGGGAGAGCACATTACTCTCGGACATGAGCTGGACAGTCCAGGCTGCAAAGCGTGAGCCACATGAGTGGCGAGCTCCGAGCTGGTCTTGGGCTTCTGTTGACGGGCACGTCCATATGGGCCACGATGACGTCGAAGAATGGATTCCGAAGTTCACAGTTGTCGATGTTCAGGTGAGTCTCGCGGGCCCTGATCCCACGGGCGAGGTAAGCTCAGGTCATGTCGTCATTTACGGCAAAGCATTTCGCTCCCAGGTAATGCAATTGGGGATCGAGGGCACTTTTATCACGATTGGGCCTTGCGGTAGAGCCCCAATCACGCTAGATTGGGGACTGATCCTGCCGACTGGGAAGTGGGTTGCGTGTTTGTTGCTTGGAACACGAGACCACATGAACAATTTCTTCGGCATGACTCTCAGGGAAGTAGATGGTGGAGAAAGCAGCGCCAACCCGACGTACGAACGAGTGGGCAGTACCGGGCTTTTCTTCGCTGATATGGAGGAAAAACACACGTTTGATGAGTGGTACACTGGATTAAGATCGTGGAACATCAGGATTGTGTAGGCCGACATTCTCGTTCACGTACATTACCCTAAGACTAGAAAATACAGAGCATCACCTCACGCCGTTTTTTGGCAGTGAACCTAGCTTTGTTCAAATATCCGTCGGGCGCTACCTGAAACCTTCGTGGCGCCAGAAGATTACCGGAATCTGACGAACCCCTGACCAACATGCACAAGGACATATTTGAAGGCAGGTATCCTTCGGGTACGGCGCCCGGGGACGGGGATATCGTGGCTGAAGGAAAAGCATCAAGTTCAACAAAACACAGGAAACCAATGCACTAAGAGGTGAAATGGCAACGATGCGCCTAGCCATTACGCGTGTGATTTGGCAGTCACAACTCCCCACCGGGCAGGTGTGACTGTGCGACTGGTGCCCGTGTGACAGGCTGCGACAAAATCCGCTCAGCTTAGGCGTCCCTCCTTCCGAAGGAAATTTCCTCTTCGTGGCTACTTTGCCTCAAACATCCCTTTGCATCTTCTCGGCAGACGGTGAATACTGGACGCTGCAATGGCATCCTTCTTGACGATCGCGGCAGAGCTCCGCCACCACATCCTAGCCCTGTCTCTTTGGACACCCGACCTTCCACCCGTCTGCCCCGCAGATACCCAAGATCGTGTGCGACTCCGACCCGATTGGGACGTCTGGGTCTCAACCACGGCGCCCCGACCGACCGCTCTTCCACTTCTTCTTACCTGCCGCGCCCTCTACCACGACGTCACACGTCTCCTCGACTCGAAAGACACTGTTTACGAGCTGGATGTCCTGTTCATTCCTGGGTGCGGATTATGGCCAACCTGGACATGCTGCTCAACGCCGAGGCAGTTCCATGTCGGGACCGTTAACGTCCGCTTCCGCATCTTGGACGCTCGATTCCCCGATTTCGACCCCCGATACCCTGACAACATCGAGAGAAATCCCAACATGTGGGATCCCCATATTTCCTTTCCAGAACAGTTTCGGGCGCACCATGACTTCCGTGTGCTCGAATACCCGAACCCACCCCGCGCCGCATGGAGTTTCTATCGCCTGCTTGCGGCCTTCTTGACCTTAGGCCCCCAGGGCACGTGGGATCCCAACCTCCACCCGACGAAGCGAGTCGGCTCGTGGCCTCCATGCAGATACACCATCAAGAGTCTCAATATCCACTCGTGTCTAAGCCGCTTACCACATTCGACGCCGAAGAGTGGTCCGACTTCAACGTGCTCGACGTTGGACCCGTTGTCCCGTACTTGTACCACCCGACAATGGATATGGTTCTCTTTCCCGGCCCCCCAAGGGGCTCGTCATACGCTCGGAGGGGCGCAATGGAACACGCAACTCGAGATCGGTATCTAGGGAACGGGGAGCGATTGGGGCTCTACTTGGTGAACAGCCTGTGGGCCTTGCTTGACTTCAAGTGGTTGTCTCGAGCCTATGGCCTTTTGGTGTATGAAGGAATTCTTGACCACATCATCATTCAGGTGGACGAGGAGGATCGGTGCCGATACCATATGGAGCAACTCTTGAAAGCCATGCCGCACATGCGCTGTCGACGGCACAACAAGGAAGCACTACTTCGATGGTGGGGCTGGGCAGCCCAGTGGAGGGCCAGGAGCCGGGAGGGAGTGCTATTTGACGAGCCCCGCCCCGAGATGCCGTTCTTGACTTATCATCCCTTCAAGCCATTCCCGCGATAGACCGGTATCCAACCACCTTGGTATGTGCCGTCGAATCCTAGACAGTACGGTTCACTTGTTGACTGATGAATAGCGCCGTAGCAAGACATGATCACCACGGCCCAAGTCCCCGGGAAGGTGAGGGCGAAGGACTGCACCTCCTGCAACCGAGAGAACCGTGGTTTCCAGCTGCCACCTTCTCGAACCTGACACAACACAACAATGAGTCGGAAGGACAGAACGCAGTGAGAGCAGGGCAATCTTTCGTCCGCCTTAGCGGCTCCCCAGACTTCCCCAGGCCACGCCACGTGCTCACTTCGAGCCCAGCCGAGCGTTATGCAAGGGTCTCCGAATTAAGTGGTTTATTTTTAAGAATCCAGCGGACTCAGCACGATGATGCCACTCGAACGATATCGAGGTGTCACCCTCAACAGAGATTGGGCAAAGGAACGCCGTGCCACCCTTTCGCGCCACACCATGACTTCTCACTCATGGTACAAGGCAGTTTCCAAGGCGTCGTTGAGGCAATTTTGTTGACGTGGGCACGATAGCGCGGCCTCGGCACGTCGCTTCGGCCTGCCGTCTAAGTCAGTTTCGGGTCACACAACACACGCTTAGACACGCAGCTGATGAAAGCTGCGATCGTCTTGGGCATCGCACTGGGCGAACCTGTTGTTGGCGGAACGGAACATGGCACGCATAACCTCGCCGCCGGGCCACGTCCTTTTCGGCCCCCGCCACTGCCGGTCATCAAAACTTGCATTCACAGATCGACCACGAAGGGGAAAGTGGGGAGAGCGCGCCTCTTTGCTGCAGCTTTGTGCAGCCGCTCTGCCAACACAGGCTTTCCCGCGGCGGGTAGAGAGCGATCCCATTCGACAATTTCACGCGGAAGGCGATACTAGTTCCGCTTCGGGGGTTGGGCGCTAAAGGAGCCGCGGGAAGCGGTGATGGTGGTGGGCGAGACCGAAGGGCGACTGGCTGTGCCGCTGGCAACTGCGACCCGTCCGTGAGTTTATCGCGCAACCCAACGCCGACAGCGTCGCGGCAGTCGTCTAACCCACATTCCGCACCGCCCAGGCCCCGAGATAATTGACAAAGCAAGATTTTGCATCATGGAATCCACCAAGACCCAGTGGCGTCAGGGCCAAGAAGATATCAGCACCAATACTAGGGAAAGAACAGCTAGGCATCCGCGAAAAAGAGGGATATTGTTCGTCAACCATCAACCAAGGACGGACTTAGGTCATACTCTGCATCCACCAACGGAGGTAGAAGCGACTTCTTTAGGAACTTGCCCCCGAGACATTTTGCATGCATGCAAACTGCGGCAATGATGCTGTTGGCCTTCCGCGGATGGCGATGCCAGCAAACTCGATGCCACGATCCAGACGCCGAAGTGACATGAACTTGCCAAGCATGCAACCAACCAGCCGCCCCCGCTACCTTATTCATATTCTTCTTCTTGACCGGGATGGGTGGTGATGGATCCTCGTCGGACGAACAGACTTGTCGCCCCCAGTGATGGCCAACGCCCCGACCAAGCACGTCTACGGCCCAGTCACTTCAAGAGGTCGAGGCAGTGAAGTTCAAAGTGCTGCAAGAGTTTTCTTCGCTCCATCTTGTGGGTATAAGTGCCACATCAGAGCATCACTCATCCGACTGCTCTTCATCATCCTCATGAGTCAGACGATTCACCGAGCACACGTGCCACACCAAACTCTCCAGGCCTCTTCCTCCTCGACCTCCTTCAATAGTCCTCCCCTCCTCCCTCACAAAATGGCGTCGACCATGGCACAAACACCAACCTTGACCCTCAAAATAACCAAGGCGCAACTCTCGCGTCTTGAGCGTGACTTCTCCGGGCCGCGGCCTTCAGGAATTATGCTCGAGACTCCCAGCTCGACTGTCGTCGAATGCGGCGACTTCGCTGAACTCAACGGCATGTCAGCTGTTGAGCGAGCTGATCACCTCTTCAAATACTACTCAACAAAAAGCCCCAACCAAGTCGATCAGGGTACAGACGAGAGCAGCGATATCCTCATGCCCCTCAAGGAGTGCCAGCCACGCCCGAGACTCAGCCCCAAAATCAGCAGGTCTCTTCCAGGGAGATTGAGCCGGTTGATCCCAAACATCCTTACGCAAGCCGTCGGTGAGCACAAAGACCGACTTTCTGACGAAAACAGGATCTTAGATCAACGCCTCGCCGCCGTTAGACGCAATGAGCAGCGTCTCCAGCAGAGCAATGAACTCCTTCTTGCACAGCTTGACAGCCTCAGGCAAAGCCAAGAGTCTATGCTCAAGACGGAGCTCCAGCGCCATACAACTGCTCTGGAAGACAAGCTCAAGAACCTTGAGCAGCTGCTTGGCCAGAAAAACGAGCAGCTTTCTCGTCTTCGTGTTCAACTCGCCAACTCTGTCTCCCACGCTCCTCCCCGATCCCCCGGCCTGCCCCCGGCCATTTCGGGGTCTGACGTTGCCTCTTGGTTCCAAACACGCTCCGAAGCCTGGTCGTCCTGGGTCGACGAGAATCTCCACCAATCACCTACTCATCTCATGGACCTCCACCCCACGCAGCTCCAAGAGGTTACCTTCGGAGTCCGTCACTTTGTCCGCTTGACAGACACCGATACCCTCCCTCCATCTCTCATCTCCTCCCGCGAAAGCAACGACCTCCTCCTCCGCGGCATGCTCACCCACTTCATCGTCCAAGAAGCACTTGCCTCGCCCTTCTGGATCTTTGTCGCCCTCTCCAAGCCCAGCCTTGAGTCAAATTCTCCCATCGAGCAAGCCACCGCCTTCCAATCCAAGCTAGAATCGGTCCCTCGCCTCCCCATGAGCCCCGTAACTCCATCCTTTGCCATCAACACCCCTCCGGCACCAACCACCGCCCGTTCCATCTCTATCTTCTCCCCCAACCGCTCCCACCCCTCCGTCGCCCCTCTGTCTCCTACACTCACCATCCCGCGCGGGGCCTACGGCTACACGCTGCCCACCTGTCCCGAGATGGACGACCTCTTGGAACTTCTCCTCAAGAGTGAGTACCCTCCTCTCACCCGCCTGTCGTCCTATACACTAACAACCCTAGCTCAACCTGAAGCCCAAAAGGTACACATTTGGCGTGCCCACCTCATGCAAATGCTCTGGCGCGGTGGCCTCTCCCATCCCACTACCCATCCCACTCTAATTTGCCACGAGGACCGCCAGATGCTTGCCTACGCGCGTGTGGAATACGCGCGACAGCTGAAGGAGAAATTCCTTTCCTCGGCGGCTAGATTCTTCCTCCGAGATCAGGACTCGGAGGGAATCACAAATCTCGAGGACAAACTCGTTAGTGAGATTGATCTAGCGCTGCAGTTTAGCGCGCATCTCTGGTCGAGAGTTGAGCCTGTGCGGTTCCTAGGGTTGGGTGATTTCAGGGGTGAAGCAGGTGAGGAGTGGGCTGTTGAAGGCGAGGGACGGGTGGTGATCATGCCGGTTGTCGGTACCAAGGAGAGGCTAAGTGGGAAGGGGGAGGTTTGGGTTAGAGGGCGCGTGGTTGAGAGTGCTGAGGTGATGAAGGAGGCAGAGGTGGACGGGGATGATGTGTTGACGCCGGTTGCATATGTTAGGGAGAAGGAGGTGGTTGAGAGGGTTGGGACGCCGGTGCTCAAGAAGGAAGAGGTATTTTGGGGATTGCCCAAGAGCCCCAAGCCTGAGAGCGCGTTGAGGTTGCGGAGGAGGATCAGTTCGCTGTCTGCCAGCTCGGATGGGAGTCGTGTGAGTGGGTTAACTGGGACGACGGAACAGACTGAGAGAAGTGAGGCTAGTTTCAGGCCGATTTCACCAAAGGTTTCGAGATTTTTTGTCTAGGGTGGAGTATTTTGGACGGTCGTTTATACCCGGCTTCATGACCATGGTTTGGGTTTTGAGGATTTGGCTTCTACCAAACGTTTTGTTGTTGTTTTACTTTTAATTTGTATTAGCTCGCTCATCTGTTTTCGTACTGACGATGACTTTTATAATTGACGAGTATCAATTTCGAAAGTATCCCAAGTCCACGTGAGAAGTCGGATTAGACTCTGTACAACCCGTTGCCCATCCACCTATGCGACCAACCAATATGCCTGGTGTCTTCATGTTCGACTCAAATCCGAGCTCGGCCTTTAACTCGATGGTCACATCCAGGAGGATCGACCGAAGAAGCCCGAAGGATCATTAGCGTCGCGGGACGGGATGTCGTGCATTGCATGCATGTGCCAACGCCCAGGGCACCACTTCACAAATCCGGTGTTTGCTTCATGTGCACGCTGCGTTCAAGATCGTGGGATACATTCATCTGGCATCATGTCGGGGCCAAGAACGCCCCAGTAGTGCAGTGCAGATTATCTGCGGTTTGCCCGTGAGATGAACCCTTACTTCCGATCCCGTGGTTATCGAGGTGGCGCTAGACGGAACCTAGTTTTGGGGTCGTGGGGATGCAGACGCAAACGTGTTTGATGGGGGGAGGTTGGGGGCGGTTTGGTCATAAAGGTTAAATTGCGGTATAGGATGGCATTGGAGGGGGAACACACAGGTCAGTAGTGTGTTTCTGGAATCATGAATCCTCTTGTTTGAAGCAAAGTGAGGAGTTGAGTCCACGAGAAAGATTGCATGAGATTAGGTGGCAGATGTGAAGCTGAAAATGTGTTCGCCAAACAGAGTCGCAGATAAGCATGCACGCGACCCACATGTCCAAGATTTGAGCCGAGCCCCTCGAGAATCTCCATGCAACAAGTTTTCTGATGTTTTCAGCGGACCGGTTGAGTCCGCGATTGTGGCATTTGCCTCCTACGTTAATCGAAACTTTTGGGCTGAATCTCCCATCGAAGGCTCTGTGGTGTAGTGGTAGCATACTTGCTTTGGGTGCAAGTGGTCCCAGGTTCGAGCCCTGGCTGAGCCCAATCTTTTGCTTTTTTGGCTTTTGGAGCTTTGAGACCCTTTGACTGATCGCACTGGACCAAGGCGCTGGCGTGTCTCCACTGCGGTGAGGTGGGTCAGAAATAGGGGCTAAAGCCGGATGTTTGCTTCCCCAGTGACCATGACCACAATGCGTCCGCGGAAATGCCCAATAGCAGCCTTTTTGATGACCCATCACGCTCGAGTGGCGACAGACTTCCGTACCATGGCTTGAATCACCTGCAGACCATAGGTTGCGAAGACAGGACGGGGGGTGGGAGGGAATGGTGGGTCTGTGCAGACTTTCGGTCGGATACGGAACAGGCCCTGCGTTGATATCGGCCCTGTTTGGTTGCAGCACTGATTGCAAACAAATTTCCAACTGTTACTCATTTTTCCGGTTCTATGCTTTCACCTCCGACCTCCGGGGCGTTGATCAGTGAATACCAGTGACAAAACGGCTTCATGCCCCAGGAAAGATAAGGCACCTTGGCATGTACCCCCATGAGAGACGATCGTTCAGGGCCTCCAGATCCCCTGTTTCTAGCCCTGTATCGTGGTGAAAGTGAAAATGCCTACCGGGCGGGCGCTTTTTTGTCCTTTTTGCATTTGGGCCTCGGATTGGATACGAAAGGTATGAGCCGGGAGATTGTCACGGCGCGAGTAATCCTGGTAGGTAGTGTTGTATGTACAATACAATACCAGGAAATACGGCAGGCGTCTTACACCGGCCAAATCATTGCTTGGGCGTAACAGGGCCGATGTGGCGAGAGGACAATATCAAGAATGCGGAGGCCATTAGCATCGTGAGAGCACTGAGTTGCCACAAGCTACGCGTCCTAGAAAACCGGAACGAGGCCCAGCCCTTCAGGCGCCCGTTTTCTTCACCTCAACGATACCTTGACGAGCGAAAAACCAGCTAAACGCAGCAGGATGGCCACAGAAAATACTATCTTTTTTAGGCAATTGCTTCTTGACCAACTTCTCACAGCGGACATGAGTCCATCAAGGACCCCCCTGGGCTGCTGCAAGACGAAGGCGCTGTAACCGCACCCAGGCTTATAGTTTGTATGTTTGCAAATACGTATTCCGGCGAAATGATGAGTGTGACACCTACCGCCGTTGAAGTAAGAGAGCCCATCTTTCATATCTGAGGTACCCACAAACGGAGTTTCGCTGGTATAGGTGGATCTCAGGATGGACCACGTTACAGGGGCTTTGAGTCTCCCTCCTCTAAGAGCTCGGTTGCTGGCAGGGGACGTGTCCCGTTTGCGTTTGCATTGTCGGAGGCGGGGGAACGAGGCCGCTTCTGCCATGCTCTAGTAGCACATTGTAGGAGTTTATTGGACTTCCACGGACGGTGGGCCATCATGAACTGCCGCACCTTAGCCCCTGGAGAAACCCACACGGCGTTGCTGACGAATTGACGCCTTCGCACAGCTCAAGCATTTGGATGGGGTGGAGGCCCGACTGTACTCGTTTTGGATCCAGATGAGCGTAGTCGTCAGCCCAGCTCTGCCAAGCGGTGCTCCTGATGGTGAACCATGAAATGAGATCCGCATCGGTCAGCAGGTGTGCTCGCTCAGACGCAACGACTGCTTGTCGCTTTCGCTCCATATCTTGCTGGGCAATGCCGGCCTCGAGTTCCTGGATGCGGGCTTGGTAGGCCCTCTCCCTGTCGCGGTGCTGCTCTCTCCACTTCTTCCTTCGACTCTCGTGGAGATTCCGGAAAGACGTGAGCTGTCGGTTCAACTCCTGGTTCTCCAGCAAAAGGTCCCGCTCACTACGTTGGAGACCAGCGATGCGCTGGTGCAGGCTGGTGTTCTCCTGGACGAGCTCGCGGGTGGGGTCCGAAGGTGGACCCCTCGCCTGGTTACGGAGATATCTGCTGACGCTCTCCGAGGTGCTGTTGTCTCTGGCATGATGTCGCGGCGAATCGGCCCTGGTTCTCGATCTTGAGGACCTCCCAGTCGGCTTCGGGGTGTTGCTGCGGCTGGCTTCTCGTAGATGGTTGCTCTGGCCCGACATCGATCGCGACCGGCCGAAGGAGCGGGCAATGTTCTCGGCAAGGATCCCCACAGGCTCATCGGCTTCGACGGTTTGCTCTTCACCCTCGTCAAATTCGACGATGGTGGAGCTAGGAGTTGGCGGCTCGTCGTCATTGTCGAGCGTCCTGGACGTCTCCAACGTTGATAGTGGGGTAAGGCTGACGTCGTCTGGGGGTGTGAGCGGCATCGTCGGGGTCGGGGGCGTCTTGTTTTCGGTGGAGACTGTGAAGTTTCTCAAGGGCAGGTCGGAAGGTTTCGACTCTGTCGTCTCCAACGCCAGAGGCGGCGGTGCAATGATTGCGGCGGGAGGGGAAGTGCGCCCCATCGTGTTCCTCTCGCGGTGTCGACTCTCTTCCAGTGGGGGATTGGGTTCCAAGCGGGACGGGTCGGTCTGTTCGCCGAGAGACCCACAAGGCAGCTGCACCCGAACGGAATGGCGAGAGAAAAAGACAGTCGCTTGGTGAAGAGGAACGAGCCTTTCCCACAAGGGCCAGCGATGTTACAAGCCAAAATAGTCGGACTGGAGTCTTGTTTCGGATCGAGGTGCGTTTGGCCATGGCAGAATTGAAACGCAGCTTGACCTGCCCGTTTGAGGGGGGTTGGTGAGCGGAAGCGCTGGGTATCGAGAGGGCTTCGGCGCTTAGAGAGAACATGGGAATGATGCTCAACCCCCGGACCAGCCACAGCTAACACCTGATGGCCAGCTGGAAGCACAGCCATCCCTCCAAACTGTGCGACCAGCAGTGACGGATCAGCGACGCGGCGACCTTCCAATCGCGAGTTGTTGGGTGTCTTGCGCATGCATCTCATCCCTAGTCAGCTATCCAAACGGCAATAGGCTAAAGGTGGCAGAGCAATGAGAGAGGTGACAGAGGTCCCGACAGCCTGGGCTCACCGCAACTTTACTGGCTGCCCCCTGGAGAAGTCACCCGCATCGTCCACAGTGTCAAGAACGAACAACACCATGCAACCTGCACTGGAGCTGTCGACACGGCTCGGCGTGTTCATCCGCACACAGGGCTTCGCTCAGCCTGAATGGCCCAGTGCAACTGGTGCGGTCGACAGGAAAAGTCGGCACACTGGCGACTGCTGGTGACACCATGGAGCGACAGGCACCGCGAGCCATGTGCGGCCACACCGTGTGGCTATCTGCTCAGCGGAGCAGTTCAATTCGTGCAGTGTTGGTCGCCTTTGCGACGGGCGATGCATTTAGGTCTGTCGTCCCTGCACTAAAATACCGCACTGTAAGCAGCCGTTTGGAAAAGAGAACGCACACGAGATCGCTACAACAATGCGGCGGTGGCGGCACTACAGCAGTGGGTGGCCGGATGGTGCTCACCCAGCCAGGCTTGTGGTTGTGGTGGGGGATTCGCGTGTCTGTTGGCCCGAGGTTTGGGCGCGTCTCAGTCCCGCATCAAGGCATGCGCCGAACATGGTGGTTTTGTGCATGAAGGTGTCTCGTTCTCCTCGCGGTCAGATCTCGACAACGCAACATTCATTTGCCAGCCCTGGTCTGGCGCGTAACTTTCCATTCTGTCGGGTTTCGGTCTCTATCGTGGCTTGCCAGATTCGTGGTTCAGTTGACAGTTGCGTCGGCCGCCACTTGCGAGTGACTTCCCCCTTCTTTGGCCCGAGCGCACTCAGCCCTGTCGGTGGGGGGTTCTCTCCCCAGATTCTCATCCTCCCATTTCGCGACCTTTCTCGAGATTGGTGATCGAAAGGAATGGCGTGTGGTAGGACTGAGAGGGAATTGGGTTGAGCTACGTAATTAGCCTCGCAATACGGGGACTGCTGGGCTGTCCAATCCCATTACCGACAACGCGAAGTTGGCGACCCTTTTGGGCCAACAGGGCCCGCTGGGCCTCAACGGACATGCAGAAACGCCCCGCGATCCCGCAACACTCAGTTCCCTAAACAATGTTGACAACGAATTCTCCTTCCCCCACAGGCCATTCGAACCCCTCCCAGTAACTGTCGAGTATCTCCGGTGTTATGTCCAAGGCTGAGTCTGCATTCACTGCGGTCCTTCTCCGGAGCTGGATACGTTCCCAGAGGAACTCTTTATTTGCTGGGCGAAAGACCACCAATATCGATCTCGCGCCCTTTTCCTCTACGAGGCGCCTGAAATACTCGCGGTCTTCTTTGGCATAGAGTGACCGGTCTATGATGACGTCCTTCTTTTCGTCGAGAAGGTGCCTGAGCAGTTTATCGAACTCATCTGAAGCCTCTTCCAGATATTGACCGTACATCTCCGAGGGGTAGTCAATGCCACAAAGTCCATGTCTCTCGTGGAGAATGACATCAACAGACAAACGCGTGAACTCGGGATGTTTGGAAACGATAGCTTTAGCGAGCGTTGACTTTCCTGAACCTATGACAGCCTCTCTCAGCAACACGGCCCATTCGCGACACCACACGAGACTCACCCGCAATGCCGCAGGTCAGCACGGCAATTGGGCGGGGATCCTCATCAGTCCGAGTGAGAGGCAATTGAAGCTTTTCCAGGACGTCCATCTCGCTCAGTCGCGTGTCACTGCCAAAAATAAAGACTGCTCAAAATCGAAGGTGTCAACTCGCGAAGTGGGGGTTCTTGGTGAGTTGAAGTCTCAGGATGGGATTGTCTTTGGCTGTTGGGTAGTGCCAGCTCGGCGGTCTCTGCTATTCCCAAGGGCGAAAGGGTGGAGGCCAAAGAATCGAAACCATCCGACATGCGATCGATGTGTTCGGACCATGGAACATCATCCATACTTTGTCAAATGATTGATGAGTCGGCATGGTCAGACCGGGTCAACCTTCCCGGTCGGCACGATGCGAGCGCGGGGCAGCAACCCCACAGCGCACAGAATAAGCCCAAACGCCCGAGTGGGATGCTACGAACTTCGCCTGAATATGAGGTGACACCTCTCGGTGACTTATAGAAAGATTCACTGATCCTTCGCAGCCAGTAGTCATAATCCACTTAGGTTGGCAAAAATGAAGTCGCTCAAAACTAGCAGCATAGAATTGAATCATGCGACTATTCTGTTCAGTGCCCAGAAACACAATCGCCTGCCAAGAACGGCAGGAGCAAGCTCATGTAGCTCAAGCTTTTGCCGTCTGGCACCACTGCGTCACGCTCACGATGCCCCGCACCTGCTGCCGATTGTTCCTATGGAGCAGCCCCTCCTGCTCCCTCACAAGATCTCTTCCCTTTCGGTCCATTGTCCTTCCATCAGCATCATCAAAACGACCGATCCTCCGACAGACGAGGTTATCCACTCCCTCTCGATCCTATCTAACCGATTCCATCCGCGCCCACCAGGCCCGCAAGCTCAAGATGGCACCCCAACTCGACGGCTATTTCAAGCAGGTCGACGACCTGGCCAGCCACTTCATCGGCCGTCTCGCCGAGGCTGTTGCCATCCCCTCAGTCTCGTCTGAGGCTGCCCGCCGTCCCGAGGTTGTCCGCATGGGCCACTGGCTGGCCGACACACTCAAGAAGCTGGGGGCCGAAGCCGAGCTGCGACCGCTGGGCAAGCAACACGGCACCGACCTCGACTTACCGCCCATCGTGTTGGCCCGGTACGGCAACGACAAGAACAAGCGGACTATTCTGGTCTACGGCCACTATGATGTGCAGCCGGCTGAGAAGAGCGACGGGTGGGACACCGAGCCGTTCGAGCTCACGGTCAAGGAGGACGGGCGCCTCTGTGGTCGTGGCTCGACCGACGATAAGGGTCCCGTCCTGGGTTGGCTCAATGCCATCGAGGCCCACCAAAAGGCCGGCATTGACTTTCCTGTAAACCTACTCATGTGCTTCGAAGGGATGGAGGAATACGGCTCGGACGGACTCGAGGAACTCGTTATGGAGGAGGGCAAGAAGTTCTTTGCCGACGCCGACGCCGTTTGCATTAGCGACAATTACTGGCTCGGCACCGAGCGCCCGTGCTTGACCTACGGTCTTCGTGGGTGCAACTACTACAGCATCGAGGTTTCGGGCCCCGGTGCCGATCTGCACAGCGGTGTGTTCGGCGGCCTTGCTCACGAGCCCATGACTGATCTCGTGCGCGTCATGGGTTCGCTGGTCGATCCTGACGGCAAGATCCTCATCCCTGGCATCGCCGAGCAGGTCGCGCCCGTCACGCCGGAGGAAGACAGCCTGTACGATGGTATTGCCTACAGTACTGCGATGCTTCAGGAGTCTCTAGGCAGCAAGACGAACATCTCCGACGACAAGAAGAGTCTCCTCATGGCCCGTTGGCGCAACCCCTCGCTCTCCCTGCACGGCATTGAAGGCGCCTTCTCCGCTCCCGGAGCCAAGACTGTGATTCCGGCCAAGGTAATCGGCAAGTTCTCTATCAGGACCGTGCCGAACATGGAGATCGATCAGACCAATGAGGCTGTGACTAAGTACGTCGAGGGTGTCTTCAAGAAGCTCAACTCCAAGAACACCTTGAAGGTGTATCCCCAGCACTGCGGCAAGTGGTGGGTTGCCAGCCCGAAGCACTGGAACTTCAGCGCCGCCGCCAAGGCCACCGAGCGCGTCTGGGGCATTCCGCCTGACTTCACTCGTGAGGGTGGCAGTATTCCCATTACCCTGACCTTCCAAGAGGCGACTGGCAAGAACGTGTTGCTGTTGCCGATGGGTAGCTCCACTGACGGTGCTCACTCCATCAACGAGAAGCTCGACACAAAGAACTACATCGAGGGCATCAAGCTTCTGGGCGCGTACCTGCACTACGTCGCTGAGGAGCCCATGAACTAACCGCGATCAAACGGTTGAGCTCAATGACTGGTTGGTTGGATCGTTCCTCAGCACGGTTTGCGCGTTTCCAATCATGGGTTATGCAGAATTATCAGCCAACACAGATAGCACTCAAATAAAAACTAATCCAATACCAAAATTCCCTCCAATGTGCTATGCATATGTGTTCCGTTCCCCTGTATCTGGTGTGTTGGTATCTCTGGGTATAAATCGCGATCGCCAGCGTCACAGTCCTTCATCTGCCGCATTAACCATCCCGATGCTCGAAAGGAAAAGGGGTATAAATCTTGCTCCGCAACCCAAATGATAGTCGACCAATAGTCCTTCCATCCGAATTATTACCTCCTCCAGGGATGAAGATGCAAGCCAGGATAACAACGCCGCGAAAAGCAAAATGATATGCGACCAGGCCGGACCGGACGAGATGCCAACTCAAGTCCTCATGCTGGAGACCCTGCTCCGTCGCCGCTTCGCAACGACCTCAGGGTCCCAAACGCCAGCAAAGATATCCTCACACTCGTCTTCATCTTCAGAATCAAAAACAACAACGCCGTCATCGCCACCCAACTCACTCTCCTCACTCACTCTCGACGAGCCATTACTATTAGTGTTCGTATCCGTACTCACCCTCCCACCCTTTGGGCTCCTAGGCAACGGTTTCTCCTCCCTCACTTCAACATCCTCCCAGCCATGGCTGGCAACAACTCGCTGCGTCTCGAGGATGAACTTGCCAACCTTGTATTTCTGCGCCTGTTCCTTGGCGTCGACGTATTTCCAGCCCAACTTGGTCGAGCAGATCACGCACCAGATGTCGGCTACTACGTGCTGGCCCGTCACTAGCTGCCTGTTTTCGTTGCGACCGACGCGGATGTTGATCAGGTCGGATTCGTTGTTGTCGCCGCTGATATTATCGTTCACTGGCGAGCTGGGACAGCTCGGCGTTGCTTGGGTTGACGGCGGGGCGACGAGGTATGCGCGCCCGTGGCGGCCTGTGAAGCCCTTGCTGACGATTTGGTCGGCGTAGGCTAGGTCGGCGGCGCAGGTTCCGCAGCGGAGTGTGGTGGGTTGGGTTCGGGTTAGGCGGGGTGTCGAGGTCGGTGAGGTAGGGGAGCTCGAGAGGGAGGGGATCGAGGTCGGGGACGGGGGTGGGGAACGTGTGGTGTTGCGCCAGGGGAGGGAGATGGTTGGGAAGAGGTAGAGCGGGAAGGCGGGGTTGTCGCCGGTGGTGTTTGGGATCACTGGGCGGGCGAAGACGAGGTCGCCGAACATGGTTGTAGTTTGTCCTGGGGGAAGAGTGTTGGTCTTGTTGTGGTGGTTGGGTGTGTAAAGGGAGGGGAACAACTGTGAAGCGGTTTCGATCAAGTTCGTTGAGTGTATCAAGCGTATGTCATTCGGGATCGCCGGAAGCAAGCAGTAGACGGTGGTTAGGAGGAGGTGTAGTTACTCATGGCGCGTCGCGACTTCGGATCGGAGCCCCGCAGGGAGCGGTGACACTTCGGGGGTTAAGAGAGGCAGAAGTTGGGGTGGAGGGGAGTGCCGCAACAAACGGCTTTCAAAGGGTCAACATCTTACGCAACCATTGGACGGATTCAACGTGCCGGAGGGAAGATCGGAAGGGGTGGTGTTTAGCGCCAGACAACTTTTGGGCGTGTCATGGGATCCCGATCCCTCCCCGAGAGCCCTTGTGGTTGCCGCTCTTTATCGATAACAGGCTGCGGGGTCATCCCTGCAGCCACTGCCGACCAAGGCGGGCGATGGCGGCATCATGGTGGGGTATTGCCAACTCGCGCAGTCACTGTTGCAGACCGCTTTGTGATCAAAGGAGCAAGCGGAAATATTGAAGCTGTCCGGTTTATTCGAGAAACCATTCAGGGTCTCAAGTATACGAGCTGCTTACAAGAGGAGGCACTTCTGGCGCTGTAGCCTTCACTTGAACTCGGGGTTGAAGGATGCCAGTTAACCGCACCTGCTGATGACCCGGTATTGGGCACATGAATGATGAGGCTCAGGGTCCTCGCCTT
This sequence comes from Cercophora sp. LCS_1, assembly GCA_036250225.1. Lineage (NCBI taxonomy): Eukaryota > Fungi > Ascomycota > Sordariomycetes > Sordariales > Lasiosphaeriaceae > Cercophora > Cercophora sp. LCS_1. Next base: position 320,111 of record JAPZLL010000009.1, read on the forward strand.
GGTTCCAGCTTACGTACGGCATAAGCGCGCTGGCCATTTGGTTGGTCATGATTGTGACAACAGTGATGTTAGCAGCCAAGGCTTTTTGTCGTATTTCAAGTGGCAGTTGTGACATATCCTGAAAATACAAACAGCGCAATTGGTCATATTTAGTCATCCCAGAGCCGAAAGTGAAGTTGTTGGCCAGCGCCGAGATCCGTAGTGTCGCGGAGAAGGCCACCGCCAAACCGCCAAAAGCAAATGCGGATCCGATGACACCAGTGAGCTGGGTCGATGTTTTGCTTTTTGCATCTCCGATCTTGGATCGCAACTGCCCTCGGACGTTCATAGCGGATTTGTTGGCCATGGCGCCGCAGGAATAGCTTCCGGACGGTTCTACACGAGAATCGGATGTTCGTGCCGATGAATGAGTTCAAGTTGCAGTCACGATTATCTACGGGAAAACTGTTGGGCACGGCCGCAACCGCTGGCGACAAAGGGTCATCCCACGTGATGAACCCCCACCCCGCCACTGGAACAGGGATTTCTCAGCCAAAATTTGAGACGAGTGGAGCCAACGGCCAGGTTGCCCCAAGAACTTCAACCCGCCTTTTCTCTCTTCCCTTTTCACCGAGTTTTGCCTTCACCACCTCAGACCCTGATTCTTGCCTTGACAACGTCCCTACAACCGCTATATCTTGCGCCCGCCCCTCTGACTCGCACAATCCTCCCAATTGACAAGTCTACTACGCCAGATTCGCCCATCCGCAATCGCACCCCCGTCTTCCGGACACCCGACCGATCAACCCCCGCTCTTGGATCCGGACTCTTTCCGCCCGAGACACACAACCCAACACCCCGACACCCGAGACCAACTTGGACAACGTTGCATAACCAACCATCAAAGTGGCACCCACCAGCAGAAATGGCGCCCATGAAACAAGACAATAATAATCGTAGTAGTAATAATTACTACGGCGAGGACGTCAACAACCGCAAGGCCGACATCCTCGCCAGCTGCTACCTCGTCGACCAGGCGGCCGCGTCGCTGCGCGGTCTCCACTACTGCACTACCGGCGCCGCAGGGGCCGAGTGGTATTCCTGAGGTCCCTTCGACGGGACTGCCATCGCCGCCATCAAGCCCCCCCCTCGCGGCCATCACGTCGACCAACCAGCTCGCGCTGACTCCCAAGGCGAGGAAGTCATCTACGCGCGATGCTCACGGTACCGGTCGGCGAGGGGGGGCAGCACTGCGCATCAGGGAAGAATGTGAGAGGTTCTTTTGTGAGACGCTGCGCGCCATGTTTCTGGGTGAGAGGAACTCGGCTGCGCGGCTCTCCCGCCTGACGAGTGCTTATCAACAACAACAACAACACCATCAAGACAACGACTACGGCCATCCGGTCTCTGGGGTTTCGTCGCTGCCGCCTACGCCACCTGACGACTGCCCGATCGGGGACTCGGCCTGGATGGCATCCCGTGGCTTTGTGGCTGTGGGAGGCGTCGACTCCTGGCTCGAGATATGGGACTATGCCGGCGGTTCGAGCTTCCGCGCTTTTGTGGCCGAAAATGTCACGGGCGAAAGCAAGACCATGTTTGTCTTTTTTGACGCCCATGTTCTTGGGCGGGACCTGAAGCGAGCGTAGGTTTAACATGTATAGATTGTCAGAAAATGACGCTAACAATTGCTAGTCTCGTCGCTCTAATTGAGCTTGCCGAAGGGCCCCTTGATTGCCATCACATGGTTATCTGCATTGATCGGTCGATACCCGGAGATGAATCCAAGGCGTTAACAAGGGGTTTGCAATGGGCTGGTTTTTCGTTGACCACACTCGACTTTTGGGTGTCTGGCAGGGACGTCGTCAGTAACCAGTGGCTTTTCATGGGAATGGAACTCTAGGGCATCATGCATTAGCCATTCGTTTAGAATTGGGCATAGGGACAGTTCGTTGCTTTTCTGGCTTTCAGAATGACAGGCGGCTAGCATTGCCGTGGGATGGTTTTTTCAGATGTTAGTCTCAGCTTCGGTCGGTTATTCAGATATGGAATGTGAGATTGTTATGGGGCTTTCTATTATATCATGAATGCTCGTCGTGGAAAGTAATCTCGGATTTCCTCATTGGATCATATATCATTTATTTTGCCGAGGTGACTCAAAGATCACCCTCAAACTGTCTAACCACCAACCCCTTTTCCGCCAGATAATCTTTTACCTGCTGCACAGTGTACTCCCCTCTGTGGAACATGCCGGCTCCCAATGCCGCATCCGTCGTCGTCTGTTCAAACACCTCCTGGAAGTGTCCCGGGTTACCAGCACCGCTGCTGGCAATGACCGGTATCCTAACCGCCTCCTTGACCTGTGTGATCAACTCCAGGTCAAACCCACTGTTTGTGCCATCCTTATCTATGCAGTTGAGCAGGATCTCTCCGGCGCCCATCGCCTCGACCGCCTGTGTGAGCTCAACCACATCCAAATCCCTCGTTTCCCGGCCTCCCTTGATCGTACATGCGTACCAGCAGTACTCCTCACCCTTTGGCCCAGGGAACTTGGTCTTGACCGTGGCATGGCGCGTAGCATCCAGCTTCGGCACGTATACCCGCTTGGGGTCAACGCTGACAACTACAGCCTGGTTGCCATAGGCCTTGCTGATCTGCTCGATCGCCGTATTCCCATACAGCGTCTTGCCGCCAGCATAATACTCCTCCGCAGCAAGGACCGCGTCGCTGCCAATTGAGACCTTGTCCGCTCCGCTCTTGAAGTACATGGTTGCGATCTCCAAAGCGGAGACCTTTGTCCCATCCACATCAACAGTGTCCCGAATTCCACCTCCTATCGTGAGCGGTACAAATACCGTTTCGGATGTCCTCCTCAAGATCTCCAACATGGGCAGGTCCGCAACCGGACAATCCCTAAACGAAGTGATATTCAAAAATGTTACCTCGTCCGCCCCCTGCTCGTAGTATTTCCTCGCCATATCCACCGGCTTCCCCAGGTTCCGCACAGATCGATCTGCTGACTTCTCGCGCACATCGTACTGGTCGCCCTTGGTGACCACCAAATCTCCCTGGTCGTTTGTCCGCACATCCAAGCACGCAATCACACGTCTTGTCAATCCCTCGCTCGCAACGAGCTCTGAAGCTCCTCCGTTCGCAGCCTGCGGCGGGTGCTCAGCCAGTGCCTTTGCGCCTGACCCATCCAAGAACGCACGAATCACCCGGAGACCGGCGACACCGCTCTTCTCGGGGTGGAATTGTGTGGCAAGAATGTTCCCCTTTGCAATGGCGCCAACGAACGTCTCCCCGCCGTAGGTGGCCGTCGCGACGGCCCAGCCTTGGCTCTCCAGATCGCCTTGCTTGTAGGGGTATTTGTACGAGTGGACGTAGTAGTATTTGGAGCTCGGCGAGAGACCATAGAGGGCGGGGTTCGTTGGGCAGGAGGCATTGTTCCAGCCGATGTGCGGGACGGATTTGGAGGTGTCGTCGAAGCGATCGAGAGAGCCGGGGATGAGGCTAAGGCCGGCGCAGTCGGGGTCTTCGGCGGAGGAGGAGAACACGGCTTGGAGACCGACACAGATGCCCATGAAGGGTTTGCCGGCGTCGATGTGGGCGCGGACGGCGGGGAGGAAGCCGGCGGAGGCGAGTTGAGAGAGGCAGTGGCCGAAGTGGCCGACGCCAGGGAGGATCAGTTTCTATGAAGGAGACGGTTAGGTTGGTCGACATAACATAGTAAAAGAGCGTGTACTTCAGCATTGGCGACCTCCTCCGGGGATCGGATCCATTCGACTTGGTATCCGACGCGCTCGATGGCATTGACGAGTGAGCGCACGTTGCCGGCGACATAGTCGAGGAGGTGAACGGTTGGCATCTTGAATTTCGGTATCGAGTCAATGAGCTAGCAATGGTGTAGGGACCAGAGTTAGGGGGTTCGTCAAGATGATACTGCCCGCAGGTTGTGACTCAAGTGCATTCGAAAATCTGGGACCGCCGCTGGGCGATGGCGGGGCAGTTGACAGCAGTACCCCGCCATCGTCGCAACAGGGGTCCTAGTTACTATTCTGCCGCGATTGACCGCTAACTTTTGCGATTGGGGTCAATTGGGGGGCGTCGGCACAATTGGCATTCCTTTCACAACCTTGATATAGCCCCGACGCGCGGCGGCGCACATTTTACAAGCCATTGATCGGATACTAATCGCTCTAAACTTCTCTCCACCCTTTAAAAGTTCCTCCGACCAGCAAACGTACGTCGTCGGGCCCAATCCGTTCCATATCGCCATGGCCCAATCCGGGGCAGCGCAACAGGGCGCGCAAGCCGAGAATGAGGATGAATGGGAGTACGAATACTCTACGACGGAGACAGAGGTTCGCTCTCTTTGGCTCGTTCTAAAGTCACCTGTGCTGACAGCATCTAGACATACTATCTGACTCTCGACCTCTCCGTCCGCGATTTCCTCGAGCGACGTCCTGAAGACGACAAAGTCATTCACAACCGCGGCGGCTATCGAATATGGTACAATCCTTTGTTTACCGATCATCGGTTCACGGGCGCCGACGCCGATGCCGACGGCGGTGACGACAACCAACCTCCTGGCGACGAACCCGAGCGCGACAAAGAACTCGAGAACCTCGGCTTGCCGCAACAACCCGATGAGCAAGACATGATCGATCCACAGTTGCAAGAGCCGCCTCCGGAGGAACCGAAAACTGTCGAAGCAGAAGAGGACAAGGTGATCGACGAGATCCAGATCCTCGACCTGCACTCGAACGAGCCGCTCGTCTCCTACCGAAACCACATCTTCCGCGGCACTTGGTCCGAGAACATTGGCACCGAGATGATCTTTACGCGACACAACGAGACAGCGCCGCTCCCAGCGATCCGTCGTTTGCAGAGAGGGATCGACCTCATAGCAGCAAGCTCAGCAAGAATTAGCTTTAGGGAGGCGACGCTGCGACTTAAGTCGGATGAGGAAGAGGCCGAGGCCAATGCTGCCCTCGATGCCTACGGAGAGCCGGAAGACCTCCCGGAGCGGTATAAAAGGAACGGCGGTGTCTACATCCATATTGGCGGTGACAAGAGCGGGCATCGACAGCCGCAGGCGCATTTCCTGGAGGATCTAATCGCGCTAAAACGGAAGCGGGGAGAGACGGACGATGTGACAGTTCAACCGCTCGAGACCCGGTATAACCAGCTCATGCACGAGGACGAGGCGGAGGAGAAGCGGCGCAAGAAACTCCAAGTGGACCAGGCCCGCGCGCTTAAGTGGCGCGAGAACCGGAAGGGCGAGGACGGTTTGTACCCGCCAGTCGAGGTTACAGCGGCGCCGATGAGGGAACCCAAGAAAGTGAGGGGAAGAGGTGGCATGCGCGGACGACAGAGGAGACCGTTGATTCTTAGGGACCAAGAAGAGGATACCGTCAACGGTGTGCCCAGTGGGTTTGGCACGGGGTTTGACGGGGAGAACTGATTGGCGGTGCAATGTAAGATGGTGGCGATGTTACCAACTGTAGTTTACGAGAGTTATGATACCCAATCCGTTACGAATAATATAACAAATGAACTGTAAACGGTGTTGAAGTCATCTCCCCCTGCTTAATTCCCCGCCATTCCTGATTGAATGTTGTCGGACGAGATGCCCTGATCGTCGCCTCGTCAGGGCCCGCGATGACGTCGGTGCTAAGGGGACGCCGACCCGGAGAACTCTCGTGAACTGTCAGGGACTTCTCGATCGGGTGGGATGGGCTGCAGCATGGTTTTCGCTTAGTTCTGCCAACGCATCCGCAAAGTCCTGTCTACCTGCGTCCATTCCCAACAAAGGCGGGTGACGCATGTCGTAAGTACGAAACAAATCCGCCACTTGGCGCAGCCCGAAACCCGGTGACCCGAGCGAACATCACCCAACTTCCGCGCGCGGGCCGCGGGCAAACAACCCCTTTGAACCCCGTTCTTCTTTTCCTCCAACATTATTTCTCCCTCCATCCCTTTTTCCTACTTCTCAACCTAAGCCCAAGTATCCTTGTTTCATTTCTTTTTTTCTTTTTAGCAATCTTTTTGGATGCCATTTCCATAAGCAAGTTCAGCCCCAGCGCTCTGTCGCAAAACCAAACACACCGCCACCAACCATGTCCGAAGACGTCGTCGACGACCCATCCGTTCCGCCGCCGACCGATTCCACTCCCCTCCTCGGCGTCCGCCCCAAACAGCCCCGCCACAAGAACCTCCGCAAGCTCGTCAAGCGAAACCTCCGCCGCATCGTCCTGCTTTCGTCTCTGTTAGCAACACTCGTCTTCCTCCTCTGGCTGATCCCGCGCCTCGTCAAACCGACCGAGCCGGACGAGTACGAGCGCCAGCGTGACAAGCAATGGGTCGATTCGTCGCCGTACTGGATCGATCGGCAACTATGTCGCTGGCTCAGTCTGTGCGGGATCATGCACATACGATGGGATGCGCCGGCGCTGGGTGACGATGCGGGGGACCTGGCGGTTGAGATGCTCAAGTTGTTAGCGCTGGGGCTAAGCGCGCAACGCGGGATGACATACAAAGACGGCGAGGAAGAAGCATGGGAGACTGCACCGATGGATCATGAGGGAGGGCGGATCAAGGGGCTCGGGACTGGCAGTGGGAAGATATTGGAGGATGTGCCGGATTTCGTGCTGCAGCATGCGCCGTTGGTTCATTTGTACAGCGAGGAGAATTTCTGGCCTTCGGATATGAGGGAGCATCTGAGGCATCTGAGCGCGTTTGAGGGCGGTGGAGAGATTAACATGTCGGCGCCGTTGAGTTTGGAGCATCTTGGGGAATTGAATCGGCACAAGGGGATCGTGTTTTTGGAGAGCGAGGATGACGTTGAGCGTCGGCCCGAGTGGTTGCACAGTCGGGTTGGGATTCCGCAGGCGTTTGGGAAGGACGAGTTAGAGGACGTCGAGCCGCCGGCGGATGAGAAGGAGCCGAGTCGCGGGGGCAGGACGTGGTGGGATGCTGACAAGAAACATCCACCGCAGATGATCACGGATCCGGGTGAGAGAAGGGGCAAGGACAGGCGACCGCATCAGAAACGGAGCGCCGAGTCCCGATTACCGATTGAGGATTACGAGAGGGCTTCCGAGGATGGAAAGCCAACGCCCGGCGGATACTCGACAGGGCCTGCTGTGCTCATTCTTGTCGACAAAGGCTCGGGGATCCTCGATGCTTTCTGGTTCTTCTTTTACAGTTACAATCTCGGCCAGACGGTGCTCAACATTCGATTTGGGAACCACGTCGGCGACTGGGAGCACTGCATGATTCGCTATGATCATGGCGTCCCTCGCGCCATGTTCCTCAGCGAGCACGCCGGCGGCAAGGCCTACGCGTGGAAGGCTATGGAGAAGAAGCGCGTCAACGGCAGCGAGTTTGAGCGTCCCGTCATCTATTCAGCTGTCGGAAGCCACGCCATGTATGCCCTGCCTGGGTGGCATCCCTACGTTCTTCCCTTCAAGATGCTCAAGGACATCACCGACGAGGGCCCGCTCTGGGACCCAGCGCAGAACCACCTCGCGTATTGGTACGACTACGAGGCGGGCAACGAGGAGGTCGCCGGCCCTCAGGACAGAGAACCGACAAGCCTGGAGCCGGCAGCGTCCAATCCCGGTGCGCCGGTCTCGTGGTTCCACTACAAGGGGTTCTGGGGGGATGACATTTACCCGCTCAGCGATCGCCGACAATGGAGGCTGTTTGGAGAGTATCACTACATCGTCGGGCCACTGGGGCCAAAGTTCAAGTTTTTGGAGAGAAGGAAAGTGTGTCAGACGGAGAAGTGCACGATTGTGGACAGCATCGCGGCGGGAGAGAAGTCAGCATGGTATTAAGGTGTAACATCTGCGGTGTAACTCGGGGTTTTGAGGGGCCATGATACCCTTTTGAGGTTTTGGGCACAATTGGGTTGGGGCATTGCTCGTATTAGACCGGCGCGATACGGTGGGACTTTGCTTGGACAGAAACGGATGGCTGTGCGTATCTTTGGAGCTCATGTCTAGCACTTATTGAGTTTCCTTCCAGGTCAACAACAGTGAGATGTTCGACACGTGCGAGACAGCAAACAGCAAACAGAAAATATCTTAGAATGCAACGACGTTCAATCTTGTGCCACAGTGCTGGCACCGGACCCGGGAGACTGGGACAAACGCCGTGTGCCGGCACGGGCCGGCAGTTGAGTGGCTCGATCAGGCACTGCAGCGCCGCACAGCTATGCACATGGCCTCTCGGAGAATACCAGTCTCGCCATCGGAAGCGTGTAAGCGACGTCCGCCCTACGGTTAAGACTCAGAGTACATCCACCTTCGTCCAATCTCAAGAGCCTCGTCCGTTTCCCATCCGGAATGCAGACCCATTTATCATGATCCTTCGATGCTCGGATGCCAACAGCGCAATACAACGACGGCTAATAGCAGGGGTCTTGGTGCATACCCCGCCAATCACCATGCCCTCATCTCGCCACTAAGACTGCAGACATGCTCGACACCCACCGTTTGGGTCTTGGGTGCGTCATTTTTCGCTGGCGAGACCCCGGACTGGAAACCCGAGTTGCTGCAGTTGGCTTGGCGAGCATGCAAGGTCTCTCCCATTCCAAAACCATGCAGGTTGCCCCGTACTGGCAAGCTGTTACCCACCTTACCGGTGTGCTGGGTGGCACGTCTTTCCTCTGGTCCCCGGCCGGTCTAATTCGCCTCGAAGGGGATACCGGTCTGTGTGCCCCTCTTGTTTTCTGCCACCTCCTTCCGTCAAATCAGCGAGCAAGCTACAGCTTTTCAACTTTTTACCACACTGCAATCTTGTCAACACCGCGATCATGACCGCCCCAGAGCCGAACAAGACCCCAAAGGTCGCCGTCGTCGGTGCTGGTCTCACAGGCATGCTCGCAGCCCACGGCCTGAAAAAGGTAACACCCTCCAGCCCCCCAATCTGCACACTGCCTGACCCAACCCCCACAGAACGGCTTCGACGTCGTGATCTTTGACTCGGAGAAGCACATCGACGCTCGTCCTCGCGACTGGACCATTGTGCTTCACTGGGCCATGCCCACCTTCTCCAAGCTTCTCCCGGAGTCTGTCATCGCCAATCTCGACACTGCCATCTGCAATCCCCGCCTGGACTTCACGCCCGAAGTCGAGTGCCTGCCCTGTCTCAACGGCGTCACCGGCGATCTCATGTTCAAAAGCCCTATGCCAGGCTCCCGTCGCGTCTCTCGTCAGCGTTTGCGCAAGGTTCTCTCCGAGGGCCTGGACGTCCAATGGGACAAGAAACTTGTCGACCTTTCCTCCACCCCGGATCACGTCACCCTCAGCTTCGCCGATGGCTCAACCGTCCAGGCGGATTTCGTCCTCGGAACAGATGGTCCTTCCTCTGCGGTGCGCTCGCTTCTCTTCCACGACGACCCGAAAGCCAGCATTGTGCCATCGGGATATTACCTCGCTACAGCGATCATGCAGCACGGCGACGCAGCCAAGGTCGAGCCAGTTCATAACTCCCATCCCGTTGCGACCATCGTGATGGGCACGTCCTCTGTCGGCGGTATAGGCAGTACGTCCCCCCTTCCTCTCTCTCTCCGTTTTAAAAATCTTACGGCCATAGCAATGTACACACCCTCCCCCTCCCTCTCAACATGGTCCGTCTTCTGGGTCAAGATCTTCCGCCGCGGCGCCTTCCCCGACCCGCCAGCCCGCTACGGTCTCGAAGCGCTCCGCTATCTCAAGGAAACCACCAAGGATCTCGTCGAGCCGTTCCAAAGCCAGATCGACTGGGCCAAGGAAGACGACACAACGACCTGTTTCATCGACGAGATGAAGACTTGGACGCCAGCGCTGGGCTTTGATACCCATGGTGGACGGGTCACGTTGGCGGGCGATGCCGCGCATCCTATGTTGCCGTATCGTGGGCAAGGGTTTCAGCATGCGGTTGTGGATGCGGATTTGTTTGTGGAGGCGTTGAAGGCGGGACAGGGACTTGATGGGTATAATGCTGAGATGGTGGAGCGCGGCGCAAAGGCGGTCGCGCAGAGTTTGAGGGAGGCGGAGCTGAGTATGGATTTGGAGGGGGTCAAGAAGATGATGATGGCTAGGCAGGGGCATGGGAAGAGTGCTTGAGGGTTTTTAGAAGGTCGGTTAGGGAGGGATTGGAGGGGTTGTACGGACGGGGGAGCGGCGCAGGGTTCATAGTGGCGACAGAGCGCCCTGGCGGCCGGATGTCCTGCTCTTTCCGGAACGTTGAGATGAGTTATCGGTCGGGCTTTTCCCTATGTGTTAATCTGCTTGTTTCACTTGACGATTTCCCCTGCTCTGGAATTACGGAATGTCTTGTCTGTGAAACGCCGGCCGAGTTAATGTGGCACACGTCCATTCCACCGCCCAAGTATACACCTAAGGTAAGGTAGGTAATCTATACGCCGCAGCTCCCAGACGATGAGAAGAAAATCATGTCAGGCCCGACAGCAGCTGTCCGTCTTCTTGGCATCACCTGGTCTACCCCTCACCGCGGCTTCAGCTCCCCTGTCATGAACCCGAAAACTGAACCTAGCTGGCCTACGTCCGAAAAATCGAAATGGATCTCAAGTCCCGATTTCGACAAGTTCGCGAAGCTACGCGGGAACTCGCCAGTCACCCAACAAAGGATACCCTCTCACCGGGTCAAGAAAACACGAGTCGAGAGAGCACAAGTCGAGAAAACACGACACAAGTCGGACCCCCGGCTCACCATCCCGGATGCAGCGTCTGTGGGGGCCGCCATTTCAGAACTGGTGGACATCAACCAACCCGGCGGTGATGACAGGAGAGTAACTTTATTGTCCTCAGAACGCAGCCTGAGAATCAGTGTCACCCATTTTGGACCGGCGCCCAGGCGCAACTACAACTCGATCGAAATATATCGACAGAAGGCTCCAGTTCGGAATAGTTCTTCTGTTCGCTGGCCTGCCGTCGGGCCCGCACGAACCTTCTTCCCTTCATTTGCAGTCGAAGATGCCAGATCCATCATTAACGGCTAGATGAATGTGAGCCTTTGACCACTACCACCGCCAATGTGGCACTCCGAAAACAGTCCATTCCAATGAAGCATCTTCCACAGACTTTTGCTGACGCTGTGAACTTTAAGTACATCTGGATCGACTCCCTTTGTATTATTCAAGACGACTTGGCAGACTGGGAGCACAAGGCAGCGAAAATGGCAGAAGTCTATCGAAATGCAACCCTAACCTTGTCTGCTGATGGCGCCGTTGACAGTAGCGTGGGCCTCTTTGGGCCTGTTAGCCAGCGAAAGCATCCTCCATCTTTCAAAACACGCTGTCCAGCGGCTGATACCCCAGATACGGATTTCCTTTACGGGCGCGAGACAGACCTGGAACTGAACTCGACGACTCAATCCTTGGGAATTCACCGAGCGGTTATGCGGAAACCCCCTTCTACTCTCCCCGAGCCCCTGAACCTCCGGGCTTGGACCTTTCAGGAATGGACCCTTTCTCGACGAATTGTCCACTTTTCTACCGGCGAGCTCCTGTGGGATTGCCTGACTGTTGAGGGTTGCGAATGCCAGGCAAACTTCATCCCGCGAGCCTCGGACAAGGGGACGTGGAGGAGGTGCTTTGAAGCTGAAGAGACACAAGGGTGGCTTTTAAGAACAAACAGTGGCTGTGGAGAGTGATGATGGTCAACTTCTCCAGTCGGCTGCTTACTTACGAACCTGATAAGCTTCCTGCCTTGTCGGGTGTTGCCAAGTGGCTCTCTATGGAGGAGGATGGGCATTATGACGAGTACATCGCCGGCCATTGGAAATCCGAGTTGCCGGCCTCGCTTCTTTGGAGGAGAGGCATGCGATACCCTGGGGGCATCTCTTGCTCTCGGCCAGCCAAGTGTCATGCACCATCGTGGTCCTGGGCATCGGTGATGGGCCCTGTGTGGTTTGGCGAGAATGGTCAAGACGCCGGGAGGGTTCTATGCAAAGTGTTGAACGTCTCGTATGAGCTGGCCAGCAGCAACCCGTTTGGCCCGCTGAAGAATGGGTGCTTGGTGGTCAAGGGAATGCCGAAGATGATTCGGGGCTGCAAGGATACGGACGACGCAAGGCCACAGCGAAAACGATGGAACCCGACGGGAACAAGTTTCACGGCAGATGTCTGGTCACCGGACGCAACCCAGATCCCTGAGGATGTTATGTTCCTTCCGGTAGTCGAGTGCAAATGGAGTTCTTACTATGGGACTGTTCGTTGGCAAGGGCTTGCTCTTCGCACGCTCGGTGGTCAAGAGGGACGGTTTATCAGGATTGGTGTTGTATCTGTAGAGGTTGGACATGTAACTGGGGCAAAAAGGCCTGGCGAAAACTCTCTGAGAAGAATGGTAGGAAATTCTGGCCAAACACTATGGCGGACCGGAGAGAATCATAGAAATCTTGTGAGTCGGCTTTTTGAGAGAACGGCAATCTCTTAGAGGACATAGCGCAACTAAATACAGGCATCTACGTAGGTGTTCTTGGGCGTCTATTTAGGTACCTCTGAGTGTGTTTGGGTCTGGGTCTGGTTGTGGATAGGATACAACAATCACCACTTCTCTACCTGTGCTTCATGGTTTTGGTTGCGCCCTCATATCATGGGTATCCATGTGGTTGAGATAGGCGCTACGTTACTCAAAGGGTCATCTCAAGGTTACACGGTGCAGTGTGTGTTACCATCTTTTGCGACCAAGCTACTACTGTTGCTCGACCAGGTTGCATCCCAAGGGGGCTCAGCCGACCGAATGGTTTACAAAGAGTCAGCAGAATCTCGGACTCGCTGTTGATAGCTCGGTTTGCTCACCAGTAGGCGAGCGACGGTAATATCGGACCCTCCAGCGCCTCGGTTGCGCCACCCGGGAGGGATCCGGCTAATACCCTGCTGCGCACACGAACACAATCCTCATCGGTTGCTTCCTCGTATGCTAGATGAAATGGGTTGCACCGACTATCTCGAGTGATGCAAGGTTCTGCATTCAAGATATCGGGTGACAACCTCAATCCTACAACCGGTGGTATATAAAGACCGGCAACGAAGAATCTTGCGGACTCCTGGACAGAACAGAAGCATCAACCCTCAAATTCACAGCAATAACACATAATACCAATAATAGCTAATTTTTAATTGCCAAAATGCTCGCCTCCATCATCCTCCTCGCCGGCATCGCCGCTCTGGCGACATCTAGTCCCATCACCTCCCGCGACTGGCAACCTGGGAACTACCCACCCTACACCACATCAAGCGGTATAGTTCTCATCGCAAACCTCAGCAACCCCTTCAACACCATCTTCGACCCGCCCGTGCAGCACTGGTCTCTCGGCAGCGTCCATGTCGGCGCAGGCATTAACGCAGCCGTCCTCGGTCCATCGCCCGGCCACGTCTTCTTCGTCAACGGCTCGGGACCCGAAATCTCGGCCGAGGCGACCTCGCTGAACCTCCCGCCCTATGCATCGACCGGAGCTGGCCCAGTCCCGTTGGGGCTGGTGTATAGTCCCACGAACAAGGAGGGCTATCTCTACGTCAATATCGCTCTTGGCACCAAGGGGACTGGCATCCGTTCTGGCTTGCGGAGCCCATACCCTCTGCTGTTTACGCCCGGTGGGTCCGAGTTCATGGTCTGCAATGTGACGCAGCCTGTGTATGGACGGCCGCAGTATCCTGTTCATGTTGTTGGGGAGGATGGCGAGGTGCCGGACCACTGCGCGCGGATGCACTTGCTGCCGCAGTGTGCGACGCTTCCGGAGCCGTTGTTGGGTCAGGAGGAGTTTGGATGGCAGAAGGTTGATGCTAGCTGTTATGAGGATGTCAAGTCGCTGGATTGGCAGAAGTATTCGGATCCTGTGTCTTGGAGAAAGCAGTAGAGGAAGGCCAGGAAGAACGCAGTAATTAGACAGAGAGAGCAGCCGTTCAGTTTGTGGACAGTTGGACGACATCTAATGGTAATATAATGCTGTACTCAGGACAACCGTCTGTTTGGCTTCGTCTTGTGACACTCCTCACCCCAACCAATGAAACAAGGCAGCCATGCGAGAAATCTGCCTTGTCCTGGTCCGCTGCGCGTTCGCGCGCGACGGGCTACGGGTGCTGGGAGCCTTGGAACCCCGCTCCGGTGGGAAGTGACATGGCTGATTTCGCAGAGGTATCCAAACGCGTTGGATTCACGGCTGCTGCGCTGGCTAACGTGGTGCGGCATATCAAGATTACGACTGAGTTGGCTGATATCATGGAGGATCACGAGGACGATGTCGCGCGTGCGTTGGAGGTCATTAGGAAACGGCTCGCTGCTAGGGCTGTGGATACGGAGTATGTACAGGAGAGGGCGAGGACGCAGCTACAAGTTGTGAGTTACTCCATCCCATGTGGCTTTGATGAGGTGGTTTCTGATGAGAGATGCAGATTTTCAATCTCATCAACCAGAGTGAGGCCGTTGCTAGTCGCGAGATTGCTACCGCGACGAAGGATGATAGCGCGGCGATGAAGGTTATTGCCGTCATGACGCTGTTTTTCCTCCCGGGAACGTTTTTCGCGACGTTGTTTTCGATACCCTCGCTTTATTGGGATGATGGTGAGGTTGGGTCGCCGCGGTTCTGGGTGTATTGGGCCTTTTCGGCGCCGTGTACGCTCGCGTTAGTGGCGGTTTACGGGTTCTATTGTTGGGGGTCGAAGCTCTCTGCTTCGATGTTTTGGATGGAAAGGGCGTCTAGGAAGCGGGAGTGAGTTTGACGAGAGAGTCCAAGCTGAATCCCGTCGGAGATTCCTGCGGTTTCTTGGAAATAGAAACCGCCGGCCTGCCCGAGGTTGCATGGCAAAAGTAACACAATGTGACCTGTGATTGAGGCGTGGCGCGAAGATAACTGCTTTTCAGCTAGAAGCGCCGCTTCCTTACCACATCTGCTGGGAAGCAGCATGACTCGTTACGTCAAACAGTTGTGCAGTTGGAGAATTGCGCCTCGTGGGAAATTGAGACGAATCCCTTTCGGTGGCGCAGACTCGGACTTCCAGGGCTTCGCGAATAATGCGCTTGAATGAACCTGGGAATCGGGACCCGTGCCCCTGAGCGTTGGTCGCGCCGCACGCTCAGGGGCAAGAATGTTTGGACGACCGGGATGCATAACGCTGCGCTTTTCATGCGATCCGACAACTCAACGCCGCGATGCGGCACAGCAGGGCTGATACCTAACCAGGCCCTGACCCGGCGTTCAGGACCACATGCCACGCGGTGAACCAAAGTTCGGATGAGGCAACAACCTTCCAGGCTTCGAATACTGTATATAAACTGCGGGCTCCCTTGAGCCGATATATTAAATTTTAATTAACAAGACCGCATTGAACATCAACAGCATCAGACACATTCTCGACAAAGTTCCAATCCCAATTTCTACCATGCATCCTAAGACTCTAGCTCTTGGCCTCGCGGCTGCTTCACCTGCAGTTGCCGAAATCCCTCTCAAGTGCGGAAACGTCAACGATGTAGCTCCCCCATCCCTTGCCAACAAGATCCGTGGCCTAGGAGCTCGCCAGAGCTTTCCAGCCCTTCCACCAGTCAACCTTACCGTTCACATTGTTGCCATGTCAGACAAACGCGAGGATGGATATCTCTCTGTAGGTCGACCACTCCCTCGTTCCCGAGCATCATAGCCTTAACCGACAACTAACACTCACCCAGGAAGCAGAAGTCGACGAGCAAGTGGAAATCATCAAGAAGATCTACAAGGAACAAGTCGGCGTCACCTTCAACCACACCAAGGCACACAACCGATGGACCATCAACCCTGCATGGGGCGGCTCGCAGATCGGCGAAAACGGCAAATTCTTCAACCCAATGAAGGAAGCCCTCCACATCGGCGACTACCGCACCCTGAACCTCTACTTCCGGAGCATCCCCGAATACACCGGCTTCGGCGGGCACTGCACCAACCCGCAATCCGAAGCTATCAAGGGCATCGATATCAAGACCCGCACCCTGCTCGACGGCTGCGTCGTAGCCGACTTCACTCTCAATGGCTCCAAACACCCGTACATGAACCGCGGGCTGACTTCAGTCCATGAAATCGGCCACTGGTTCGGTCTGTTCCATCCGTTCCAGGACGACCAGAAGCGCCACAACAACGAGAACCCCAACCCTTGTCTCGATGTCGACCCGGATGACCACGTCACTGATACGCCCAAGATGAAGCCGACGGAGGATATGGTCGGGACATGCATCATTGGTTCTGATACATGCCCGACTGCGAACCTGACGGATGTCGATCCGATCCACAACTACATGGCGTATAGCAACGATGATTGCTTGTCTGAGTTTACGCCCGGCCAGGCCTCGCGCATCAAGGAGATTTGGGCGAATTATCGGGTGAATGCTACGACCTCGACGTTCAGGGATTAGATGGTGCGGAGCATATAGGGATTTGATCAGGGATAGATACCCGCATAGACTAGAAATAGACTCGTCAGCAATGACATATCATTCGCATTTCACAATCCCACCTGTTCCTGAGAAGTGATCCACTTTACGTGCGAGAATGAAGAGGATGTCAAATGGAGATGTGAATGTGAGTTAGCGGCCCGTTTTCAGTGCGCCATTTCAACACGAATAGCTCGGATTCCGTTTTTGACACATAGACATGAGTGCACGGTGAAAGGGCGTTCAGACTGAGAATGTCGAAAGGAGGATGACAGCTGGACGAGTGAAACACAAGGGAATTGATTGAAGAATACCCCGTCCACTGCCACACGGCCTTGAGACGGCATTAGAGTCACCCAAGACAATCCTTCTAACGGGATGAGCCGACAAGTTCCCTAGTCCGGCGGTGCTATCCGAGCCATGCCATCCCGTTGCGAGGATGTCACGTGCGCTGTCCGAGGTCGTCATCTCCCGCTCCGTATCTCGCGAATGACGGGCCGTATTTCGCGAATGGGATCTGCGGGTTGCTCCGCCTCCCAAAGTCGCATCAAACGTGGCGCTGCTCACCCTAGTGCACACAGAAATACTGTTAGTCGCTCATTGGAACACTCGGATAGCAGTGCCTGCGCTAATGTTGACACCAGTCCCGGAGACCAGGAACCCAAACACTGCCCTCAGCCTCATGGTGATTGCGACGGCACCGGTCCGAGAAATGCGACGTCGAGAAGATGTCCGTCAACTTGGGTATAAGTCGGCTCAAAGGCACGAGGACGCTTCCTGTTTTCCTCATCAGCTCTTCCAACACAGTTCCTACCTTCGTTTTCTTCCTAATCGTAATATTCTCTTTCCCCTTTTCGTCCAATGATGTTCTCTCATCCTATCCTTGCAGGCGTCTTGGCCGGTCTTGCCGCAGTCCCCATCGCAAGTGCTGCAGTCTGCCCTCCCTTGGGCCCAGTACTCCCAGCGCCGCGATCCCCTGGTCAGAGTAACAATGTCAAAGTCGCCGCCTCCACATTGAAAGCCGAGTTTGACGCCCAGTTCAAGTCTCGCATCAAGGCCTCAGCCATCTCGGTCGGCGCCAAGTCTCTCCACCAAGATGACTGGCTCTTCAACTACCACTTCACGCCGCCCACCTTGTCGGGTCTCGGCACTAACTCGATCGATGAGAACACCATCTACCGCGTCGGCAGTGTCTCCAAGCTCATGCCGGTGCTTGCTCTACTGAGAGCCGGAAACGTCGGCCTGAACGATCCTCTGACCAAGTGGATCCCCGAGTTGAAGAATGGGACGAAAGGCAACGAGATCGATGCCGTGTCTTGGGATGATGTGACTGTTGGTGCGTTGGCCGCTCATCTTGCCGGCATTGTGACGGATTGTAAGTCCTAAACTTCGAGATTATTGCCGAGGTGACAGGCTGACATTCTTTAAGCGGCGACCGACCTTGCCGTCTTTTCTCAGGGCCCACCGTGGACCAACATGGGCCTCCCCGAGGTGGCCAAAGGAACGAACCCGACATGCTCCGGCCTCGGTGGCACATTGCCCTGCACAACGAAAGACATCATCGAGGACTGCAAGCGCCGCCCGCCGGTCTACCTCCCCTACACCACACCCGTCTACTCAAATGTTGCATACGCCCTTCTCGGTGTTGTGGTCGAGGCCGCGACGAACCAGACCTTCAAGGAGGCGGCAAAGAGTTCCATCTTCGATGTTGTGGGGATGAACAGCACATCCTTCGATGGTTACCCAGAAGGCTTCCTTGAGCGTGGGTATATCCCGATGGCTAACGAGCCTACCTGGAATAACACTCTCGGCGTCTTCGAGTCAGCGGGCGGCATGTTCTCCAGCACGACTGACCTCATCGCATTGGGCCAGGCCATCCTCGACCACCGTCTGCTTTCTCCAGCCAAGACACGTCAGTGGCTGCAACCCAACGCCCATACAACCTCGCTTGGATTCTCTGTCGGAAGCCCCTGGGAGATCGGACGCAGTGATACCCTGACGGCCGATGGACGGACAATCGATGTCTACACTAAGACCGGCGATCTGGGGATGTACCATGCCGTGATTGCCCTCGTCCCGGATTACGATCTGGTCGTCGCCGTTCTGACCGGTGGACTCGAGGTGTCGCAAGAAGCAGCCACTCGCACCGTCGTTGCGAGCGCCGTCCTGGAGGCCCTTCTTCCCGCTTTGGAACAAGCCGGTCGCGCCGAAGCTGTCGCATCCGGATACGTGGGGACTTTTGTCGACGAGAAAGAAAACGCAACCCTCATTCTCAACACCGACAATGGACCTGGTCTCGTCGTCGAGTCATTCACCGTGAACGGTTTTGATGTGATCGGCAAGTACCACCTGTACAATGTCGGGAGTCTGGAGAACCCAACCAAGATTGCCACAGCGGAGGCTGTCAAGTCCGATGCGCGGTTGTATCCCTCGAATCGGGACAAGGAGAGTGGCAACGGCGAGGAGACGGCGTGGCGCGCTGTTATTGATACCACGACTGAGGAGCAGAAGGCAGCGTTGGATGCCCAGATCTTTTATCGCAACGGCTCTTGTGTCACTTGGTTTGGGATGGACCGCGCGGCGTACAATTTTCTTGGTCTGGCAGATTTTGTTGTTGTCAAGAATGCCAAGGGTGCGGTGACGGCGATCAGAAATCCGGCGTTCAACGTGACCATGGCGAGGACGAATGCACCTGTGACACCGAGAACCGGCGAGGCAGGTGTGAGCGAGCGTTCGGAAGGAGCGGCTGGCCGGGTTGGGGCGGCGGTCGGATCGTCTTTGCTTTCTGCATTGGCTGTTGCGATTATGGTGTTGTAAGAGACAGGAGAGTTTACATCGGAGATAGGATAATAAGATAGATTACTTGGTTTCATGGTGCTGGGGCTCGTGAGTCGTTTTGGTTGCGAAGTTATTCGTGAAAATTGGAGTAAAGCATGGCTCGCTCCTTCCTTCCCTATGGTCAACGGGCTCAAACGATATGAGAATGGGAAGTTGCGGCCGTTCACGCGGGATGACATCGGAGATAAGATTGGGAGGGTTGGCCAATTGTATTTCCCCGCATGGAGAGAATGCCTTGACTCCTCAATCTCGCAACACAGCCACACTGGATTGGGCGGGCTCCGAGCCCGACCTCCTTTTCAACAACATGGATTCATCTTCAGGCCGAATCACGCCCAATAACCGCCAAAATGAGGCTGCTCAATGCCAAAACACAAGAATTTGAAGAATTCTTCGGAGGCGTCGGTGCGTCAATACCTCCTTACGCCATCCTGTCACATCGGTGGGGCGAAGATGAGGTTTCATTCGAACAACACAAGACTCGACAATATTATCGGCAAGCAGGTTACGCCAAGATTTACGGATGTTGCAGGGCAGCCGAGGACGAGGGATTACAGTATGTGTGGATTGACACGTGCTGCATCAACAAAGCGTCGAGCGCCGAGCTCTCGGAAGCCATCAACTCGATGTTCAACTGGTACCGGGCAGCAACCCTTTGTTTTGCTTACTTGAGTGATGTGGATAGCTCCGAAGACCCGGCCATGGGCAACTCGACATTTTCTAGGAGCAAGTGGTTTAGCCGCGGGTGGACACTACAGGAGTTGCTGGCCCCCGCCCATGTTGTCTTCCTGGGATCCGACTGGGTTGAGATTGGGACTAGGAATTCGCTCCGGGCCGTCATCTCACGGGTGACAGGCATAGACGAGTCGGTACTGCTCAATGCGCAGTGGGACAAATACAGCGTCGCGCAGAAGATGTCATGGGCGGCTAGTCGAGAAACGACACGACCGGAGGACGAAGCGTATTGTTTGCTCGGGTTGTTCAATATCCAGATGCCACTCTTGTACGGTGAGGGACGGCGAGCGTTGTGAGTATCCCATGAGTTTTCTCTCTCACTATCACGGAGCAGCACCCAATTAACGGATCGTCTCTTCAAAAGTCAGCGGCTACAAGAGGAGATATTGAAACAATCTCACGACGAGTCACTCTTCGCTTGGACATCATCCGGACGGCAGCAAGAAAGCTACTCCGCGGAAATCGATGATGGATTGTCAGGCGTGCTGGCGTCCTCGCCAAGGGACTTCCGGTTTGCTTCGAAGGTCGAGATAGCTACCGCTACTGCTGGCACCCGCGGCCCAGAGAGTACCTTTGAGGTGGTACACGGCAGGCTTCGCATGACGCTTCCGTTTTTACATGCAGTGAATGGAATCTCGCTCGGGAAACTTTCGGACTCACTTTCCTCTATAAGCCTCCTGGAGTCGACAACGACTAGAGCAACCGTATCAGCAAAACTCGACAGTAGCAGCAAACAGCAACCGCACACGCACCACAACCGCCAGGCCTTCTTCTATCGAGATCAGGGCCACGACGTCGCCGAAATTCGAACCTGGCCTATTAAGGAATATTCGGCTTCGGCTGGAAGCTCTGCCGTGCCGTTCGAGGGCGAGGCAGGCGGGGGAGCTAACGCAGTAGGTTTGGACACACAGGATCGCCACCAAAGCGAGGAGCGAGGATGGAACTGGAACGAGAACTTTTTGACCTGGACCATATATCGGCCAGCTATTGTCGCGCCGCTGCAATGCCAGATCGACGGGCAACAGCTAGGAATTGTATTATTTCGAAGCGGAGACAGAAGTGGCGAGGCAGCAGCACTTGTGCGATGCCCACCCTTGGTTGTGCTATCGCAGGACACTCCATCAGTCCGGACGACGACGGAGTACGCTGTGATCTTCACTACACGACCAACAATAACTCTGGCAGATCGTCCCATGAGCGTTCAGGAACCCACTTTCAAATATGTGAGGGTTGCTAAATCACCAGCGTACTCCAGCAGCCCCCCATTACCTCTGACGGTGAGCAACGGAGGAAGACAGCATTTATGGAGGCTGTCATTGGAGTGGCGGTATATCATCTTTCGTTCTACGGCGGCACCGAATATGACGGCGCCATGGTTTCTCTTTGCGGCTCCAGACACTTTCGACGAGCAGTGGTTCCCCTGGGTATTCCTGCCGAGGGCGAATCCTGCTCTCCCTCGTGGAGGACAAAGATTTACATCTCGCTCGAATGCTGCCAACTCGAGTCCAACACCGCAGACAATGGCCGTCCCCGAGCAACTGCCGCGACTGTTCTCGTTTGACCTCGCCCGTGAGGATGAAATCCAGCTCTCAATCGGGGGCGGGCTTGCTCTTGTGGTGAGGCGGCGCCGTACCCCGGACTCATCCTACATCAAAGTGTCGATTGAGGCTTGGAAGATGGGTAGACCTAGAGCACTGATGGTTACGGGCAAGGTTGGCAGGCTATTCGAGAAGAGCGCACTCTCACAGTTGCGGAGGCACGGATTGGATTGAGCGAGGGGATTTGAACTTTGCCGGCGGTTATACCGGACAAAAACTCAGGGCAACTGCCAAAAAAAATTAAATCACTTTGTGTGGGTGGCACGCAACAGAGAAACCGCCCTTCTCTGTCACGTCGGTAGGGATTCGGTCTTCGTGACATGGGATGGATTGCTTGGCAGGGATTGCAAATTTCATCGCCAAGTCACGTGGGTTGACAGGGATGTCCCAGCTGTGACGTGGGCGCTTGTGGGCAGCGCGGGCTGGGAAGGAGCCAGCAACGTGGAATGAATCCCTGAGCTGCCACGGCCACCTTTCATCCCGGATCTAGGGCGTCTCAGCGAACTCCTTTCCTCAACAACGAATCTCCTGTTTCCAATGCTTTCTTCACCCACATACTTCCCAAACTGGAATGATTGTGAGCGCGACACGCAATGTTTGATCTCATCATTGTCGGCGCTGGGGTCGCTGGCGCCGCCGCGGCGACTGCGTTTTCTCGTCAAGGGCGGCAAGTCTTGCTTATCGAGAGGACCTTGAAAGAGCCTGACCGCATCGTCGGGGAACTACTTCAACCTGGAGGTGTCGACGCGTTACAGGCTCTCGGTCTGGGCCATTGCCTCCAGGGGATCGACGCCATTCCCATTGAAGGCTACCACCTGTACTGGAAAGATGAGGAGGCGTCGTTTTGGTTCTGTGAACAGAACGGCAAGAAGCCCGAAGGTCGAAGTTTTCACCACGGAAGATTCGTCGCCAAGCTTCGAGCTGCAGCGAAGGCGGAACCGAACGTCACGGTGTTGGAGGCTACCGTCTTGGAGATTTTGAGGGATGCAAAATCAGGAAATGTGGTTGGCGTAGCATGTTCGACTGATGAGGAAGACCACGCGAGGGTAAGGAATTCGGCTCAGACCCCTTCTGGTCTTCGGTACTGACACTTCAAGTATTTCGCCCCCCTGACTATTTTGGCAGACGGGTCATCATCCAACTTCCGATCACAGTTCACACCCCACAAGCCCAAGGCTGTGTCCCGATTCTGGGGCCTTGAAATGCTTGACGCGCCACTGCCTATCCCGAGATATGCTCACTCGGTCCTTGGACGTGGTCCTCCTGTGTTGATGTACCCGATTGGAACCAGAGAAACCAGGATCCTAGTGGACATTCCCAACTCCATCCACGACAGACTTGGGAACTCGAATGCCGTAAGGTCATACCTCCTCGAGTGCGTTGCTCCCACGGTCCCTAAAAGCGTCCGCCCCAAATTCGAGCACGCTATCTGGAAGGGACGTCTCCGAAATCTGCCGAACTCATGGGCCCCGTCGACTCGCAACAAGACCGCAGGCCTCATCCTTCTCGGCGATGCCTTGAACATGCGACATCCTGTCACCGGCGCCGGGATGACAGTGGCACTCAAAGACGTCGTTCTACTCAGTCGAGTGCTCAATACGATCGATGTGCCGTCCTTTGAAGACACCAAGGAGGTTCTCCTGAAGATGAGGGCGTTTCACTTGAGACGCAAAGGACATAGCGCATCTCTCAACATGCTGGCGCAGGCGTTATACTTTCTATTCGCCTCGAAAGGCATGTTTCCCAATCGTATACTTGTTGCATGGCACTGACATTTTCACAGGCACATCTGTCGATATCATGCAATTTGGGTTCATCCGATACGTCCAGGAAGGGGAGAGCCGTTTTGCTGTGCCGGCCTGGATCATGGGCGGGGTCGAAACAAACGTCCTTCTCCTCTTCTACCATTTCTTTCATGTCGCGGTTTTCAGCATCGGTTTGCACTTCCGACAGTCGGGACCCTGGGACTTCTTGGGGGCGCTCATTCGGTCCCTGGGCGTCTTGGCAACGGCCATCCACATCATTTGGGGGCCGTTGGTCGGCGAGCTGCAGCCCTGAGTGTTTTGACGACCAATGGTGACATTTGCCGTCACAATCTGTGCTCAGCGGTAATGCATGCGGAGCCCTTGTGTACTTTTGCTGGACAGGCCACGGAAATGGTCAAGTTCAGTCCCGCCGTGAAGCCGAAGGAGCGGCCAAGACGCAGTGAGCGTTCCTTGGTGCTTCGTTGGGTTTCAACCCCGCCCAACAAAAACATCGGTCGGATGCTCTGTTCACAAGCAAGTCGCGAAGCGCTCTGAACCTAGGGAACCATGGATTCACCGAAAGCCATCGTCGGATGGGTCTCCTCTCCCAACACAAGGGGGACGGTTGACATTCTCTTCGAAAACTTTCTCGCTCTCTTCGTCTGCGTGTGGACAGTGTTGCACCACAACCTCCAAGCGAAACATGAAGGCTTCTGGACCGTCTTCCTCCGGAAATGCCGATGGGCTGTACTTGCAGTTGCGGCACCAGAGATGTTGACTCTGTTTGCCATCATGCAGTGGAATGCCGCCAACATCTCGGTCAAGGAAATGCGGAGTATTGGTGTCGAGCCCTGGACCATCGTTCACGCTTTCTATGCCAATGCCGGCGGCTTCGTGCTCGAAACGCCAGACTTCCCAAAGTTTCCCATCAACGCCACCTCAATTCACTACCTGTGTTCCAAGAACCGCATCAAGCTGCCAAAAATCACCGAAGAGAGCATTTGGGACCGAAGCAAGGCCGACTTCTTCGCCAAGGCATGCGCCTTTGTCCAAGCAGGCTGGATCATCCTCCAGATCTCAGCCAGGGGTGCCCAAAAGCTCACCATCACGCCTCTCGAGCTTTTCACTGCAGCATTCATCATCCCGTCCTTGGCCACTGCGTACTTTTGGGCCAACAAGCCCCAGAACGTGGCAGAACCGATTGTTATTCGGGTGGGGTGGACCATGGCAGATCTTCTCATCTCGGCAGGGGATGCGGCCAAGGAACCGTATGTTGATACGCCTATAGACTTCGTCGAAAAGCCAGTCTGGGATGGTTGGAGACGACAACCGGGTCTTCTTCACTTTGGCGGGCTCAAGAAGCGCCCGCTTGAGAGGATCCCCAACGACTACTCACCGCCACCACCGACCGGAACCGAAGCAACCGTCAACTGGGTCATAGCGGTCGCGCATGCTGTGATTCATGTCCTGGGTTGGTCCTTTCCTTTCGCAACCTACACAGAAACCCTGATCTGGCGGGTCAGTAGCTTGACCCTGCTCATTGTCACGGTCATTGGAGGAATTGTCCCTGTCTTCTCCACGCGCCCGTGGTTCGACTTTACCTTCACAATGCTGTGGATTTGGGTCCGGGATGCCAAGAAGCGCACGTTTATCCGGCGAAAGCTCTTCAACTCATTCGTGGACCTAGCATATGTTCTCTACATCCTCGCACGCTTACTCATCCTCGTTGAGATTTTTACGGCGTTCCGGGCGATGCCTGCGGATGCCTATCGGTGTCCTGACTGGACATGGTTCTGGCCCCATGTTTGAGGTCCTGGTTGCGTCGATCTCTTCAAGCCTTCAGAGATCAGGGGCCTCCCCGTCATCGACTTCCCGCGACTACCTCTTGGCCAGTGAAGTGACGTGTGACAGAGCCCAGGAATAGTTGAACAGCGAGATTACCCGGCCCAGCAGCCCAGACAAGTCGGTTCGTTGCACCGAGCTCTCTTCCGCTCAGATCGCCCCAGCAGTGGCCGGGCTAAAGGATCGGGATTGTTTGTGCCGAAAAGAGAACCAGGTTCCGCTGAATCACCGAGCTTTGGGTCCCTCAGTGACCACCCCCAAGGTGGAACGAGGAGACCAGATACCGGTCTGAGGGATGACGAAGCTTTGCCTTGGCGTTCTTATAGTCGCGGGTATTTTGGCTTGATCAGAAACGCTAATATCGAGAAACAAGAGACACTCAACGACAGTGTGGCGGTTGGGGTCCTTGTGACTGCCAATACGACGTCTGCGGTTGAAACAAGACATGCACCCCACAAATTCGGGGAATTCCCCCCCCGGTAGTTGTGCAGCCGTCCCGTTTCCCCGAGCAAGCAATGAGCCGTGGTTGGAGCGCCACCAAATCGTTTATACTCCCGAGACGACCCCATCCTCCCGGCTAAACGCCCCAATTATCAACAACTGGGTGAATCATCGCCATGAAACCCTGTCCTACCCCCGACATATGGTGGTGTAGTACCAGCAGAGGCGTAGGGGTATAGCACAGGGATGGGCGGTGACAGTCAATAGAGGGGTAAAACTGGGGAAGGAGGAGAGAACTATATCAGGACCGTTTCGAGTTCTTTTATTTTTTGGGGAACCATTCAGCCCGCAGACCTACCTAGTCACGCTCACCTGAAACTCACCATGGTCAAGCTCTCTTCCTTCGCCACAGGCCTTTGCCTTCCCGGCGTGTTCGCCGCCGTGATCGGCCCTCAACTCGACGATAAACCCGAGTCGATCGCCATTCAACCCCGCCAAGGCACAAACTACTTCCAAAACTGGTCCGAGGGCGGCAGCAACATCCGCTGCTCGCAAAGGGGAGGTGGCTTTTCCGCAACCTGGAGCTCCAAAGGCGGCTTCGTCTGCGGTCTCGGCTGGCGCGGCAGCGGCAATCGAGTCATCAAGTACAGTGGCACCTACGAGGCCAAGGGTCCGGGATACCTTGCCATCTATGGCTGGACCAAGAATCCCTTGATAGGCAGGTCCCTGTTTCGTCTCAGAATCTGCACATGAGACTGACATATTGGCGGTCAGAATACTACATCCTTGACAGCTACGCCGATCTCGCACCCAACGAGCCATGGACAAAGAAGGGCAACTTCACCATCGAAGGCGAAGGTACTTTCGATATCTTTACGAGCCAGCGTGTCAATAAGCCATCGATTGAGGGCACAAGGACGTTCATGCAGTACTGGTCAGTGCGGACCGAGAAGAGGGTTGGAGGCACGATCACTACCAAGAAACATTTCGACGAATGGGCCAAATATCAGATGAGACTCGGGGGCCATGATTATGTTGTGCTTGCTGTTGAGGGGTACACGGCTACAGGCGGGCCGGGGAGTAGTGGCTCTGCTACCTTGACGATTGGGTGAGGACTAAGGAGTTTGTTCAATCTGTTCGTTCAATCTTTTTACTGTGGGTCATACGATGTTGCTGTTTTACGGTTGTGCTGTGTATGATATAAACAAACTTACCTCATCTCATCCGCCAACGATGAACCTTTCTAGAACCAAGGAGCCTAGATCTGTAAAGGGTGCCGAAGAGACAACAAGGCAACTTGTCGCATGTGTGCTCTGCAGGGGTCTGCTAGTCAGCTGACTGCACGTGTGGCGGTGTCGCAAAGGACAGAAAGCATCGGCCCCCGCCCATTGGTTCCACGCGACGACGCGGACCGCGACGTCATTTGTTCTTCTGTTGAAAAACGTACCATCACATGTACCTTGAACAGATTGTGCGAATTTGGTCATCTTGAAAACACAGCAACCAGATGGAAGAGGAAGGCGAGCCATCGAGCTCAGGTCTCGCGGCCCTAAACATCGACGATCCCTTTGCGGACCCGGAACATATGGACACTGCCAACTGCGACTCACCACGCACGAATGCCCCCCTAATGACTGGAAGATGCAAAATAGTTCGAATGGGGAGACCTCCGCATCGATTCGTCAGGATTCTAGCTTTCGATGCTGGTGGGGCAGGCATTGTCTCATCCCTGGGAATATTGCGCCGTCTTATGAATGCGAAAGATCAAAGGACGGGTGATCTCTACCCGTGTCCAACTCCTTTAAGTCCCTTCTTCCCAGAGGCATATTCCTTCCAACCCATTGGTTTGTGGCCCATCCTTCCACCTTGGGATGTTGGCCGGCTGGAGACGGAGGTGTATAGAAGGCATCCTCCGAAGTGATAGCTTCCTAATAGCGATGATATCCATTCTATAGATGCCAGCGCGAACCGGCGGTGCATTCCAGGGGCAAGAGAAGAACCAGGTGAAGGAATACACACCTTCAGAGGGTGAGGCGGGAGTTCGTGATCTAAGCTTCAAAAACAAGAGGTACCCGCCACGAGAGATCAACAAGAACGGCAGCGAGAAGGCAGAAATATACTACAATGGCAAGCCGGCGTGCGACCTTGGTCATATAGCCGTTGCCAGATTCCCAAGGCAAAGCCCCCATTACTGCAGAGACCAAAAGTATGAAAAAAAGTCAGAACTTAATGCCATGTCGGGGGAATGGTCGCGTCATTTGCCATGTTGACGCTCTTGTGGCTTTGCACGAGTTGGGAAATCTCTATCTATCTGTCACATCTCTCGATTCCACCCCAACGCCCATAGGAACACAGTGACGCGCTTAGCCCGATTCAGGTCTAGCTAGACCTGGGTAGGCTATGTTCACAGAAAGTTCACAGCTTTGGCTCTGGCCCTGCGAGCCTTAGCCTCCCGATATACGACAAAGTACCACCAAAACGCAAACGTCGCTCCTGTTGCGAAAAGGGTAAACCCTACCCAGAGAAGAACCCAAATGGACACGATGGATTCCGACTTTGTGTTGCCGCTTGGTCCATTTGATGTATCCGTGTTAGAATCTTGGGACCAGTTGAAAAAGGTCATGGAGAAGACAGACTTCCCACCGATCAGCGAAATCATGGTCTTGGCGGAGGGCAGGGATGAAAGCTCTTACGGCGAAGAATGTTCCCGGGAGGAAGACCATCGTCACCAGGGCAATGGAACGCATATGCCGAGAGTCTCGCCTCATCTCAAGCGCGATTTGAACGTTCGTCTCACCTTCGGCCTGTGAACAGGTCAGCCTGCCGTCCGTGTTGGTCGAAGGGGGGGGGGGTGTTCTCCAAACGCTGTACAGGTAGGTACTTACCCATTGACTGGCCATGGTCATCCCTTCGAGGCGCATTGTGCATTCTCTAATCTTGTCATCGCATTCGTCCTTGATCTCTCGGATGCGAATCACGAATTTGGGCCCTAGTTGACGCATGTCCTCTCGAAGACGTCCCGTCTCTTCTTTTGATGCAGGCGCTGGCAGCTTATCACCATGAGCCTCGAACAAGGGCTGCCCCCCCATTTTGCGGACCTCCTCCCCCTCGTGGTCCGGGTCGCCCGCATCAGAGACAGCGGAAACATCCCTACCAAAGATCGCCGCTTTTAGGATGCTTGTATCATTTGCAGCATCCGCAACCATAGTAGATACCGTAGACAGCCCTGGGGGCGTCTTATCCCCAGTTTGCTTTTTTCGCCCGACGGATAATGTTGTCAAGTTCTCAATGGGTTGTCCATCCTGTGTCTGAAAGATGGAGGATTTCTTCTCCTCGGCCCAAGAGGCCATCTTGGAGAGCTGAGCGCCCCAACCGACGAGTTGGTTTCGCAAATATGACATGTCGAGCCAATCGTCCCGCTTCTCGCCGTTGGTGCGCGCTGTTTCGATGTCAGAGATATCATGCATCTCTAGTCCTCCAATATCCAAATCGAGAATCCGGGACTCAAGTTTATCGACACTATGGTCCACTATGACGGAATACCGTAGTCTTTCCAGCTCTACAACGATTCCTGGGACGAGCAGAGGATGGACCGTGTCTTCAGGTCTTAGTGCCAGTCGCTTTAACACATCTGCCTCGATGGATGGGGTACACCCCAGGATAATGGAAAACGCTAGCATGCAGTGGGGGAAGAAGGTACAGGTCATGGCCAGGTCCATTCCCCAGGCGCTTGTGGTTCGAAGAGTGACAACTGCGAAAGATTTGTAAGTATGAAGACATGGAAGTGGATTCGAAGCAATGGAGAGACGTGCCCCAGGCGGGATGATGGCCCATTTTAACCTCTGAGGCAGTGAAGGCTGGGATGTCACCGCGGCTCACGGTACGGGCGAAGTTGGCATGAATAAAGAATCTCTGGGCTATCGTCCGGAACGTATCGTGGGTGCATGGCCACGTCCGTAGGCCACCACGATGCCGGGTTAGTGTTTGAAAGTCCTTGAACGTTGGAGGGGTCGCTCGTGTTGGATTCTTTGCCTCCGTTCCATAGGCCAAGTCGGCATGTGCATCCGCATGAGATGCTTGCTCGGGGTTGAGTGGTTGCCCGCCTCGACGAGGCATCCTGCGGTTCACAATGCTGTAAGTCTCACCCGCCCTCCATCGGATACCCGTTGGACTTGGAATCACTCACAATACAACCCAGCCGAACGTGGATCCGTCTGGTTGCGGGCAACGCTGTAGTGGAGATGACAGTGAGCAGGAAAGCCTGGTGAATCCGCTGGAACGTGTTTCCGTACCTTGTTCAACCACTCCAGAGTATCTGTCTCGGCCTCGCAGCTGATTCGCTCCTGTGATGCGGAAAAGGTGGTGTGAGTGCGATTTGCAAACTGGGGCCGTTTCTCGCCTCGACGCACCATTTGGCCTCCATTTAGACTGTGCGCTATTGTAATGTGTCCCGACCCGGGGGTGCACTTGAAAACATTCTTGCGGTCACTCTGGCTAACTTGGTCGTCATCGCGGGGCCAATCCATTTCATGCTGCGTTCACTTGTTGCGTGGTTGACCTTAGTGACCTCGGGCTCGATGGCGACAGTCGCAAGACAATATTTTCACTTGTGGGACACAAAACAAGACAGCGAGTGGTTGGTTGCACACCCGGCCCGTCTTTGATGGGGCGTGGGAGCACCGCCACGTTTCTGCGCTTGCCCCTCCAGCAAGCTTCGAGAGCTGGATTGGGCAAACCTGAACCCCAGCCTAAATGGTGCGTCATCTTGTCTTGCTAGGCTGGAGGCGGTATGGCGGGAGTGTCGGGAGGGTGCCCTTCTGCAGTTCGCATGCAGTTCGCATGCAGTTCACCCCTAGATTTCGCGGAGCCTGGGATGTCTTGATTGGCCTGGAAGAAAGCAAACCGGTCAGCAAGGCGACCTAGTGCGACGTGACAACCGCCTTCGTGCCGTACCTTCCCTGGGATTGGAGCAAATCCTGTCCCCACCGCCACCCAACCCAACAGGCAGACATGCAGATGAATCAGATTGCTTTCACAACCTCGCAATCCCAGCGCAATCCCAACGCGGACTTGGTCTCTGTCTTCTTACCCCCTGACTCAAGCGTCTAGCGACGGAAGCACCCTACGTGATGGTCAGGTTCACAGTCAAAGCAACATACACAGAGGAACAAGCCCTTGGCCTCTTCTTCGCCCGTATTTTTGGAGAGGGGAACTCCGAAGTTGAGTGGAAACGCGGCAGGTTCCAATGCGTTATCCCACGCATGTTGACACAGGTCCAAAGTCCTTAACCCCATCTGGTCATAAATGAAGTGACGAGGCGCCTAACTTTGATACCGCTGCACAGAGAGAACTTGTTGATTTCAAGCAGTCAGTCAACTATTACCATTACGAGGCTATTGGAGCTTGAATGCTACAGCGGGGTTAGTGCAGGAAGGGAGTAACTCAATGTGAGGCATCAGCCACAATCATGTCGGTCTGGCGTCGACTGTGAGAATGGGGACTGGGGGGAGGAAGATGAGTTTTGAGTTGGTTTATGACTACCGAGAGAGCTGTTCTCGGATCCTCTGACAGTTCAATGGGGTAGTCAACTGGCCTGTAAAAACACTACTGGATAATGAACGACCATCTCCGAGGCTGTGACGTAATCAGCGGCCATCATGTGTAGTGTACCTGTCTAGTGCTGGCCGGATTGTAACGCGTAGTCTAGAGACTGACGCCCATCGTGATAGCTGCGGCCTGAGGCAATACTAGATAGACGAGTTGCCTTTCCCACCAGTCAAGATACGCGGTTAGGTGCCTGTCTTAGCTTGGTGGCGCGCAAAACTGTCGGGGTCATCCACACTTGCAAACCGATGACCCCCACGCTATAGGGATCCTCGACCTCCTATAATAACAGCAAACACCCAAGGCTACCCCAGCTGCCGAGTGAAGAATGAAGAGCGCCGGCATGACATCCTTCAATTGGGAGCGGTCAAATCCTTGAACCTGTCTGACTTCCCACTGACATCCGGAATGACTAGAGCTGAGCAAAAATGGGGGGCTGGCGGGCTGCAAAGCGCTTGAAGCGAGAGACCCTGCTACAGATGTGTCTTGGGAAAGGTTGGGTGTCACACGTCCGTCGTTGGGCAGCTCCGCGACTTGGTAGCGTGACGCTGCTGCAGGCTGGCATACACCGACCTGCACACCTCACCCACTGAAAGGCTTCCTCTGAAAGGTCCCTGCATAATTCTTCTGGCATTTTGTGCAGTTCAAGATTGGCACCTAGCAGCAGGGCGGCTGCACACTGTTCCTCGGAAGCTGGTCTGATAGGATGTAAGTCTTGACATAACGCCTGACCGAGCGCGTGTTCTAAATGCCCGGCCGCTTATTGGCCACATCCGCTATCACTTCAGTTCCGCCTGGTAAATTGGGAGAAGGGCGCAGCTCTAGTTGATCACAAGCCCGGACCGATGAAAGTTAAGGTACCTGCGTACCTAGGTACCTACCTACCCAGCCAAGGTGCCATAGTCAACGCGGCTGTGGCACTAGATACAGTGAGATCTGTCGGTGGTGATCTAAAAACGCCAGGCCGAGCCCGGTTGCACAAAAATACGAGGTATTTATCCTCGAGACATGAGGAAATTGCCCCTTTTTGGATGCTCGTGCAACTTCTCACCACTACCTTTGCTTCGGCCCTTTGCCCAGTATTTTCCACCCTGCGGCCTATACCTTGTCCTCTTATCCACTATGCCGCGCAATCTGGTTGCGCAAATGTCGGACCATTCGGCTGGACTTCCGCCCAATACACCTGGTGACGACACTATCCAGATACCACGGAGCGGGGGCTTGGGCGACCTCCTGAGGGAGAAAGCCATCGGTTCCGTCGGGGGGGTAGAATTCTGGCCCCTGGAGCTTCTGCGCCACATTATCTCCGAGGATAGGCTTAGGCAAGAACTAACGCGCCTCGAAAGACAGCAGACATTCCCACACAGTGTTGACGAGATGGCCGCTATCATTCGCCCAAGAACGGTCGATTTCAGCCCTGAAAGCTCTCAGGATTCGTATCTTCGGGTTTTTGCCCTGCTCGTCCTGTTGGGCAAGGGTAACGAAATCGGTCGTTTCGTTACCAAGAAAGCCACCGATGCAATCCTTCCAGTAGATTACAACAAGGATGAGAAGAAGTTATACAAGGATGGCAAGGAAGTCCAAGCCTTGACCTTGGGCAAGTGGAGACCCCATGAGATGGAGTATTTTCGCGACTACCAGTGGGCTGTGACCCCGGCTTTTTTCGACTTCTCGCATGTCGACGATACATATTTATTCTGCCAAAGGACTCTTCTCCCCTGGGTTCCCGATGGCGCCAATGGCAGCAACCCGGCGTCTGGGACTTCGGAGAGGATGGGCGGCTTCGGTTTGGTGGAGGCGATCAAAATCGATCCGCGAAGTCGCAGGTTTGATGGGGTGCTGAAAAGCGTAAGTCCTACATCCATGCTGCCCCGCGTCGGCCAATTGTACTCACCGAATGAGTAGGTTGGACTTTCTGGGTGTGAGCTGTTCGCTCTGAAGACTCTCGAAATACCACCCAAGGGCTCACCCGAGGCGGTTTTCGAGAATGAATTCAAGCAGCTCCGACGGTTTAATGGCGAGGTACACCCCCACATCGTCACACTCCTAGCGTCATACCATCAGAAAAACAAGTACCACTTCATCTTTCCTTGGGCTAGACTCACGCTGGAGGATATCCTGGAAGATGGTGACGATAAATTGAAAGAATTCCCGCTGCCGTTGACCGGCGATCGGGTAACTCGGATCAGGTGGATGGCGAAGCAGCTCGAAGGCATCACCGGGGCCATCAAGAACATACACGAGCCGGACCACCTGTACAAGAGCGGGGGGAACCCCAAGGTAGCCGACGGTGAACGGAGATGGGGCCGTCACAGTGACCTCAAGCCAGACAATATCCTCTGGTTCAACAGCAACACGGACCCTCTCGGCAATCTGGTCGTGACCGATCTGGGACTGGCGACCTTCAACCGCCTAGTAAGCAGATCAAACCAGCCGGGAGTTAGCGCCAGGGTGCCAGGCTATCGGGCTCCGGAGTGCGACATTAAAGACGCCTACGCTACAAGGGGTACCGACATCTGGAACCTTGGCTGCATCTACCTCGAGATGATCGCCTGGCTTCTCGGTGGGCCGGACCTCTGCGAAGAATTCAAGGACTTGCGCAAGAGCAAGGACCATTTAAGCCTTGCCCGCTCACCTCTGTTCTTTGAGTTTGAAGAGGGTCCTATAGGCCGCAAGCAGGGTCTGATCAGGGTCAAAGTGGTTGTGTCGGAGGTGAGGTGGTACTTTTCTCCTTCCCTCCTGGCTTCATGCCAATCCTCCTAGATCTGTTCTCCGAGGGCACCGCATACTTTCACCATTTTGTTGTCTTTGTTGCTCCGTCGTTTGGTCCTTCACCCGCTGACAACAGGTTTTCGTTTTTTGTAGTTCTTCGCCCGACTCCATAGAATGGAGAACTGTCCTGATTTCGCCCACGATGTACTTGACATCATAGAAGACGAAATGTTGATCGTCAATCCACCTAAGCCTGGTGTGCCCAACGGGCAGTCTGCCCG
This sequence comes from Cercophora sp. LCS_1, assembly GCA_036250225.1. Lineage (NCBI taxonomy): Eukaryota > Fungi > Ascomycota > Sordariomycetes > Sordariales > Lasiosphaeriaceae > Cercophora > Cercophora sp. LCS_1. The sequence goes on from JAPZLL010000009.1 coordinate 354,295, forward strand.
AACGTCCTCAGAACTCCTGTTCGAAAAGTTCAAGGGCCTTCACGAAAAGTGTCACATATCAGAAGACTACGCAGCCACTGGGAAAGCAGAGGATAGACAAGTGCGTGAGCAGCCGTGGTACAAAGTCGAACTAAACCCAGACGCAAGGGCGGATGATACTGGGTGAAGAACTGGGACACGGTATAGCCAACGTCAAGGGTAGGGACCATTGTTAATCTCAAGCGACGTGAAGTCGTTGGTGCAGAGACCCTGGCGTTTTTACATGTTGCGTCGCTATTCCCCCGGAAACGGGGACGAGTGCCTGGCGAGTATCCAGGTGCAACCATCCCATGGAAACTATCACGGAAGATGCCATTCCTGTTACTATATCTATGTTTGCAGATCTACTCTACCTGCCAGCAGCCGCGGATTCCAGCCATACTATGATTGCTCCAGCGTCAGCGGTCTTCTAACGGGCCGCAGTCATAAGTCCGGCCAAATCTATAGGTTTGGTCGCCCGAATCCGGTATAAATTGTGGCGCATCTATCTTCGTGTCAGCGTTTTTCTGTGCGCGCGCGCGTTTTGACCCACATGGATAGTGTAGCTTCCAGGGCCCACGCTACGATCCAGTGCCTCGACGAGCGCGCGGGGGCTGCAGCCACGTTCAAGCTCGACGGCCGTTTCCACCAAATCTGATTGCCGGGGGCGGTTTTCAGCGCGTTTCTCCATTGCGTAGGTGTTGAGAGTAGTAGGGCGTTTTCCTTACAGCTTTCGAGTTTCGCCGTTGCGGTAGGACGGAGGAGAGCCGCCAGAAACATGAAGGGGGGGGGAGAGAAAGCACTCCATTTTACCTGAACGGCACTTTGCCTTGCGGGAGGGGGGCAAGGGGGCAGTCGGGGTTGCAGGCCGACAAACGGCGGCACCGCAAACTCGGGCGCTTAAGGCGCTCCTCCCATTTGGCTGCGGTTCGGGACAGCCACCAGAACAGGTCAGAAGCCCCCATGCATGAGCCAATCACACCACATTGATGACTTGGGTCCGTGGCGAGGTGGCCGTCGAGCGACCTCTCGCGGAGTTAGGTGGCGAAGCCAAGGGCGGTGCAGAAGTTGGGAGCAAATGGCGCTGGGCAAGTAAACACATTGTACTGTGTCAATGTTGATAAGTGGGAAGTGCTCCTATTGATGACCCCGGGCAGCCGAGCGTCGTTCAGCTGGGCCGCCTTTGGGGTCGGGCGCGTCAGTAGCGCGCTAAGACAGCTGCCAGTCAGGCAAGACAAGGGCGTCGGTTGGGTTGATAAATGACCCGGCTGTCGCGGGCAACTTGATTTGTAGACCGCGTGGTGTCGTAGCAAGTGAGAGCTCCACGCGCAAGCAAGCCGGTTGCGTGCTCGGCTCGTCCCGTTGTCGGAAAATGACTATCAACGAGGTCGGTGATCTTAATTCCAATCACCCAACATTCCGATCACTCGACTGATGACATACATCATCCACAGCCACAAAGGCTTCCTGGCCTCCCCAATGAACCTCGACGGGAAGTAATTGCGGGGGTTAGACATCCTTCGCGGTCTGCCTCCCCGCTCGAGGGGAAAGCCTGGGAGACTACCCCTTCAGATGAAGAACTAGATGTCACTAATTGGGACGAAGTGCGGGGGGATTCGACCATCCCCCAGACGACAGCAAGCGATGAATCGTTCGACATGCCGCATGTTGATGATTTTGGACGAGCAATCTTCTGGGCGAACAATGCTCACATTGTCGACACGCTGGGTGTGCAGGGGTCCAGGACTGCAACCACCGATGCGTTACAAGCTAGAGCCATGCCGCTCGAAGAAGGGCTGCGAAGCGTAATGAAAAACACGGCGAAGGGTGATCGGGAATTCATTCCGCTGGACTGCCTTGTGTCCCTTGTGAATGATAGTGCGGTATATCATGAGTTGCGGTCTAAATGGGAGTCGCAATCGCGGCCTCGTGTGTCAGCCGCCGAAGAGACCGAATTCAGACACCTGGCAGCCAAAGTGTGTACCCCGACTAAACTACCAAGACCACAGGAACCACAGGATGGAGAGACACACCAGTCTGTCAGCGACACTGCAGGGATGGCCAAATCATCTCGGCACGCAATCTTTGCGGCTCTTGCGCTGCTGGGCCATAGCCTTTCCATCAAGCATTTCGTTGAGTTCGGAATCTTTGACTGCCACCTTCCATTCAAGAAGGAACGCACAGCCAAGACACAGGGGGGGCCATTCTGGACCTTGTACAACAAGTCGGGACAGAAAATCGACCATAAGTGTTCTGAGGGCTGGAAGCCATCCGAGGTGGAACAGTTTGTGGACACATATCAATGGCAGGTCTTGGCTCCATACTTCGCCTTTGCGGCTCCAGGCCGAGAGGTACATCACTACGACCTCGATTGGCCCAAAACCATCCTGCCATTTATTCGGGATACAGAGGAAGACGGCAAAGAAGAGACCACGGATAATAAAAGACGACAGATGATACCCGTTACAGGACAAGGTGGTTATTCCAAGGTGTCGCAAGCCCTAATTCACGGCGCCCACCATGATCCCTCCCATCCTGTGAGTTCCTGATCCTTTTGTTGCAAGCTGAGTCCTGAATCTTGCAGCATGATTTTCTGACATTAGTCACAAACAAGGGCGTAGGAAACAAAACGCCAGGAACTCTCGTTGCAATCAAGAAGCTCCACCGCATGGAAACGGAGCGCAAGGGTGGAGATGACGAGCAGTACAGGAGGCGATTCTTTGACGAAGTCAGGGCCCTTCAGCGCTGCTCTGACAGAAACCACCCGTATCTCATCCACCTCTTGATGACATACAACTATAAGCATAAGTACCGTCTCGTCTTCCGCTGGGCAGACTGCAATCTCATGGAGTACTGGGAGATGCACCCAAACGTTGAACCCTCGGGCCGGAGCTACGAATTCGCCAACTGGGTAGCCGAAGAATGGCACGGTATTGCAGGAGGCCTGGAAGCAATCCACAATGCGACCCCTCGAGGGTCCGGACGCCATCATGGCCGGCATGGCGACCTCAAACCTACCAACATACTTTGGTTCCAACAAGGTCACCTGCAGAGCAAGTACTCCGGCTTTGGGAAATTCGTCATCTCGGACTTTGGCTTCACTGAATTCCACGCAGAGGGCTCCAAGGACAATGTGGACGCAGCCACGGTCGGCAGAACCGACACCTACCGACCCCCCGAATGCGATGTTCGATCAACTGTAGGCCCAAGTTACGATATATGGACCCTGGGATGCATTTTGCAGGAGTTTTGTGTGTGGTACCTGAAAGGCTACGACGCTGTTGTCAGGTTTGGCATGAATCGCGTCAACGACGAGGGGGGGCCTGCTAGCAGTACCCACGACCATGTCACATCGGATACCTTCTTCCTACCAGAAAGCAAATCCGAGACGCAGAGGGGCTCTGACCCACCGAAGAAGAAGGCGCAAATAAAGAGATCAGTGTGCAACGTGAGTGCCATACCTGGCAAGTGTGCCGGAAGGGTCGAGGAGGCTAACAGTACATCCCGATAGGAATTCAAGTCTCTGCACACATACCGTTTCACGCCCTTGTTCATACACGAATTGTTGGACATGACCCAAACGCGTCTTCTTAGAATGAAGGACACGAATAGGGCCAGCTGCACGGAGATCGTCGACAAACTTGGCCAAATAAAATCACAGTGTGAAACACAGAGGGGATATTGCACAGATCCCCATCAGTGGTCAGGGACCCGAACGTCGACCAATCTTTCCGAGCTTGCCTCGTCGGACCACCAGACTTCCCCCAGAAAGCCACCTTTCCGAGACAATGCCGTGGCACAACCGTCAACGCCGAGAAAGGGCCCTGGCAGCTCAAACTCAACTCAACAACCTTCTCCAAAGGCTCGAAGGCACCCAGCGGGACTTGGCACTTTGGCAATCCAAGAAGTGAGCAATCCCTCAGAGGTGCGAGTTACCGCCATGGAACCACAACCACTAGCTACCTTGATTGTTATGCCAAACGAACAAGCGGGAAACCCTGCCGACCCTCTCGGTTTTGATGGCCAAGGCAACCTAGACGAGTCCCCAGTGATCACAGACCAAGAATGGGGAGTGCGGAACACAACGGGTAGATCATCACGAAGGCCCTCGAGTCGGTCGTCCCAATCGGCCGAACAACGACCGGGACCAAAAGAGGAAGTGGATTCCAGAATGGAAAAGGAACCCGGGCTGAAGCCAGAGTCGGGGCAGGGGCCGGGGGTAGTACTACCAAGGTCGCCAACTCCCGTTCGAACTATGTCCTTCCCGAAGGAAACGTATGGCGGCAAAGAGAACCAAGAGCGAACGGGTGAGTCAGTCCCATCCAGAGGAGGGCCCGTATCGTCGACAGAAATAAGCCCAGCGCCAACGTCACCCAGGGCGGAGGCCCAGATACCCGCGAATCGGAAAAGAAGACGCTTGGCTGGTTGGCGTGAGAAGGTGGTTGCTTTTGTCAAACGCCGCATTTTGCGACGGAAACAAAAGCGGTGAATCCGCCTTTCGTTGTCGGTGACGTTTTGTGGGAGGTTGGGTCTGAAATGCTTGGGTTTTATTTCGTCAATGTGATACCCGGGCACTTTCCTTGCGTAATTTTCGACGGGCCTTCAAAATCACCAACTTCAATGTCTTTTGATGCGTACTCAACGTCGCCTCTATGGCACCATCTTGTTACCAATGTCTACCTTGTATAATCTTAATGGAAATAGTCGGCTATTTCATCATCTCCCACATCCTGCCATGCCACGAACCCCCGTGTCATCAAGCATCCAGCCCTTCCTCCCTCTCAATCTCCTCCTTCCCGGGGCACCACCGATCCTGCAGCCCCTTATCCAGCGTCATTTCCAGTACACCCCGTCCCCACCACTCACCCCAGCTCGTAAGGAACACGAGATCCGGATCATCAGGGAAATCGTTCCTCTTCAAAGCCTCAATAATACTCGCAGCGCCTATCATCCTGTCAGCGCTCATTCACACTTCAAACCATCCTATCCACGTCGGCTCCTCACACGTTCTTAGCTACTCAGAGTACTACCCTAATCGCAAGCCCAAGGGAAAAAAAAAAAGAACTCACCATCCTCAACCCTCCTAGCCCCCGGCCACTCCATCGTAAAATCAACACCCATCCCCTTCCCAATATTCGTCCCCGGCACTAAACCAGGCGACACAGCAACAACAATGCATTTCCCCATCAAGTCCCTCCGCCACCAGTGCGCGCCGAGAAGATTGACGAATTTCGTCTCGGCGTATAACTTCCGACCCGGTGTTCCGGATGCTGCGAGTAAATCATGTTCGAAAACAGCGGGGTCTTGTACTTCGCGGAAGGAGGCGGACGAGACGAAGACTAGACGGGATGCAGACTCGATGAGTTTGGGGCGGAGGAGGTGGATTAGGTAGTGCTGTGCTGCGGTGTGCTAGTTAGTCACTTGAACTTGGGGAGATTGAAAGAGAGAAATGAGAAGGGAGGAAGATACAGAGGTGGTTGACGATGTATGTCTCGGACCATTTTGAGCCGTGGGGGCCGGGGGCTGTTGCGGGGTTGGAGGTTGCTGCGTTGAGGAGGAGGTGGTCGAGCGGGGTTTGGCCGAGAGCTGCGAGGGCTTGGTCGGCGAAAGTGCGGACGGTGGCTAGAGAGGAGAGATCAAGGCGCACAAAGGTGAGTTTGTGAAGTGAGTGGTCGAAAGTGAGAGTTGAATAAGCCGCTTCGGTTTTGGCGAGATTGCGGACGCCGAGAATGAAATTATATGGCTGGGCGGCTTGGTCGAGGCGTTGCTTGATTACTTCGAAGCCCTGGAAGTGTGTCAATCATAACCGATTGCATGTGACGGGGACAAATGCTTGTACGATACCAGGCCGGATGAAGCTCCTGTAGCCACAATTGTTTTGACAGGAAGCGTCATTTTTTGCATCTGCTGAAGAAAAGGCGGGTGGGCTCTTGAATACCAGTGGCCCGAAATGGGAGCTTGAATGAGAGGAACGGCGCAAGGCGTCTTACCAAAGGGATATACGGGGGCACTGATCAGACATGCGAGTGGCTGATTGCTGTCCGACGAGCCAATCGGACAGTTCAGTTTGAAGACCATGAAACCCGCGCGAGCCGCCGAGGAGAGTAAAAAACGACGATGAATCGGTGGTCGTGCGATCGGGGCTGCATGCATTCGCCCGGCTTGGCTTTTCCAGGAAGAATCTCCGCCCCTAATTGGACGCCCGCCGCATGTTTTCCAACGCACGGGCCAACGACAGGACACGATTGTGGTCAATATTGGAGGGGTTGCAGCTTCAGAACAAATCTGTGTCCTGACATTCGTGATTTGTGAAAGAAGTGTGCCCTGCGCCCAACCAAAATTGAAGCCTATCCGCAAAAATCCCAAAAAGTATGCGTGAGACAGCCGGGTGTCTCGCGATGTCTTCCGTGGCTGCAGGCGCGTCGGCCGCGACCCGGAGAGGCAAATTCCATCCTTGGGCATTTCATACCTTTATATGCCGGCTTCATTCGCACCGGCAGTTCGCTTGGATTCCAATACCATCATCAATCTGTTTCGTTTCGCCCATCACCGGTCTTCATCCGCGTCCCCCGATACACAATGACTCTATTCATGGATACCTCATCGCGTTGCCCCGTCCCGTTCCTACGAGACCCTCCTCCGGCCAAATACGCTGTCTTATCGTACTCCCGATCCCGACCATTGCGCGACTGGGAGAAGCATGTTTCCAGCCACGCGATGCCAGCGTCGGCGTCAACTCCTCAGAATCTTGCCCAAGCTTGTCGTGTAGCGCGGGAACACGGAATACCTTACCTCTGGGTGCACGATGTCAACTATCGCCGGACTGCGTCGGGCACCGTTTTGGCCTCTTGGCGTAGGATACGTGAAGCCCATCTCGTCATTGCACTCCTCGAGGGCCTAATTCCGCCAGATAGCCACAATCATAATCCGTGTTGGCTGCAGAATGCTTCGGCAGAGACGCTGTCCGCCTGCGGATGGTTTCAATGCGCCTGGTCCCTGCAAGACCTCGTCGGGTCGAGGAGCGTCACGTTTTTTGACAGCAAATGGAACCTCATCGGCGCGAAATCGCCGACATCGGCGCACTCGTGGCTTCAGGTCTTGTCCCGGGCGTCAGGTGTCGACGTGCAAGTCTTGGCCGACCGAGACGCGCTTTCGAACATCTCTCTCGGCCGCAGGATTTCTTGGGCTGCGCGACGGGAATCGCTCCGCCCAGAGGATGTCGCCTACTCTCTGGCTGGAATTTGCGGCATTGGCGGGCAATTTCCGCCCCGGTACGGCGAGGGAGGACAAGTTGCCTTTCAGCGTCTCTTGGAAGCGCTTCTCCGACGGAGCACCGATCTCTCCCTCCTTGCATGGGTCCGACAGCAAGATACCGGCCGTGTCGAGAAAGGCGACAAAGCAATCTCCTCCTTGACGGGGATCCTGGCCAAGTCTCCCGCCGAGTTTCGGCATTTTGGCTCGTATCCAGCGTGGGCCACTCCGTTTCGGTCGAGCATTACAACCGACATCACGTTCAGCAACCGCGGCCTTGTCGTTCACGGACTGTTATCCTCGCCTCGCATCCCCTCCGGGGAGCTATGTCGGCAGATCGTGCTCGTGCTGAAGACGCCTGTTCCCGGTGACTGGGTCCAGGTCGGCATCACGTTGGGCGAGGTCAGTTCAGGTTTGTTTGCCCGGGTGAAGCCGCACGAAGTCGTCATCTTGACCTCCGGAAAGGCTTCTGGTGCCATGGGGCATATTTGCATTCACCGCTCCCTTGACGAGATAGACACCAATCCAATCTCAACCGTTCAAGGCCAACCATCATCGCGAGTATTATCACGGGCGGAGAAAATCCCTCTCCGTAGGTGTCTCTCGGTTGTTGTGATCCCACTTTCTTCTTAAGAGCCCATTGCTGATCCTTCAGCTCAGGAGTCGAACAAACGGATTTGCCACCCGCCAACCCACGAAAACGGACAGCACCTGAGGATCCGTGTATAATGGACCTCAACATGGAACGCGGCCCTGCGATCTGGTCAGGCGCCGCGGAAAGTATCGAGGATGACCCTCATTCCGACCTTGATTACGGGGGGCCGAGGCAGCTTGACCCTGGCCACAGGTTCGCTAGTGCCGTGAATGATGCTGTTGCTCGTGGTCAGGCGGCGTGGGTGGAGGAAAAAAATGTCTCCACGCCGGGCTCGGTAATCGGTTCGACCCATCTTCGGGATTGCCCTAGCCCCAGCGACGCCAGTCAACAAAGCAGTGACGGTGGATCAGTTATCAACTGCACCTTCTCAACAGACTTTGATAGCCATAAGAAGCGCAAGACTCGGCATCGGTCATGCCGCCTCGCTTGTCCATTTTCCAAGCGGTATCCGGGTCGGTTCTCCAGGTGTACTCAAGGTATGTTGATTCCGTCCGTGTGAGCTTCCTTAAGCGCGCAAAATGAACTTTGAACAGGTGGTTTTGGTGGTTTCGGCGCAGTAATGCACCACATTCTCGTCTCCCACCGTCAACCCTTCTTTTGCTCAAGATGCTTCGCCACGTTTGACACTTCCAAGGAGTGTAACCAGCATATCGTGGCCCGCCCTTGTGCTGCCATCAACGACCGGGCAAGAGAGCCTCCCTTGGGTGTGTCAGACGACCAAGTTGACCTGATTGACCAACTAGCGCAGATAACCGGCGGGAGGGAACCAGATGGTTGGCGGATGGGAAATGCAAGGGACAGCATGTCGAGTGCGACCACGAACATGGCCCAGAAAGAAGACAGGTGGTTTCGTCTGTGGGATCTCATTTTCCCTGGTCAATCACACCCACAATCCGCATACGCCGTTCCTACGCCGACAGAGTCTGATCTTTTAGCTTTCCAGCGCTTTTGGCGGCGCAGGGGGCTGGAACTAGTTACCAATGTCCTAGGGGAACGGGGATTGCTGCGTTGGGATGATCTACGAGACAGAACGTCCATTCAGATATTCCAGGACGCTGTTTGCCGCAGCATCGTGGAGAGCTGGGATGCGAGTGGTGGCTAACGTCTTGTCATATCAGGGACCTTGTGGTAACAAATGAGAGATTTTGTGTATTGTATGATACCTCAAACTACATAGGTACCGAGTGCCGTGTAATAAGCAGCTGGTTGGATAATGTAGAAAAGAAAGCGCGTCGAGCGTGGGTAGCTGAGACCACAACTGAAAGGAAGAGGACAAAAGAAACAATGCAGACGAGAGTCTTGGTACGTTGAACGCAAAGGAAAAGCTTCTGTAAAGAACGTAGTCATCCAACGCAGCTATACAATGGAGATGTGAAGGGAAGTTTCCTGGGACAATGAGAGTGGGATTCCCGAGTATAATGACTCGTACAGCGGTGTTCAGGCGGACTGTTCTCTTCCTCAGCGCCATCGAGTACCTCGGGAGCGGACTCTTTATCCGCCAGGGCCTTCGTTCTCTTCGTCGACATCGCTATCCACCAAGAATCTAAGATCCGAATCCAACGTTCCCAGGTCGTGTGGTCCTCCTGAATGTTGACTGGAACTTCCGTTGAATTGGCCAATGCCCGGGGAACCGTCTTCGCCGGGGACGTAATGCAAGTCGTTGTAGGGGAAATAGACGAGTTGTGTCTCATTAGCAGCGGGAGGGTAGTACGTCGGGGCAGGGAAGGCGAGGTCCGGCTCGCCAGTCACGGCCGGGTGGGTTGGGTCAGTCTCGGGTATGACACCTTGCCAGTCGCCGACGGGGGGTTCTGGTACGCTCTGGCTCTCTGAGCTAGGGACGGCTGCGTTGGCGTAGCCTCCGGTCAAATGCAACTGGTGCTGCGTTCCCGGATCGACCATGGGACCAATCGGCCAATGCAACCTCGACGAGATCGAAGATGCGATACCAGTGAGAACACTTTGGGGGAGCACGATGCGGTGATCCGCCAGACCTGCCACCAAAGGGGCTTCCACCGGGTGCGTGGACGTCCAGAAAGCCCCAGACTGGAGCATGCGGCTGAACAGGGCAATCAACTCAACTGCGAGGTTGGTATCGACGTATGGCGTAGCGGGACGAGGGTCGTCTGGAAACAATGCATCCCAGATGGCGTACCACCGTTGAACCTCGTTCCTAACCGCCGGTCGGGCATCGAGGCGCCTGGTCTGATCGGGGTCGAGCCCACTGTATGGCTCGAACACCCGGTTATCACACCTAGGCTCTGCTGCGATATGATTTTGGCGGCTGGTCCCGTCGCTGAAGGTCAGACCGCACCTCGGGCAGTAAATCGGTTGTTTGTGACATGCAACACGACGCAAATGCTGGACGACAAAGCTTGTCGTGGTTAGGTGTTGATAAAGGAGGCAGCTCATGTACTGGAGAGCGTTGCGCTTCCAATACGGGCAAGCAAACAGCCGGCCAGGTGTCCCGGCTGGTCGCTTTGCACCCTTCCCTGTGACGCTTCTGGCTCCCCCCCCCATTGGTGCTGCCGCCGTCACCCTCCATGGGCCGGCCATACGGGGCGGGACGGGTCCTTCGACTGGACCGACTGGCCACTCGTCCACCACGTGCCGCCGGGCCTGAGACCCTCTCTGCAGGCATTCTTCTAGTGTGACTCTCATCCAGCTCTACCACCCGCTCCGATGGTAAAATCCGGTTGCAGGTCGCTTCTGCGAGCGGAGGTAAACCCACAGCCTTTGGAATGTTGGTTTTGTTGAAGCACAGTGCAAATCTTATGCAACTCTTCTTGTCGGCTGAGGTTGAAACTCGGCCAAACTCAGGGCTGGGCGAAAAGGCTTTTGCCAAATCTGAGCATATGAAAAAAATATCTGCAAGTCCTATCAGCACTGCACGGCACGGCACCTCGGGAGCACGCTCCATGGGCAACAGGTGGAGCTTCTTACAGGCGCCGTCGTGTTCAACCATGCAATCCTTGGACCGTGTGCAAACAGCGTGCTTTGCGGGCTGTAGGGCAAGCGAGGGATACCACGGCGCTGGAAGAATACAGTCCCGAGAAGACATGATGACGGGGAGCATTGACAGCAGCTTGTATAGTAGTGCAAGAGGAACTAGGACTTTTATTGTTCAAGCGCGAGCTCTAGAATCGTGAAGGGAGTAAAGTCGGGCCAACGTGGTCGGAAGCTCCTTATGGTAATAGTTCATGTTGAAAATGCCACCGCCTGAGGTTGTAACTGAGCCACACCGGTGGACGACATGACAGGGAAGTGGTCTCGGGCAGCAGACAGACAGACCCCCACGTTCCAGCCATTCAGCTGCGAGGGAAGCTTTTCCTCCAACGGTGAACGACTGCACAATTGTGGGTGGTGTGGGTGGTTCGGCGGTGTGGTGGCGCGGGCTTTCCTTTTGACCAGGGGTTCGATTCCGCCCGACGGGAAATAACTCGAGGCTGACATTGAAGGGGTTCGAGCCTGTGACTTGTGTCCGAAATGTTCACCGCCTCCCGAAATTATATTGCAGGGAGCGTCAAGAAGACGACGGGTGCTGTGTTAGTCACCACATGTCCTCACAAGGAACAGCTCTGCCCATGATGGTAATATGAAATGGAAGATAACTGACTGGACGCCGGTGCGCCTGGAATACACCCCAGCCCTCGGGGGTACCGTCCTGAAAGCAAAGAAAAAGGAAGAAGAAGAAGAAGAAGAACGCCAGGTTGCCCTTCCTAGCAGAGCCGTCCAGGCTTATAACCCGTTCGTGATTTCTTTTTTCTTTCTTCCGCCGGCGAACCCTTTTGCTTCATGCCGAGGGACCGCGCGTTGACCGGTCAATGGGTCGAGCCAGAGGCCTCGGAAAGGGTGAGACGCTCTCGGTGTCCACGCGCTTACTTCTTTAGGAAATTGTCATTGTCTTCCACTCGGTTGCATGTATCAATGTCGATTTCCTGACTCTGTTTTTTGCCTGGTGGCTGAAACTGGCCCATTGGAGAGGCCGCTGCGCCTTGGAACTGGACAGTTTCTGCCAGGCTGTCCTGGAGGTTTCTTGTTGGCTCATTCGGGCCCCGCCTGCTGTAGCTTCGGCGGCTATTCCGGTCTCGCCGTGGTTGGAAGAGGTTTCTCTGTCTGCCACAGGGAGGATGCTTCTCGAGCGAGCATCTGTGCTTCTGCTGTCGCGTCAGAACAGCCCACAGATGCCGAAATGCCGAAGCCGCTGTCGGGTTGATTTTCGCAACTGCAAGACGCGTCCAGGTGCGCTTCGCTGTCGTTGGTGCCAGGTCTTGGCCAGTCCGACCCCCGTCCACAATTGTGGACGGGAAAGGCGAGCGTCAAATCAGCAGGACCCAGGTCGCACACCCTCCCCCCAACTCACCAACCGCACCACGTTGTCGACGCATGAGCTCCCCCAGTTTCTGCCTAGGGTCCAAGTTCGACTGCTTATGATTCCGGCTCTGAGCCATTTCTGGGTGCTTGGTTCCTTTCCCAGTACCTCATCCAGTTGCCAGCTCTGGCTCGTCGCCCAGCCCCGCGTTTCGAGCGTCGCGATCCCCTCATCGCAGGGTGTCGGAACAAAATGCATTTGGATGTCTTCGATTTCTGGCTGTAATTTCACTGGTCTGGTCAACCTGGACGCCGCCTCCGAGATCCCCTCCAATAATGCGGCTCACATTTCGCCTTCTCTTGGTCACGTTGTCAACGGAAGTGGGATCGGAGAGTGCCTGGGTGGTGCCGGGTTCCAGCCAGGCACCGCGAGAGATTGTGGCATACACAGCTTGCCGATATCCGCGAGCCACGACATAGGAACAGCGAACTCCGCGGCCCACGGAGACGGTGAGACTGGGGTATCACCGCCGAGGACTTCAGCCAAACGTTCGGGAGCGCGCAAGAGAAAGTCTGAGCCCCCATGCCATCCCAATCGACGGAAACGGGGCAACACCACCAAGCGCCATGGGGCAAGCAGAAGCGGAACCGAATGCAATCAGAGCGGCGACAAAGCACATGATGGCAATCTTTCTCGCGGGATTTCTGGGGCCGCCGATGGAGGGCCTCTGTGGGCTTGTCCATACTTCAAACAGAATCCCAGACTACACTCAAAGTGCATCGGACTGGTACTTCGACGGCTCCGAGACGTCAAGCAGCACGTTGTTCGATGCCATCGCCGGCCGCTATACTGTCCCACTTGTGGAGCACATCCTTTTGAGAACAACGCTGAGCGAGAGGTCCACATTATTTCACGGGCTTGTGCTCCGCTGCCAGGAGATATCGACATCGATGGCTATACCGAGCATCAGAGAGAAGCACTCAGCCGCCGTGTCAGTCGGAGCCTCACAGAGCCCCACCAGTGGTTCGGTATTTGGAAGACATTGTTCGGTGATGAGCCTCTTCCATCTTTGCCATATCAAGAGGATTACCGGGCCGAGACTGTTGCCATGATATTGAGATACCTGCAAAGCCATGGCCATGAACTGGTTCACGAGATCTATTTATCTTCGATGGAGAAGGCTCTGACCGACATCTCCACCAACGGTGTCATTTCGCTCTTCGTTGAAACACTTTTGTCACGTTTTCTTGCCGACAACAATATAACGACGAGAACCAGACCAACGGGGCCCATCATCCTCCCTCAAGCCAACATCTGCCAGTCACCGGAAATGGAATCCTCGCATTCTCTGGGTACCGGGATTACTCCTATGACGATTTCTTCCGCCAGCGGCAACACCTGTGGATTTGTCACACCAGATTATCCGTCCAACTTCATGTCAACTTCCACGGGTCAAGCTGGATCCGCCCCCTCATTCTTCCCAAATTGGCCCATTCTCCTGGACTTTGGTGCGCTGGACATGGATATGTCAGATATGCATACGTTTAGCCTTCTTCCCTTCTCAGAATTTTGAAGCAATGCCTATTCTTTCCCTGACCGTCGTCGGCTTCTTTCCGCCTAACAAGGGCATTGCGGCATGGAAACATCTAAAGCACGTGGAGCTCGGCGTGAGCCGCCGCGTCATTCAATGTCCAGGAACTCGGCCAATGACCCCTCCGCATGCCATAGCCACTGGCTTATCATCTGAAGCACCCACACCCAACTCCTAACCTCCATGCATAGCCATCATGAAATTCCAATACCGAGACTCATGTGTAGTAAGCGCTTCATCAATGCTGGCGCTGCGTCATGTGTGCCGCTCCAGAGATATGCAAGGTTTCGGCTGCATGTTGACTGTTCGGGGGGCACTTCCGGACGGGTTCAGCCGGAGTGGTGTAGCGCCATTGGCTGTGAACTCGGATATACATGTTGTCTGCAACCCCCACCTTGGTGCTGCAATACAGATGGCCGTGTAAGTGAACAACCAGAGGCAAGGTCCCTGCATCGTGGCCCTTTCATATCTATTGCGCGATCGCGGTATACGAGAGAACAATGTGATATAAAATGAGAGGGACGTGGTGTCTCTGTCATCACCCACGGTACCCCGCCTTCGTCGACCGACTGTGAGCTCTCTTCCCCGAGCTTGCGCTGACACGAGACTCTCATCATGACCGTTACCTCTCTTCTCGTCCAGCTAGGCCTGGCCGTAGTCGCCATCCTCGCCGTCCGGTTCATATACAACTTGTACTTCCACCCGCTCGCCAAGTACCCCGGGCCATGGTACCTCGCCATCTCGTCCCTGCCGCTGGCGTGCATCGCCATCCTGATAGACGAAACCGAGTACATCCTCCGCTTGATCAAGAAACACGGAGATGGTACGCTGTACTCCTCTTCTTTTCTCATCCCACAACCACTGACACCCAACAGGCGACAAACCCATCCGCGTCTCACCAGGCCTTCTCCTTATCCCAAAAGTCTCGACCATGAAAGAGATCTACTAGGACCCCAAGCACAACACCAAAGCCGGCCTCTACGAAAGCGGCATGCTCGGCCCCGTAAACATCTTTACCACCATTGACGGCAACGAGCACAAGGCCATGCGCAAAGCTTTGGGTGGTCCACAATGGTCTTTTGGCGCCCTCAAAAACATCTGGGAGCCGCGCATCGACGCGCTCATCAACCTCTTCATCTCCAAGATGACCGAATTCGAATCGCACGGCGAGTCCGTCGTTCTCTGCGACAAAGTCGCCCAGTTCGCCGCCGACGTCATGGCCATGGTCTGCTTCGGTGAGGTCTGGGGTTTTGTCGAGAGCAGCCGCGACCAAAGAGGATTCCCGGGCAG
The DNA here is from genome assembly GCA_036250225.1 of Cercophora sp. LCS_1. Lineage (NCBI taxonomy): Eukaryota > Fungi > Ascomycota > Sordariomycetes > Sordariales > Lasiosphaeriaceae > Cercophora > Cercophora sp. LCS_1. The sequence goes on from JAPZLL010000009.1 coordinate 369,409, forward strand.
TTTCCGTGAGGGGCTGGTTCTCTTTGGATTCGTCGGTCGATGGCGCGGCTTCCGCGAGACGGTCATCAAGTCGCCGTTGGCCAAGTATCTTGTGCCCAAGACGGGTGACGAGCGCGGGATGGGCTTTCTGGTGAGCCAGGCCGGCAAGTTGGTGACGGAGCGGGAGAGGAGGATTGAGGAGGAAGGGTTTACCTAGGAAAAGCCTGATTTCATGCAACTCGGTCTTGAGGCACGGGTGGATGGGAAGCCGTTGAATGCGGTTCAGAAGCGCGCCCATGTGACGATTCCGGTCATGGCCGGGGCTGATACGACAGGCACCGCCATGGGGAGCACCCTAGACTATCTCCTTACCCACCCGAGCTGCTTGCACAAGTTGAGGGCTGAGATTGATGCTGCTGATGCCAAGGGGGTGTTGTCACCTATCCAGTATGAGGAGACACGCCAGTATCTCCCGCATATGACGGCTTGTATCAAGGAGGGTGGACTCTGTCTCAGGCCGCCGTTGACGAGTTTCTTCGGCCGTATCGTTGGCCCAGGAGTGCTCAGATCGGCAGCACCTGGTTGCCAGAGGGCACGGAGATGATGACCTATGCCTGCGTAGTGCAGCGCGACCCAGACGTGTTTGGGCCAGACCCAGAGGTCTTTCGACCTGAGAGATGGCTAGAGAGTGAAGAGAGATCAGCGAGAATGGAAGCATCTCTGTTTGCGTTTGGAATGGGTCCGAGGGTGGTGGGGAAGGACATTGCCATATTTGAGATGTCTAAGCTGCTTCCCGAGATTATTCGGCGGTTTGACTTGGATCTGATCAGTGAAGGGAAGTACACGGTTGTCGGCGGTGTGGCTTACAACCGTGACTCGGTGGTGAAGATGAAGGCCAGGACTAAGTAATAGCGATGCGGAGTGGATGTCGGATATCGGATATCGGTTGTCAGATCAGCGTGTACCTATCTAAGTTGTTGTCGTTCGCGTCGTCTTTCTGCGTCGTCGTCTCGTCCTCACCACGTATCCATTGTTCTGCCAAAACTGCTTCTGATGATTGGTACTGGTGTTTGTGAGCGCAGCAAATGGATCGAAGAACGTCTCGCCAAAGGATCGCGAGTCCTTCCATCCCGGACCCTTGATCAGCGTGACGCCGTCCTGGGCGAGATAGATAACATCGCTTTCTGGCAGATAGCGCATCGGGTGCATCACGTTCCACAGAATCGCACTGACGAGGAGCGGTGTCGCGTCAAAGGCGTAGAAGAACCTCTCTTCCGCGACGCCTAATGGATTGTTGCCAAAGTGTTCGACCATGCGGTATATGGTCCTGGTGAGAAGAATTATCGTGCTCAAGTACAAGGTGAATAACGGACGCATGGCTTTCGGAGAGTCGATAAAGCCGGACCGGCAGCAGTGGTGGAAGATGCCGGCCAACATGAAGAAGACGACAGTGATAAGGATTTGGACTGCAAGTGACGCCTTTGTCAACGTTGCGCCAAGATTGACCATCTTCTCAGGCACCACGGTATTGTAAAGAAACGCGATGCCAACCGTGGTGAGAAGCTCGACGGTGGCGGTCAGGGTGGTGAATGTGACGAGGATTCGCGTGGGGTGCATGGGCGCAAAGTAGGGCACAAAGTGGAAGATGCGACCCAAAATTTGGATGTTGACAAGCTGGAAGAGTGGCGGACCCATGTAAAGCAGCAGTGTACTTGCTGTGTAGATCTGGGCATTGTTGGGCTCATCAGCGCCGTATGCCCTGGTCGCGAAGCCGGCGATGAGGACGGCGCAGGCTACGGGAAGGAGCGCGGTGAGCTTGAAGCATCGGTAATGGCTACTCGACTGGTGAGGGTTCAATCGCGAGTGATGAGGAGGCACACTCACATGCACTGCCAGACGTGCACTGAAGCTGTTACCGCGAAGAAGACGGCGAAGGTGATGGATGCTGCCTTGCTTGGTGGGGTCGCGTAGCTGGCGTCGCGTTGCCCGATCGCGTCATCCTGCATGTTGAATGTTTGGGAAGGCGCGAATACTGAAAAAGGCACGATGGCGATGTAGTGGACGAGGCAGGAGTAATAGACCCCGCGCGGGATTTGACGTTAAAGATTCGCAACAGTAGCAAGCAAGCAGTAATCAAGATGCGAATGGAGGAAGAAAAGCTGGTTCGGAGGGTTTTGCCCCGCGAAATCCCGATGCTGACGCTCCGATTGGGAGATCAATGCGAGTGGACTTGGCGATGCCCAAAGCTCCGCGTACAAAAAAAAGTGAAAACAGGCGGCACATCCACCAAAAGTCCTTCAATGGCCGGGGCAGTTTGAATCTAATCGCAAACAACGTCAAAAGACGGCACCTGGTCCACCACAACAACAGGCTGTTGACATCCCTCCGGAGCACCGGGCTCCAATACGTCGATGATGCCCACTGGATCACAGTTATCATTATCGTACAGGTAAACAGTGCATCCCTCCCGAACACCGTTATTGGTGTAGGAACCAAAGCTTCCGTTGCGGATGACGCCGCGCTGGCACTCACGCGACCCGCTGCCGCTGTATGTGTCGCGTGCGCCGGTGCACCTTTCGTTGCTTTGGTAGACGCTGAAGGACCAATCAATCTCTTGACGGTTCTGGAGGGACTGAGGTGTGTTGAGAGGGGTTGCTGAGGCAGTGGCCAGAAAGATGGCGGCGATGATGGTGATGGACTTCATGTTGGATGCTGAGCGAACGTCGGTTGGGTGACAAAATGGCGTGCAATGTGATAGGAGAAACGATACCTTCGAGGCCCTAGTGCTCTAACTATTTGTTCAGGGAATTGATCTGTTGATGAGGTGTGGAATAGAATGCTAAAACGATGAGCGTCGGGGCTCTATTTATACGTACCTGCACATCAAGGATCTACTCTGCGCCCAGTACATCATCAGTGACTTCACCGCAATACGTTCTCGCCAGTCCTCCACCCCAAGCCACATTGTATGAATGATGCCGTATTCCGATCAAGGTTGCCCAGAAGCCGAAGTAACAATCGACAGTGCCGCCCCTGACGTCATCGACCCGAACACTGAACCACCAACCACCAACTCAATCAATATTGAATCCTTCATCTTGGCGCTCAACGACTGGAACTCTTCCTTCATCCTCCGAGGCACGGTAGGTTAACCCAACCACGGAACAAGGAAACAACCAAGTTCACTCAGCCAGCCGGACAATTCCCTCCGCCCCAGTCCGAAAGTGCTCATCGCCAAGATTCTTAACATTCAACACCACCAATGCCGATCGAAAGTTGGACCGAACCTTGAGCAGCTGACCCTCTTGGCCCTGCGGGGGATTCTCCCAGGTGGTCACCAACAGACAAGTCTTCTTGTCCTGGACGGTTTGCTCATCCTATGGCAAGCGCCCGGTTGAAGATGGGCGGATGCACATTCTGCTGGGAAAACTCCCAGATGTCCTCGGGCGACTTGTCAGTAAAAGGGAATGACGTCTGCGCCGGCACAGGTACTTTTGTCGGGCGCGTAATGGACGAGACGTCGTGCGTATTGATGAGAACCCCTTTTGGTTGCATGTCAGCATTTAGTCTATCTAGTTCACCGACGGAGTAAAAGAATAGAAGAAAATAGGCTCATACCAACGTCATCGATGCCTTCGTCGGCTAGTTCAGGGGCGCCGTAGGCCTGGCGGAAAAAGTCATTCAGGACATGTTCAGGTATCTCGGCAGTGCAAAAGACGGGCGTATTGTCGTTGAGTTCGGTCATGCTGACTTGTTTTGGATAGAGTAAAAAAGATGGCGAAGTTTATTTTATATATGTGTGTGTGTGTGTGTGAGTGTGTGGTTGTCGGTTGTAGGAGTTTGGTGGAGATGCAACGGTGCGTGAGGGGTCCGCCGTTTTATGGTTACTCGGAAGGAGCGTGTACATGGATTGTTTCCGGTTTTTAGGCCGCCTCGTAGAACCTCAGCTGAAACCCAAGGCTTGCGGCTGGACTGTCAATTGCCGGTGGCGCTGTCAATCGGGCCAGTGAGCGCTGGAGCCTGAAAGCTTGTTTTGTTTGTTGGATCCTTCAGCACCATGCTTGTAGGTACACAACATGAACGGCATGAACACCCGAGTTGAAGTTCAGATCAATGAAATAACTGAGAGAGGCGCAGATTCATATTTCGAAATATGTTTCTTCATGTGGAGGTGATCGACAACCAAGTTGGCAGAAAAGCCCAACTGGCCAACTTCTAGGACACAAGAGGATGCGATTTCATGGCTCAGGACCAGAATGGGCTGAGCAGTTGACTATTTCGGTCAGGGAATCAGGGGATTACCAAGAACAGCCACATTGGGAGGCGCCCCGGAGACTGACCATCAAGTCGAACACGGTCAATGCCAACTTGAACAGGGAGGCTTGTGTCGTTCGACAACCCAATGAAGATAAATAACTCCATCATAGCCGGCCCAAAAAGAAATACCACCACCTCCCACCTCCTTCAATAAAAAACAAGCATCTTTCAGTCCACAATGCACTTCTCCACCATCATCATTGCCTCTCTCGGGCTCTTCGTCTCGGGCTCCCTCGCTCAGCGGCAGATCCGGCCGTATAGCTGCATTAACAACGAAAACATTTGCACCAACACCTGCTACTGGCAGATTTGCGTGCACCCTGGGTAGTAGTTTTACACACGCGACAGCACCGGAGACGTCGACGGGCGCCGTATCGACTACGGAACCACCCACACACCGCCCGCCTGCCCCGATACAGGTGGTCTTGGAATTGGCGACGACACCAACAGCAGCCCGGACGAGTTCCCTTTTGCCAGTCTCGCACAGGGTGGTAGGACGCCGTTTGGAGATGGTGCTAGTATTCTCTGCGTGACCATTAACGAGCAGCGGTGTAAGTCGACACTCGCCACCCTCTTACTTACTTGCTTACTTACTTACTTACAACTGCTGACGACGATCTTCCCACAGCCCAAGGTGGTAAAGGTCGGCAACTCTACAACGGCGTTGCCCAAGGTGGTAAAGGTCGGCAACTCTACAACGGCGTTGCCCAAGGTGAAGACTTTGAACTAGCCCTTCAGGATACCACCGGGATGTAGGCCCTCTCCCTCTCGTGCTTGTCACACCCCCCCTCCCAGTCCTGTTTCTTTTTCATCCCTCCTCTCTGTAACCTCGTACTTTTATTTCCACCTCTTATAACCCCCTCCAACCTTCCATCTACTACCTCAAAGATCAACATCATTTGGCCCCAATAACAGGGCCTGGTGCGAACCCTCCTCAACACCCGCAACCCCCTTCTGCGACGGCACCTAGTTTAACGGCGTCCACTTCTTCAGGGAAGACGACGTCTTTTGCCAACGGGATGTTGAAGCCTCGGGAACAGTGCGCTGCATCGACGGGCAGACAGGTGAAGACGTCGATCCGCCTGCCGCTGCCCGTCTCCGGGCTCGGGAGAGCCTCGAGCAGCCTAGACTGGCGAATTACACTGCGTTTTTGCATGTCCGTGAGCCGGAGATAGTGGCGAGGATTCCCAATGCTGAGCGGGAGGAGGGTTTGCGGTTGAAGGGGCGGATGGAGCGGGGCGTTGGGAGCGAAGGGTTGTTTAGCCTAAGGTGCACTGGTGCGCGGCGGCTGGGAGGTTCTTTGTTTTTTGATGGGTGAGTTTGGGGAGGCGGCGTGTTGGAAACAAGATAGAAGGTTGAAAAGCGGATTACAAACTGAACTGTCAATTGAGGAAGTTCGTCAGACCTAAGCCTCGACGTGCGCAGTGATGAATGCGACTATTACAAAGCAGAGCGGATCGTACCGGGTCAACCAACAGGCACGCAAGTGAGGAAAGGCCAATCATTGTTTGCATCCCATCCGGGTCCACGGGCTTCTTGAAGCCCCGGCTGTGAGCCCGGAAACTGTTGAAATGGCGGCAAGGTGCATTGAGCCGGCAGTTCCAATCTGATGTGGTTTCATTTCCTGGTTTCTCCACTGCACCGGACGACTGCCTCCAGGTGTTCGGATGTGGCTGAGGTTGGTAGATGAGGTGCCAGGTGATGCTCAACGGGATCCTGCAGGAGAGACGGGAATGCGATTGGATAATATATGCAGTTCTACGCGTATTGGGACGGAGCGGAGGGATGACTTAGGGTCGAGGGATTATATTTTGTCCCCGGCGGGAGGATCCCGAATGGCTCGGTCCACTGGGTCAGCCGGCCGTTCCGGGCCTCGACTGCTTTGCTTTTGTGACGGTGCAAGGCGTACTCTGGGGCTGGGGTGCTGCTTTCGCAATGCTATTGTCGCAATTGTGCACTTTCTGCAACTTACGCACTTGTAATTAGATGCCGCGCACCTGGTTCCGTTGAACTTTGAGATCACGATCGTCGCGAACTTTGGTCCAACTTTGACGATGCGTGGTGTGGAATCGCCGAGCGTAGCGTTGTCCCTTCCTTATTATCAGCACGACCAAGTGATGCAGCGAGTAGCCATTCTCCGTTTGTCGTTGATGCCCGGCTCTCGTTTCATCTTTTCGGAGGAATTACTTGACTCCGCCCCCGGCCCGGATTACGCCCTCGCACGTCGGATCCGGGCAACCTCGAATGCGAAGTTCCCGCCGTGGGTCCTGCCCAATAGGTGGGTACCCAATCAACAGCGAGGAATTAGCAAGAAGGCATTTCGAATACGACATTGCCAACCCCTTGAGCGGAGGCTATGCCTGCGCTACCAGCCAGCAAACTGACGAAACGGCTTGCGCGTCGATATGTGCTCGAACGCTGACATGCCGTGCCAATATCGCAGAGCCTGCACCCGAATGGGCCATGTAAATGGTATAAATCGAGTCTAGCTACCCAGATTGTCAAAGTTTAGGTCAGGTCACAAGTCACAAAAACTCTATCCCCACCGCGAGTGTGCGTTGACTTCGTCTTGGCCAAGTTTTCGACGAGAAGTCCATTCAATATTCTACAATAGTGTTCAACGTTGCAAACATGAGACTCTCAACATTCATGACCGTGGCAATCGCAGCCAGCCAAGCCGCCGCCCAAAACGCAACCAAAGACGCCTTCGAGCAATGGCACAAGCCCGAAACAGGCCACGGTATGTAATTAATACCCATCTCTCCCTCCTCCCCCCACCTCGCTAACATGATCCCTTCCCAGTTCGGGGCCCCTGCCCGTTCCTCAACACCTTTGCGAACCACGGCTTCCTCCCTCGAACCGGAAAATACATCACCCACAAAGACTTGGCCGACGGTCTTTTCAATGCCGTCCACTTTGACGCAAACATTTCGGCCTTCCTGTTCGACTTTGCTGTCAGCACGAACCCAGAGCCAAACTCGACTTGGTTCTCGCTTGACCATCTGACGCGACACAATGTGCTTGAGCATGATGCTAGTCTTTCGTGAGCGTTACCCTTGTTCGTTTAAAAGGTGGTTTTTGACCGAATTGTAGTCGAGTCGACGCCTACCATGGCCACGCCGATATCTTCAATCAACAAGCCTTTGACGAGACGCTTTCCCACTACGGCGACACGGTCAATGTCAAGGCCGGTGCTGCAGCCATCGTCGCTCGGATGAAGACGTGCAAGTCGACGAACCCGACCTACTCGCTGTCGGGCCTCGGGGAGGCGTTTATCCTGGGCGAGACGGCGGCTTTTATCTCGATTCTGGGGGATGCTAAGTCCATCACGGCTGATAAGAAGCTTGTAAAGTATCTGTTTGGTACGTTCTTTCCCGTTGCGACCCGCAAGATGATGAGTGCCGTGCTGACTGGTGCTCTTTAGAGAACGAGCGACTCCCCACCGAGCTGGGCTGGAAGAGACCCGAGACGGCGTTTACGACGGATATCTTGTTGGCCAATCTGGAAACGGTTGGCGCCGAGTACGCTAAGCTTCTCAACTCGACCGCGGCGCAGAGGAAGAGGAGCGGGGGTTTTGCGGACCGCCTGCTCGTTGGGAGCTCGATGTTGCGTGCTTAAGATGCCTTAGCTCATTGAGTGCCATTTTACATACCGGTCGTTGCTCCAGTCGGAGATGTGCCCGTCTTGTGTGGTATTAATATTAACATTTGATCTCGTCCCGTACATCTGTGCCTGTTTCCCACCCAGCGACAGCACCAATAGTGTCTGTATTCATGTTTCTCTCGGGCTCATCGCAACCTTGTTCGCTGCACTCCGCACCCTCCGTCCACCCTGGGCCGTGAGCGATATCCGGGGACGCGAACTGTTCTTCTGTAGCCGAGCCTGGCCCGCAACTAGTGCATTCCTGCTGCACCGATGCGTCGCTAACCCGGTATGGATCCCGTCCGCCGCTGTGCCACGTCCCAACACCCACGGGCGTGGGGAACGATTGGTCCGTCTGGCGTGAGGTGTGTGAGGTGTGGATGGTAGACCTAAAAACGCGAGGCATTATAACCGCGAGGACAGGCCGTATGGTCGGTAGGCAGGCCGCCACAACGCCAACGCTGAGTTCGAGAAACGAAAACGTGGCTGCCTCGGCATTGTCATACGTTGGATCTGTCGTTAGCGAGGCGGCGCGTAGTTTTGGAATACGGTAAATGGCGACCCCAAGGGGGCTGGGAGTGAAAGCGTGTCAGTCATATTATCCAGGGAGATGGAAGCAGTAGGCTGCGACACTCACAAGACGCCAACACCAAAAATAGCCACCAACATTATCTTTTGCAGCCGGGGAAGTTGAAGGGAGCGAATGACAGGCATGGGCATGAGAAAGAGGATGGCGTCGGTCAAAAAGTTGACACCCGCCATGGTGTACCAGATGGCCAGCAGGTTGGTGCAGCGGCTATCGCGCCCACCTCTGATATCCCAAAACGCCTCGACAGGGAGGCAGGATGTCGGTAGCATGACCATCAGCGTGAGCGTCCAGAGGCTCAAAAAGACGAGATACCAGTACGAAACTCGCTGCAGGGTCTCGATGGGAAAGATGCGTCGGTACTGCAGCACGATCGAGATCTTGACCATGGACAGGGCGATGCTGTAGACGACGATGGAGCTGTAAAACGCCTTCATATACGGCACGTAGTTTCCTGCGGGTAGTTCCCATACGTGTCGGCCGAGTCCAAAGTGTGCCTCTTAGCTCAGTCAGCACGACTTGATGGCTTGATCCCGGATGATTGGAACGTACCGAGGCCCAGGGCCACAGCGGTCGCGATGGTCAAGACCTACCAAGCTGTCAGAGTCTGAACCCTCTGTTGGCAGATGGACACCGTACCTGAGCAACCACAATCGCGGCGTCATCGTAGCCAAAGTTTCGAAGCAGAATTCGCCGAGAATAGCATCGCAGCAGAACGGCTATGGTCGACGCGATGCTTCCGACAGTGAAAATAGCCACGATGCCACCGAACTTGCAGGTGCGTGCGGGGCCGGAGGAAGGGGACATGATTGAACGAAGGGCGACCAGAGACCAAGATGCCACCTATTGGTCGAAGGAATCGGATTCGAGTGTGACGCAGTTGGAGTCAGCGGACTCGGCATCGCGATGAAATGTACTAGCTAAAACCAGAAAAGGTGTTCATTTCTGGGCCGCTTCCCACCACAACTTTTTTTTTCATGAGCCCTAATCCTGGTAAAACCCCGCGGTGGCAGTTCCGTGGGTGCTGTCGCTGCCACGTTGACGTGACGATGAATGACGATGAATGACCTCACGGCCTTCGAGGAACAAGCGTCGGAGAGTGCACCTGCTCTCCGCGCAGGCCCGACTTTACCAGGCGGTGGTGGTGATGGTTGCAAATTTTGATGGATTGGGGGGTCGAGTTGGAAATTTCGGTTAGAGGAGGAGCTCATTCGTTGCACGTGAAGTCCTGAGGTGCAGGAAGAAGGAGCGAGTGAGGGCCAGGCTGGGCAGCGGGATCATCACGATGACGTCAAACAGGTGACAACAGTCGCACTTGCCATTCAAGCAGCTGGAAGGTTAAGATTGTCCCTCCCAGAAAGGGTAATGCAACGGAACCAAAGCTCACAAAACGCTGAAAATAAGTGTTTATCGCCATAACCGTACTGTCCCTACACCCACCACCAACCCCCCAATGATACCGCACTACTCCTGGCCCTGAATGTGAAACGGCTCATACCTACTCGGGCCCTGGCAAATATAGCACGAATAACGGGGCATTCGGGTCTCCCTCGGCGGTGGATTGACTAGCTAAAGATCATTTGGTTCGGGTTAGACTCGCATCCACAGCGGACGTAAGAGGATCGAATTTACCTCAAGTTTTCACAATAAGATAATTTTATACGGCCGCTACATCGCTTTTCATGACCCGGCACGATCTCGGATCTGTGAACGCATGCATGCGGCCTAATGCAGTCGGGTGCCTGTTCCTAGCAGCAACCTGCAACCCCGCTTCAATTCTCACAGTTTGACGGGCAAAAAACAAATCATGACGGCCTTATATTACAGTCGTTCATTGCCGTTATTGCTCTTTTGCCTGACCGGTATCGTCCAGGGATACAGCCAGTCCCCGCCGGTTTTCTCCATCCCACCTTCATCTGTGAACTATGTCTCGTTCCCTTCGACGCGTGGCACCCTTGACGTCCTCTGGGGCTCACTCTTCACCATCTTAATCTGCGCGTGGTCCGTCCAATACCCGAATCTTCCTGAGCAAAGCGGCAAACGGAGTCGAGGACGGCCAGGAAATATCAGCTGGGTGTTGAAAAGACTCTGTAACAGTCTGTGCCTTCTCCTTGTCGCCATCATAACCCCCGAAGCCATCATCGCAACAGCAGTGTGCGACGCCCTGGTCACAAAAGCCGACTTCAAAAAACTACAGCAGTTCAAGGACCAAGATGAAGTCACTTGGACTCTGTCCCACACCCATTTCGCCAACATGGGAGGCTTCGTTCTCCGCGTCGCCCCCAAAGAAGAAGACCAGCCGAATGCCCTGCCACATAACAACCCATACCACCTAACGGCAGCGAACTTGCATCTTTTACGTCGGCTGCGGCTGATCGAAAAACTACCACACATCACCGAAGACGAACTGAGTGAGAAATCCAAGACCGACACTCTCCTCAAAGCCATCGCCATCGCTCAGGTCCTCTGGACAATCGTCGCCATGATCGCCCGCGCAACCGCGGGCCTCACCGTCTCCCTGGTCGAAATCGACGTCCTCCCATTCGTCGCCCTCACAGCTGTCATCTCCTGGACATGTCGCAAAACGTCACAACCTGTATGACGGTTGGGGAGCACAAAGACAAAATCCCAGACCGGATCAGCGACACCCTCAGCCCATTCCACCCAAGCCGCGGGAAATGGGAGACAAACATTCCTACCACGGCCGTTTCGGCGGAGGGCCAAACAGATGATGGGCGCCCCGATCCCAAATCTCGACTTGACAAAGTGTATGGGGCTCTGGGATCGAGACGTGGCGTTTGGTTTCGGTGATTGGATCCTCACACTTATCATGGTGATGGCAATTGCCCTGTGTGGTGCGATCCATTTGGTTGGCTGGCATTACAGGTTTCCTTCTGTTGCTGACCAAATGGTGTGGCGAGTGGCCAGTTTGTATCTGGCTGTGGCCGGGATGGCTGCGGTCTTCATATACGTGGGTCTTGCAATGTGGGTTTTGCTTTTGGGGAGGATTCCCACGGGTTGTTATCCAGTTGGACTTGGTCTGTTGGATTTTCTGGCGAGGTTTGTTTCTGGACGAGTTGCTTCGTTGCTGGGCTACCTTTATGTTGTGGCAAAGTTGGTTGTTTTCGTGGTGATGTTTCGGACATTGTTCTTTCTTCCGCCTGATGCTTTTCTGGAAACTTGGGCTTCTGCGATTCCACATTTCGGGTAGGTAGGTAAGCAGGGGCTTTAGTCAATGGAGGGCTTGTAGATATGCGTTGTAGTTGGATATCAAATCTGAGTTACAGAAAAGAAAGAAAAGGAACCTATTGACAAGTATTGAACCAGAGCAACCAAACTCCTCTTCACTCTCACTTAGCCCTCTGCCCCTCAGCTTACTTCCCCGCCGTGCCAAAAGGCTGGTACTCCTCCCCAATCGGCGTCGGAGCAAGCAGCGGCGTGTTCAGATCCGCCTCCTCCACATCCGTCTCGTTGGCCAGGCGCCAGGTGCACGCAACCTTTTCCCAACGGCTGTAGATCAACTGGTTCGGGTCCGCGTCACGGATCCACATGGGATAATCTCCGACGGGGCGCAGACACAGCTTCCGGTTGTCCTCCTGGATGAAATGCCCGCGAGCATTGGCAAAATCCAAGCAGAATTCCAGTACTGACGGGAGACGCCGATCGCGGCAACCACCGTTGAAGTCGCGGTCGTAAAAGACGCTGCCCGAGTCGTACGTCATGGCGCCGCGCGTGTCGCCGTCCCTGTGGCGTTGGATCATTTCGACGTGCCAGGCGTTGACGGCGGGGAGCGCCGAAACAGCTGCGAGGAGGAGGCGAGGGAGATGCATGTTGTTGGTTGCTGGCTTCGGTTGTTAGCAGTGCTTGGGAATGGTAGCACTTGAGGACATCGGTTACCTTGGGCGTTGAAAACCGAGAAGGTGTTGTTGGCAGTAGATGATGGAGACTGGATGTGTTGTGACTCTCCTGTTTCGAGGCCCCCGACCACTGTTATATACTTGATCAGCTCAGGGATGAGATTCGACGACTGACGAGCCATTGGGCGAAGAAGCTCTCATCTAGGCAGAGTTAGGCAGGTGTCAGTGATGTGTTTGGTTCAAGGATCACATATTCGCGAGGGTTTGGTGCCCGTGTGTGAGATTAGTTCTTTGCCATCACAGCTTGGTATGTGCAGGAATCTCGATCCTTCGTTGCGATGCTTGGAGTAGCATTCTACGGTCGCCTTGCCGGGTTCGGGCTTTATCATGAGTGATGAATCCCTGCCGAACAACTATAGTCCTTGTGTCCAACACGCGCAGGGCTGAGTGAACGGCCCAGGGTTCTACTTGCAATGTTGAGCTGACATTATTGCCGGGGCCGGAAACCTCTCCGACGGAATGACACATCAGTTTGTCTCCGACACAGAACTTTCCGTCGGCATGTTGAACCCCCTGAATCATTCCAGCGCTACGGAAATTGGCCCGGGATAACTACCGCCAATCAGACCCAATTCACAATGCCAACTCTTCACAACAGGAAACAAGGAAACACCCACCCTTTCATCGTTGGCGCATCTCACTCAAGAATCAGGCAACCAACCATGGGTACTTATTGATTGCAGTGTAACATAATCTCGGGGGCTTTTGGCAAGGGTAGGACAGGACATGTGTCGAACTGCGGCAGCAACAATCGGACGAGTCATGTAGACAATATTCACATTCAGTTCCCTTCTAGGTAATGCCAACCGATCAGATCTTCTTCCCCAAGACGCCCCACGGTATTTCAATGCTCCCTAGATCGGGGTAACACTGATTTTGTCCAAGCCCTGAGAGGAGATACCAGTCCATCCAGCCGCGGTAGCCTCCGCATTGTTAGTGAAAAAGGTCGCCGCCGTTGTGTTGCCACGAAGAAGCCACTGTGCCCAACGGACGGCGCCAGTCTTGATGGCAGGTGCGGTGAAAGTTCCCGTGGGCCCCGAGTGTCCATGTCCCTTGTTGTTTGTCCCAACCCATGCGGGCGTCGTCTTTGGCAGATTGCCGTAGTCTCGGGTCCCCTGTTCCGGTCAAGACGTCAGCAGTCACTTAGGCTGAAGGGAATCTGGTTCGCAGGAGGAACTCACAGGGGCCTGAGCCGGGTCCCCATTTCCACCCAAGAAGTAGAAAATCGGTTTTGTGATTTTGCTGGCAACGGGTACGCTCTGGCTTGCATCGAGTTGACCAGAGCTGAAAATGCCAATCGTGGCCCAGCGAGGATCGCTAGAAACCGTGTAGGCCTGGAGACCGCCGCAACTCCAGCCTCCCACAGCGATGCGCGACTTGTCGACGTTGGCATACTTGCCGGTGCCGGCGGCCTTTTCGGCCCAGTTGGCTGCCGTGGTCAGAGAGGTGGCCTGGGTCTGAGTGCGAGCCGTCGGCCCATTGTTGACGATGACGAGGAAGCCATAGCTCGCAAGATCTTGATGAAACTCGGCCGTATTGGTCCCGCTGTCGCTGCAGCCGCCTACTCCCCAGACAATGACAGGCAGCTTGGCATCTGCTGGGACGTTGGCGGGCATGTAGATTGTTTGTCCTGAGAGACCAGAGTCGGTGGAGTAGGCCTTGCACAGGCCGTGTTAGCCATAATCGGGATGGACCAAACGAGAGGAACATACTGCGGGATAAGGGCCACTGCCACCAGACTATGAGGTGTTAGTGCAAGTCCCTAATTATCTAAGCTAGGTCTCTGGATACTCACGGTTTGACGTGGAAGCAAATGTGCTAGGGAGGTTGTCCCAAGACAAAGAGACAGGAGGAAGGCGTTTGACACCATGCTTGGGAAGAAATGTTAGGCCGAAGTGTTACTAGCAGTGAACAGTGAGAGCACGAGTCCTCAGCCATGATACCGCTCGCAAAGACGGTGCTCTTATACAGGACTGATATTTCTGTCTTTGCATTTTCAATCTCCTGGACGGCACTGGAACTCGGTATTGGGACACTATAGAACCCTTCCTTGAAGAAGTGGACAACTCTAAATGGGGACCGCAATCCTGGGAACCGTGTCGTCCCGATAGATTGGATGGAATTTTCATCCTCGCTAATCCAAAGATGACGATAACAAAAAGGCATATGATCACCCAAAGGGCTTTGCTCGCGACTTATTCATCATATTGCCGGATCGTCGTCGTCAGCGCCCACTTTCCGGCCGGAACCAAGAGACCGGCTCCGCGGGATCAGTTTGCCAAGCCTCCACCGTGCCGGCAGCCCTGGGCCTTTGAGATAACCCCTCCCGGACGAGACCCAAGGCGGTGCAAGCAAACGGGAAAATGACAGTAGACGGGAACAACACCCTAGAGTGAGAAGAAGGATCGCTAACGACCCGGCAGACTGGTCACATTGCTACAGGTACACAGAACAATGCTCCTCCTTCATCGTGTGCACCCCAGCACATTCTTTTCAGTCCCCAACTAAAGCCCCTTGAAGTCACACTGCCACCGAAAATATGTCTTCCGATTATTCTCATACACATCGACCCGCTTACACCAAGTCCAGGTGGACTTGGAACCCTTCCACGCCTCCACGCGGACGGCGCCATCCGAGCCACCATTCTCCACGGCTCGGAGGCCAATCTCGAGACCGTCCACCTGGAAGGGACATGGATGGGCGGTACAAAACTTGTCATAGAAACAAAGACCCCCGCCATATTCCTTCTCGGCCACGTAGGACCAGTTGTCGTCCCAGATTTTGAAGAATAGAGTGCACCATGTGTCGGTGCCCAGGCTTGTGTTGGATCTCTTGTAGCCGATGCGGACTTGGTAGGCTTCGGCCGCTGAAGCGGCGAGGAGAGCGATGAGGAGGTTGATGAGTTGCATTGTGATTGTGGTTTTCAGTGTGGGGAGATGCGATAGATTGATGGTGTCGAGACCAAGCTCAATAGGAAGAGGAGTTTCATATGTATTTATGCTTCTCTGAGCCTTTTGTCTTGGGGACCGAATTGGGGAGCTCGTGTTTCTGTCTGGACTTGGTAGTTCGCTGCAGCGCTCGCTGCCGTCTTGTGGGGTTGATGGGGTCATTTGTCACTGTCAGCGTTGCAACAGTAGAATCCTTCGACCCCCATTGGCGCGGAGAATGGCACTGACGTGACCTTGGAAATCTTGTCCCCATGAGGAGAACACTAACACGGCACGTAGTATGTAGGAGTCATTCTCATTGGTGCCATGATGGGCTGTTGGCGTTGTGTTGAAGACTGCGAATGGTCATTCCCAGTCTTACGCGTTGCGGTCTTGGGCAGAATGTGACTTGGCGTCAGGCGAGGCATACCAAGGCAACTTCGAAAAGCACCAGGGAGTCGACTTCTTGGCTGCGAGTTACGAAATTCCACATTGTCTACCTTATTGGGGTCTAGATTGTCATGGATACATCGTCGTTGCATTTCACTCTATTCCCTGGGGTCTTTGCCTAGTTATCCAATATACCATCCTAACAGAGAACATGTCACAGCTGTCGATCAAATCCCCATCAGAAAAATACATACGAAAGCGCCTCCTGCGAACTGAGCTACTTCACATCCCATTCTCCCCGCATCGAGGGAGCCTCAAAGACCCTTGAAATCGCACTGCCAAAACAAATGATGGTTGCCCTCACGCACAGTCACTCTCTTGCACCACGTCCAAGTGGACTTGGAGCCCCGCCAAGCCTCAACCCGAATGGCTTCATCCGATCCGCCATCCTCGACGACGCGAATGCCGATTGCAATGCCATCAACCTGGAATGCACATCCCCACGTCGCGCAGAATCTTTTCCTAGACGAGGTGCACGTTCGCCTGTTGTATGCCACATCGGTCACAAAGGACCAGTCGTCGTTGTACACTTTGAAGACGGGACCGCATTGAATATTGTCTGGGGAACCGTAGATGTGTTCGCCGATTCGGACTTGGTAGGCGTTGACGATGCTTGCCGATGTGGCGAGGAGTGTGGCAAGGGTGGTGAGCTGCATGATTTGTCGTGGGTTTGACAATTCTGGTTTGGTTTTGTGATGTCTAGTGCTGGCTGGAGAGGTCTGACTGGAGTTTAGGGAAAAGACGACGATTCACGGTGGTGGTTTGAGTTGGCGTCAATCGGAGGTGAAAGTCGGACGCAGAGGAGAGATCTCTGGATTTATGCATCTCGTTCCTGGGCTGACACAATGCCGCTGTAAACACGGTTATTGTTTACGATGTGCACATTTCTCATGATGCGGCAGATCTCTCAGCAGTAATATGAAGTGACCCGCAAAGCCACAAGGTGTCGGGACTTCTCAAGTCGTCAGGCGGGTGCGGGTGAAATAATAGGTTTGGGGGCTGTGTAACCAACGGCCGACCGACTCCAAGCCCGTTGCAACGCCGTTCCGCTCTCCAAGTCTCATCACCTTTCGGGGAGGCCACACGTGCTGCCGTCCCTGGTGTCGCAATATTGGGACACCTTCACTAACCCCGATGAGCACTCATACCGAGTAAGCGGGTGCCACATTATTGCCTGTTGACGCTCCCGTGCAACACGGGATGTGCCCAATTTGAAGAAAATGTAACACCCTCTCGCCAAGACATATTAGCGAGTTACGATACACTCGATTGGGACTGAATCTTTTGATGAAAAGCCCACAAAGACTGCCGACGCTCCCTTGGACGCCCTTTCCTAGAGCGTTTGATCCAGTGAGGCAACCAATGGCCTGCTTTACAGGCCGAACTGGTGGTCGCAAGTTTGCTGCGCCATACTCCGCGGCCACATCAGGTAGATGCTTTCACAGTGCATCATTTCCATCAAAAGACCCGGACTCGCCTCTCAACCCATAATGGCGCTTTGATGCTTTCCTCCATCGATGCCGCTTTAAAGATGCCCACTCGTTCAAACTCTCCAACTGAGCTGTTGCCAGTCCGCGGCCTCAGCACCAAGCCATACGTGAACACTTTATCCCACCAATCCGCCGCATTCATGCTCAGAATGAGAATGGCAATCATCCCCTCGACTTGTCCGCCCCGGTATGGGTCCGGGGCGTATTGAACCGCGACTTTCTTCGGCCCGCTACCAGGCAACCGGAATGTGATTTCGTTCCTTCGGGTCCGGAGCACATCCGCCACTGGCCCAGAGATGTCGATATAGCCATCGTCCAAATGGCTCGCAGCTTTCTTCACAACTTCTCCATCCAGTTTGACAAGGATTTGGTCCACTCGCGCGTGGAAGATGGCGCGCGGGCTCAAGTTGCTGCTCGACACCTCGGGCATGAGCTGAATCCGCCCATTGATGGACGCCCACGACCACGACGGGGCGCAGTAGGAATATCGGTTCCTAGTACCTCTCAACGACGAAGGCCATGATGGCATGATGTAATCCCAGTACCGTCGCTTCCAAAACCACGGCCCCGACGGTATCGTGTGTGGGCGTCTTGTCCTGCCGACGGTATAATCCCGCACCGTGCTCCATAACCACGACCAAGCCACGGAGAGGAATTGGTCCCAATTAGGCTCCACCTCCTGCCATAGTAGACCAAACTCGAAGGCAACATTTGTCCATAGCCCAGCGGCATATGCTGCCTGTGCGCTTTCCTCGACGATTCCAGCAACCCCCGCTATGGCGATAAGCTTGTCGGACGGCATGGTAAGAGCTCCTTGGGAGTAGTACGACACCAAGTCGTACCACCGCTGGTTGAACTCGAGTTTTTGCCAGAGCGTCATCTCATCGTCGACAACGACCGACCTGAGCGTATCCAGAGCACCGCGGATGCCCCGGGTGGGGGTGTGGTCTTCCATCGTCCCGTTCATGTTCGCATTGGTACTACTAGAACTAGTACTAGTTTCCTGGTCGGCCAACAAGGTTTCGTCGACTGGCTGCCACCTCTGGGTCGTCCAGTGCCGGCTCCTCGGGTATGGTGGATTCAGCATGGGCTCGAGTCTGATCCTGCCATTGACGAGGACATAAGGCGTCTTCTCGTACGTGGCGCCCTCCGGGTTGACCTCGGACGCCTGCAGCGTGTTGCACTCGAACAAAACGGTATCCTTGCAAAAGTGCAGTATCCGGCGAGACAGCAGCCGCTCCTGGAAGACCCATGCTCGCTTGGTCAGCGGCGCCGACTCGACGCGTGTCTGGAACAGCGAACTTAATGTGTCCGGGTTGTGCCATCGCTGCCAATGGAAAGGGTTCAGAAAGGATTCTTGGACAAGGATCCAACGCCCGCGGATGCACCCGCCGTGCGAGGTGCGGGATGCCGTCGCCGAGAGGGTGCAGCGGGCGTGCGCATACACCTTGATCATCAGGACCGACTCCTGGGCCCAGTCGTCTTGGTCGTCCTGGATGATGCAGAGGGAGTCGATCCAGATGTACTGGTACCCCAGCGCCCGGGTCAGGCGAATAGCGTCGCCGAAGGTTTGCGGGAGCCGCCGAAAATCGATGCCGCTTTTCATGGCGTTGTATGCCTTTCGAGTTAGCTTGCACTTTACGTCGCCGCCCCAGCAGTGACTGAGCGCAAGATACTGAGGTGGTGTAGAACGTGCCGCTGGAAGGTTACGCATTTCGACCAGACGTGGTGGTCCGTCTTGCCCGACGTATACGAGCCTCGTGGGGGTGAATGGGTCGCCTGAGGGTGGCCTGCATGAGGAGTGGGATGAGCAGCAGTTCTCTATCCACTTTCTCGCTTGTATCATGACACCGAAGTCTGCTGTGGTTCCATAACTTCGTACATCTGCGTTTTCCGTCCTGTCGGCGCCGCTACCAGCATTGAGATTCCCCAAGCCGTGCATGTAGTGAGTCATGCTGTGGCCTGAACTTGATGAAAACCCCAGGCCATTGAAGCCATGGCTGCTTCCACTGGTGGAGACGGACGTGTAAAAGAACAATGGAAGCAGCACGATAGAAAGGAGAACTTTGACCGCGACATGGATCTCCGTCTTCCACAACAATATGAGGAGAAATGTCCCGATTGTCTTCCTCCAATTTGGGTAATTGACGGTGCGTGTCCAGGTCATTTCTCCTTGCGGCGATGGTCAAGAGGTCCCTGCCAAGTCGAACAGTACAACATGCCTGCATATCAATCCAGACAGGCGGGAGTGGGTATGTGGGTTTAAGTACCTCAGGTAGGGAGTTTTTGAGATTGAATTCGTTGGGGCGGAGCATCTGCGGATTGTGGAGGCGCAGCATAATCATTGATGCAACACACGGATCCCCGCTTCCGGTTTTCGCTGTTGCTACAAATTCCATTGGCCGATTACGCGACGGCCAGGCGGGGAGGTCGCAGCGTTTTACAACGTCAGAGCAACTACCAGTCCCTGGGCCAGGTGAATTGTACCTTCTCAGAAGGCTGTACTGTTTAATGGGCAAATATTAGCCAAAACTAAGCCGGGGCTGGTCTGAACTGATCAAACATGACAGATAGTCGCATAACAATGAGCATGGGTGGTGCCAATGTTAGGGTAGTAAAACATCAAAGCCAAGCCCTACGGAAAGTGACGCGGGCAGAAGGGAGCAGGTACCTATTGGGGTCACACAACACAAATTCTGCCTGGAAGAATGCACAGACAGTGTTCACACAGAAGGGCTGCATTGCTAAATAAGTCTCGCCTTCCCCGACAGATCCGACCCCTTATTCCCAACCTCCCGACGGGAGCTCTCTGAACAACCAGCCGCTTCTACCATTCCAGGTCCGGACAGTAGAACATTCTATCAAAGCCCCGCAAAATTGCACTCCCAACCGAACCAAGTCTTCTCATTGTTCTCCGTCAAGTCCACCTTCTTGCACCAAGTCCACGTGGCTTTGGAACCCTGCCACGCCTCAACCCGAATGGCTCCATCAGAGCCTCCATCTTCGCGAACGCGAATCCCAATGATGATGCCGTCAACTTGGAATGGACACCCGTTCCGCGCGCAAAAGCCCGTTGTCTTGCTGGGAGTAGGACCCTGCTGGTTGGGAAATTCCTTTTCGGCCTTGTAAGACCAGTTGTCGTCCCAGACCTTGAAGAAGGGCCATGAGATCGCATTAGGGCCGGACGCTGAGGTTGACCGCTTGTAGCCGATGCGGACTTGGTAGGCATCAACTAGACCGGAGGCGGTGAGGAGGGTTGCGAGGGTTGTTGTGAGTTGCATGGTTGAGATTTTCAGGTTGTTGGGGGTGGGTTGATTAGTACGCAAGATGGAAGCTGGTCTGAGGGGAGGAGATATTCGGCGCTAAAATGGTGGAAGATCGGGGAACTTAACATCCCTTCGTTGTCTTTAGTTCCACGAAGTCTTGGCAGAATCAGGTGAGAAATTTCCATGAAAGGCAACTCGAATAGGGTTTTCTGTCAGCGTTGTATTGCACCCGCCCCTCTTTTGGTGAGATGGCAGGGGTGAGTAGTGCAGCATTCTGCCTCGTTCATGGGCCATACCATGCTGATCCACCGTTCTAAGCAAGCCATTCCTAGGTTAGACAGAGACCGACACTTATAGTGGAAATCATATTTAGTAGTACACTGAAACACTTTACGACACTCCTTATTAGTATAGTTGGGCTACCTGCCTTTGTGGTTATACTGCTAAGACACAGCACGTTCACATATAGGCACCTCGTTGTTTTTACTTGTACCACGTCCCTCTCAGTCTTGTCGCAACAGGCTGACTTATGCTTGGTCTATCAAGTCATCACTTTGTTACTCTATATTCCAACAACAGGTTTAGCCCTTAACAGGATAAAGTATGCAGCAGAGCTCAACGAAATGACTTTCCAACCAAAATTTGACTCGAGTAAAGACACAATTGTTGCACGGCTGTAATCAAGGCTGGAAATATAGTGCAAGGCGAAGAATCGATGCGATAGAAAGAAGGCTATCAACGGCGTGTAATTGTCTGAAGAAAAAAGGTAGAATCTCTGGCGCTGGCGCCGGTAATATACAGAGATGGCCCCCCTGGCAACTGGTGACTCGTCTCCCTGGATTCCGGCGCGAATGGCCATACCAATACTGAAACCGTGTAGGAATGAGGGCATCACCACCCCACTTTGGGCGACAACAATGGCGTAACTCGCACCGCGTGAGGCAGCAAGTCCTCACCATGGGACCCTTGCATTGATTGCTACACCGTAATACACTCTTTTTCGGCCAGTCAATACAGCTGTCTTGTTTGCATCCCCGGTTCAAAGCCCAGTCAGAGTTCTTAGCTGCCAGCCCCAATTTCAATGGGTGGATTAGAATCAGCGTCCGATAATGTTGGATATAGCCCGGCCCAGCAACGTTGAGAAACCCTCACAGGCCCCCCTGGGCCCTGTGTGGAACTGTGTGGATTTCCAGGGAGCCCTGCAGCCCCTGGAGGGCGCTAAGCGCACTAGAGCCGCCACTGCGTCAGCAGTGTGGGCCCTGTAATCTCGCATGCCACGGCGACAGCCGTGGTAGCCAGTGCTGCTTCACAGCACTGGCCAACCCACACAGATATATATGGCTGGCTTTCTTCCACCAGATAGTTGGAATTTTATCACCTTTCAATCTTCCTCTCACACTTGTTCTTGACATGCCTCGCACAGTGACCTGATTTAAGAGATAAGATAAGATAAGATAAGAGCGGACACCAACCGCTCCTCCGCACTCAACCACAGCCCAGCTTCATCCCGCATCGCATCCCAGTCTGACGAAAACCTCCAGATGGCGCCACTCGTGAAGGTGCCAACCCCTGAGGACCTAAAGGCCCTCGAAACCGCCTACAACGGCCTGCGAGCGGCGCGAGAACGGCTGGAAGCAGCGAATCTGGACATCTACCACCTTTTGGGCCTCAAGTGTGTGCATGCGACGTCGCCAGAGGAATCTGAATCGCTCTCTCAGCTGGCTCTGCAGCACAAGATCGCGGCATTTGGAAAACAGAATCCATGGAGCATGAACCCGGACATCGGTCACCAGCGGAAAAGGTTTCTCGATTCGTCCGAACTCGTCGACCAGGAACTGGACAGAGCCAATGCTTCCAAGGCCCAGCTAGAGACCGTCCACAACGCGTTGCGATGCTGCATCGACCAACTTTCACGCCCGTTCGTGCGAAAGCTATCCCTCGTCGACTTTCCGGACGAAATCCTCCTCGAGATATTCACGCACCTAGAGGATCATGTCTTCCGGGCCTTTGAGAAATACCCCTATTCCCGCTGGCACTCCTCCAGGGACATCAAGAGCCTCCGCCTCGTCTGCAGGCGAGTTTCCAACATTAGCTCTCAGCTGCTTGTTCGTGTCTTCCACTTCGACTTCAGCCAACAATCGCTTCAACGCCTGGAGGAGATCTCGCGCCACCCTGTCGTTTCAAAAGGCGTTCACATCATCCACGTCAATCTCAGTTTCTACAACGGGTCGTTTGCCGAACCCGAAGAGTTTCTCGCGTTCTACGGCCAAGATGTCGAGCAACAGGTCGGTATCTATGAGAGAAGCAAGTTGCTGCAGTCCAGCGTCACAGAGGAAGCCGCAGCAGAAAAGATTGCAAAAGGAAGGGAATTGGTGGCTACATTGTATCGCCTTTGGTCGGGAGCGCTATCTGAGGGTGACGAGCAATACCAGTTGCACATCAACGAAAGCCACAGATTGTACCTCGAGCTACTCCATAAACAGGATGCCCTTCTGGAAAGCGACGTTTTCTACCAAGCCGCGGGCTCTGCGATCGCTAGGATGCCTCAGGCCAGGGCATTGGTCTTCGACGATCGGGCTTCCGGCCCCGACCTGGAATCGCGCGTCATTATGGCAAGGGACGGTGATATATGGGAGAGGCTTCGCGCTTGCATGCTCCAGACTTTGAGCGGAAGGACAGCCGAGCGAAACCAGCTCGAGCTACCGAAGCGCGGATGCATCCTACGTCTGATTGACGCTTTCCGGGGTGCGGGCGTGTTCCTTCACCACCTCGACCTCAGGCTGGACTATTTGGGCCAATCGGTGGACTTGGCGCCGAGCGCCGACTTGCAACCTCTTTTCTTATCTGGGATGCAACAGTTGGAGTCATTTTCACTCCAACTTGAGTTTTTCAGAGGAGATGATGATAGCGATGATGGCGAGGATGGCGGCGAAGACGAACAGGGTCTTTGTCAATTTGTCTCCACTTGCCTGGCTACTTCCAGCTTGAAGGCGCTGTCTTTGCACGTGCGGCCCGGAGGCGAATGGTTTAGGATGTCCCTGCAGGAGACAGTTTGCCAGGGCAAGCCCTTGAACGGTCTGGCTGAGGTCGATCTCGGTCAACTTGATTTCGATTGCGCTGACTTGATCGCGTTCGTGAGACGCCTGACAAAACCGTTGTGCCGCTTCAGTATGACCGGTGTGCACTTGCGCAACGGCTCTTGGGGCGATGTGCTGGACGCTCTGAGAGAGCACAAGCCCAAGCTTGTATCGTTAAGAACTCCGTCTGGCGCTGAGTGTGACAACATATCATTGGGAGACCGCCAACGGTTATTCGGAACGGGAACGTGGGGGCACCGAACGGATGTCGACGCATACATAGCAGGGATACCTCTCCCTAACCCCATCCGGGCACTGCAGGATGGTTCCCCCGATTTTGAGTCTGAGGAAGATGACCTTGATCCGGACGAGGATGATGCTATGGATACGGAGGGGTAGTTGTTTCCTCGAGTCAATTCAGGTGCTCAAAACCCTCTCCGCCTTGCCGCCCTTGAGGTGGTAAACAACCCACTCTGATCAGGGTAGGGAGCATAATATCTTGGTTACCTTAATCGTGTATCTCCTAGTTACATAGTTTGATGATTGCCCTTCCTTTCTCAAGAAGAACTGCCTCCACGTCCAACAACGAGGTAAGCGCATCAACCACAGCACATGTCTGAATGTACGCCAGTGACCGCTTTTTCCATCGAGGCGTACCATCATCAATGATCGTCTCTCAATCTATCTACCGACCACACCCAACCTCGTCCCAAATCTCCCTGCCGCTCGTCTCGTCACTTCCCTCCTTGAAGGACCGACTCAAACAGCGCCATTCCTCGCCCTCAAAGACGAACCAGCCGTAGCCTCCATCATTATACAAACAGAGTTGCTGCATTCCCTTTGGACCCGGGTTGTTTTTGCAGCCTTCGCCGAAGGCCGTGACAGGCTCGCTTCCTCGGGGTGAGCGCCAGGCAGTGAAAAAACTTAACATGGCGCCTGCTCCCCTGGACCACTTGACTTCGAATTGGTCTGCAAAGACGGCGGAGATTTGGAGGGCGGCTGCGTGCAGAGAGTGTTGGTTATTATTACATGCGTCGTTTGTGGGGAAACAGAGGGGTGAAAACGAACCGGCGATCCCGAGAATCGTGTTGAACTTCATGTTGGAAACTTTGTCTCAAAAGCGTCAGGAGGAGAGGTGAGAATCCGGATGCTGCAAAGTGGGTTGGTTGGGACAACGTGAAATCCACGCACATTGCGATTTTCTGGGATGTTTATATACCCAGACAGAACAACACGACTTTCTCAACCTCGGAGGCAGACTACCAGGTAATTACTTGGTTGCATCCCGCACCCCCAGACTCCCACTGCCCTTCCCTGCGCCGTCCGAAGACCCCGATAAAGGATGCGACCCATGGCTTGTTCTCCCACAGAGACAAACACCAAACGACAATACGACTCGCATATTGGAGGATGCAAGTCCATCAAGCTGAAGTTGCACTGGCCATCCCGGGGTAAATATCAACAGGGCGTTCTCAAAGAAGACCGTGGCGCAGCTGATCCTCCATACGACGTCACTCTGCCGTCTGCGGATGGAGTAACCGGGCAAAAACAGCCCGTCTGCCTCGCTAACCCGGTTTTTAGGAGATCCTCCTGCCAGTGGTCAGGATGATCTACAAGGCAAACAGACAAGGAGATTCGGGAACCCACCTTGGCCGCAACCACAAAGGAGCCTGTCAATCATGGGCTTTGACACAAACAATTTGACTGCAAAGTGCATCCATAAGGCAGTATTAGGCTAACTCCCGCTAGATCTTCAAACTTGGTGCCTCTGCGCCTTGTGTGCTTGTCACTTGAACCTAAACCTCCTCAACAACCACCGAACTCCCTTGGGCAATCTTGGAATCCTCCGCTTGCTGGACAATTTGAACCTCAGCTACCTCTTCATTCGCTTCTTCAGCAAGATCCTCCGTCGACGCACCAGTCATCTCGGTAGTGACCTCCAATGCGTCCTTTGTCTCGGCCTCAACAAACTCGCGGCTTGGGCTTGCCGGCCTCTCCGCTTCAATCTTTGTCTCCTCCGTCGCGTCAGTGTGTGCGTCGGAGACAACCGGCTCCTCGACCGCTGTAATCACGACTTCATCGTCGGTGGCCCTCGTGGGTTGAACTTTCACAGCAGGCACAGCAGGCTCGACCGCCTCTGGCCCAGGGTTCTCGACATTGACGGTAGATGGCTCCTCTGCTGGCGCAGGGAGCTCCGACGCTGATGTCTCAGACACTTCCTTCGCTTCTTCGGGCAGTTTTACGGCTGGCTGCTCCTCCGCCTTCGCCGCTTCGTCTCCCGCAGCGGCACCAGCATCCGCAGGCCCGGTCTTGTTCTTCGCCACTTCCACCAACTGCGCAGTCACCTTCCTCAACCCCTGGTCAACTCCCTCATCCTCACCCTTCTCCTTCTTCGTAAGCTGGAGAGCCACCCCCTCCATCCTCTCCCGGAACCCCTCGTCGTAGTATGCCATCACAGCCGAGTTCCGCTGCGACCTCGTCCTATCCGAGTCGATAGACGTGCGCGCTGTGGAAATATCCCCAGTTCCGCTCAAAGACAAGGACGTGCCGCCCGATGAGACTCGGCTGCTCACCGTGGAGTTGGATCGGCTCAGAGTCGGCGGCTGCTTTGCCTTCTGCGTTTTCATGTGCTCGAACATGGCTAGCTTGCTAGCAACGCCTCCGCCGCCCGAGTTCTTGAGGCGCTGGACGTCTGATGGAGAGCTGGTTGGTGATGACTTGCTCTCCAGCTCACGGATCCAGGCGAGTCGGCTTGAGGTGAGAGCTGCCGATGGTGGGCGGGTGCTCAGCGTTCGTCGTGGTGGCTGGCTTGCGTTACCTGTGCCTTGGGTGCTGGGCGCCGGTGATGGGGCCCGAGCTGGCTGCCACGACCTTCTGCGGTCGCTCACAGCCGATGTCGATGTCGTCGGCGTAGGCGTGGGGGTGCTTCGTGGTGGTGGAACGGAGGTCTTGACTTCCAAGACTGGAACAGGCGGCCTGGTCGCAAGTTGCATCTCAAAGTCGACGACTGGCGATGGAATCGAGGAAACGGAGGATCGCTTCGCAGCACTGTCGGCTGCACCGCTCCCACTCCCGCTCACACACGGGTTCCCGCCTCCGGTCGAGACCCTTAGCCCTGTCGTGTTGGTTCCGACAGACCGTAAAAGGTTGACTTGTCGAATGGAATGTCGCTGAGAGCCTGGGATCCCCTGTGAGGCTACATCTGGCGTGGAGGCAGAAGCCAGAGGATGTGCCTCCATTCCTGAACCCCACGGCATGGCGCTCCATCGGCGTGACTCGGTCGATGCCCTGCCTTTGGGTTCGGGGACGACGGCGGTGTCGACCTCTACCACTGAGTGCCGAAGTGAGATCCGGATGGGCTGCGGTTCTGCTTCTGGTGGGAGCGGGGCCTCTGCGGCCGCTTCCCGTCTGGAGGTGGTTCTGGCAAGACCAACCGGGGCCGGAGCTGGGGCGGGAACCGGTTTCCGGGAGATGGTCTCGAGTGTGCTGGCCAGCTGATCAGTGCTCATGGAAAACAAGTCGGCGATTGGCGTTTTGCTATATCGTCGCTCATCGGCCTCCCGTTCTGATTCCCGCGCGTCGTCTCCCTGTCGTGCTGTCCGTCCATCTCGCCTCTTGGACCGGGGTGAGGATGGCGAGTTTGGTCCCACATCCTCCAACCAACCATCGGCCAACCGGAGCGACTTCACTCGCTCGAGATCAACCTCGAGAACCGGCGCTGTGAATGTGGTGGCGCCACGGTGTCCAGATGTTTTCGACGACTTGCTCGACCCGCGCCGCATCAACCCCGAAAGCTTTTCCCGCACCTTCAGATTGGGGCGCCGCACTTCGTCCCAGCGTGATGCCATGGCGGATGCACGACTGCAGCTGTGGATGACGCAGAAAGAGATCAACAACAGAGGAAAGCAAGACTGCTGGGTTAGTTATCGTTTCGCCTGGGCGTGTCGCGTCGCGGCATGCATCACCATGGTGTTTGTTGTTCGCTCATTCCAGTCGGTCGTGCGATTATCACACGTATTTTATCCGTCGAGTGGAGCAGGGGTGGCGGAGCCGTTTCAGGGGAAATTGCGGGGGATCTGCTTCATGCGTGTCGCAGCCCGTGTTGACAAACAGCGCGTCGCCTCCTGGACGCCGGGGGGGACCAGCACCGGCATTTTGGCGATTGGCCACTGTCGCCCGCCACAATTGAGCCGTCCCGCGACCATCGCATCAAAAGTCTTGTCCACGTCGTTGCCGTTTGGCCCAAATGGCATCCGGATTGCTTCACGACAGGACAGTGCGCGGGTCCACATCTCATTTGCAGAAGGAGTCATCGAGAAGGAATTTTTGATGACAGCATCCGCATCGTGCTGATTGCTGTGGATGGACCTCATCAGCGCCAAATTCGGGTGCCCGCCGCAAATGCCGGCGCTGGAATGTTCGCCGACGGAACGTGCAGGGATCTGCCCAGTCGCACTTTACCCTGACATCCAGATTAAATCCCCCGGGAAGGGAGCTACCTACCGATCTCCCGGGACAAATCGAGAGCGGAACTTTCCCTCGTGACGATCCAATGGCCCGTTATATCTCCAGTCTTATGAACTTTAAGTTCGCCCTGTGCTGAATGACTGTCAGTCACTGCCGTCCAAAGTCCTCGCTGTCCTGACAACAGGGCGACCGTCAAAACAACGGGAGCTTATCTGGCGCCAAGAACGGCATGATTGATCGCGTCGCCTGTCGAAAGGCCAGGTGTTGCAATCGATTCGTGGCCAGGCAAACGCGGCGCTGCCTGAGGAAGTGCTGCTCCAAGACCCCCAATTGGCTGCAGGCGATGATGTAACCCTCTGCCACCACACCATGCGCATGTAGCATCGACTATCGATTCGAGGCGCAAGATCACCCACCAAAACGTTTGGTGGCTGCAATGAGACGGCACAGGACCCCTTTGGGCTGAAGCGATCCGAACTGCAGAGCTGCACGGAGGTCAAGCGAGCATCGAATTGAAAGGCATCTCAGTCACCTTCACTTTTTTTTTTTTTTTTCTTTTTTTTTCGTTCTCTTTTCTTCTTGGCATTTTAAGATTTGATAACAACGGCTTCATCACCGGAACCAACATTGTAACTTCCACTTTTCCTCGTTGAAATGATACCACACGGCTTCACTCCAAACCCAAGCCTGCGAGCCCAGTCACAACAAGTTCATCGTCCGACCCCAAATCCGCCACTCCGCTGTCTTCTGGAACCTGTTCTGACCTCGTAGCCGAGATTCCCGTCACTATCTCCCTGGTGAGTCTGAGTTCCGGGACCGCGGCAAAATCGGCCTCCGGGCCAAATGCAACATCTTGGAAAAGTGAAGCAACACGAGCTGTAAGGACGAGTGAGAAAATATCCTTACTTCAGAGGGAGACATCACACAACATACCGATATCCATTTCTCCAGCCCACGAGAAGGTTCGAAGATTCGGGTACCGCGACGACATGGAAAGCAGCTGCGGAAAAACCGCCGGGATCCAGCGTTCCTCTCCAAAACAGGATGCTGTGAGAGACATCGCATCTCCGACATCTCCTCTCGTCAACGGGTAGCGCCCTTGTTCGATGATACCGCGAAACTTGCGAACCGGGTTTGCCCAGCCCGTGCGATTTGTTGTGTCCCGGAAACAAGGTGCCAGCCGGTAAAACTCAGGAGACAAAAGATCTGCCATTGTCGTCTCGGCGCATTGTTCGCGGAGATCGATCCAACCCTGCGTGAGATACTCGCCGAAGTAGTAGTTGCCTTCCCTCAATCTTTTCAGCGTTGTAAGGGTATCATCGCCGCAAGACTCATTGGTGTCTCGATAAAACTCCCTGATCAAGCCGAGATCCCTGATGAAAGACCCTCTCTCCATTCCTCGCGTATCGACGACGACGAGTTTCAGGTCAGAAAGGGAGATGCGATATTTCTCCGCAAGGAAGAGCCCAAACTGAATGACAAAGAGGAGCGAGCTTGACCAGGACATGAGATTGCAGTCCCGACCACAGTTCCACCACAAATGGTCGTTGACCATTTCTGCTGCTTCTTGTCTGGGCAATGCCCAAAGTCTGGGCGGGAATTCTGTCTCGCCGGAGTGAACCCACGCGGGCGATATGACGTGATAGGTGTTGGTTTGCCCCTTCGAATCGGGGCCATAGACTCGGAAGAGAAAGCTCGGAATGTTGTTCAGTGCGTCGCCGATGTGGGATCCCGTGGGCACCGCATCGTCGGGGTGACAGAATGACCACGATTCTTGTTCGGCTTCAAAAGCTTCAAGCTCCTGCAGTACACTGTCCTCACTTGTGTCGGACATTTTGGTTGTTCAGTAGTAACAGTGAAGGGATGTGGCGCGGTCTTCAGTTGATAAGTTTGCGAAGGCTTGAAGATGAAGATGAACAAGACCGACAAGGGAAAGACGCCAGTATATATATATATTTACCTTACCCAATTGCTGCCAATGGACTGAAAGCCAACATAGTCCTACGAAAGCACTCGCTGGCGAGCCATTTCGCCTCACGCGACACAGCACGGCCAGGCTTTCCGGTTGTAGGCCTCACTGCCCGCCTCACGCAACGGCCACAGGCTGCCTGCCCGCCGCCAAAAACCCAACCCGACAAAGAATCCGACCCATCAAATCGGGCCAACTGCGAAAACCCAACCATCCTACTGGTCATCATTCACATACTTGTCAAACACAGCCCCATAAAATTTCCTCCCAACATCCCGATGGCTCCGAATTTTGGTCCTCAACTGGCTCTCACCCCACGTATCATATTTCCCCTTCAAGAACGGCGAATCAATCTCATTCCCTCCGTCTCCTGCATCAATCCCCTGCTGCTGCTGCAATTTGATCCGCCCAAAATGATCTCTCAACGTCTCTGTCGCCTCTTTCTTTGTCAAGCTCCGTCGCACACCCTGGAAGAACGGGACGCTGAAACGCTCGGGCGAGCCAGGCGCAAGTACCACCCGGTGCGTTGTCGCTTTGCACACGCCGTTTGTGACGACTTCGAAGGCTTGCCCGATGTTGACGACGAAGGAGCCGGGAATGGCGGGGACGTCGATCCATGTTCCGTCATCGCTTAGGACTTGGAGGCCTTTGACGTGAGGTGGCGAGGCTTGGAGGAGGAAGGTCCACCAGCCTGAGGAGTCTTTGTGGGGGCCTACGCCCTGGACGAGGTCGTTGGATGGAAGAGTTGGTGGTGATGGCGGGTACCGGACCAGTTTTAGGCGGTGTTGGTCTGAGAGGAAGGGGAAGAGTGATTCGGGAGATGACAGGTCGAGAGCTGCGGCGATAAGGCGAAGGAATCGTTCACCGAGAAGTGTGAGTTCTGAAATGTAGGATTCGACGATGGGTCGGAGCGATGGGTAAGCGGAGGGCCACTGGGAAGGGTTAGCATCCAAAGGCACATGGATGGCAAAGGATAGATCACTTGGTTTGGTCCTCGCAGGCGCTCATACAATGGGCCGTCCTCTGACCATGTCTGTTCCAACTCGGTCGCAAACTCAAACTGTTCCCTCCTGTCGGCTTTTCCAGCCGTCGTTTCGGACCCGTCTGCGCTGTACCCTAGAAAGTGCGGCGAGTTGGCCAGAGCAACCTCCTCTTTGACCAAAGACGGAAGCGCAAAAAGTCTGGGAAGAACATCGATGATATCGGACAAGACCTGTTCCGGAACGCCGTGGTTCGTGATGTAAAGAAAGCCGACATCGACGAGTGCGTGACGGAGCTGATCAAAAAGTTGTGATCTTGTCGAGCCATCCTCGGCCAGGGACAAGTCCAGAACGGGAATCTCGGTGAATGTCCTTGATGCCATCTGTACTCCTGGTTGATTCGAGGGGAGATGTCCAACGTTGAGAAAGAAATCTTGGAAGCGGACCATTTTCTGCATGTCTTGTCCCTTCAAATGACGCCATCTCACCTGACCTTGGTAGTTCCAATCTCGGAGTCCGATCTTTGCTGGGTAACAGTCTCCTCAATCACAACCCATTCGCGAATGTAAATCTGCTTCAGCCACTTTGATCTCTCACCATGCGCCCTGCATCTGGAAATCGCAATGCACTGGAACGGGGTTCCTCCAAGCTGATCAGCAGAATATCATGTCCATTTCATCAGACCTTCATCCCAATTATATAATACATTGCAAGATCTAGACCATTTGCATTTCTGCAATTAAACCTGCCCATCTACCTTTCCAGAAGCCGCATACGCCTTGAAGCCTTTGTCCGGGCGGCGCAGGCCAAACCTGAAGCGCGAGGTCCTATCCATACGATTCAAGCTCGTGGTCGGCATCCTGAGCACCGTCTCCCGGTACATGGTCTGGGTGGTAAAGTCATACGAGCAACCGACGGCGCGCTGCATGCCGCCCTCGGAGCCACACAAAAAGATGCTCACAGGTGGCCGCTCTGCCTCAAACAGCGTCATCTCCATGTTGTATGTGTCGACCAGGGTGAAGACACGCATCTGCCCCGGCGCCGGAGTCGCCCCCTTGGCCGCTTCCAACTTGGCGCGCACGACGGGGTCGGTGGTGGGGTCGAGGGGCACGCGCTCGCCGTGGTTGTTGACGTAGGAGCGGCTCAGGGGGCTTCCGTTGGTCGACCAGGAGAGACGGTTGAAGTTGCCGCCGAAAATGGCGCGCTCGACCGTGGGCGCGTTCAGGTACCCCTCAAAGCCAAACAGGGTGGCCTGCACGTCGGTCAGCTTGCCGCCGAGGCAGATGCGGACGAGCCGCGGCGTGGAGAGCCAGATCCAGACGTAGAGGCCGAGGAAGATAAGGCCGCCGAGAATATTGGCAAAGTTCACTACGCGGCCGACAGCAGCAGTGGCGAAGAGGGAGATGGCGGCGATGAAGAAACCGAACTGGTACTCCATGGCGATGCTGGCGAACCAGCGACCCCAAGAGAAGTTGCGCGTGAAGGCGACATAGTAAAAGGACTTCCAGCGAATGTTGGCGCCGTGGGCCCCGTCAATGACGACCGTGTCGTCCTGGCAGATGGCGGCCACTTGACAGGTCGGCGCAATGTCCCAGAGTTGCGAGCCGTACGCGTCGGCCATGTCGTACCACTTTTGGGCCGGGGAGACGGGGAGGACGCAGATGTAGCGCTCCAGCAACCTGTCGGAGTCGTTGGCGAGAGAGAGGCGGGCAAAGGCCTGGAACTGGCTGTCGGTCCTGTCAATCCGCGGGCGGAGGTGCAGGAGACCCTGGAGCGCGTAGGACTGATCGCCGGGCAGGTGTTCACTGGTTTCGCGCGCATAGAGACACTGGAGCAGTACGATGGCGAGTTCAAGCCGGCTCAGGCTGAGGGTACCGGCATAATGATCGATGAGCTGTCCCGACAACTTGGCGTCGTAGTAGCCTGGTATTGGCTTGGGAAATCCGTCCTTGGTGGTGCCGCCGTCGCCGCCGCCGTCTCCGTCGCCGTCGTTCCAGACGCGGCTTGCGAACTGGTTCTTGCTGATCCGTAATGGCGGGTCGGGACTCTCACGGGTATAGACAATGATGTCATCGCCAGGGCTGAGCAGGACCTCTGGAAAGGTCCACATGCGGCTTCCCCACTGTCGAAGCAGAGTGTCTGTGTCGGTCGGAGTCTGGTCTGGCGATGACGCCCTCGCCTCTACGGGTGGGCCGATAGCAATCACCATCTTCTGGGCTCCTCGGAGGATGTCTGCAATGCGGTAGACGTCGTTCTCCAACTCGCTGGGGTCCTTCATACAGTGGGAGCCGATCCAGAAAGCCGGAAGCTTGGCAGCTCGGCAGGCTCGCTCGGCGATGCGGATCAAGGCCATCATGTCCTCGGGCGAGCGGTCGCTGAACTGCTTGGCCGAATAGGCCACAAACAGATAGTCCAGATTGGCCGACTTGCCCTCGACGTGCTCCCAGTCTGCCACCTCTCGGACCGAGATACCGTGAAGCTCGTCTTGGTGGGGTTTCTTGAGAAAGCAGAGGTGGCGCGGCTTGAGCATGCGGTAGACTTGGTTGTTTGTGCCGAGGGAGAGCGGTTTGCGATCCTCGAGAGGATTGGCCCAGACCTTGGCATCGCCATGGAAGCGATAAGGAACTCCAGCATAGTAGGAGCTGTTTTCGACCCTTTGGGTGGTGAACTCCCAGAAACACAAGGTCATGGCGATGGCTGCAGGCACAGTCCGCAGGAGCATGATGACCCAATCCTCCCAGCTCTCCGGGTCGTTGCTGAAGTCGAGGACCCACGTTGCGATACGAGACTTGAGCGGGGACACGTTGCGGATGTAGGTGCGCCGCCACGTCGAGTTCGCCGGACCTTGGAAGATGTCATCCGTGCATTGGACAATCAGGTTGCGGAGATAGCCTTCGTTGTGGAGGAAGCGGTCGCTCAGAGGTTTCTCGCAAACGCGGCCGGCAAAGTCACGGTGACGGCGGTTGCTCCGATCTTCGTAGATCCATCCAGCCTTTTGGAAAAAGTTGACAAACGTCCAACGGAACGAAGTGTGAGTCGTCAAGATGTGATTCCATGTCTTCAAGTTGGTTGGAAGCACCTTGACCGTCTTCCGGTACTATAACGACGCAGCCAAGTTAGCCGGGAACGCGCAGCATGTATGGCAAACGAGATGAAATAATCATTAGGTAGATGGGTCAAAATGGGGATAATTACATTCTCGCTGGCGATGTCGTATCCCCCGGGCTGATCCCCGCTGCGGAACTCAAACTGTTCGACATTCCGAAGCTGTCTGGATACCTGCCCGAGTCGAGAAGAGTGCCCTCATTAGCTTTGCGCTCACCAGCCGCAGCAACATCCTCGGAAAAGCTTTACCAGTACTCCTGCGCCCTCCTGGCCTTGCACGGCACTTCCGCTGTTCCAACTTTGAACGTGCTACTTTGTGTGTCAGTGCTGACCCAAGCAGCTGCTGTCTTGATGGGGCTTCTTACACCTTGCTGGGCCCACTGCGCTTGTTGCGGGACCTGGGGCGGGATGTTGGCCTGATGCCCCATCGGTGGTCGTGCGGGCCACTGCGATGGCTGCGACATCTGTGGAGGCGAATGCTGCTGGTACCCTGTCGGTGCGGAGGGCAAGCCCGTCCTTGGGTCGATAGCACCACCATGCGCACCGTGGTGAATCCGGGTGGGGGCCTGTTGTTGTGGTAGACCTGTTTCCGGGTCAATGGCCCCGCCGTGCCGTTGGGAATTATCCTATCAGCCGTCCAGGTTAGCAATCATCAAATCATAGTAGCAAAGAGACTCATGCTCACCATATTGGAAGACAAGGCAGTGAGGGTTCGTGGGGTGGGCAAGAGTGCAGACAAGGGTTTCCTCTGATCCTCCGTCTCGTCGAGACGGACACACAGTATTTGTATACTGCGCAAGCCCCTGGAGCCCTGACAAGGCTCTGGGCTTGCACATTAGCAACGCTCCCGGCTCCAGCAAAGTCGGCGCGGACATGTTGTACCTCCGCTGGACGACTGCAAGGGGAAAGGGGGCGGACGGTCGCATTGTCGAAACCGCGAGGATAAGGCTTTGCATGCAGCCACTGTCACGGCCCCTTTCCACGAGGCTCTGGTTGTCCATCCAGCGGGGGTCCCAGCTGCGCAATTGGTGTGGTAACACCGCATGAAATGCGGGATGCCTAGGTCGCAATACTCAGGGGCTCGGACGGAAGGGTAGTTACGGTGCGTCCTAATTGGTGGCCTTGCGCTCAACAGGTACCTTACATGACACGCGGTTGCAAAATTAATCTCACTCGCAGCGTCCATTCAGCGCCATAAAAAGATGCGCCCGAGAACTAGGGGGGATATCCGAAACGGGAGATGTGCAGTCAGAGCGTGGATGGATTGACGCCATTTTCTTTGGCGTTTTGGTGTTTTGGTGTACACACACAAAGGCTTTTATTATTGGTACCTCCAATGCTATGACAGAGCCTCAGTACCTCCAAGGGTGATATTGACGCCCAATCACGCCACCCCGCAACTCGAACTCGGAGGTATCCAGCCATCGCGCAAAGGCACTTGGGAAAACTTGCCCTGCAGCAGCCTTCAGCCGCACCACGCCCCCTGACAGCGCCGAGTCTAGATACATGACTTGTTGGCAGACAAGGAGAGCCTGCTCTGAGAATTTCACTTTCCCCTGAAGTGAACTGGGTGGGTCAGTCACCTAATTGCGCTCCGCCATTGC
This sequence comes from Cercophora sp. LCS_1, assembly GCA_036250225.1. Taxonomy (NCBI): domain Eukaryota; kingdom Fungi; phylum Ascomycota; class Sordariomycetes; order Sordariales; family Lasiosphaeriaceae; genus Cercophora; species Cercophora sp. LCS_1. Next base: position 405,185 of record JAPZLL010000009.1, read on the forward strand.
ATTGCGGACGTCAGACAAAACCAAGTCGCTTCTTCACAGTCACAGACAGTACCGCCGACATATCCTCCTCTCGGGTGTTTTATCATACGGTCCACAGCTGTATCGCCGTCGACATGTCGTGGACGCGTGTATTGAACGGCTACCAGACATTCAAGGACAGAGCCGTCGGTGCCGTCCTGCCGGGTGCCCCCCCTGGGCCACCACGTTTTCCCGTGACGATTTGGGAGGTCAGAGACGGTAAAGAAATGGCGGCTCACCCCGATTTGACTGCATCTTTGCTGATAACATAGCTAGGGTCTTCTCCCGCCATATGCACACACTTGTCGGAGAACTTTCACCCAACGTTTCTCAAGGGAAGCGCCCGGATTCGCATCATCCTCGCGCCTGTGGACCATGTCTTGGAGCAATATTCGCATGGCATCCTGGGATTGTGCGATGCACTTTCCATCCCACCCGACTTCCTTACTGAGCGGCTGCAAAATGTCTGCCACAGCTTCGGCACCCAGACCGATGAGCAGGGCTTTGCCGCCTGGTTCCACTACCTCTGCAAGATGATCCGCCGAGATATCAACCACGACTGGCAAAAATACGGCTTCTTTCTGCGTAAAGACTGCGAAGGGAATGTGGCGCTTGTCTGCTTCGGAGCATCTCCCGCCGTCAAAAATCGCCTCCAGAACTTCATCAATGCAGGCGCATGGACGGCTGTCGAGCACGAACCGCTGGTTCTCTTCGACCTCGTCCTAGACGGCCTTTACACCGAGGTTGACACGACCGTCTGGGACTTGCTTGACGATATCAGCAGGCTAGAGAGAGTAAGTTGATCATGGCTTGCACAAGATCCAACGCATTGATGCTAATACAAACACTAGACGGTCCTCGTTGCTGCCGACGCCAAAGTTTCAAACTCGAAAGTCGGAGCGATCAACTTCTCCGAGCTGCACGACTGGGCCAAGAACTTGATCCACTTGGGTGAGGTGGTTGAATCTTGCCTTCTCACCGTCAAGGAAGCCATTTCTTACCTCGAGGACCGCGGCGAGGGCAACTCGGCAGTCTCAAGCCAGCTCCGGGAGCGCCTCAGGTACCGGCGCTCCCTCTTCAACTCGACGAAACTTCGCCTGGATAGCCTTTCCAAACGTGTCAACAACACAATCAATCTGGCCTTCAATCTAGTCACGCAGCAAGATTCCCGGTTGATGGTTCGGGACTCGACATCCATGGCCATCATCTCGTTTGTGACAGTCATCTTTCTCCCCACCGCCGGCGTCGCCGCTGTCATCGGTAGTCAGCTCTTCGTCACGGAGAGGAGCGAGGAGAACGGAGCCCTTACCGTCACTCCGAGCCCTCTATTTACCATATTGTGGTGGATAGCAGTACCACTAACGCTCTTGACCACTGGATTTGCCTTGTACTGCCGCTTGTCAGCCGTCCCACGCCGCTCAAAAGCACAGAGCGAAAAGTTCGAGGATGCAAAAGGTGCGAGACAAGGTTGGACGTCTTCGTCTAGCACCTTCGACATGTACCCATCCCGAACTCTAGTCAATATGGAGGATGCGAGTGTAGAGGACAAACGACAGCCAGTTTGATTGAGGTGCAGGATCGATCGAGTGCTGGGAAAGCTACAAATGCTGGGCACCGGCTTCCAAGGTCCGATAACGATTACTGTTCCCTCAGCTTAGCACAAATTCTCCATTTTCGTGTCCCTTTTGCAGAGTAACTGTGTCCGCGCAGCATTCGTAACTGGTTACTCCCGTCATGGGAATTGGAAGGCATCCCGTCAGGTTCACTGACCGGAGGCCTCTGAACCCCTTTCTTTCTGACATATCGCGCATTACCACTACACAAAAAAGCACCGAACGCTCAATTGCTCTAACGGGCGGTAATTGCTGTTTATCTCACGGGGATTCATATTCGCTTAGTCGCCCAGTCCCTCGGTCCCTTCGTGCTTCTGGTCACACGCTAGGTCCGTGTCTATGTCTACATAGGATCGTAACAGTCATGCGCTAACCTGCTTTAGGCTAGCATATTGAGTATCAAGCTTATTTACACAACGGCAGATTACATTAGGTATGGAGCTTTCGTTTTTATTATGACTGTCCTGCTCAATCTCGGTCAGTGGTTACCAGTGCAATGTGAGCGTTGAGGAGCTGGACAAAGTAAACTTGAAGGAATCCAACCGGCCCGTAAAAAAAGACAACATCGGCCAGTGACACTCATATAACGTTTGTAACAAAGTTCACACACACTTGGTTAAATAAAGCTCCACTTTGTGGGACGAGGGTGGAGAGAGAATATGAGTTACAACTTCAGAATGCCATCTCATTGTCTTGTTCATGATCAGACAGGGCCAAAGCGGTATCTGCCGTCAAAGCAACAATTGATAACATATCAACGTATGATGTACGGCGTCGATGTATGGTGCTATAATAACTTGTATCGAATAAAGCACAGATCAAGTCAAGATTTTCGCTCGTAAATGACGTCCTTGGATGCTCGACACTCGGCATTGACGCTCGACGTCGCTCAGAGCCAACCGAATCAAAGCCACCCCCTAGACATACTCGTAGCAGAGAAGCGGTCCACCGATATCCATAACATCAGCAATAGTAGCGCTCGGAATCACCCCCAACATGTCCAGAATATGGCTGAGCGTGGTGGTATTCCCCGGATCACCCTGCGGAAGGGGCGAACCTGGGGGCGGGATCAGCAGCTCCACGGGAGGGATCTTGTCGGACTCGGGAAAGAAGAGCGGCAACGTCGGCGGATCCGACCCTGGCACCGGCGAGCCAAACGGACCGGGCGTGTTCTCTCCAGAGATATCACTCAGCCTTGCGGGGAGATCGAGCGCCTGCCAGTCCCAGAACAGCTTATCGAGCCAGGTGTGGTGCAGATAAAAGAGCGGGTCGCCAGGGGAGGCGATGGGATCTGTCATCTTACCACCGACACCGGCGTGCCCTCCGAGGTGCGGGGCGGCCTCGAGGCACGGCCAGAACTTGAGGTACGTCGGTTTTGCCATGCACTCGTCCACATAGGCCTGGCTGCTCATCGAGCTGATCGTCTCGTTGACGAAGCGGTAGATGCAGTGGGGGGTTCCTTTGTGGTAGCCCGGACCGAGGTTGTTGAGGTAGTTTGCGAAGGGTCCGTCTTGAATGCAACCCATAACGCCCGTACCATTTCCGGTCGGACCCGTTCCGTTGCCGCCGAAGCCAGTCACTGGGTCTAGAACAACGGATTGCAAAAAGTTGCCGGCGTCTCGGGGCTCGTCCCAGTATCTAGCAAGAGTCAGCTCATTATTACTTATACACACACACATAGAGAGAGAGAGAGGGAGAGGGAGAGAGGGAGAGAACTTACGGTTGCGCCCCTTTGTATCCGCACTCTTCCCGCATCGCCTTCTCATGCGCATGCATGTGCAGCCGGTGATAGGGCAAAAAGGCACCAACGTTGTGTGTGATGGCGGCCGGGATCTGGTGGATCGACTGCAGCTCCTCGAACCGATTGTTTGCAAAAGGGAGCCCCAGCGTCGCCGGCTTGCCCATAAGGCAAAGCTCAGCGCTGATGTAGTCCGCCTTTTCCTTCTTCTTGAGGGTGTGCCACGCTTTCCGCTTGAGCTTTTTACCCTTGGCGCATTTGGCTACAGGGCGGGCGGCTTCCGCAGCAACCTCATCCTGACGGGGGGCCACTTGAGCTGGTGCATGTGGGGCCGGGACTAGAGCTGGAGCTGGAGCTGGGATCGGGGAGCGGCGAATGTGATGGGCCGATACGGAGGCTGCGCTGGCCGAAAGGGCGGCCAGTGAAAGGATTGTGGATTGGAAGAGCATCGTGATGATGACTCTCAATGAGCGTGGGCTGACGGGAAAGGAAATGAGATGGGTGAAGTCGGAATGAAGAACTCCCTTTTCTTGAGCTAGGTTCTTCCCATGGCTTTTGTAGTTGACGGGGCCAGATTACTGCGCGTAGCTTACCTATTGTTGGTCGCTGGCATCTGGGGTCGTCGGGAGGTGGAAATTACACAGGAGTTTTGACTCCCCCTCTTTCCCCGACAGACTTACCCCTACAGAGATACGTGGGCTTGGGGCTGACTTCCTGTTTCATCCATCATTTGACTTGCTCGCAGAAATATTGCATCCCTCGGATCTGGAGTTCGGCATGTCTGGGCAGTCTTCAAATGCTTGGTCGCGAGTATTCCTCCATGAGACATGAGATCGAGCTTCCTTCAAGCTGCCCGAGAGCCATGCGTTGCCTCCCTGGGGGTGTGCAGAGCCTGGCCCATGCGGCAATCGTATTACAATATCGAGTCCTTGCATCCTATAACTGAAGCGCTCGAATCAACGATGGGTCACAGTATTTTAGGTACCGTCAATACTACTTTCCGCGGTCAAAGTGTGTGACACTGTTCAGTCGCTTTGACGTTTTCGACAAGGGCCAGGAGCTGGGGCGGGGATGCGGGATGCGGAACGATATGCATGATCCTTGCAGGTTGGAAGGCCAGAACCAGGTTGCCCGAAGAGTGTTGAATATTCTCCTACCCCCACGTTGGTGCATGAGTATGCAGCCAATACAACTCATTTTTAGGTCGGCGTGGATCACCGGCCAAGTATTCACAGCACGACTCTTCACCTCCCACCTGAAGACCTCTGCTAAGTGTGAGGATGCAAACGAAAATATCGTCGGTAATTACTTGCTGTCTACCATGATGGGATTAGAATCATCTAGAGGTGCTGGAAGAGACGAGCGAACACATCTGCGATCGAACAAGATAACCAATCGGCCATCATGTATTCCAAGCACCTTGCGATAATGCCATTGGTGGACATCAAGCAGGCTTTATCCATGTCCAGCTCGGGCTCAACAGGCATGGATGGCTGCACTTTGGGGTCGACTAATGCGGGACAACGGGGTGAGGGTAATTATTGAATGCTCCCTTGGGACGAGAGGTTTCATCCATATTTCAGGAATATTGCTTTCACAGGAAGGCTCCAAGGCCCGCCCTGGCCACCCTTATCCTGCACAAGTTGCATGCAGTCTGGCATTGCCCCAGTCGGAGCTTTCCCCGGGTGAAGTAATTAACTTGAAGTTTACTTTACTCAAGCATGACTGTTGTGACTGCGCTCGGTGGCATTTCCCTCATTCCATGCCACTTTTCTGTTTACTTCAAGCCTAAGTTTCAGCCTGCTTCCTAGCAAAGGCGAGCCCAGGCTGTTCGTAACCACCATGTGAACACTGGGGGCTTTGATTGGCAGAACTCTCCTACCTCGAAGTCCGACAAAAGTCTCCTATTTCATCGCATGAGCAATCTTTTCTTTGGTTGCATACAGGCACTCTTATGCATCAGGATTGTACATGTGCTGGAATAAGCACGTTGCAGTCAGATAGGCTGAAGTCCGACGGCAGGTGCATGGATGTCGACTTCAAAGTAGTTCTCCGGACTGATGTAATTAGGTAGCCTGGCCTAGCATGTATTTTCATGAGCGCGTCGATGGGCCCGTCTTCGATTCCATGACCTTCGATCAGGAAGTTTCCAAGGACTTGCGTGCCATATGAGCCTATACCCACCACAACATGATCGATTGCAAAGAGTTCCTCTAATGAGATGGGCTGCCCCGCCACATCACATAGAATCTTCCAGCCTCGGTTCGCAAGGATCATGTTTCGATATAAAGAAGTTTCCTGAAGCGTCTAAACGCCCAAAAACCAGCCCGATGGCTCGAAGTAATAATGTGGGCGTTGCTTTCTCACTCGTCTACTCCATCTGTCAAGTGCATCACCCAACCCGGGAAGTCTTTGCCTCCATTTCAGATATCCAACGATTGGCGGAGAGCGACGAGCCAGACTGAGAGGCAGGTTGCAAGCATTCGTTGCAACCTCTGATATCCGACTGGTGTCGGTCATGCCAGGCTGACTGGTTAACTTCAGGAACTCCACACTCAAACACGCGATAGCGCAGTTCTCGGCAACCCAGTCGTGAATGTAGTTCAACCACGCTATGCAACCCGTGGCATTTTGAAAAGTGGCAGCCTGTCTCCCAATCTCGTCGTTGGTAATCGCCGTATACTCTGTATTCCCCAGTTCTTGAGAAATGCAAAACAGATCCAACCATACGTATTCGGTGGTGGATCGACTTGCTAAAATGGCCCGTGAAACGATGACCGCACCCTTTACTTGCCTTTCTAACGGTGACTTCAATTGCCGGTGTTGATGGAGGTTGTGTTGTGGAAAGACAGCCGGTCAGTCTGGCTGTCAAGTGGAGTTAACCGTTGGAGGCCAACTGTGGAGGCAGGTGCTGGGGTTACGGCTATGTATGGTGTTTTGGGGGATGGGTGCACCCCCAGCAATGCCCGTTTTCAAGCGTATGCCTCTATTCAGAGTCTCCACTCCAGGTAAAGCCTCGACTCCAGCCAAGGCTTCCTGGCTGTATGAAACGCGACAAAGGGGCAGGCACTGGTCTTATCAAAAACAGAGGCATGGCCCACTTCGCCGGGGTCGAGATTTATGCCCAGAGGCAGGGCGGCAGTGTTATGGTTTACCTACCTGTTGGAAGGGGCCGGCGGGTCCCGCGTAGCTGACGGATGTCCGACAGGCCTGGGTCAACAGCTCTGGCGGCGAAGCTGATGCTACCCGCGGTTCGCCCACTATCTACTGGCCTGGGATCTTGCCAACATTGAATGGTTGATTTGGAACATAGAAACAGCGCTCTGAGTTCCAAAAGTATACCTCGCTGGGTGGTGGGATTGAGAGGGTGGCGGTGCCGCGCATTGTGGAGTTCTTACGCACACAAGGATGCCCAGCGTGCAGATCAAGGCGATGGAAGTGGACGGCCATCCGTGTTGCTTCCTTTCTGTCCTTAAGTCGTATCGCAGATACTTCGAGCTTGTAGTTACCATAAGAAGAAAAAGAAAAACAAATTGGGCGGGGGGAGGGCGCTTCTTGAAGCGGGGGTTAGACCGTTGAGAATTGCCCTCTCACGTGCCTCTCACTTTGTCGCAAAGATCCAGGCCCAAGGTCCTTGGTCGAGTCATGCGAAAGTGTGAACTAGCAGTTGAGTCACTCGAGCCAATGATATCTCGCCGCCCGAGAAAAAACTTGGACGTAGGTCTCACCAATAACCCTTACGTAGTGGGGTGCTATTCCAATGCATTGGTTGACACAGTGGCCCCACGCCCGGTCCTCGCAACGCCGTATTTCTTTTTTCCGTCCCTGAGATCCGGGACATCCGGCGTGCTACAGACAGGCGATTCCAAGCGATGAGAACACATGTGAAATGTGACACTGTGTATCTGAGATGTGAATACATCAAGAGGACTTGGTGGCGGCCGAGCGAGTCGCATACGGTGAGGTAGTGGGCGAGTAGCAGTGTCGGTCAGCCTCATAGGGTACGGCGCACAGCAGCTGCAATGCTGAGGCAGCCAACTCTCGGCTTTCACATGCAAACGCGTCAGCATCAGCTGATGCATTGCCGTTTGCGGCTCCTGGCCTCACCGAGATCATGATTACCGGCCGAGCTCCGCAGATTGTATGCAGACTGTCGGAAAAAGGTGAATAATTGAAGGCAACCGTAGAGCTTTTCGCAGTGCCCGACATGTGGACGTGGAAGGACTTGTTGTGTTCCGTCACCGTGGATTAGTACCGCCTTTTGTTTCCCCGTCTGTCCCTTCAGACTTCAACAACATGAAGCAAGCCGCCATCCCCTCCGCACCTTTAACTATGTCCGCTGCATACACGCTCAGCTGAAACATCTTTTTTTTCCTGGGGTCTTTAAAGCATGGATTGGGCGTGGACTCTCGCTGTCATTCCTGCGGAGGTTGCGTCCCATGCCGTCGGGACAGGCCAGAAGCTAACAATCGATACGGCTACCACCCTGACAAAGATAGCAAACGACGGTGTAGGAGTTGCTGTCAAGATCGCTAGCGACACGGCCTCTACTGTGGTGAAGATTGCAGACGATTCAGCCAGCACTTTTGCCAAGGTTGTGTCGGACGGCGCCGATACTGTAACCAAGGTGGCCAACGACACTGGGGAAACAGCTAGGCTGATCTTTCGCGGCGACATCGCTAGCGTACCGGGCAGGCTTCTCCACGACAGCCTCGGGACGGGAGCCAAGATTGCGACCGACACTGCCGGAAGCCTGGCCAAGATCACGAAGGATACAGCCGGCACCGCCTCAAAGGTGGCATCCGACCTGGCCGGCACCGCGTCTGGTGTTATCAACGCTTCTTCATCGACCGGGGGCAAGATTGTTTCGGATGGGGACACATCTGTCTCCAAAGTCGGCGACGACGTCCTCGAGACAGCAGCCCATGTCGCGAGTCGCGCGCTTAGCAGCCGAGGCGCCGGTACCTTTCTCGAGTTGGTCACAGACACATTCAGCAAAGCGGGGGACGCCCAAATCATCGACGCCATCCTCCAGCTCATGCAGCGGTCCCTTGCGGCTGTGGGTCGTAGCTTAAGCGGGGCAGCTGTCATCTGGCATGGCATCTTTACAAACAGTACCAACGAGGCGCACCTGCGCTTCATCCTAGACCATTTGTACGATCTCTTCCGATTCATATACGACTTATGCAGGCCGGGGACTGTCATCCCCGAGGGCAGAGCCACTGACGGCACGGCCAAGAACGGATCCATTGACGGCACGACCGAGAACGAGTTAGACATCATCTTCCCGGGCATCAACAACCCCTACAACGAGCTCGACCTCCGGATTTCCGAGAACCGACGCGCCATCGTCAACCAGGTGCGACGGGTCGTAAAAACCCTCGTCAAAATCCTCAAGATGGGAAGAAAGGGAGAGGGCCCGTCCCCCAGCCGCGGACTGGATGACCTCGAGATGGACATGAGCTTGGCCAGCGACTTCGACAAAGACGGCAACCCGGTGCAGCCCACTTACCTATCCACGCTCGAGAACAACAAGCCTTCCAAACCAGGCGAGACGTGGCTCTTTGTCAACGGCATCGCCAACGAGTACGTCTGGCTGCAGCGCTCATGTGACAAGATCCGCGACGCCTTCGGCAGAGAGGTCAAGGGCATCTACAACCGGACCGACGGCATCCTCTGGGACCTGATCGAGTGCTTCGGCGAGCACAGCACGGTCGGGAAGAAGAACAAGCTGATCGAGCGCACAAAGAGCTCCACGGATGCGCAGGCGACCCTCGAGCGGGAGCTCCGCAGCCCGCTTCTCCAAGATGGCCCCGGCGCCCCGAAAAAGATCGTCATGATCGCGCACTCGCAGGGGTGTCTCGTCCTGCGGCTGGCGCTGCAGAATATGGTCGCCGACGCGACGGCAGACGGCCCCCGGCTGAGGCACAACATGAAGAAGCGGCTCCGTGTTTTTACCTTTGCAAGTCCAGCCATCGACTGGCTAGTCTTGGACGGCGATGGCTCGGTCGTGCGGCCTCTGAGTGGTTATGCGCACCTGACGGAGCACTACGCGCATGAGGCGGATTTTGTGTCTGTGCTGGGTGTCGTGACGCACCGGAGGGGCTACGAGAGAGACCCAGTTTTCCACAGCAAGGGCGGGCGCGGCCACTTATTTGGGGCGCATTATCCGCTGAGAAAGGAGGACTACCAAAACGGAGACAATTCGGAGTTATTCAAGGCACTACGTGAGACTAAGATAGCTTAGAGCCTTGGGGGGAGCAAGGTCAGGATTGCTTTTGCTTTATTTTTCTTTTAATGTAAGAAAAGTAAAGTCAATATTCGTGATGTTGAAGAGGAGACTGCATAGGTTTGCTTTTTGTCACGCTCTAAACGCTTATGCGTTGCTTTCTTGACGATCCTAACATATCAATGTACAGACTTACGGGACGCGGTTTTTGAGGAAATCGCAGGACGCCTTGAGGATCACGACTAGCGCGTCCAGGGGGCCGTGATAAAGCGCTTTAAGGTCTGGTGGGCCTCCCCAAGAAGATACTCTAGATATTGCAGTACAGCTTGAGGATCAAGACGGGAACATCTAACGGGCCGCGATCAAGACGCTTCAAGGGCGGGTGGACCTTTCCGAAAAGATGGCCTAGAATATCGCAGCTCGGCTTAAGGACTCGGTACCCGGCTGTCCTCAGTGTATTTACAACCAAAGCCCAGTCCCAAACAATAATACCAGCGTCTTGTTGACAACTAAGAAACGGGGGTGGCCTACTGTCGTTAGTGCTACACCACCTCAGATCTCTCTGAATTAATTGGACGGTTCTTGTAGAAAAAAATTGCAGGAAAGCCCTCGAATCAATTCACATACTAAAAAAATTATTCTCAAATATATTGTTGATATCACTAAATTAATTTTATTAATCATCTTCCCGTGCGATCATTTTAGTGTTATACCAATGCAGTAACTTTTAGTTACTGGGATATTAAATTAATAGCTACCAGTACCCTATAACTAGTTGCTAATAGCACCACTGCTGTGAAAGTATATGATTAATCTACAAAATATATTTACGAGCTTCGAGACGGGTGAGAATGCGTCTGAGTTGTCGTCAAGGCTCTGCAGTGCTCGCGGACTAACTGCCTTTGACGGGTGAAGTTGTAATAGTTCCAGTACCGGATCTCAGCGTATCGGGTGTCTCATCGCTGAAAAGGCCTAATAAGGTACAAAAAAAACAAAATCCTTGTTACTGCCGTAACTTCTTCATGTCCATCGCTCCCATACCGCAACATCAGGGAGCTCCTCCAAGGAGACCGGCCGATAGGGGGATCGGCCGTTTCCTACCCCGGGCCGAGACGTCTCGGCGTCTTAATTCTTTTACTTTTCTTCCATCACTCCCTCTTCGACCCCCTGCGGAATAAAGCCAGCAGAGTTTTTCCGTTGTCGTTGTTGCCTCTTCTGCTGCGACTCTTTCGTCTCCGTTGGGCTTCTTTGATCCCAATCCACAGTCCTGACGAACCTCGTCCAAACCTGGATATGCACCTTGCCACAGTACCGCATTGCTCGGCGGAGAGTCGTCCATGAGGATTCTCCAAGACCTTCATGATCGGCTTCGGTTCCTCTTTCTTCTCGTCCCCCAGGTCGCTTCTCTCGCTCGGCTTCTCCAACGAATCCGCAATGCTGAAAGTCTTTAGTGGTTTGTCGTCTCGGAGCCGACTGACTGCATCCCTGTAAGCCCCTCAATCTGCGAGACACACGCGTCAAAGACTGCCTTTCGTTTAATAGCCCCCTTCTCAAACGGATTGTCAGCATGAGGAAGCGTCTTTCCATCGATCCTCGCTATCAACGCCTCCAGCAGCGTGGTATACTGCCCCATGTGCCTGACTGTATCCGTCATATCCTCGTCAAACACCCCAAGAGCCTGGCTCCCGTAGTCGACATGATCGGCAGCGCTCTTCTGACACGGACGGTCCAGAAATTTGCCGCCGAAGAGGGGGATCCATTGATCAGCCCTCTTGTAAACGCCTTCTTGGACGAGTGTCATGAGTCTTTCCATGGCTCTCATGTCTCTCTCGCCTTGATTCATGTCGGTGAGGCAGTCCCCGACCGAGAATCGCACAATGTCGGCCACGGGAGCGGTGGTCACCGGTACCAGCCCACCGAACGCGATTCCTGCAACGACCCTTGGCCAGGTGGTGATGAGCCAGGGCTTGGCGCCCTGTTTGCAACTTGACCAGATGGTGCTCACGTTGCTCAATCTTTGGGTGCGCAGATACTCCTGGACCACGGCCACCCTCTCAAATCTCTGTGAAAGGGAATCGGAGCTGTGACGATCATCATTGATGAGCACCAAAGCCGGCCGAGGGTGACCGAAGCAAGACCCAGTGTCGTATGGCCGAGATCTTAACACAGCGCTTGCGGCGGGGTGCGATGGCAAATGCTCCATGAAGTAGTAGTTGGGAGTATCTCCAAAAGCTGGCATGCCGTTGAGGTACTGTATCTGGCGGCCCGCCCAGCTGAAACCGCTGTTGCCTTCATAATCACAGCCATCACAGATCTGGCCTCCCTGACGGATAATATCGCAAACTTGCTTGGTCACGGATAGAGTCTGGACTTCATTGTCTTCGTTGTTCCTCGAGAAAGGTATACACCCGCAAGCGATGTGTTTCGCAAAGAGTATCGAGTGCTTGCTGCCACCTCGGGTGTTGGCGAGTGACGGATGATCAGCGCGGTGAACCAGACGGAGCACGCTCGTGGCTTTGAACTTGTTGGATGTCAAGCACACGCCGAAGCCGCCGCGGCCTTGCGGCAGACACGTCTTTCGACTACTTTCTATCTCGATACCGAGAACCATACTAAGGGCCGCTAGCTCTTCTTCTGTCACTTCAACCGCGGGGCTGCCATGGTGGTTCCAGACGGAGAATGACTTCTCCTAGAGTAGATTCCGCCGCTGTTTCTAGGCCGGATCTACAAAATCCGTCGTCCGAGCGTTTGTGCCATCCTCCAGGGGCATGATACTGGAAACCAAAAGCGGGTTAACATGAAGTGAATACTTCAATTCAGGCTCGGGTGCCTCAGAGTCGCTATCGCCTGGTTTTGGGCGTTTAAGCCTACCATCGTCGGTGGCTTTGCCCTCTTGGGCTTGTCAGGGATAGTACAAGAGGTGTCTGTCGATCTTGGGAAGTCGATCAGGCAAGGGACGAATCAGGTGCCTCTCGGGGCTGAGCCGTTTACAGCGAATCCGCTCGAACAAGTGATGACAAGCGAGCTCGACCTGGAATACTGTCAGAAGCCATTGAAGTGCCATCAAGGTGTCATCCTACCTTAGTCACGGATTGGCCCGACCCACCGGCTGGCGTTGGGATATGCATGATCAAAAACAGATGCACCTGGATCCCGATGTTTTTGCGCATTTCTTTCTGCTAATGTGGTCGTCCTGGAAGCAACTGCTGATTCCCCTCTGTCACATGGAGCACAACCCCGCGTATCAAGCAGCCATAGGCTCAATAACCCTGACGCCGCCCCTCCAACGCCCGGGTGACTGTCTAACTACGATATACCTCACCTCTGGGGACGCCGGGTTGGGACTCGAGTATGTCCTCATGCGAGAAATTGGGGCGAGAACGGCATACGCAAAGATGGCTTCAGTGCCACTCGTATATATCACTACTGTCTCGGCATTTGCAGGGTCCAGGGTGGTGATGGATACTTTGAGCGAAAAGCCTCACATTCAACTCGTATGGCTCCGAATTCCTGACGGAAATATATTGGGGATTGGCTACGAAGAAATCCAATGGCAGTCGCTGCTTGCGCTATCGCTGGGGGAGTTCTCCTCCATTGTTGATATCAGCGGAACCTACTCCTACACATTGGAGTCTCTGAAGGGTACCATTGCCGAGATGCTGACAGTTAGACGGGCAGAGGTGATTAGAGTCGGGGGACATACCAGTTCTGACGGTGACCATGCGGAACACCTTGCTACCGCCTGTCTTGTTATGGATGTCGTGTACTGGCGGCTCTGGCTTCGTCGGGACGCAGCACGAGGTACCGGACAAAAATTTGTTTTTGTGGGTAGTATGATGCCAGTGGCGATGTGCAGTGCGGCAACAATGGCAGCGATGCCGCAGTCCCAGGAGTTATTCAGCTGTGGTATGGATTGCCGAAGCAGTTGTGGTGGTTGCGTTAGTGATCGAAGAGCCGGGCGTCGTATCGCATCGTATCGCATCGTTCAACGAATCAAAAGCATGCTTGAGCAACCCAAAGAACTCAGTAAGCTTGGCTTGCGCTGCAGCCAGGTGGTTTCCCGTGTTGAAGACTGGCACCATGATATCGAAAGATGTCCCAATGCAGCTTATGCGGACCGCACTGGACCCAGACTGCCTCGGCAACTGCCACTTCCTGGATGATCTAGGATCTCCGAAAGTACGAGGAGTTGAATAGGTCATCTATCGCATTCCAGATATCGGCGTTGTCGAATTTGAAGATTGCATCATCGTCCAGTTCCGCATGTCGTCTCATCACTTGCCAAATGAGCGAATCTCTGTTGTGTGAGATCAAACAACTGTCTTCTTTGGACTGGATAATAGACCCATAGTCTAAACGCTCATTAATAGTTGTCGCCGTTATTATAGAGTTTACCGTCTCCGTGTCAAATCTCCGACCACGCAGAGGAATGGAAAAATCCCAAACGCCCCTTTAACTCCTCGAAAGCCGGGGCCAAGCCAAGTGAGAACCGAGTTGGCAGAGGCATGGATCTCCCTCATCAGAGGAATTTGGCTTGCTTTCTCCTCTTCGTCTGCCTGATTGATACAGACTGCGTCGACCCAAAGGACCACAGGGCGATCGCGGAGTCGTAGGACACGCAGCGTTGCCATCAGGCTGCGGGTTATCCTTTCTGGCCATGTTATGGCGTGAGAAGTGATCAGACAACACGCGGCGTAATAACCCTCTGTCACGAATGCAGATTTGGCCGCAAACGGAAGGCGGTTAGGTCTGGTAGAATAATGTAATATTGTTATAAAGAGGGAAAGGAGGAGAGTGGAGTTCGCTATTCTTGGCTGATAGTTCATTTTATACCGCATTGTTATATCATCCATGTATGTGCGAGGTATACTTAAGTGCGTGTGAAATCGCAGTGTAGGCGGTTAGATGTATAAAAGCCCGTGCACTCAAATGGTGTGAGAGAAAAGCGGGAGGCGATTTTACCAGCGACTGTAGCAGCAGCCAGATTCAGTGTCCGGATTTGTAACTGGTGAATTTTCCCAAGTGGAGCCAAAAATGGCCCCTCAATGCTGATACACGGTGCAGCTTCAAGGCACCACCCTAACAGCCCCACTACAACCTACACTTATAGTATCTGCTTTTTTTTTTTTTTCTTCTTTACTAAACTGCTTGCACTCGTCCGTTGCAGGCCTATACACAGTACTGCACTGTGCAAACCAATTGATATAGATCGCCGTTATCTAACAATGAAATTCACCGATCAGCTGCTGATTAGATACCCACTGAACACTTGATCTCCATGACTGACTGGAAATTCTACTTATCTTGCATCTCTGAATGACTTCAATTTCCACTGTTCTGGTGGTCTCCTTCGCAAGACATTGCTTCGATCGGAGAGAGGGTCACGCAAGTGATCAAAAAGGGGCGAGTACTCCGTGCGAAAGGGTTCGGAACCCTAAGTGTGCCATTTTAAGCGTTTTTGTATTCTTTTTAGGCATTTCTGTGTTCTTTAGACACTTTCTCACATACAAGCTAGGCCTCAAGAGATCGGGATAACGCTACATCAGTTACTAAAAAGGCTTTGCTCCTTATATGGAAGGTGTAGGTGAGTGCGGTTGATGCCGTTTGGCACTGCGTGCTTGGCCCTTCTCTTTTGGCCGGAGCCTTCGTCGCCAGCCAGTGCACCGCAACATGCATCTCGATCTTTCAAGAGTCTGGGATTGTTTCAGAATTGATAGCTGTTTCCCCTTGGCATAAGGATTGCCAAGTCCATTCTGGCTGGTGGTATGATTGGGATGGCGGCCAAGGCGTGAGTGGCGTTGGCGCAATCATCACTCCACTTCGCCACACTGTCCAACGTCGCCGTTCAGCTTCAAAGCTGAAGGCTCTGTTGCCATGCACCTCTGCGGGGTAGGGCCCGGCAGTTTTGTGGGTGATCCCATCTCTTGTGCAACAGAATGCACGAATTGCGTGAACATGCAAGCCTCATGGCTTTCGGCCAATCAGCGAGCTGAAACACACCTGGGAGTCATATCGAGCAGATGATGGTCAGATCATCAACTTTGCAGTACTGAGTCTTGAGATCCCAGGTTTTGATGCCAGAATAAGAAAATTAAAAGGAGTTCAAGATGCCGGGCTACAAGAGCTCCTCATCCTACATTTCACGGATGATATGAATCATTCCAGAGCAACAGCAATCGCCCCTGGCAAACCGAACGATATGGAAGCGTCGTTTCATCCAACCTCTTGGAAAGAGGCAGTAGGGGTCAACCTGCCCGTGGAAAAAGACGAGTATACATCTCTTCACTCTTCTTTATATCACTCCGAACTTTTCCTGACTGGACGCTTGCAGCCTCGAACACGACTATGAGTGGCTCGACGTTATTGACGAGGACGATTGTTACATGGCGCTCGATGTATCCGACTCCAAGTCTAACAAGTCCTTGGAATTCGGCTCTGGCGGGTATACAGGGTCACTCTCGGCTTGGCACGAGCTGTTGCAGCTCACCTGCCCTGATCTAGATTGCGGAGTCGTCTTCGTCCGTGGCGACTTCCCTGACAACGCGGACTCGATTTTGGCACGTGCCCAGCGCAGGAACCAAAAGGGAACCTTCGGCCTAGGTCTCCATGTGTCTGACGATAAGGATTACGTCCTTGAGATGACACCAGCCCAGGGTTACGTCAATTTGCGCTACCCCATCACCAAGCTCCATCTTGTTCGCCAATCCGAGCTGTTTGGATCCGAAACTTTTGCTTCGTACACATCATGCTCGTTTGTCAAGGATGGCACCGTCTACCAAATTGCACGCATCCTGCCTTCACATCTCGCGTCCAGCACGTCATCGTCAGTGCGCTCACGTCCCCCACGTGGAGACTGGAAGCCTATGACCATCACCGTCGACCTTGGAGGCGTAATCCGCTTTGGATGTGCCTGCTCCTCAGCTCACAGAAATGGCATCGATGGCCGCGCGCTGGGGCCAATAGTCCCGCTGTTCCATGACCACTACAGAACCGTTCAGGACACGTACGTACTCGGCTGTGAGAGCGCGGTGCACCGGAAACGACTCGAGATGCGATTATGGATCAATCAACAGCCCGAACCACTGAAACTACACCCCTGCAAATCGGCGCGCCTGGACCACGCTTGTGGGCAGGCCCGCGATCACCAACCCATTCCGGGGGACTCTGAGAGCTATCCGCACGAGGTATGGCGGATGCATTTCCGAAAGGATCTCGACTTTCGCGAGGACAAGCCCACTGTGCTGGTTGCGACGTTTAATTTGGTCGACAGCAATACACTTCTTGACAAGACGAAACGAAAGGTCATACACTACGCCGACGTGCTAGAATATCTCGGCGTTGCGGATGACTCTACTCGCGCGACCTACCGTCTGTGGACCAACACGCTCAACGGCCTCTCAGGGAAGGTCGAGGAGTGGGAGATTAAGGCCATTGGCCGCGCTGTCGAGTCCACCTACGGCATTGCATCGGTGCCTTTGGCTGTGCCAACAGAAGTAGGAGGGACCCCAAGAAATCTGGGCGTTGCGTTGATCAAGAACATCGTGGCGTCGCCGATTGTCGATTTGGAGAGCACTTTGTGAGCACCGCCGCTTCTTATCTTTCAGCAATTTGACCCAAATGATTGGTTGAAGAAAATTTGAAGGCACGTTCTTGGTTTTGACTTGCTCTCTTTCCACAGGTGGCAGGCGCGAATGCTGGTCAAAGCTGCCAATCTTCTCGGATCCCAACCTCTCGCAGAACTTTTGCCGGCGAACACGTACGACTTCAAGAGAAACACATACCAGGACATGCAAAATGCGCATCGAGCCGCCATCGTCGACCGAATCCGCGGTGTCTGCCTATGGCTTCTCAGATTCTCCGACCGCATTGTGGAAAAAGGCGGATTTCGAAAACTGCGAGACCCCGACGTCGGCATCCTCGTTTCGGATGTGCTTCCCGCGCCTGCTGAGAGACCAAAATGCCAACCGCGTCTATTGCCAGTTTTGCAAAACAACATCAAGTCCGGAGATGACGACGAACGGGACGACGACAGGCCTGGCCATGGGAGTCTGCGCAGCACGCGTCTTCGAGCACAGAGGTTCTATCTTGCCATCACCCTCTGGTACGTTGTGAACCAGCTACCCGAGGTGTTCCTCCCGGAAAACGACATCAAAGCGCAGGAAATCCATGATTGTCTGTGGGAGCATATCCAAGTCCTATGTTCCATGCGCAACGAGGACAATCGTGCTCACGCCATCGCATCTGAGGACTCCCATGGCTGCTTTGCTAGGTGGTACCACAGCTTCTCGGTTCACCAGCTGTGTGTCTTCCTGCAACGGAGGAACCCAAACCGCTTCGAGGACACAAAAGCTCAAACCGACCC
The DNA here is from genome assembly GCA_036250225.1 of Cercophora sp. LCS_1. NCBI lineage: Eukaryota > Fungi > Ascomycota > Sordariomycetes > Sordariales > Lasiosphaeriaceae > Cercophora > Cercophora sp. LCS_1. Next base: position 423,145 of record JAPZLL010000009.1, read on the forward strand.
AATTATGAGGAAGGCATTTTACTGGCAGGGGAAGGCGGAAAAGTCCCTACGTCTCTACCGCCAGGGCCGCCTCCGTGAGTTCAACATGGGTCACGAAGCTGCTAATCTCGCCATGCTGGGCCCTGAGTTGGGAATTATAGGGCACCTGCCGATTCTCCGGGCTAGATCATGTCTTGAAGTGGTCCGGAACCTCGTCGACGCGCGACAACCGACCAAGCGACTCAACGCCGGGCGTGCCGTCGTCATTCGGTGGGATCCCAAGAACAAGACACGTTCTGCCAAACCCCGTCCGGCGCCCTGGGAGCTCAGCTGTCTTGCCCAGCACCTCCCCATCAGCCTCGGGGCTTTGAGTGTGCAGGGCAAGCGGCGTGGCGACTGCCTCGAGCTGTGCAACAAGTTTCTCCTTGCAGACTCCACCTACTCGTCTTCATGGGATACTAGTAAAACCACCACGACCGGTCAATGGTGGGACTTCATCACGTCTAGCATCATTTGCGCCGAGTTCCTTGACAACGCCGTGGCTGACAGTGCTGCGGACGCCGAGCCCGAGACCCCCGACACTTCGCAGACTACTGCCACGGACGACGGCAACAATCACGACCAAAGACTTGCCAGACTAGAGGCAACGGTGATGCAGATGCATCAGCTCATACTCCAGAATGTGGTGGATAGGAGATACACTAAGAAATCGGAAGCCACGTCGGGGAACAAGTTTGACTGGCTGTCTTTCCGGCCCAAGCCCCTTTTCCATGCTGATACTACAGTGCAGTCGCTTGAAGACACCCCCGACTTCTACCATCTAAAGCAGACTAAAAACCTCAAACTGCAGGCAAATATTGCCAAGTATCTGGAAGACAACGCCATGCCGCCGAATGAGTGGTCCCTCGAAACCATCAAGGACGCTATTCACGCCTCGAAGCTTCATCACCTCAGCTGCTTCGACTTCGCGCTCATGGTAGACCGCAATGACCTCCCTGAAATCAGCAAACCTTTCGTCCGCGGCCGAGCCAACAGCGACTTCTGGGAGAAGTGGACTTCCGAGAAGCAACCTGAAAGGTCTGCGCAGCTACTAAAATTGTTGCGCGGGAACTCGGCTCTCATGGACCTGTACTTGATTGGGAAGGCTGTTGAGTATCCAGGCTTCCCTTCGTGGCCACAAGACGCCCAAAACTTGTTGCAGAACGAGGACCTCAAGACGGAATTGCTTGATGCCTACCAGGACTCCCTCTTTATGGCTCTAAATGACAGCGTAGGTTTTGGTCCCACGGCTCGCTTCACTCCAACTGCTCACACTTTTCCGAAAGCTCGCAGATCAAGGCACAAAATACCGAATCCTGTAAAACTCCCCTCCACTGATTCATTAGGCTGTAGAACTGACGTAGAACCACCAGCTTCGCCAAGCGTCTCTCGCCAGCAACGCTGCAAGCCATGATATTTATGTGGCATCCCGACGCCATCGACACTTACGATGCCCATCTAGGGGAACTGTCCCAGTTCAATGATGACGTTAACCAGTCCATCACAGGCGGCGAGGATACGTGGATCACATCCATTACCATCTCGCACTTCCGGCTCCACGATCGGACCGAGAGCATGATTCTGCGTGCCGAAAACGAGGTCGACGATGCTGAGCGAAAAGTTCGGAAGGACAAGCTTGAGGCGGACGAGGCTCTCCGTAAGCGTACAAAGAAGACAAAGTCGCCAACCGGACTCATGTCTCTGACCTCTCTGTACCGCCGCCTTACGAGCAAGCGCCCAACCAGAAACGAGACAGCCACAACGGAAACAGTCGAGCTCGATGCGGAGCTCGCCTCCCTTTCCGAGATGACACTCTCCCCAAACCACGCGACGTTCGAGGATCCCGAGTCCAAGAAACAATCAGCAAAGGGCCGCGTTATAAAGGACGACTTTCCACCACAAAACGTTGGAGAGGAACGACGCGGCAAGATCCACGACCTGCGACTTTCTCTCGCCATCACGGGTGACAATTGCGGCCGCAACTGGACCTGCTCAATGGTGTGTGAGCTATTCAGCGAGGAAGATGCCGCTACCTACGCTCAGGAGGTGGCTGAGACCCTCCAGATGTTCATTCACGAGCAGGACACGGGCCGCGCGCTGGTATTCATGCTGCTGCTTGGGTACATGTGCGAGGCACTGAATAGGGAGTGTGATATAGTCATGAAGGAGCTGGATCTTATCACTGGTAGGAATGTACGCTACATATGAATCTCACTGTGGGGTGTCATTTGGTGCTAATTAACCGCAGGCTGAAGTGCTGCTGGAAGGACTGGACTGGCAAAAGTCGGAAATGGCGCTCAAGCAACTCAAGCGGATGCTCTGGGGCCTCGAGGCGCTGCGTGTCTTCCGTGACAAGTTAGAGAAGGCGATGGAAGCTCTTGATAAGGCCCGTGATGTGATGATTCTGAAAGTCAAGAAACGGGAAGCGATTCAGCACAAGGATATGAAGCGGACCGTCCAGCGCATTACCAATGAGTTTGTGAAACGCTCTGGGCATGTCCGGAATACGCTCAGGTCGATGCAGCAGCGGATCGACGAGGGCAACAAGCTTGAGCAGGGCGTATGCATCCTTTCTTGTCTCCCATGTCACAGACGTTGAGAGTTCCCACTGACATCTTTGCAGATGGCATCCGTGATTTCAGTCGAACAAAACGAGAACATCAGCATGCTCACTTGGCTAACAATTATCTATCTCGCGCCGGCCTTCATTGTGGTGAGTACACTATCCCCTCTCCTTTTCGACGGCAAACCCATCTACGACAGTCAGTTGACAGAACTTCTCAGGGAGTCTTTGGCATGGGTCACGACATCGTGCCAGCAGAAGCTGGGTGGATGGTCTTTGGCTGGCTGTTGGTGGTGTTTATCACCGTCACTATCGCATCGGCGCTGAGTCTGCAGTTCATTATTGAGAAGCTGCGGGCAATAGGGCATTGGGTGGGACGCATTTGGAATCTTCATCCGAGGGATTGGAATGGGGTGGTTGCGGCAATGCGGGGGGCTGTTGCGTGGTTGGGGGGTCTGTTTAGGGGGCTTGGGGTGCATACAGGGCGTTAAGGCGTGTGGTTGTTGACCTGGATCTGTATGGATCAGGGGTCTTGACTTGGATGTGTAGGTATGCTAGTGTGTAGGTGTTGGAAATAAGAAAGAAGATCCTGGGAGAGGAGCATCCCCGTACGCTAACCAGCATAGCCAACCTGGGGGTGCCATATTCGAATCCAGGCCGATAGAAGTAAGCTGAGGACCTCGAGATGCAAACGATGGAGACGAGAAAGACAGTGTTAGAAGAGGAGCATCCCGGCACGCTAACCAGCATGGCTAACCACCTGGCGTTTACATATGCGGATCAAGGCTGATGAAAGGAAGCCGAAAAACTAGAGGTGCGAGTGCTAGAGGCGAGAAAGAGGGTTTCGGAAGAGGAGCACCCCAACACACTCATCAACATGGCCCACCTCACATTCACTTGGAAAATTCAGAGCCGTCTTGACGAAGCTCCAGACTTGATGCGTCAGTGCGTCGAGCTCCAGCGGCAATTCTGGGCCGAGATCATCCGGATACAGTGTCTAATTCTTCCGCATTACATAGATGGGAAGCAGCAAGTAGTCGTTCTATGATGAAACAGCCGGTATATCAGAACAAATGAGCAATAAATCATTACAGTGGGTTCTCTATGTAGCATCTACAGTTGCAGTGTATAGTTCAACCACATGTGATTCCGTTGTTGGATGATAGTGTTAAATAAGGTTATTCTTCTACACCAATCATTGGGCCCAGGGTGCAACGACCCACTAAGCCCTGCGGGGACCAATCAGGATGGCCCCGAAGGAAAGGGTCCCGGGCTGGGGACCAGGAGGTTCGGGACCCAGCGCCGGCCTATTACAAAGGACCCGAGGATGTTGGTTCCGGGGCTCGGGACCAACGGGCTCGGGACTTGGGTTCAAGGACCACCAGTATATAGTTACGATAGTTGTGCCCACAACTGCGTGAGGACTCTTGGATCCTCGCGCTAGCAATACATTATTCTTGATCGCCGCTTAGTGAGACCTATCGTCTGGGACCTCTAGGTCTACGATCTGCTTGACAGTATATCCTCCTTCAAGAGTTGTACTAGCCTTCACTCAGTCACCTTGCACCCACCCTACTTAGAGCATTGGACCCTGTCCGCTTTTACAATCTGTCTTTACCAGGCTCACCACGGTGTCCCCGGAGCAGGCCGTAACAAATGATTAATTATCTAATCTTTTTGCTTAACAAATCACACAACTGCCTCCTAATAATAGCTCCCTCTCAATAATCAGTACTCAATTCTCTACTCAATATCATTCTCAGCATCTTGTAGCCGCTATATTTCAAATACAATTTTCTTCTTTTTATTTAAACGCCCCTTCTTACCCTTTAAGTTATTCCAAAAATAATAATAGACCTAATTCTTACTCAATAAGACTTTTACTTTTAATTCAGACCTCTCCTTCTCTAATACTACTATCAGTATTTAACTACTATATCTCGAATAAAACCTTGTCAACATCAAGTTTAAACGTTCCTTTTTATTTTTCAAGTCCTCCCAAAAATCATAACTATTCTAACTCCTACACAGCAAAAATCTTAATCCTGGTTTAAAGCTCCTCTTCTCTATTAATCTAATTACATTTATTAACCGCCCTTTAATTAGTTTTCTCCCGGTTTTCTTAAATGCGTTTCAGGTGTTAAAAAAATTTCTTAACAATCTTACTCTTTAGCTTTTAACTTATCTAATCTCATTGTTTGCTCCGTTTCCTCTTGTTTCATTTAAAGCAATTTACTCTGTAGTGTTTCTTTTGCAACAGAAATATTCTCAAGCTTCTCTCCTTCTCTCAATATCTCCCTTTCATACTATTGATCTGGTGATGAACGACACACACACACACAGAACCCAGCGGTCGGCCTTCCAGGCCGACCTATGGTCAGACCTTCCTCTGATCGGAGGTAGGCATATGGACGACGACGATAACAACGTAGGAAAACAACAACTCCCCTCGTCACCCCTGGAACTTCGTCATGGTGGTGAGTTGTTCCGTTCAATCTAAATCTGAGGCGCTGGCGCAACACTTATGCCCAGGCGTCACGTGCCGAGCACGTGACAGCATGTTGCTCACCACCGTGACTATGTACAAAAACGGAAAGGCAACCGCAGGCCAGCTCTCCTTAGCCGTCGCCCCAAGTCACTATTCAACCCTTGATTGCAAGTTCTAATGTTTTTCTTCAAGCCTCCGGTACTGCAATATTCCTTCAGATAGACTAATTCTGGACTACCTTTGGACTTGATCAAGGAAGATTGTTTCAGGCAAGTGCTTTAGGTCTGGGATTTGTTACCGTTGATGCCGAGAGACATACAGACAACACCTTCGCGCTAACACCATGTTGGGCTTAGAGGTATTGCCTGTTCACCAAAACGGGATGGAATTTCCGAGGCGGTTCTTGCCATCAAAAAGGCACCTCACCCTCCATGCGGATTGCAGCCAAGCCGCGGCTTAAAGGTGTCCAAGCCGTTGACGTGGACATTAATCATTAATACCTCATCTCGGCTTCGAAAAGCCTGAACGAAAGGAAACGATTGGCTTCGATGCGAGCGATGACCCTCCATCTGTGGAAGAGGACCAACTGCATAGCTGCTGCCAAATCATACTCGTCTCCGGCACAACGGATCAGCCAAGGATTGGTCGCGACGCCGCAGAGAGGCCTACACCACACGGCTCGTTTAGATGGGTTGCTGCAGGCGAAGTGCTTCCCCCACCAGAGCCCCGCTTTCTCCACCATTGCCACCCGCCCTGCGCATATTTTCTCCAGGCCCTACAGTGAACGACAGGTGCCGGTTTGCATCTTCTGTTGTTGATAAATGCTGGGAGCCTGACCCCACCCCAGAACTCTCCAGACTGCCACAGCAACAGTTACCTCTATTTTGAGGCCCTCGGAAAGTCAACATTGTCCGGAACTTTCCACCACACTACGCTCTCAATGTCCGAAAAACCTAGACGCGCGGCAAGCCAGTCGAAAGGACCCAACAAGTCGGGCCCCGCTGACAATGGCGAACCGTTTCCTAGCCGGCTCATAAAGGCGGCTAACGATTTTGGGAACCTCCTTCAAGATGCCGGTGGGCTGCAGAACCTTGCCAGCCTGATCAAAGAACGCGACACCCTCCAAGAGGGCTTGGAGCAGAAAGAGGTGGAAATAGAGCGTTTGAGGAACGAGATGCGGCAAACGGAGCACCGCCATGGAGAAGAGATGTCCAAACTGAAACAGGAGAAAATGAAGATCGAATCAGCCATTGAGGTGATGATAACGGAGATCGGGGTCCGGTACAAGAAATGGGATAAAGAGACGGGTAACTGTGCGAACCAGGCTGCAGAATTGGCCCGGTTGAAATCGGATCTCGACCGTGCCCAAGAAAAAGTTACCGTATTGTCAAGCGACAACGGGACTCTTCGTGGTGAAAAAGAGCAACTGGAGGGAGAATTTGGGGAGGCGCAGGATTCTCTCAAGAAGCTATCCAGCAAGCTCCAAAGGAGAGAACTCAAAGTAAAGGAGACACAGAGCGACCTAGCCAAGTGCAGGGATGTTCTGAAAGAGCTTGAGGACAATTTGGGCATAATCCCCCTGAACGGAACCCAAACGTAAGCGGACGACGTCCTCTCAGCCACTGAGTACTAGTCTATACTATCCCCTAGTTAACGGCTAACCGGTGCTAGGGAAAAAAGTTTCGAGGAACTAAGCACTAGGGTCCATCAGCTCGCTAAGCGCTTTCTCTCGAGCCCGTTGCCACCTCCCATTGTGAGTCCACCCGAATCAATCTATTCTGATTGGTGAGTAAGATTGACAACTCTCCAAAGGCGCAAATAGAGGGATTAAAACCACCCCTGTCACAAGTGCCTCAGGTGCTCACTGATTCAGCGCCAGCTTGTCTGATGCGCGTCGCCCTTGGCGAGGCACTCATTGCCCAGGTGCTTTGCACGAACATCTTCAGGGACTTTGACGATTCGAGACATGTCGTTGGCGTTGATCTGGACAAGCTGACCGGGATCATCAACTTGATGGCCCAAACGCACCCGTCCCAGGCGGTCATCATCAGGTGCCAAGTCGCAAAGATTTGCAGTGATTCAATTAACGTGGCAACCGTTGCCGGTAAGGCCGCAGAGCGCGTTGCCGATATCTTGGCTGGGTGGCTTGGGCCAAAGAAGCAATCGTTCTTGACGCAACTAGAGGCCCTGTTCTCGGATGCTCTGAAACTCTGGCGACCATTGCAGCGTTCACCCAAGCGCATCACAGCGAGGGCGGATCTTTCGGGAGAGTTCTGGTTCTGGGACGAGGACAAGCGTTCCGCGTACGACCAGGTGGACAACGGCCCGTCGGAAAACGAAGGGGAGCGGATGACGTCTACGATAGACGGCCCACTGGTCGTCCTGTTTCCTCAAATCGTCGCTGATGGGGAGGATCCTCTGTTCCAAGGATGCGCTCTGTTCCATACCCAGCACGCTGTAATGGCCGCGGCTCGCGAGCAGTCCAGCCACCAGACCCTACGCCGGCGACGGCCGAGCAGAAACCAGCCAAGGTCGGCGCCAAAACCGGATGCATCCCCCGATACAACGGGCCATGGCTATCCCCTTGGTGGCCCATTGAGCGATGTGTCGTATGGGGAGGTAGCAGCTCCTCCCGTTGGTGCGAGAAGAGCCAATTAATGCAGCGGCAATCTTCATTCAAGGTCCCCGTCGATGTAAACCGATAAACCGTGCAAAAGTCATTGCATCATGACGATAAATGGGCAGTCCGTAATGCGGGATGTAATTAGGTACCTATGAGTTGAGCAGGCCGAGTGGCATTTCGACAATTACGAAATGAATGGCACAGAACAACGTCGCTAGCCAATGCAGATGGATCCCTGCCCAACTGGGTGCGTGTCCAGCCCACGGGAGTGGAGCCATTGGGTGGAAGCTATTCCCACGCATGATGTTATCTTTCCCATGATGCAAGAGAGCAGAGTTCCAACAAGAACAGATTCAAATTAGGGGAGGGGATGGCAACTGCCACCGGATGAGTCGAACTATTGTTACCAAGCCGTCGAAATTAAGGCCAGGACTCCTTCACACCTCCTGGTGCCCCCGGATTCACTTCCCCCTTCGTTTCCTCTAACTCAAGGTCAACTACCCTGTAGTCCCACAATTCCAAAATCTTCACATTCCTCGCCGACGGCCTCACATAATACGGCACCCGCTTATTTATCTCCTTCGTCATACTTCCATCAAACACTCTCTCCCTCTTCGCAGTCCAGCGCCACTCCCCATCAAAATCCCAACTATACCTCAGCAACACCTTCCCGCTCTCTTTTGCCTTTCTCAGCTCCCAGCCCTTGTACTGAAAACCCGGCCCCTCATCATCCAGCCGATAACTGTAGATCAGCCGATACGCATCTTTAATTCCTTCCTTGTCACTAAGCCCGTAATACCCTGGCACAGGAGGAGGATGTGGGTGTGTCGGCACAACGGAGAGGATTGCATTTGCGGAAGGGACAATGGCGTTGGTGGCGAGGCGGAGGAAGTGGTCCGCCGGGCTGAAAGGCGGCTGCACGGCACCGGGGGAGACAACCGAGTCAACGGATACGTTACCACGAAGACGTTGGTTGTCGAGGATGGTGGTGCCGCCAATGAAGCGGAAGAAGTAATTTGTGCGTGGGAAGGAATCGGATTGGGCGGTAATGAGAGTTAAAAGGGTGAGGATCGCGAGCGCGAGTGGCCTCATCATGATTGGGGTTATTGCGGGCGTCTGTGGCTTTAGTGATGCCTTCGATAAAAACGGGGATGAATTTTAGGAAAACTAGAGGTCGAAGTTTATATATTTATGGTAGGTATGCAAGTTGATATCAAAGGACTATCAGCGTGAGGTTGTTAGAGCGTGGAGGGTCAGGCCACCTGGCTCCCGCTATACACAATCTGCAGAGCAGATAAAGTTGGATTTTGCCTGGATTTATCCAGGTATCAGCTTACGACGCAACCATTGAATTCGCTGGTTTTCCCGGTAACGCCTACTTCACAGTACCTTTCGCCGTAGGGCAGACATGCCCAATATGTGTCACATACAGCTCAGCCCCAATATTCAAGCCGTCACCAATAAAATCCCGTAAAACTTAAAGTGTCATCTAGTTCGAAGCCAGGCAGTCAGTCTAGAACCGGTACACAGCCATTGTTGGAAGTAAGATGACACTTCTATCACGCCGCGCTTACCTTGTCCAGGAGCGTCATATCCACTAGTCTATCTAAGTAGTCTGAGTTTGAGCTCATTAGGCATCACAAGTAGCTGAGGAAAGCAAGATAAATAAGACTGAAGAATTATTGAGCTAAGTTAGAGTTCTTTGGGTTCTCCAAGACGCACTTGCGGTTATCTTCTTGCCTTCATAACCGGATATCCTAACATGGCTTTCTCCCCAGAGCGCAAGGCGCTATAGGATGGCACGTGGTCGGACGTACGGCGTTTCCCGGAAATCCCACGGGTGTCCGAACTGTCAATGCGCGATAAGAAGCGGAAGCAGTGGCTTGGATTGGCACAGGGTTCAAGGCGCCAACCACCCTTGGGGCTGACCAGAGCCCCCTCCCGCCGGCACGCTGATTGGCGCCTTTTGGTGCGTGACAAATGCCAGTTCAAGGGAACATGCGGAGAAGTGATATGTCGATTTTCCATCTCCATGGATGGATGCCAGCCCCCAACGGCCTAGTGTCGGTCGGGACTTGCCATTTTGAACCAGATAAAAACCTTGGCATTGCCGGACCTCGCAATCCCCCATCAGTCACCATCAAAAAATCATGGTGAACCATCCGTCGCTGCACCCTCGGACTGTCGGGTCCGACTCGCCCTCGCCAGCACCATTGTTCACGGGTCCCCCACAACAACGCGACCTCGCGCCTCGTCCTCGCCGCGGCCCCGTCACCCGATGCGCCTGTCAGCCGTGTCGGAGGAAGAAAACAAAGGTACGGTCCGTTGATTGATCCCTGGTCTAGCGAGCGGATGCGGGCGTTGACCCGGCACAGTGTGACGGCGTGCGGCCAGTATGCAGCACGTGTGCGATCGAGGGAAACAAAGCACGCTGTGGGTACTCGGTCCGGGAGGACGCTGCGTCGCTCGTCGATGACCTGAGGCGGACCCGGGTTGAGGCTGAGTTGGAGAAGGATGCGCTACGAGAGCTGGCCGATTACCTCTGTCTCGGGCCGGAGGAGAGCGCGTGGGAAGTGTTCCAACAGCTCAGGCTGCGCGCCGCGTGTAGTTCTCCTGGTGCGGATGCCTTCACCATCCTCCAAGACGTCGTGGGAGATGTGCGGAGACGGATCCCGGATTTCGGCACGCAGGAGATGCATGCAATCGAGGCCGAGGCACTGGCGGGGAGTGTGATCAGGGTGCCAGCACGGCCGTGGACGTCAGTCGCCGGCGACGGCATCGTATCGAGTCTGCTCTCGGCCTTCTTCAAGTGGGATGAGCCGTTTTCCTACGCCTACGTCGTGAGGGATCTGTTTGTGAGCGATATGCGCCATAGCAAACCGTCGCAGGCCAAATACTGCTCGCCTCTGCTCGTCAACGCCCTCTGTGCAGTGCGCTCGGTTAGTCGAGTCCTCCTATTCTGCTCTCTATAATCCTGCTAAATGACTGTAGTACAATTCGGACAGTGTGAAGCGGGCTCAGAGGGCTTCCGGCGTCGATCTCGGCGAGAAATTCTTCGCTGAGGCCAAGATGCATCTCGATGCTGAGCTCCTCAAGCCGTCCTTGACGACGGCGCAGGGACTCTTTACTATATACCTTTACACATTCGGCAACACCACAAACCGAGCAGCGGACCTATATCGTTCTGCGGCCTACGAGATGCTTCGGAGGATGAAACCCAGGTACCTAATTGCCAAGCTAGACCCCAGTGTCCCCGAGGAAGCCAAGCAACGACGGGCCCTCATCAGGGCCGCATGGGGTTTCTACGTGTTCGAATGGCAAGTTTGGTCTTCTCGGCTTTTCATTCTCGGCAGTCCGCTGACACAGCTCTCCCATCCTCCCAGCTTTTTATCCAACACGTATCAGACACCGCCAGTGATTTCCCCGCCGACCATCCCGAAGCCCCATGATTGCAGTGACCCGTCCGCCGGTAATATCGATATCAACGGCCACCCGTACGGATTGCTCTCACCCGGTCCGCCCATGGTGCCTGGGATACTCGAAGTCCTTTGCGATGCAGCTCTCCTGTACCACAAGGTCATGGTGCACAACAGCAAGGTGCGACTGGTCCGAACCGGGGGCGCCGCTGACATGGACGCACGGATGGAATTCTTCTCGGGGCTCGCGGCCCTCGAGGACTCGTTCCCCCCCAGAATGCGATGTTGCACGAATCCCACCCCACAAACGCTGTATCTCAAGTAGGTGTGCCCTCTTGGGCCATCACCAACTCAGGACTAACCGCTACATTCCACAAAGACTCTACTTCTCTGTCATTGCCTACAACCTCCTCCGCCCCCTCCCCGCCACGACACGCGTCCCCTACTCCCTCCACCCATCCGGCTTCACAACCGCCTCCTCTCTCCTCGTTCAGATCTGCGCCGCCGACGTGCACCTCGTCGAGTCCTACGCGCGCACTTGGGGCATGGCCGAGTATTCGCCCATGCTCTTCACCGGTATTTTGAACGTCACGACTTCTCTCATCCCGATGCTCCCCGACAGCAGCAGCAGCAGTGCCAACAAAAACAACAAAGCCACGTCTGCACCAGACTCTGACTCGGGAAGAGAGGGCATTTCAGCTTCAGACCTCTTCACCCGCGCCTGCGCCCTCGTGCCCGTTTTTGACCGGGACTACCCATTCGTGTGGCCTGTCATGCAGGGTGTGCTCGCACTGGCGTGCAAGATGCGCAAGGCGATCCCTCCGGGGGCGAGGCGGTACTTTGAGGGCACTTGGACGGGAGGGATGGAGCATCAGCGGCAGCAGCAGACAAGACGGCGGTGGAACAACCCTAGTGATTTGCCCATCAACTTCACCTTTGCGCTGCCGGTGCCGGATCGGCTGCTGCCGGGCGAGGGGGAGGATGAGGATGGCGGTTGGGAGGGGGATGGGCAGCAAGGGGCTCGTAAGGTTGGTTGCGATTTGGTGGCCTTGTTGGAGGACTGGGCAGGGTTGGATGATTGAGGGTTAATTAGGACGCTGGAATGAAGGGACGCTTTTTGCAGGTGCGCCATTCTCAGGTATTTCGCGATCACAGCATACATATAATAGGAGAGAGAGGCAACGACTTCGAAGTTCATCCAGCAATCGCCCCGACTACCTATCGACGCGGACACAACTCTGCAACCTCATTCTGCTTGATCTTGATTTTATGCCGGCCCCTCAGATGCCGAACCATATTGTCCTTCCTTGTTGAGCTGCTCTCGCATCCGACCACAAAGCACTTGAATGAAGGCTCGGGAACGTGGGTTTTCATGTGATTCTCCAGATCGCGCGGTTGCCCAAACCCTCCAGGGTCACCTCCCTCGGCGAAGGGGCATCCTTCGAACGGGCATTTGTGGTGGCGGATGTGCTGATTTTGATGTTTTCTAGTAAGGACCCAAGTGACTCTTGTCAGTACTTTGCGGTGGGAAAACGGCGGGGACAGGGAAAAGGCATACGTCAAATCACAAGTCCTGTCAAATGTCTTGGGATTTTGGGCACATGTGCCTTCTCTGCAAACCAATTCAAGGGGCAGAGGCGGTGGGAGCATCGAGACCGAAGGAGGGTAAGAAGATTGCATTGTCGAAGTTGTTGTTGCTGGCAGAATAGGACGCAGAGGAGGACGAGAAAGAGAAGGGGAGAAAGCCGGCTGGGAACTTGGAGACGAACTTGTGGGAGCACCAGAAAAGGGACTCGACTGATGTGGGAAACTGAACGGTGACGCATGGGCAAACGCACCACGGCACGGTACTGGTCTATCCGACTAATACAGGTGGACTAGGTCTCCATTACAGGTCGAAACCCTCTGGGTGTCTCCAGGTGTCGCTGCCGGAGCGGTGGACGTGTGGCCGAAGGAAGTGTCAATAGACGGAGTGACGGGCAGGACAGGCGATGGTAACAAATCCTGGTGGAAGTGACTCGGCCAGACTGTCTGTGGGGAAATCGTCATTGGCGTTGCGCTGCGGTGGCGGCCTGGGTTGCACACATCGTCAGCACGTCGCACAGCGCGACTGGCGTTGGTGGATGAGCTTACCGAGCGCTGAAGCCAACCCGTCGTCTGCATATGGGCCGGGAGTTGCGCCCGCTGCAGACAAGATCAGTATCACGGCCCTACGCACTAGATGATTCAAAGATCACTCACCTCTAGGCTGCCATTCCTCTGTGTCTGGTTCACCCAGGTCGTCTTCCATTTTGGGCTTCGTTGCAAGGTTCCTTACTTCTGTATACCTAGTGAACTCGGCGCACGATGCTGCGAAGGAGTTAGCTCAGTGATGGATTGACGAGGGACTCAGGCTTTAAGTAGTGACTTTGCTTGCTTCCTTTCTCGAGGTCACAGCGGGGGAACGTTCCTTGGCATCAATCTGGGCATCAAAGCCAGGGCTGACTGCCGCCCCGCTCCCAGTGTCGAGAAGAACTCATAGGCCCTGACGGCCCTGTTTGAACAACTGGCATTCGTGGATTTGCGTGCCGTAAGGACAACGAAGCGATTTTCTGCAGTGAGGGCTCCTTCACGACGCCGCAAGACTGGTCCAAAGAGTCGAAGCGCTCCATAGCTGATATCTGTGGCTTCCTTGTGCGGGCATGGCGCTGGGGAGTGACCGACGGGCCGTCGCCGCTGGTGCCAATCACCAAGCCCGCCATGGAAAGTCGACAAATAAGAGCTGCAGACCGCAGGCCTCAAAGCATATACTCACTCCGCAGCCCAAATGTCCAATGCGATGCGCAACTGATCAGTCCGCGGTTGGGCACCTCAGGCTGCATCCATCACCTCAATTCCATGATCCACCCACTCTTTTTTCGACAAGGTAGAGCCCGTTTTCTCTGACTTTGATCGCAACACCAACCCGACACACGACCATCCCCGAGATCCAGTTAAGACAACTTCCTCACAGACGTGACACCATGCGGAGAAGCGGATATCCAACTTTTCTCGGTTTCTGAAAGTATCGAGAAAACGGCTTGCCCCTGAGGGTAGCTCTACCATACCCAAGCTCGGCACTACCAACAAGTCCGGACCCTGGAAGGCCCATGTTGGGCGGTGAGCAGGTTTCTTCCCATCCCACTAAATCTATCTCCTTTGTCGATATGGGATCCACGCTGCTGGGGGTGACGTATTACCTGACGGCGACTGTGAGCCTCGCCCACCCTGACGCGCTGGAGCCCACTGCTGCCCTACACCCCCAAAAGATGGCTGAAAACTTTGTGGCGTATGATCCCAACCCATCTGATTACCGTAGTATTGGCCGTGTCCTTGATGACCCTGGCTATAACTCGGCATGCTCTGAAACACGCCCTGAAACCCCCCATTCCGGTGAGCTTGGGAATCCGGTATATGCGGGGGGTTGTGGAATGGCATGGTTTAGAAAGCCCTATAGGGCCCGATTTGGGGAGCATTTACGTATGCGGGGTGGACCAAGTGCCGAGCTTGTATGTGATAGTTCAGGTCTCCGCTGCACCCATACTGGAACACCTGTGGCGAGCAATATTGTCCGGTTGGGGGCATAGCAGCGTACTCGATGCTCGCCTCGTGGCCGCCTCTTAGCACTGTGGCTTAGTGCTGGTTCAGATATGTCGAGGGTTCGCAGAGAGCGTTGACGTGCGAGATTGTGACTTGGGGCAGTTCCTGGGACTGTAATATAGGTTGCTGACGTATGATTTGCGCTAGAACTCGCGGTGGTGATTCAGGCAGTGTTGTTGGCATTCAAAGCCGCCCCTCAGCAGGTGATACCGCCTCTTGAGAAGATGGCGGCTGGGCGGTTTCCCCCGGAGTCTGTACATGTGGTATCGTAGATGCGCGCGGCGACCGAATCGGAGATAGCGCATCTCTCTGTGGGAACTCAACTTCATCAGATGCCGTGCTATCGATTTGAGGTGGGGTTTCGGAGTGTGGAAGTTCCGGGACCCCGCAAGCATCCCGAACCAATTTGGCGAGGTTCGGAGGCAGAAATTCCATGTTACCATTGGTGACCATCGACTGCATGTCCGCCATACCGGCTGTATCCTCCCCGAAATAATCGATGAACACCTTCAACATCTTATAGAAAAGATACTGGTGGACGTTGCTAGTCAAATTCCCCCGGGACGTGACGGACCGGAAAAGCTTCCAGATGCAAGCCCGGCGATTCATTAGACCCTCTGGGTTGAAACGAGAATCTCAGCGCCTGTCTGTCTGATGTAGCGTGAACGGGCCCATGCGTATCACGGCCGGGCAACCACCGGCCTCCACCCGGGTTGTTTGGGCATGGGTCGTTCAGCCACGCCGACTTCGAAAGCAGCTCGTCGATAACGAGGATGAAGGCATCAATGGTTGAGATGCTAAAGGCTGCCACGGGCCCATCGAAGGCCAGGACCAATAAGGCCTCCAACAAGCAAAACACCACTGGGCCCCGAGACCGAGGGTTTGGTTCTGCCCCATGCTTTAGGAGCTTTAGTATGAGACCGAGGTCAAGAGCTTCACATAGCCGGGAAGGAGTGGTATGAATATGCATTCCCCCGCTACCTACACTCGTTTTGATGAGAGTGTGGATATATTCACTCCATGGCGAGATTTGGAAGCCTGCCCCCATCGTTTTCTCGTTTGGGTCGTAGCCAACAAGGTCAAGAGTAGGCGGACCCGACTCTCGGACTAGACGGGATTTGTGAAGATTGAGGGTAAGGTTATCGTTGTCCGCCGGGGCTCCCGAGGAAGAAGTGTAAACATTTTTGGTGCCCTTGAGAAGACCTGCTGTGAATTGGATGAATGTGACGACATTGCCTGCGATTCCAAGCGCGATTCGAGGATCCATGGTTGGGGTGTCTTCAGCAGTGCTGTTCGAGGGTGAGGGAACAGGGTGAACGCAATCAAGAGGTTTTGATGCGGGAGAGATGATGTCTGGCGTGGCTGTGCTGAGTTCACCCTGCAATAAAGATTGGTCTCGAGTGTCTGTTGCTCACCAATCAACGGTTGCCCTACACCGAGAACGCCTTGGGCGGTGATTTGTTCGCCTGCTGGTGGTTGGGCAGCAAAGACCAGGCTCTGGCCCCACTGTCCACATCACCAATCCACGCTGTTGCGAAGAAGGGAAGTTGACTACGTCGCAACTTCCCGCCCCTCCAGCTATGCGGCCTCGATCCGATGGCTCTGCCACAATTGTCTGCCAGAATCTGGCTTTGTGGCCCAGCTATTGATGAACCCCTGACATGGAGTCAAGTCGCTTGCCAACTGTCCCGCCTAGTCGAAGAAGAGACCTGGTGTCGAAAAGATAATGGGTGATCATTTGCAATCTGCCTGATCCTTCAAAATCCACTAAAGACTGGCTCCCGCCTACCCTGGTAGGGTGTGGGGTTCCAACAGGTGATCAAATATACTTCTGGTCGTATTGTACCTTCCTCGGCCTCATGAGTGTGCATGGCAAGGTGTGTGGCGAAATGCGGTGAGCCAGAGTCGGAAGGATGATTCAAGTTCAGAAGAAGCAACATTGTGAAGACATTGTAATGTACGTTGCTCATCTTTCATCCAGAGTTCTTTGCAGTGCCCTCGGTGTGATGATATCTTTGGTAATTGCACTCCCATTTCCAGCGATATGTGAGCAACCTCGAGGAGTGGAGTTGGGCTTGGTTGATGTACCTGTCGAGACTGGTCTGGCCGGCTATGCAGGGATTGTTAGCTTTGGGGCTATATATGCCGCTGGAGCCAGTGGTTGTGGCATAGGCCGCGGGTGTGGTGCTGATATCCAAGGCTGATGTGCATCGCTGGTGCCAGGTAAGGATGATTTGGTCAAAGCCTGAGGTGAAGGCTCCGGAGGACATGCCAACGCAGTTACCGAGTTCTACTGGGCATCTTAAGAGGGCAAGGGGTAGTAAGTGTATACCCAAAAAGGGAGGTAAGTAAAGGCAAAGTAAAGCGCGTTAATCATCTCCTAAATGCAGTCGCAAGGGGCGGGAGAAATTCCAGCCTGAGGGCAGCTGTCGATGTAATCGCATTGCGGGTGGGGCATTGTTGGACATTCTGACCAGTTCAGCAGTTGAAGGCGTTCCCAGGCAATTAAAAGCGGGACCAGGAAGTTGACTTCATATCAGTCGAGCTCGGGTCGATGATAGGTGGACCTGCATGTCAGAATGAATAGCGCTTGAGCATTGCACGGCCGGACACGGATCCAACCCTCAGATCCTCAAACAACCAGTCTGCCAGACAGCTGCAACTGCAATCAGGATGACGTGCAAGCACGTTCAGTAGGAAAGCCCTTCAAAAGAAGAATAAAAGTCCCGTTTGGAGGGCCCAAATTCGTCGACTCACATTCCACGGGACTTCCCAGCTTCGAACGACAGCGAATGTCGGATGCCGGCCCAAGCAGACGCCACGGCTTCTACCTAGCAGATCCACCTCCACACAGCTCCAAAATCTATGAAGTATTGGGCTTCCCACCAGGACACACCCCACCACTGAGCAGCATCTTCCCGCGCCAACAACAAGAACAAGAACAAGAACAAGAACAAAATGGCAATGCACTCGCTACAAAATCTCCCGGAGCCAACAACCCTCTTCCGTCCCTCCCCGCTCCGCCGACTGAAAGCCAAAGCAAAGCGACTCGTCCAGGCGCCTTTCTCTCGCTGGTTCAAGCCTCTGGTCCCATCTGGTTGGTCCTCATCTCATTTCCATCCCGATTCAGCCTCTTACAGTGCTAACACGATAGAACCCAAAGGTTCACCTGGAGTCTGGACCCCCTCCTCCTCTCCCTTCTCCTCGCGCTCCTCCCTCCCGCTTACCGCTTCCCCGGGCTACCCACCGTCTCCACCGCCCCCCTCCTACTGTCGCTCGTCCTCTTCACCCTCACCACTTGCATCCTACTCGTGCGTCTAGGCGTGTACCACACCATCTTTCCATGCGATATCGATGATGCGCCCACTTTTGGCTTCCTCTTCCTCCCTCTCTGGCCAACAACTTTCCTTCTCCTACTAGCGCTTGCGAGTCTTGATATCGCGTCCGCCCCCAGCGGTCTACAGACGAGAAGTTTCACGCTGGCGGTGTATGTGGGATGGTGGATCGGGGCCGCCAGCGCTGTGGGAACGCTGTTTACGGTGCTGTGGTGGTTGTTATCGTGGCCTAGACCGGGGAGACGGACACCGGCGGGACGGTTGGTGAGGCCGATGGCTGTGCTGGTTGCAACTTCGGCGGTGGTGGTGGCTGCTTTTGTGGGTGGTTTGATTGTGGAGAGGTTGGATGTTGATGAGGGCATGGGGAGACCGGTTGTGGTGTTTTCGTTGGCGACCACGGGCGCTGGGTTGGTTGTGGCTCTGGCGGCGGATACGGTGTTGTTGCATGAGTTGGTTTTGGTCACGGGGTGGCCACCGGGAGATCAGGCGGTGATGATGTTTTTTCCTGTTGGGCCGTTGGCTGGTGGCGCGGCTGCGTTCAAGGTACTTGGGGATGGGGTTAGGGGGCTGAGGGAGGAGGTTAGGGCTGCTGTGGGAGTTGTTCTAGGAGTCGGAGCGGTGCTGATGATGGGGGTTGCTGTCGTGGTGTTGGGAGTTGCGCTTTTGGCTGTGACATATTCGATTGGGAGGAGGGAGGTCAGGTGGAATCAGACGTGGTGTGGGGTGGTGTTTCCGGTAGCCATGGTGGGGCTTTTGGGAGATGTGTTGGGTGTAAGTTTGAACTCGAAGTTCTTTGCGATTGTGGCATGTGTTTTGCTTGTTGTTTGTACTATATTGTATTTTGTCAACTTTGTCATGGCGACTCGCTCAGGGGTCATGGGGTGGCTACTGCGGTCGACTGACAAGAGCCGTTCAAATATGACCAGTGGAACATGACAGCATCTCAAACTGGTCGAGCAGATTTAGAATTCCATCTTGCTCTCTCATAGTTTTGAGGTCATGAACTCATAGAAAAACTCGTCTTCTCACGCAGCTCTTGGCCCTATTAACTGTTGATTGGGGTGGGGCAACACAGCCCAGTCTGGAGCTTGACGCAAGAACCTTACAACCTCCAGTATTACCTACTCGCTGATACGGCGTTCCTGCCAGTCCCTCCCTCACTTGCCCTTACAACGCAGGAGTATGACTTCAAACATTCTTTACCAGCAAATAACCAGCAAGCCCTCGCCAACTCCCCAAGGTGCCCAGAAAACAACCACCGAATCTGGGGCGGAGGCCCGCATCGCTGCAAGACAGATGGCCTCTCATGGGTGGAGAAAAGGCCGACTGGGGACTGGGAAGCGTTCCAGAAGCGTCACAAACTAGCAAAAAAAAAAAAAAAAAAAAAAAAAAAATGGGGAATGGGGAATGGGGAATGGGGAATGGGGAATGGGGAATGGGGAATGGAAATCAGAGGCGAACAACAAGACCAGCAACCAATGGCTACAACCAGTAGGTCACAAGTTCGAAGATCATCTAAGACACCAAAATGAGTTGTTCCGGCCTGAAGGAAGTTGCGAGCCAACCTTCGTCTTGGCAAAACTGCTCTTCGCCCTCAACATTCGTCCACAGTCGGAAAGTCCTGGACTGGATAACGCCATCTCTGCCTCTGGGCCCGGCCGTGTCAACCGACTCACTTTTGGCTGACGGCGAAATCATATGCCACGTGACCAACCTCCACCGCTTCTATCGAGACTCGGAGCCGACCAGTTTCCAGGAACTCTCCCAAAAAGCTCGTAGTCACATCCTGTCCACTTGTCTCTCCCTTCTCCTTTGCTCGGCTATCGCTAGAGAAGCAAAGCCTGGATACGTTCGTCGCCTCCTTCTTGAACAACGACATACCGGCAGAGCGAACGCCATTCCGCCGCAACCGCTTCCACTTGCCCCGTCCACAACACTTGTCCTTCGACAAAGACGAAGTCATGAAATGCTACTTCCACGCTATAAAATGTGAAATCTCTGAGATGAGGTCGGACGTTACCCCTTTGCAACAGTGTCGAAGGGGAGGAGCATATATCGAGTCGTAAGAGGGTGAGGAGCATGTTATTGGTCTTGTGTTTCTTTAATCATATCACAGTCTCTTGCAATGAACGCGATCTATCCGAGACCTGGGAACAACGTCAGGCGGTTCAAATGGCTCTCTGCGACGGCTGACAGGTCCTGGCACTGCCAGCCATCTGATCAGGCCTTGTCCAATGGCAGTGTGGGTTACTGGCAGAACACTTGGCAGAATCCCTGGCAGAAGCATCCACCTTCACCGCCTTCCTAGTGGGGGCACGGGCTTTTATACATGGTGTAAGTACCTTGTTTCTTTTTTTATTTTCTTCCTGACACTAAAATTCCACAAGTCATAGTCAGTTAATCTTGTGCCTTTGTGCATCGAATCTGCTATCCGTGACATGAACTAGGGGTGCTGTCAAAGACCCCCACCGATGGCTGCCCGAAACAACTGGCGCAAGGAAGGAACGAATTCGATCCGCTGGGGCCGCTGCAGGCAGTTGCCGTGTTTGTTTGTCATTGCATGCAAGTTGGTCGAGTGCCACAACGTCCGATCGGCCTCGGCGCCTGCGCGCATATCATGATGTATTGGCCAATCAAGGTAATACAACAGCCAAGAATTCCGTCCACTTGCCACTTGAGTTGTCTGGCACACGACACCGCCAGACGAATTCCCACAATTCGTGCAGTACTACACAGTACACCCTTGCGTTCCCTACGCGGCACCTCAAGCGGCCAACCAATCAGTGTTGCTGATGCAAGGCGGGTGGCCGTTCGGCACCCAGGCGAAGCTACTTGGTGTAACGGGTAAGTAGAATCCCCTTGACTGGTCACGACAGGGGGTAGCGCCAGCTTCGCACAGGGCAGTTTGGCCCTGACGTTGCCCCCACACTCAGGGTGCAAGCCGACCAAGGCTTCCCCGATTCAATTGAGGCTGCGTTGGTGGATAACGAGCAATGGTCAGGAGCAGGAGAGTATAAGGTTTTCCTCTCCCACTGTCCTCGCAATTGTTATCACTTCCAGAAATGCATCAGACCATTTCGTTAGAGACCACACTAAACCTTCCCGATGCGGCTCCCACCTTCCTCGTTGCCACTAGTGCAGATCAGCGACGACGCCAGCACAGCCACACCTGCGCCCTCACCCACGGCCTTACCTCCACTTGAGGCCCAGTGGGCGTCTTCAAGCGCCACAGCGGCCCAAGGAATCGTGTTTGGTATCACCGCATCCGTCGCAACCGTCTGCAGCATCATCGGTCTTGTCGTTGCCTTCAAGCAGCTTCGGCATATGCGTCGTCTTGAATCCAACCCACCCACCACGTGATACCACCGAGGGACATAGACCAAACCAGGCGAGGGTACGCCTGCCGCAACAAGCATGTGGGAACGGCCATTGGCCCAATGCATTTGGCAGCAATGCACGACTGGTTTTCGCGTCATCCGAGTCGTTTCTGCTGCAACGGTGCGCCGCCCTTCACCGTCGCTTCAGTTCGGGGCCCACTTCATCTCTCACTGTAAGGTCGCTGCTAACATTTTGCCCCTGCAGCAACAACTTCATCATCGAGCCACATGGCCATCCCTCCCATGAGGGCATTCAACCATGGGAAAAGATGGAGTGAAACAAGCACTTCCTGTTCAATTCTTTCTACTTTTCTGTTTTTCGCCGTCGAACCAGTATCGGGTTCTGGGATGGTTCAATGGCGGCCCCAGTTCTCAGAACAATGGGCCCAGATAAAGGTCTAGTGATTGTTCGTTCTTCACTGGCCCACGCTGATGTGGTCGTGGACGCAAGATACGCGTCATGCGGGGCTTCAGCGAGAGTGGGAGGGGCGAGATGGCAGTTGATGTGGTGGTTGTTGATCGGTGTGAGGGGTGCGGGATGGTGGATCCGGATCTGGCGCCGGGTGTGTTTGATATGCTGACGGTCGAGAGCAAGGGGAGGGTTGTTGGACGGTGGATGTGGCTGTGAGCCTGCAGAGACACACGCATTGGCTTGGTACCTTGAGGACGGGTAATGATGGGTCATGGGATATGAACAATGGGATCATGGTACACGATGGGCTAGACGGCTTTTCTCAGGAATTATGAATGATGATTTGGATTTAGATGGATAAAAACGTTTCCGTGCCAGGTCGGTACGAGACGTGTGCTAGCATATCAGATAAAAGGCGTCCTGTTTTGACGAAGCAACTTGGTTTTACTCCACCTCACACGCCCATCTACTTCCACAAAGTTGCGAGTCATCTTCTGACATAGGTACCTAGGTACCTCACCTAGGCTCAATCGGCCAGCTAAATCAAAGTGAAAGAATCCGTCTTCGAAGGACATGGAGACCGAGTGCCTTCGAGTATAAAACTACATCCAGAAAGCGTCAGCCATTTACAGGGATGGCTCCACGGCAAAAACTTTCTCGGTGGACGGTAGTGTCTAGGTTGAAAACATACCATGTCCCAACAAAGGTGTACTCTAGCGTGGAGCATGGCCGTAGAACCAAGGATAATCCGGCCGCCGAGCTGAAGACTATCAAGTCCCCATCGGCAGTTTCCTGCGGAGCCAAACCCAAGAAGCCGGTTCCGGAAACGAAAATGCGTCTGTTCACACATGCTCTCCTGACAGATGCCAAATATTCCACCAATTTCATCGCTTCAGGGGTGGCCAGCTCACCCTTGACGGGCTCTGTATTGACAAACCATCGACGGTATGTGCCAACAAAATCCCGCATTGCCTCTCGATCCAAGGCCTCCTTCCTCGGTCCACGATTGGCGACAAGGACACGAACAAATTCTTCATCTTCAACCTCCTTTGAAGCGCTGTCAGTGAATCGTTGACTGGAAAAAATACCACGCCAAGCTGCAAAAAGATTGGAGCCGGTAGGGGACACGTCCTGCTCAAGACAAGGATCGCCCAAAGCATCAACTCTCCCCATCCGGTTCCCATGTAAGACAAGACTTGTCCCTGAAACGTGGAAGTTAGAGGGTTGATCATATCCTACAGTCAGGTCCCTGGAAGTATGAAAAGGGGCAGGGGAGGCGTTGGTATCCGACCAGTCAGGGACCCACGACGGAAGAGAAGCCAAATTCTTTGTCAACCGACAATGGCCCAGGAACTCAAGCGTCTTCCCAAAATCCACGAAAAACTTTGCCACGTCGGTGTATACCTCCTCTGCAGGCTTGTCATAGTCAACCCGCAGCAACCTTCGACCCTCCTCAGAAGCATCCCGAAAGTCTCTCGCCATGCGCATAATCGCATAGATCTTATCCCTCGGGTCTGTCGCCAACCGCCTCCGATACCTTGCAAGCGCCTGAAGCAACGTATCCAAACCATCTCCATCACCTTTCTCCTCGCCCCGCGCAGCAGCTCTGCGCCTCCCCACCTGCAGCTCCAGCACCGACGAAACACTCACAGTCCCAACACAAAGCGGCAGCACCTGTCGAAGCTCATCCATCAGTCGCACAGCAGATATGAAATCCGTCCATGGTATCTCCTTGACCCCGCATCTCACAGCCAAACTTCCCAACCGCGGAAGCACACACTCCTGCACAGTCCAGGTACGAAACCACCACTTTCTCTCCATCAACTTCCCCAACGCGTCCCATCTCGCCTGGTCAGCATACCGATCCACCGCAGCTGCAACCCGTTCCTCCCTGGTGGCGAGGCGCGCAACTGCAGCGAGCCCAGAAACAAGAAACAGCGCCCTGAAACTCCCGTCCGCATCTCCTCCAAGCCATATCGTCGTTTGCTTGGCATACCCGTAGATCAGCGTCATCCGATCAACCTGCCAGTTTTTCTCCGCCGTGTCGTTTTGATTGATGCATATTTGATCGATCCACAACACGCGGTCTGGGTCACTAGCGCGGCCGCGTAGTCGTTGCAGGGCGCCGTAGAGGTTGGGGGTTACAGGGAAGGGGATGGAGTTGACAGTGATTTCACACGGAGCAGGGATATCGTCGTGGATACCGACGCCATCGGCCCAGACGTAGGAGAGGGCTTCATATCTGCGTTTTACGTCGCTGAAGGTGGCGTGGGTGAGGTCGCAGTGGATTGGGGAGTTGGTGGTTACGCCTGGGTGGAGGCGAAGCAGCCGGATTTCCCAGGCGCCGTGGACAATTTGAGTGGCTTTGTCGGTTTGGGACGAGGCGGAGGTAAAATCATGGAGGGTGGTGTAGGTGAAACTAGCTCTGGTGTTTGTCGGTGGGCCGGCCATTGATGGGAATTGCTCGTCTGAGAATAGGGGGTGGTAGAAAATGCGGATGCGCCGAGTTGAGTCGCAGCTGCAGTCACGAGTTCATCCCCGCACTTCCACAGGGAGCTCAAGGACTTGCCTGCCGGAGACTGAATATGCAGGCTGCGGAAAGGAGCCGCTGGAACTTTTGGTCTCACTTTATTGGAAGGAACAGTCACAGGGGCGCCTTCCGGATCTCCTACCCGATCCAAAACCCAAAGGTGAGTCACCAGAAACACAAAGGGTCGGAACCAGATTCGGACTGGGCATCCCTCCACTACAATGTTCAAGACGAGGACGTGCTACCATTACACCATCCGACCTGTTTTGTTCAAAAGTGATCCGCAAATTTTACCCATATACAGAGGGCGCCGGTGCCGACCTTAACGGTGTGAAGAAAGCTTTGCGCCAGGATTGCATGCCATTGGCGCGGGTAACTTGGGCGCCTGCCTGCCCGTTTTGCCTGCATCTTCACCGGGTCTGGGCAACCACAACCTGGTTGCCAACGCGCGTCGTTGGATTCAGAGTTACACAAGATTCGTCTGAGTATCCAAGCGCAGTCAAGGAACCGAAATGAAAAAACGGTAAGCTTTGAAGATGAGACTTAAGTAGTTGCGGTCGGCGCTTATCGACATGGTCGGTTGATCTTGAAGTTTGAGGTTGTTTGCCTCAAAGATGTCCATGTTGCCTACCTTAGTCGCCTCATCTATGAAAAGCACCTTATTCTTATTCGCCTCTGACATCTGAACAAAATATACGAATATGTGAGTCTCACCATCCTGGTCGTCTTGTACGAGCCCGAGTTCTTCCATTGGAACGGATCAGTGGGGTTGAGGGGATCTCACTCCAATTGCTACCGCGATTCGGTACCGAACCACCCGCAGCGGCATAGATCTGCATTGGGCGGATATCGGACCCGGGATCCGCGCGGTTATTGTTATTGAATCTCAAGGGTCAACCTTCCTGAATTCTGGATCTGGTAACGCTTGCGCGGTGAATCTGGGGTGGTACAAACGACTGACGATCCCATGTTCTCAGAGGTGCCGTCTTGATATCTACCTACCCTCTACCTCTTTGATCGGCTCGTCAGCAAAAAGCCCGGTTTGGCGGTATCGTTGAGCTGAAATGCGCTTCTCGTTGGCGGTACTTCTAGGCGCTGCAGTCGCCACGGCTGCTCCATCGAAAGATGTGAATGATGCCAGCGCCGTTCTCCAAGATCTTCAGAAGCAAGTCGAAGCCAAACTTTCAGAGACTACCGCATTGAGTAGAGGTGGAAGCAGATGCACTCTCGCGGGCGCTGCAATTCGTAGAGACTGGTAATCACCTTGAACCCCCCAACCCGCTCATCCGCCCAAGACTCCCCCACATTCCGAGATCCCTGATTTCTTATGAAAAGCTCCTTTGCACCAACACACTGACGTTCACGTACAGGGACTTCCTCTCCAAGAACGAGAGGAAAGATTACATCAACGCAGTAAAATGCCTCTGGGCTCTTCCCTCAGTCGACACCGACTTCTCCGCCGCCCAAAACCACTTTGACGACTACGTCGCGGTACACATGAACCAAACTAATACCATTCACGGCACAGCCAACTTTCTGCCTTGGCACCGCTATTTCATCTATCTCTGGGAACAGAAACTCCGAAACCGGTGTGGTTACAAGGGATATCTCCCAGTATGTCTCGCCCCCCTCCCAGCCAGAAGTAAGGTAGCATCAACATCCCCAGTACTGGAACTGGTTCAAACACCAATCCGACCTCTCCAAATCCCCCGCCTTCGACGGCAGCGACACAAGCCTCGGCGGCGACGGCGACTTCTTCCCACACAACGGCAGCGTCGTCGGCGCAGGCCGAATCTGGCTACCCTCTGGCAAAGGCGGCGGCTGCGTAAACTCCGGACCCTTCGTCGGGTACGACTCCCCCATCCAACACCATCAACCCGACCAACGACTAACGAACAACCCAGCTACACTATTAATATAGGCCCCGTCCAACCCGCCATGCAAAACTACACCCCCGTCTTCACCGACGTCAAACGGCTTGACCCGCGCTGCCAACGCCGCGATTTGACGACAGCAGCACCCATATCTACCTTCACCGCCGAGAACCTGCTCAACGTGACCGTGGGCGCTGCCTCCGCAACGATCGGCCATTTCCAGGACGAATTGCAAGGTCCATGCGGGACTTTGCGGCTTCACGGGGCAGGCCACTACGCCATGGGCGGTGACGGGTCGGATGTGTACACGTCGCTGAACGATCCGGCGTTTTATCTGCATCATGCCATGGTGGATCGGGTGTATTGGATGTGGCAGGTTTTGCATCCCGCTGAGGCGAACAAGGTGAATGGGACCATCACGTTTCGGAATAATCCGCCGAGTCGGGAGGGGACGGTGGATGATTTGTTGGAGGTGGGCAGATTGGGAGAGGCGGTGACGATCAAGGATGTTCTTGATACGCTTGGGGGGACGCCATTTTGCTATGTTTATTTGTAGACGTGGATGTGAAGGTTGGGAGGGGGCTTGTTGACTGGGAATAGGGGTGAGACAGGGTTAGGGTGGGAATAGCATCT
This sequence comes from Cercophora sp. LCS_1, assembly GCA_036250225.1. Lineage (NCBI taxonomy): Eukaryota > Fungi > Ascomycota > Sordariomycetes > Sordariales > Lasiosphaeriaceae > Cercophora > Cercophora sp. LCS_1. The sequence goes on from JAPZLL010000009.1 coordinate 450,032, forward strand.
GGATGTCGATGGCCCTTGTCCACGCTTGCTGGCTTTGACTGGCGTACGACATTGGACGGTCGAGTTGACAGCACGGGGGCCTGTGTCAGGTTGTTCGCCACGCGCAAGTCGTCGTCGACCACCGTCGATGTTGGGCTCTGAGCGGTCCCTCCAAGCCCCTTTCCATGACTCGAACAAGGACCAGCCCAGGCCCATCCTCAAAACAACAAATTTCCCACCAAGGATCCATCTCCGACATTCCTCTATCTTTTGCACAGAATCAGCACCAAAATGCGTGTCCTAACCCCCACTTCCCTGCCCTCGAGGCCCTCCATCTCCCTCACCGACCCTCTCCTCGACCCCGACTCCCTCATTCTCGTAACAGGCGCCAATGGCCTCATCGCCTCCCACATAACAGACCAGCTCCTCTTCGCAGGCTTTCGCGTCCGCGGCACCGTTCGCTCCCTCTCCAAATCGTCCTATCTCACCGACCTCTACGAAAAGCGGCACGGGTCAGACCGCTTCTCGCTCGTCCAAGTCTCCGACCTAGCTGTCGCCAATGCCTGGAGCGAGGCCGTCCGTGGGGTATCCGCAGTCGCACACGTCCTCGGAGCCGTTGACATCAACGTCAAAAACCCCGACAAAGTGGCGCAGGAGGAACTGCGCTGGCAGTATAACCTCCTCGAAGCATGTGCTCAGCAGTCGAGTATCCAGTCGTTCGCGTTCACGTCGTCGGCATGGGCTGCTTGGACGCCCAAGGCTGGGCAAAAGGTTGTTCTCAACGGGGATAGCTGGAATGACGAGGCGTTGAACGATGCACGAGAGGGTAAAGGAGACGGGATGACGGGGTTCATGGCGCTCAAGATGTTGGTGGAGCGGGGAGTTTGGGAGTGGGTTGAGAAGCACAAGCCCAGGTTTGCGTTCAACGCGCTGTTGGTGGACACCGTCATGGGTGAGTGTTTGGATCCGGCGCATCAGGGGATTCCCAGCACAGCGGGTATGGTCCAGTGGGTGTGGGAGAACAAGTATGTTGATGTGCTGGATATGATGCAGCCGCAGTGGCATGTCAACTGTCGGGATATGGCGAGAGTCTATGTGGCTATTTTGGCGACCGGGGAGAGGCTCGATCGGGAGAGAGTGTATGTCTTTGGGGAGAGGTATAGCTGGTACAAGGTGGCTGAGATACTGAAGGATATGTATCCCGAGAGGGCGGACAAGATGGCGAGGCCACAGGATTTGGGGTGGTCCGACGCTGTTGTTGAGCGTGACATGGGCTTAGAATTGCTGAAGCGAGTGGGCCAAAGCCAGTGGACGAGTTTGGAGACGAGCGTCGACGAGAACGCGAAGAGTTGGTTGAAGCTGGAGAAGGGAGGCTTGACAAGTCACAAGTACGGGGACTTTGCGAACTGATGCGGCTTGTCGATTGTTCGTTATCGCTAGGTAGACCATAACAATGATACCCAACACTGACCGTTGCCAAGTCTTTGTTGATGACGCTGTGTCCATCCAAGCTTCCATTTGCGGCGGCGACACATTCAGGCCACGCTCCCACGTCCATCCGCATGTCTGGGCTCCGTCAACCGGTGATGGTCGCGATAAAGATCTTCAGCGCCGCGCGGGTTTGCCGTTCGGGGACTTGCGCTTGCTCGCCCGCGCCTAGCCAGATGGTTCCAGCTAAGGATGATATAGATATAACGCTTGCTCTTTCTCCGACAACCTTCACGAAGGAGCCGGCTGCGGATTGTTCCCAACCGTTTTGTAGAGATCGCGAAGCTCGAATTCGTCGTGGCCACCCTCGGGCACCTCGCCAATGATACGTGCGGGCTGCCCCGCAACAATACTGAAGCTTGGTATGACCATATTTGCCGGGACAACAGCGCTGTCGAGGATGCGGACGTAGTCCTTAATGATGGCAAACTCGCCGATGACGACCTTGGCGCCGATGTGGACGTGGCTCCCGATGGAGGCTGCTTGGACGACGGAGCCGGGGCCGACGAAGACGTGGTCGCTCATTCGGAGAGGCATATAGGTAAAAGCACTGCGCGGTCAGTCCCTGGAATCGGGTATCGAAGAGAAGGTGGCTTACCCCTTGTACAGCCGGCCCGGGGGCCGCAGACAGCACCCTCTGCTGAGGAAGCAGTAGCGGCCGATTGCCACGGCCGTGTTGTTGGGCGGAGCACCGCTCGAAGAAGAGGATGACGAGGGGATCGAGCGAGCGAGGTCGCCACGGATCATGACTTCGGGCTGGATAACTGTTTTGCCGCCGAGCATGATGTTCTGAGTACCGACAAGCGTCGCCTTTCGCGCGACCTTGTTGCCCGTGTCCTGCCGACCGCGCGTTAGCCGTGAGTGCGAAGATAAGCAGTGCCAAAAATATCCACGTACGGTCTCGATGTATTCTCCTCTCGGCGGGCGTCTCGACATCGTGGCGATGGTTACTAACGAATGTATGCGGTTGATTGCAGTGACGGCGCGCAGCTTCTCTGAGCTCGAGCGCGGTTGAGTTCGCCTCCAAATCTCTTGGCGTTGAAGCTTTGACCCCACGTGCAGGGGTGTTGCCGAGCGGGGCCAGAAGCCTGCCTGCCGGCGCGGCAAGTGCCTGCACGAGCAAGGTTGCAAACACACAACGGGATCATCCGAGAAGGAGACAGCCAACCAAGAATCACCAACGACCGCCAGGCTAGCCCACGATGAGAGATCCGAGTATCCTTCCAGCGAGGCTTGTGCGCAATGGCAACCAGCAAAAGTTCCCCGAGTCTGCCCTTTTCCTCCTCACCAGCCAGATGCACGCCCCCAAGACCTGAAGTTGCAGGGAAACGAGGTCAAACACTATGGCAGACTCACCCCCTACCGCCCACCAAGAGGGAACGGATCCCATTCGCGATGCCGTGGCTGCGCAGTCGCAGAAAGTATCAGCGATCGGCGCGAGCGAAGAGACCCTCACAATGTCTGATTTGTACCGCGAAATGCGAGAGACCAATCGCTTGCTCCAGGCCCTCATCGCACAGCAGACACAGGCAACTCCGACGAAACCAAGCAGCCAACGTCATGTTGAACACGAAGAGCCTCAAGTTTCACCCCCACCACCACCAGTTGCGACAGATCCCGGCCCCAAGTTTTTCGACCCCTTGCGGGCGAAGATTCGAGAACTTACGAATGAATGGGCTCACGCAATCTTCCAGAGGACCGACGAGATTGGGATCCCGCTCAGGGACGCGTTTATATCTCAAGTTGAACCCCTCCCAGGCCAACCGACGGAATACGCGCCCTACTATCCTGGGTCGTTTGAAGGCCGCCTTGTCTCAGTCAAGACAGGTTCAACCCCTCGGACGCTTGTCTGGAAGGAGCCATATGCTGGTGACACGAGCGGTCTTCGCGAATTGCTGAAACGCCCGGCCTTGTCACCTGAAAAGGCTGAAGAAACCCTGGGCCTGTTGAAAGAGCGGTGGCCAGTGAGTTTTAGCCACAGGTGGAAAACCGATAGCAGTGATATCGCTAGTACTCTCGACTTCGAAGATCGGCCGGACTTCTGGGCATTTAATTTGCTGGGGTAGCCGGAAGGCCAACTCATGTCGGCTACCCGACTTTTCATGCACATCAGGGACTTTAGAGCTCGAAAGGCTCATACCAGCCAGTGGGGTTTCCCACCTTCAACCTTGTATAGCCCCGGTTTCTTCTGGTACGTTGGTACATATTGCCGAGACCTCACTGTTGAAGGTGCCAACCATCCCGCTCGGACAGCGTTGTTTCCACTAGGGAGAGCCGACATACCCGCTCGGTCGACTTCGAAAAGGTTGCACTCATCTGTGCTGTCCTTGCCGGTAGCGGGATGGACATCTCCGACACCTTGAACTCAGTTCGCTTATCCATGGATAGCAGGCTTTTCAGGTTCGTGATACGGGAGTCCCACCCAGGTGCCATTCGAAGCCGTTACACGGCCTGCTTCCCGTACCTTCGTCACTTCAACGAGATAGAGAGACCAAGTGCCGCCGTTGGCTCGTTCCCTGGTGTAGTTCCGGAACGGGATCGCGGCAACATCGACTTCTTCGGGAAGCTCGGTGATTGCTTCGTGTCTTGTAGAACGTTTGTCTTTGGACACTGCATTATCAAGCCCCGAGGGCTGTTCCCAGAGTTCTCAGTCGTTGTGGTTGACGACGGAGAAGGGCGGTATCAGGAGCGCCCGATGCGATACGCTGAGTGGGAGGGGCAGGGATTCGTTGTGACTGGCCGACACGCAGGCCACCATTTTCTGCAAACCGTTCTGTACACAACTTCATTGCAGTGGGAACAAAGCACGCAATTCACTTTGGACACCTTGGACCGCAAGCTCAATACCACCGCGGGTTCCTCCTTGGCTGAGAGCTGACGATCCCTACTGACCACACCACTGTAGCTTCGGGATATCTCAGAGTCAGACTCAAGTAACAGCTTGCTGTTCGACAACGACTTCACCAAGTCCGAGGTTTATTTTAAAGCTCTAGATTCTTCGGGTTGCCGGCAATGCCGTCCGCGACACCCGAATTGTCCTCGCTCGCATCAAGCCCGAGCACCTCCCATCACACTCCACTCTAGTGCCCTTTTTCGGTCTCAGCTACACAAATCCCAGGGATGACGAGATCCTGGTGGCGAACTGGGCCATACTCTGGAAATCATTCTCTCAGTCGGAGAAACAGCTGCTCGAGCGGATCCATGACAAGACCGAGGAGGTCAAGAGTTTGCGAGATGGGGTACGTACCAGGCAAGTTGACCATCGAGCGTTGCTAACATCTTGGAAGCTCTTCAACGCGACATCTGTCCGGGAGGCGTCAAGATCAACGACAATGAACCGTTACGTCATTGTATTCACAATCATGACGGTTCTCTACCTCCCGATTAGTCTCGTCGCAGTGCGTATTGCCGTATTGACCATGCCACCCATTGCGTCGACTGACGCCGTGACTAGACAGTGTTCGGGACAGATCTTTTCGATTCCGGCGACCCAACAGATAACATTGACAGGTTCAAGACCTCTGCCGTCGCTACATCGGTTGCGACGCACGCTTTGTCGCTCCTCTTAGTATGGTTGGCAGATAGACTGGATCTTCCGCAAACCATGCTCCGCAGGGTGAAGGCCTGGCACCGGGACCTTTCGACTAAGCTCAACAGACGCCAACGTGATGAGGCACCGGAATCTGAATCTCCTCCTTCAAGCCGGGTCAAAGTTCCGTTGGGGAACATGGTCTCCGGGCTCAGGCGACGGAACCATGACTCTGCTGCCTGGCGAACGCGTGCAGCGATGGCCTTGGCTCCAATCCGCCCAGCACCGAGGTCTGGTGAGTCGCGAAGCGGCACAAGGTGACAGGACTGCGACGAGAAAAGCTTCAGACCCCCTTGATCTCAGTAATTCATTGACATGCGGTCTTTGGCTCTTAGACGCTGATCAAACCCTACTTGTTCGTCTCTGCTCCTGAACCTGCAGATGTTGTCCACACTCCACCAATCAAGGCGATCGTCGCTTCGACTCATGGCGTTCATGGGCGGGCAGGCCCCACTTCGTCTTCCCCGCGACGTCGCCTGTTGGCTTGAACTCCGACAATGACCAGTCCTCTCCAACTCACGGCATCTTCCCGAAGACGCATCGTGGGCGCAAAACTTTCGCTATGGCGAGTCGCAGCGATTATCTCGTCTACAAGCGAACACCAACCGGCTCATTTACTGGGTCGTGAAGACATCGAACGCCATCATTCGAACGGCGAACCCAAAGACGCTTGGGCGCGATGCACAACGAGAGCCCAACAACTCGGGTTCCGTCACAGTCGCAGGCCTTGTTTCCCTGACAAAACTGATATCACAACACGTCTCAAACGTTCCAGTCGCCATCCTTAAGCTGTTTCAATCCGTCATTGATGCACGAACCGCGTCTCACCGGCTTTTTCAGCAGTTGGCGCAACTGAGCCCTGACGCTGACGTGCTCAGGAGCAACGCGTCTCACAAAGCCTTCATCGATGCTCTTGTGGCAGCCTTCGAGGTATTGGGCGGCCATGACGCCATCCGAGCCGGCCGTGAGGCCAACCATACTGCCACGCCGGTCGATGAGAAGGACGACCTGGATAAGCTGTTGCTCATCAACAAGTTTGCCGCGCTCCATGTTGAAAAGTCCAAGGATGCCACCCGCGATGTGGGCGAAAGTGAAGACGACGCAGGTGCTGCTTTGTCGCCCACGAGGCGAAAGCAGGCACGCCCAGGCAAACGAAAGAAGAGCAAGTCGTCGAAGAAAGCTCAGAGGCCCGTCACCGCAGATCGTGCGACAATAGAAGACCTGCCACTGGAGAGTTTCCGCTTTCTGCTCGACGACGAAGGTACCCACGCAGAATACTGCCAGGCCGCTTTGGAGCTCTTTAGGGAGATGGGGTTTCTTCGGGGCACTATGCAGTCCGTCTGAGAGGAGGTGGCGTATGACGGGCTGAACTCAGCCGTCGCTGGCGCCACGGCAAACGTGGCCATCAACATGGTGCAGCGCCTAGCTGCTGCCATGTTTGCCGACTTCCCGGGCAACGATCCATTCGAGAAAGCGCTCAATGCAATGACTGGTGGTGATGTGGAAGGAACCCAATCCAACTTCCGAGTCTCTGGGTGGCATGAGTCGGGGTACTATGGCTTCAGTCTCTTCTATCCAGGCGCCCGGTGCACTAACCCGAACTGCGCTCATGACAAGCATGATCCAGAGGATGGCCACAAGATGGCAATCGACATCAAGGAGCATCTCCTTGTGCACACGTTCCGAGATCTGATCGACTTTCTTGTCGATTTCCAAAAATCGAGGACTGGCAAGCCTACCAAACGAATGCTAGCCCAGCTCAAGGGCTGGGACTCTAAGTTCAATCTCCAGCAGGCTACCAACGAGGAGAGAGTTCGGTGGCGTCGCTCCTATACCATCAACTGGCTGTACGACCTTGTCAATCTGTACTCCTCGCCCGTCGTCCAGCGGAACCTGAGGGGGGAAAACCACGCCCTGGAGGCCGTCGACTGGTCCGCCGACGGACCGTGGGCTAAGCATCGCAGGCTTTTTGGCCTACAAGATTTCGCCGGTATGTTCTACGGAGTTACCGTTACCCGATAGCCGCCTAACTGAACACCCCCAGCATTCGTGTGCACGCTTGCGTGGCAAAAGGAAGGCACCGATGTGCGCAAGCGGATTCTTCCCCACCACGTTTTCCAGCTTCAATTGATTGTCGACTCCCTTTGCGTCTCTCTCGGGTGGCGAAACCACCCCTTGCAAGGCCACATGTTGTCCCCACCTGCACGCAGTTTTCAGCCTCTGCGCGACTTGGACTTCTTTCTTCGTGGTGGATCGAGTCACTCTACCTCGCATGGAATGCTAGATGCTTTCTCCGTCGTTCAGGAGTGTATCCAAGGCATAACAGGAAGGCTTGGGCCGGCATTACCTCCTCATTATGCAAACGTGGGCCTGATTACCGACAGGGCGCGGCAAGAGTTTGACGACTGGCTCGGCGAGACGCTCTACAGCCGCGGGCTACCTGGGATCCCGCCTTCTCGGTTCTCTAACTCCAACCCCAACGGCCTGTGGGAGTACTCGCCCTTTCTCTGCGGAGTTGGTCTCGTTGAGGCCTTGCAGCTCAACTACAAACTGGGCATGTATTTCTGGTATGTCTTTTGCTCCCAGAACCAGCCATCTCATCGAACATGGAAATCAGGTCTAACAAATGTAACAGGGACAAGTGCCCACAGGTTGCTTATCTGGTCCATCTGGGAAACGCACTTATCAAAAAGGGCTACCTCTCGTCGCCGCGGTCCGTCGACCTGCCTACATATCTCGGCAAACATTGGTCAAAGGCCTTCTTCGCTCAAGGAACTTCTCCGAGGCTACACTTTGGGAGGGAGTTTGTGACTCAAATTTCCAAGTTCGCCACCCTTGTAATGGACGAAGGTCCCGCGGGCTGGGCTAAAGAGAAGAGGGCTATGGACGAAATCAACCGCATTACGAAGCCCGACGCCACGCTCCACGACATACTCGACATGGATTGCAACACGGTGTTCCGCAACTGCCAATCTGAGCTGGTCAAATACGAAAACGCACAGTGGGACCCAGAACGCATCCCCGACTCGCAAGTTAACGCTGGGAACTTCCTAGGTGCGATTCGACTCAATCGGACAAAACAAATTGTCGATCTCGTCACCGGAAAGCTCACACCGGAGGATAGCGAGCTGTTCCGTAGATGGAAGAACCTGGAATGGGAGGACGGAGACGTGCTTGAGACCAAAATCCAGGCTCTTGTCGGTGGAGAGTCGTGGTTGCAGATGCAAGGCCATTGGATGAGGGACTTTGCGGGCCGACGGATTTTCCAACCGGCCAAGGACGGTGTCACAAACGACAGGCTCCTCAGCCTTCTCAAGGTGGACTTCATGCGTGACGTCTGCGGCATAGAGCCCTATTCTGGCCTCAACTTCGCCAAGATGACGGTGGCGGCAATGGGCGTTTCCCTCCACCTCCAGGCTGCCCTGCATGAGGCCAAAGATCCCATCTATCTGTGGGCCTCTAGCCCGGAGACTAGTCCTACCTTTGTGGCCAAGTAGATCAATATCTTGACCCTGGCGCTCAAGTCGGAGGATGAGAATTGTTTGCGCACCATGGCTGCGGCTTTCCCGGACCTCGCTCGGGATTATCGAAACTATCTTTACTGGGATCAAGTCCTCAATGATAATCCAGTGGAGCACCCCAAGACAACGGAGAGGAGGCAGCAGGTCAAGGGTATGGGGTTGCCGTCTGGGCAGTGTGCGGTTATGTGAGGATGACAACGAACATGGCGTGTTTGTTCTGTGGAGTGGGCAGAGGAAGTTGGAACTGGGGGGGGGGAGGGGGGATTTGGACAATGGATTGATATCTACCTATTCATTTGGAACATGTCTTGTTACGGTTCGACTGACAACGAGTTGACGTTGATCAAGACCGAAGGGGGGTTGGTTGATCTGTCTAGGTAGGTAGTCAAGGAAAGATAGAGGTTGTATAACATCCCGACTATCCAATCACCTGAGGGAGATACCTTCACCTATTTGGAGATTGCGCACTCGATACTTACATAAGCACACACTGCTTCTGAAGGTTGTCGGGGGGCTGACTCGGTTCAATTTCAAGCAAAAGAAGCTTGAACGCCTTCTCCACGTTCTCACCATATCTCGAGCTTATCTCAATCCAGGGGCAGTGGAGTGTTTCAGATAATGCCTTTCCCTCCTCTGGTGTAATTTGTCTGTCCTGCGGACGGACATCACTGTGATTCCCGACGAGGACCGCTGGGACTGTTTCGGCGCCCTGGACGAGATTGCAATGTTAGAATGTGTCTGGGTGGTAAAGGGGTAAACTGGTTGGCCGAGGCCGACAGATTTGCGACTAAACAAAAAAGAATTTTGAGACCGCGGTGCTACCGATAAAACATACCAAGTGGTTGAGGATTTTGTCGTGGATGACCGGCACCATCTCAAAGCTATCGCGAGACTTGACGGAATAGACAAGCATGTAACCGTGAATGCCGATGAAATGCTTGGAGTTTAGGATTGAGTACTCGTCCTGGAGCGATTAGCCGGGGGAAATTGGGTTATCTTTCGAGTGGATCAGATAGACTGGCAAACTTACTTGACCGACAGTATCGACAATCTCTACATCATAAGTAGAGTTGCCAGCTTGCATTGTTTTCGAGAATGTGTTTTCTATGGTTGGATAATACGACTCCTCAAAGTACCCTTCCACAAACCGAACTACTATACTGGATTTGTCTGGGGGATGGAAGGTCAGCTACCAAGTCCTGAAGAGGGCAGGGAGAGGACATGAGACAAAGAGATGTAGAATCACTACCTGTCGAACGGGAGCCCACGAGAGCTATCTTGCGCTGCTTATTGGGGCGCTGTTGTGCTGCCCTAGGCAACGCCTGCTCAAAGTTTCTTGTGCTGCTGATAGTTGTCGAAATTTCAGGAGCGCTCGGCTCCTGTTCTGTAGTCTTGTGTTCGGGTTCTCCTTCAGGCACGTCGTGAGATAGAGTGAACGATTCGTTTTCATCTATTCCGCTTTCTGACCCCTCAGCTGATAGCAGGCCGGCACCTTCCTCCAGTGCTTCATCAAAGTTGTGAATGCGAAGTGAAATGAGGGCGATCTGCTCGAGATGTCTCCCTACATGCTTGGCATATGTTTCCAGCGACTGACCGATGCTGAAGCCGCATAGCGGGCAATGGGTGGCAGGCTTCATCCGCCAGCCCGCGTTCGCACATGTCTTGGCTGCCATTTGCCCCTCAATATACGAATAGTCCGGGTGGTTCCTTTCGATATGCTGAAGACATGACTCCTTGGTTGACATTCTTGCCGAACAAGCTCCGCACATCCACGCCTTTTCGGCAAGGTGCTCATAAAATTCGTGTTCAGCCCACGCGCGTCTATTGTCGAATGTATCCATCCCGCTCATGGGACAGTTGACTGCTGTGCACGTATAAGGCTCTAGATCTTGGTACACGTGCCGCCTAGGTATCATGAACGCTTAGAAGATGATGCTTTTCCAAAAGGGGGTTGAGGGGTAAAGCGTACTTCCAGGCTGTGCGTGTATTGACACTTGAGTCGAGGGGCTTCTTGCAAATCATGCAAGTCCTAGTTCCGTCTCGGCCTTGGGGTGGTATATCAGGAACTCTGAAATGGCCGTCGAACTGAGTACTCGCGGTGAAGACCGTCTCGAGATCGGTGTCAAGGTGTGGTCGCATCCCTCGCAGAAGACCAAATCCAAAGCCAGTGTCAGTGTCGGATCCTCCACCCGTTGGCTCTGGTGGGATATCTGGCTCCGTGACTTCCGTGTTGTTGGTGTCCTGAATACCTGTTGACAAACCCTGGCTGATGGCGGTGCTGGCGAGTGTGCTTGTTAAGCGTCCCTCCTCAACTTCTTGTGGGTGAGTATCCGCAGGATCTGGCTCAGAGGCCCATCTCCGAAGCTTTTCAAACCGGTTCCAGTTCATGATTCCTAAGCGTTCAGCAAGCGTCATATCGACGATGGGAAACATGTCGATGATGCGAAGACACCACGGCTGAATCCGCACGCCAACATGCATTCCACTTGGTGTGTCCGTTGGGGCAACATAGGGCTCAAAGACCTGTGGGTCCGGGGCCGGAAACTCCAAACACGGCGTCAGGTCTGTCAGGCACTCTACATCAAGGTCCAATTCTTCCGCCAGCTCTTGCTGGACCTGTGAGTTTGACATGGTTTCCTCGGAAAAGCCGCTGGACTGGGCGTTATCAACAAGGAGTGATACGCATCGGTGGAGGTGATATGAAAGCTCCTTGCGCCTTTTGAAAGAGGCAGCCGAACGTTCATTTTTGATCTCTGTCCGACATCCTTGGTCAGATTCTCGAGTTTGACGCGGTAATTAGGGGAGCGGGGCCAACCCAGATTGTCCAAGGCAAGAATGATGTGCGCGGTGTGCGCAAGCAGCGAAAGAACGCGCCATTTCAGTGGCGTCGATACACTCAAAATTCTGTCGAGCCCATCAATGTACCCTTGGCCCCAGAAATAGAATCTGCCGAATTTCTCTCTCAGTTGGTCCCACTGCCAGCTTGGCGCCTGGTCGTTGGCTTTCACCGTGTGGATGCGCGAAGCCATGGATTGCAATACCTGCCAAAATACCTCAACGCAGCAACCAAAGAGCTCTCCTGCGAGACCAGCTTCAGTCGAAACGTCCTGGGCCCGGATGCCAAGGTTAGCCATTATGCAGTCGCATCTGGATTAAATTGATTCTGGATGCCGATTTCAATCAGATGGGGTGTCTTTGCGGTGTAGAGGCAGTCCAAGTGGCAGACGGGTATGATAGGTATAGGGATCCTGTCGTGCTGGAGCCGCAAGCATGGTGTTTTCAGAACAGTCGTACTCTGCGTGATTTCTTCCTGTTGGCTTCCCCGCTCAGCCAACTGATGGGTTATCTGAGGCACCAATGTGATTTGCTCAACCCCGCCTGTCCCGCCTGTCGGGCACCAATCGCGCTTGCTGACTGGGTTGACTCGCAACTTCCTTCCGTCAACTCGCCAGTTTTTGGCATCCAGGCACCCAGTGTGGAGTCATGCAAGACACGCAGTACCATGTCGAACAACAGTCCGAGGCCTCTGAGAATCCTGTCTCTGGATGGGGGCGGCGTGAGAGGTCTCACATCGCTCCTCCTGCTCCAGAGCATATTCGAATCCATCGAGTCTGCGACCGGACGGTCTGTCCATCCACACGAGTATTTTGACCTGATCGCCGGCACATCTACTGGCGGGTGAGTAGCATGTTTCCACCCTGGCTATCTCTCTTTATTCGCCTGTCGCCTGCCCCTAACGCTCATGCTCAACAAAAGACTCATCGCCATCATGTTGGGGCGGCTGCGCATGTCGATAAAGGAATCAATCGAGGCCTACAAGGTCCTTTCACCGCAGATCTTCAAGAAAAAGTGGTGGTCCGACGTCTCTTTGCTCAAGATTCTCGGATCCGAGATGAACAAGACTTGGTTTCAAGGCCAAAACCTTCAAGAAGCCGTGTGCTCCCTTCTCGCCGACCGCCAACTCGACCGTGAATTGCGCCTAATCGAGGCCGAGGATCCTCAGTGCAAGGTGTAAGCTCCCTTCATCCACCCCGATTCTGCAGATGAGCGGGCTGCTAAGTAGGTACGGCATGGTCAAGTTTTGTCTGCGCTGTCAATGCGCACTCGTCCAACATCGAGCTCCTACGATCATACAAGTCAACCGCAGCAGGACAATACAACCATGACTGCTCCGTGTGGGAAGCAGCGCGCGCCACAACAGCTGCTCCGCTCTTTTTCGAACCAGTCACCTTTCGCAACAGTGGCTTCACTTTCGTGGATGGCGCGGTACGAGCAAACAACCCCGTCGAAGAAGCTTTGAACGAGGCCCGGTCGCTATGGCCTGGCAGGGAGATCGCCTGTCTGCTTAGCCTTGGGACGGGGGTTTCGCCCCGGCGAGGGTTCCACCCAAAGAAGAACAGGCTGCATTCCGTCCTCGCCTCCCTTGCCAAGATCGCCATGGACGCGAACGCCAAACACATTGCGTTCAAAAACAGCACCCATGGATTCCAACTCCACCGACAGCAACGGTACTTTCGGTTTTCCGTCGTGCACGGTCTTGCGGACATAGACGTGTCCGAATTCGAAAAGCTTCCGCTGATGCAGGCCATGACAATTCAGTACACCGCCGAGGTATCAAGAGAGATTGAGGAGTGTGCCCGAAAACTGATTCTCGAGAACAAATCTGGTACGGTTCGCCTTTCACGTTCCTTGTCTTGAGTCTAGTCAGTTCGGTTCATTGACTGTATATCTCATCCATCAGGCGGCGCTCCACCAGGGCATGGCACAATACACGGCATCGGTGTTTCGGACACCTCCATCTCTTGGGACGATGCCGACTTGAAAGAGCAAAGCTTGCGGCCCACGAGCAAACTCAGCGTCGGTAAAGCAATTGTGCTGCAAATAGCGCGCACTCTCTCTGCGTATAACCAAGTCCTTGGGATGCTTGAATCGAAAACGGATCCAGGCAACACGAGAGGCGTCAGAATCTTCAGAGAAAGGTTCGCCACACACAGGCTTTTCTTCCAGACGCAATGCTTCTTGCTCCTATCTTCGGTAATGAATCAGGGGGATGTGACAGCCCTTCACGAATCCATCTTCTCAACAGCGGAGGACCCACTCGTCCTGCTACAAAACTTTCGCTGCACTGAAGAGCAAGCCGTTTCGCTTGAGTCTAAGCTCCCGGCTCTTGACATCCTGGAGCATTTGCGTGCTTGCGGGGACATTGTTGCGGCTCTGCATCACAGCGTCCTGGTCAAAGATTCCGCGACGGATAGAGAAAGACTGTTATCCGCGATGAAGGAACGAAATGGTGTGCTGCACAACAAAGTTCTTGTTGGGAGCAAATACAAAAACACGGGAGCGGGCCCGCTTGGGGGGGATGATCATACCGAAAAGAAGCTCTCAGATGCCAGCAAGGCGAACGCGGCCTTGCGAGAGCTCCAGACCGCTTGCAAAGGGCTGTGGTCGTGCAAAGACCATCCCTCTCACTTTGCGAGCGTGAGGCTATCAGATGGTCGGAGCTTTCCTGCCAACGGCGGGTCAAACGACAGCGGAGTTATTTTCGATCTTGTTGTGACGGACAACGATCTAAAGTCATCCGGGCATCAGGTCTGTTTGGAAGTCGAACTCAGGTCTACAGGGACAGATGGTGGCGAAGCTCCGGCAGTTGACACCGGAGAATCTCAACCGGAACCCGCCCGGCCTCTGGGCACAGAGACAATAGGATCAACCTCCCAACAGGTGCGCAAGGTGACCTTTGAGGACGAGTTCGAGAGCTCTAGGTTGCAAAACAGTACCCGGAAACCCGTTAGGAATGATGGTGGTACTCTCAGCTGCCCTCTTCCAGCTGCACTCCCCGAACCGGACGGTGGTTTCAACCGTCGGCGCAAGATCTCTAACCCAGCCCAAGGCTTTTCTCTCGGGGTCATGGGCTTTGAAATTGCGATCTATACGGGGATTCCACGACTATCTAGTGACCCTCGCCCATCGCGGGTTTGCCATTCCGGGGCCGTCTTTTCGGTTGGCAAGGCGGATAAGATGAGATTCGCGGCATGTCTTGCAGACTTGGTGCTCACGCATCACTCCACACCTTGGCTGGACGAGACCGCGGGCTCGTTTTGTAGCTCCAACGTGTCATTCTGGTCACCAAGTACACCGTCTGAACGCTCCGGCCTCAGGATGGGCACTCCGTTTTTGTGCTATGCCCCCGGTTCCGGATCAACGGATACCACGGCGGCAGAACTGCGGAGTTTGGATCCGCGGGCCAAGAATTTGACCTTGTTCGCATTGGGCATTCTGCTGCTCGAGTTGGAATTTGGATCGCCGATCGAGTCAATCATCAAGCAAGCCCAGGATCCGGTCTATTTCCCGAACAAAGCACCCGGACTCGCCGACGGCATCCTCACCATCAGACGCCTGGCCGGGAGGGAAATGGGCACCACGTATGGTCGCATTGTACGAATGTGTTTGGACTGTGACTTTGGCCTTGGATTGAGGGAGTACTCCCTGCGCGATGTCATGTTGCAGAAACGGTATTACCTTCAGGTGATATCCGAATTTGAGAACTTGCTCCCACGGTGGGAAAAGATCTACGGCTCAGAGAATCCATAATCAACTCAAATAGCGGCAGGTTGCTCCATTCTGGCATGGCCCGGTTGGCTTTGGGCGATGCTGACGTTGCGAATTGAGCTCGTCGCTGAAATCAGGGGCTTTCTTCCTTGGCTGTCGCCGCATTCCGGCCATGTGGTAGATTTAAATGGCTTGTGTCACACTGGAGTAATTGCTGAGGTAATTGAAGTTTGGAACACTCTCCATCTCCGCACTTTTTATCATATTTATCGGTAGACACATTTCAGGTCTTTACCTTGGATTGTGATTGGCAATTGCCGACAATCCAGTTTGTTTGACCCTGTGGAATCCCAGTCTTCTCCATCATCAACTCAGTCCAGCCATGGCTGCAGGGCGGCAAGGAAACACGAGTGGAGAGTTTGACGTTTTGGTTTCTGAGCCCCTTTTAGCGACCGTAACCCGGTGAGTACCTTGTGGACCCCGCCGCCGGTTTCTCCAAGGCGAACGAGACCGATAACGGAGATCGGTTCGTCAAAGTACCCAAGACGGCATTCGAAGCGCGCCTGGCCATGCTCATCAACACGTATTTGACCGCTGCCATATTTTATCCTTCGATATGGGGTGGTGACGGCATCACCGGCGTACGGACTCTGTCCAACTCGACGCTTCTGTCGGGTAACCTGAGGCACCTCTATGGACACTCGTGGAGCGAAACGGACGCACCATTCGGACGGAAATACTACGTCTCGGTGCCTTGGATCAGCGTCTATCTCGTTGCTGTTGTTGTTCTCACCGCCGTCACCGTCTGCAACCTCTGGTTACGCATCACGGTCCGCGTTCCTGATTTCCTCGACAGCGTTTCGGGACTGGCAAGAGATTCGGTTTTCGTTGCTCGACCTGAGGGGGTCAGCAGTGCGCTGGGAGGCGCTGAACAGATGAAGCTGCTCAATGAGAAGTGGGTGAGGATCCAGGATGTTCACCCTTTAGACCCGGTTGGCAGGATTGCTTTGAGCGATGACAGGACGCTGGGGATGCAGAAGTTGGAGGGTGACAGGTTGTATGGGTGAGTTTGGGTTGCACCTCAACATTTCTGCACCGAGATGAGGTACCTATAAACCCTCTCTAGATTGGGAACTTTGAGATTGCTTCGCTTCGTTCCGGATTCCGGGTTGTTGTCTGCCTCTGGCTAGCGCCGCATCCTTGGGGCCGGAGATGTCTGTCTTCGAGACGATTTCTTGCTGGAGTTAGCAGGCAGCGAGATGGCTTGCCGCACGCCCGCTTTCATCAGAACCAGAGCATAAAGCCAGGTGTTTGCGCATGTCTAAGACGACTGTATGCCCCCCAAACCTTGAATACGAGTAGAGACATGCTAACAGCCATCAGCAACTGCCTGTCCGAAACCAGGAAACAATTCGCCAGTTGGTGCATCAAAAGTCACCCCATAATGGAACATCATCCCACGTGGTGCATGTCCTTCATTCCCCTTTTCTGCAGGGTGCGGAATCCGTAAAACGAGGAGGATCACCCGCGGTTACACGAGCCGTGAAATAAATCCAGGTTTAACAAGGGTAGTGCCGGTAGGGTAACATCGTGGCCTACTAGCCCGGGAAGGCGGCGCTACAAGGCGTTCCCGTTCGCTACCACCAAGTCATGTCAGACGGTGCATGGGACCGTGAGATGCAGCCACATACCTGGGTAAGCCTGAACCCTGCAGGATATGCAATGATACGGAATATTCACTGCAGGTCAACAATAATTGTCAGTCATACGGCTGGATGGATCCAGTCCGAGTACAAGGCCAAGGTAAGTACGAGATGACGCGAAGACATGGGTAATCAGGTAGGGAGTTAGGATATAATAGACCGCCTGGAGCACCTCCGCTCACTCGCACCACCACCACACTCACCTCAAACCACGAGATGAAGCTCTCAGCCATCGCCCTCGGCATCTTGCCCCTGGCCGTCCTGGCCGTTCCATCCGGCTCTGGCCCTGGAAGCAATGCCGATGCCGCCGCGTGGCGCCGCATCGACCAGCTGCAGACGCAGTACCAGCAAAACATTCGCAACGCAATCAAAGGCCGCCAGACCGGATGTACTCCATCCAAGCTCCTTCGCCGCCGGGAATGGTACCTGATACTTCCTCTCTACCTTTCCACCTCCAATGACATGAAACGGTCCCACTGACACGACGGAAACCCGTCCCAGGGGCTCCCTTTCCAAGCGCGACCGCCAGGACTACATCGACGCCGCGTACTGCCTGGCTCGCAAGCCCAACAAGATCCCGCTCAGCGAAATGCCTGGCGCGCGCCGCCGGTACGACGACTTCGTGGCCTCGCACCTGCAGCAGACCCCGTTCGTGCACGCCGATGGCCTCTTTCTCGGCTACCACCGCCACTACGTCCACCTGTACGAACGAGCGCTGCGCGAGGAGTGCGGGTACAAGGGCACGCAGCCGTACTGGGACTGGACGCTGTCGTACACGGACCCGAGCAAGATGACCGTGTTTGACGGATCACCCTGGTCGCTGGGCAGCAACGGCGTCTTCGTCCCCGGGAGGAACGCCACCGAGCTGCCGCTGCCGGGGACCGACATCGTGCTGGTGTTCCCGCCCGCCACCGGCGGCGGGTGCATCCAGACAGGGCCGTTTACCGAGGACAAGTTCAAGGCCATCCTCGGGCCTGTGGGGAACCTGCCGCAGGGTCCCGACGGCGGGCAGGGCTACAACCCACGGTGTTTGGTGCGCGACCTGAGTCCCACGTTTAGTCGGGATGCGGGGCCGCAAAATGTCACGGCGCTGCTCGATGGATCGCCGGACCTGGGCACGTTCAACACCAAGTTGGATATCCAAGGGGTGCATGGGGTTGGCCATTTCCTCGTGGGCGGCGAACAGCTTGATGTTTTTGTCAGCCCCAATGACCCCATCTTTTGGCTACACCACGCCCAGGTCGATCGCGTGTGGGCCATTTGGCAGGGCCAGAACCTGGCGGAGAGGGTGAATGCGGTTTGGGGGACGCAGACGAGTGGGAATTGTAAGCTACCTACCCACCCCGGGTCTCCCCCTTTTCAAGAGGATTGGATTGGATTGCCAATTGACCGAAAACAGTCCCCCCTAGTGACAACGTCACCTTGACCACCCAGGTCAACTTTGGCATCATTGGCCCGTCGAAGCCGCTCAAGGAGGTGGTGTCGACGGTTGACTACGACCATTGCTACATCTATGAGTAGTTGCAGCAACAACAGCGCGACGACATTCTTTGCAACCTTGTAGAAATCCATGTCTCCACCTTTTGCACACTGAGCACCTAACCTTTGCGTAACTTGATTTCATAGCCTAACCATCTTCGGGAGGGAACCGGTGTTTCTCATGGCAGACTACCCAGGTAGCCATCACACTGATGAATTCATGGAATTAAAAGATGCTAAGTTAACAACAGTCTGATTTTTGAGGCGCTGGTCGGACCTTGTAGTCCATGCTCTCAAGTCCCATTCGCTACCAGAATCATCCATCTTCTTAGACGACGGACGGTCGTGATGAAGCAGAACCGTTACCTTCCCCATAGTAAGCCGGTGTTCGATTGTCCTCTGCTACCGCTGTTCCAACTCTAAAGATGTGGCGTGTCGTCTCGGTATTAGCTCCAATCTGCATATTTGTGACTGAGTTACGACCGTACCTGATGGTCAGAAGCTGCATCTGCCGACCCGACAAGAGGTTCCATCCGAACCAAAGCTCAACTAGCGGCATAAGCGTTGGAATGCACGCTGCTATGAGCACGCTGGTTGCTTCGATACTAGATGTTGAGGTGTGAGCTCTAGGAGCAGCACGGCGCCTCCTTGCGAGGACACAGGAAGTATTCACCTTGTCAAAAGAACCACGCCTAGTGTCATATCTACTCGTGGAAATTAGCTTGATGGTTTTGGTGCTTAATGGTTGGTCGTTTGCTAACAAGTGAAATCATCTTTGTCGAGAAGCTGTGACACGGTGGTGCACTTGAGAACAGCGACAATTCCGGCGCTAAAGGGTTATTAGCGCAAGGAATAATTATAAACGAGGGATGGTAACTAAATGGCTGACCAGAAGCCAAATCCAAGCGCAACCGATAACGCCAACTTTTTGGTCCAACTTATTTCGAGCCGGTACAGCGCGACGCTCGGATAGACGGCGAGGTAAAAGTCGGTAAGCGCCGAGAAGGCTAAGCACAGAAACTTAGCAAACGTACTAGTAATAACACACTGCACGCATATACGTGAGAGACCCACCGGATCCACTAATCGCAACGTAGTTTGCGACCCATGGGTCCCAGCACCGTTTATCGGCCAGCACCCGCCAAAGCGCCTGCGGTGGGCTGCACTGCAAGAAGTAGAGTGCTGCCACCACGGCTATGAAAATGACATTCATCGTCACTAGACCCCACAGAAGTCCAGCGTGCCAGGCGGGTGGTCGAAGAACCTTGATGAGAAGAATGACAATTGCGGCCTTAGCCAGTGTAAATGATGCTGCCCCGGCTGACAATCCGATGAGGGTCAGGAGCACAGCATGCTCAAAGTCGGACACTCGAAGGGTGGCGGCATGGCGACCACTCCCTGCCACAACAGCACCGGCCATGAAACCTACAAATACGTATAAAATCCCCTTGTTGATACTTGTGGTCAGGATCTAAGTCCAAGATGGCTCGGAGACTAGCGGGGAGATACGAACGAGGGACACGAGAAGGATAAAGTCGTCCACGAACCAGCGGCCGAGCTTCCTCCGCCTAGAGAACAACCGACCTCCGACAAACACAGACGAGAGAGCTGCGCAAGAACACAAGACGGCTAGTATTGCGGGCGAATTGTTTTCGGCGGCCACATCGGGCGACAGTGGAGGCAGCGGTGCCGGCATGGTATGCTGGCTTTCCCAGGCCCTTCTGGTCCGTCACAAAGGTGAACTGCCGCCGTCGACTGAAAGGGGACATGGACGCGCCTTGTTGATTCTCTGTCGAGATCCGGCTGGGTGTTGCTCCAGTGAGGTGTCCACGTGGGACGCTGTCTCGCCACCCATCCCAAAAAAAGAAAAAGAAGAAAAGAAAGTTCGTGGCTGTTGATCTGCGGGGCACAACTGACGGTGAAAGCTGCAGTTGCCAGCCACGCGCGCTGTGTCGCCCCCAGTTCCCTGATGGCTTGCACTACCCAACATCGCGGCACCCAATGACAAGCAGAAAGTTGGGTGGGATTTCACTGATTTGGCCCGCTAGTGGGAAGTTCCGCGGGAAAACATTGGCTCAACTCGGTGGCCTGGTCGGAGATGATCTTTGCCGCGGCACTTTCCGGCACGCCAAGATGCGACAAGTCAGAGTCTGTCCCAAACCGCCATGCAAGAAGACTGGGGATCCAAGTGGCGGATGGTGTGTGCAAGATGCAAAAGTGCGAAAAGAATCATGGAATTGCAAAAATCCTTGCTCAACTCTTTACTTTCTCTTCTTACAGATTACTCGGCTCCTAACATCGTTCTTTTTTTTTTTTTTTTGCAGCTTTTTTGGATCTCTTCTCATTTTCCCCTTTGTGGCTGGCCCCACTCACCGTCCCAGCGCGCGTTCCAAGCCCTCGCAGCGGACATGACTCACGCCTCCTATGCGGTCCGCTGTCAGCTGTCAGCTGTCAACGAGATGTCTAGCATCCGTGTCCACTCTCTCTCGTCAATCCGTACAAACTCAATGACATTGGGAGCGACATGCCGACAATGACGCAGACAAGAAAAGAACATTTGGCTTCCAAGATTGAGAGGCGGAATGTGAACAGTACTTATTTGTTGACAGCTAGAAAGAAAGGACTGGGCGCGTTGGTGCCCGGGATGTTGAAGTCTTTTGGACATGGTGATACATTTGAGATTTGTTGTATACTTTAGTATGTTATTGATGAGAGAATAGTTGTCCAAGGGAAATATGATTGAACAAGTGAGTGGGAGAAGAACCGCTAGCAGACTTCATGTGCCAACCCCAGACTCCCCCTACTTCCACCAACACTCAATCGCCCCAACGACAGCTCGCTTCCTCTCATCTCCAGATAATAAACTCCGCGTAAGTAAATCGAACGGCTTTCCCAGAGCCTGACCGGCATCGTCGTACGCCTTGCAGATGACATTCTTCGCGTCTTGACCGGGCCCCAGACCACTAACTGCTTGCACCGAGAGCGCGACTAGTCGTTCGTTGGCATTTTTCTTTCCTGGTACGGGAACTCTGAAGCTGGCCCGGGCTTCATTGCCATCCACGTCGAAAAGGATTGTGGCTGTTGGCGATTCCGCAAGCTCAGGTGTGGCCAAGTTGGCATCATGATTGTTGACGGGAGGGGTTGGAGCAGCTATGGCCACGGCCGAAATGACGGCAATGAGGAAGGTTAGAGATCTCATTGCCGCGGTTTTCTAGTTGCTGAAACAGAAAAGACAACGCAGTTGGGTGCTTCCAATGGCGGCGGCAAGGGTCTTTTATCCTTTTAAACCCATCACACGCCCACTCTCCCGTCGTATTGCTGTTCGCGATATTTGCTTCGGCAAGACGACTTTTGCCTGAAGTAGCCTTCCTCCCCATTTCACCTCGAAATATCTAAACTCTTGCCTAAATTTGCGCGCACGTCCCTTTAATACATGTATCTAGAGGCAGGTGCTGATGCTCGTCAATATCCGACGGTGAAGGGCTGGGGATGAAGAACTGCGAGCTTGTTGTGCCTTGGCGCCGAGGGACCAGTCTTTCGCTGTCCGAGCTGGTTGCCCCCAGCGTGTGGCATCGCTTCGCTTCGGAAAACGAGGTCCGACTTGGACGCCTGCTGCTTCCATCAAAACGGGTGTCCCTGATGAGTTTTCCGTTCCTCGCACCGACGGAGCCGCAATTTGTCTCATGCTCAGATCCAGCGCCACAAGCTGAGCAGGGTGGTTCACTCCTTTCCTCCGCCGCCAGTCGTCAAAGGTGTCGCGACCCTTGAACGCACGGAGCAGAGCGGGCGGGTCTGATTGGCCAGAAGACACAAACTTTCCCCAAATTCGGAATGCACGTCATCCACGAAATTCCTGATCTGCGCCACAAATTTGCCCGCGTTTCAACTCCGCACACGCAAAAAGCAACAAGCCAACAAAAGAAGGCGAACCCTTCAACTCACGAGCGACGCACAACTACCCACGACCCGAATACTGCTATAGTTGAAGTCGGCCAGAATAAATTCCGCAACGTCACCATGCCGAGGATCAGATGGCCTATCGGCTCCGAGGCCCACACGAACGCCGTCATGGCACTTCAGGTCTGTTCAGCCAAGCCAATCATGCTCCGAAAAAAAAAAAAAAAGACTCACATCATGATGTGTTGTAGAAGTTGAAGAACCCCACCTCATCACATCCCCAATCCAGCCCTAAGAGCGTTCCCATAGACCCGGGCCCTAATCACGCTCCCAGGAAGCGCAAGTCCACCGAGTCTGCCGCTTCAGCTTCTCCAGCCGCGAAAAAAGCGAGAACCCCTAGCAGGAAACCCGCCTCAAAAACCTCCAAGGAGGCAGCCTCTGAGCTCCTCGACGTCTCAAACGTCTCTATCCCTTTGGAAGATGTAGACGACGACGACAACACGGTTCATGTCTACGACACGTGCGACACGGTCCGGGACAAGATCCGCGCGTTTCTCGCAAAGGACGGCATCTCGCAGGCTGCGTTCCTGCGCGCCATCGTGACCGCCGCTTACGGAGCAGATAGCAGCAAGAAGATGCAGTCGGTTTCGCTGAACGGGTTCCTGAAGCAACGAGGTCCTCTGTCTGGGAATGCTAGCGCCGTGTATTACGCGTCGTATGTCTTTTTCGAGAAGCTCAGGATCAAGCGGGGGGAGCCAAAGTCGGACGATCGCGAAGTCATGGAGGAGGTCCACCCAAATGGGGTGAATACAAAGGTGCCATTTGGAAGGATTAGTTATGTGACTGCCGCCAACACAATTCTGAGGGTCAACAGGTATGGGATTGTTATCACGGTTTGATCGGCGGGTAGATGGAGTTTCCTGTTTTATCATGGGTTGGATTTTGGCGGGTACGTTTTGGTGGTCGATCCTATACGGTATCTTGCTTGCCCAAGGCTACTAGCTTCTCTATCGCTCACGAAAAGACACGTCACCCGACCCTAGCCTTCACTTTTCACCGTCCGTGCCCTGATATCCCCCAGCCTAGGACAGCGTCCCAGGCCCGTTGAGCCGGCGCTCTGGAATCTCGAAACTGCGTACACCGAGTCTCTTTAGTACTCTTTCTATCGGGACTTTCAGCAGAGGCGCGCACGCGTCAATGACAATTGCGGATTCCTCGGCGCGAGACTAAAAGAACATATGAACCATGAGGTAGAGGCTGTCGGTGGATGAGAAGTCGAAGGTGGCCATGCAATGCAACTTGGCGATGCCAATGGCGCTAGCTAGCAATGGGGCAGGGCGCGGGCAGGAACGATATCAGCAACTTTTTGAGGAATGAGCGCGTGAGGGAGCGTATGAGGAAGATGGGGATCAACGCGCAGACGAGGTCGCTAAACATGGCAACACCTAGATAGGAGCAACCAACCACCCGTCAGCATTCAACATGGTCCAATAGGGGAGCCGCCAAAAGCGACAATGAATTCCGGACGAGGGGCGAGGGGTCGGTGATGCGGAACTCACTTACGTTCGCATAGGAAAACGACCAAACTTGCGATGGCGTTAGGCACCGCGTCTTCTTGAGATCAACCTTGCGCGATATGGCAGAGTGGCCCTGAGCCAGCTAAACGACGCAGTACACGGCCATGTGTACAGCCTGCAGCAAGGTGGCTGCCCAGAGCATCATCCGCGATCGCAAGGCAGTTGCCACCTGCAGGAGCAGGCAAATGACGGAGATACGGGCAAAGCCGGATGATAGCGTGCTGAAGATGAATGTGAGAAAGGTGTAGAGTCCAATCCGGTTGACGTTGCTTGGCTCAAGATACACAGCATGTTTGCCGAAGCCGTGAACCACGGCGGCAATGCTAAGTCCTGCAGACACGCACTTGGCTGCCTGCACGACACATTTCTCATTAGGACGCAGATTGATACCACTGTCCGGGGAAAGGGCCATACAATAGAGATGCTGATTATGTAGTCGGGCAACGTGAGCGCATATTTGGGAGTCAGGCGTGACCATAAACGCACAATGAAGATCAAGAAGGCAACAGCGTGAAGCGTGCAGACCAAGCCAAGGAGCCCAGGCCCTTTGTCATCGCTTGTTGGAGGACAAGGGTGCAAAACATCTCGCCTTGCGCCTCTGTTCAAAGCGACACCAGCTACCATGTTCCGCAGGATCAGTGAGCAGGCTGTGCACAACAACGATTGGTCAGGGCGTTGTTCAAAACCGCCCACTGTCGATCGACTTGGACTCGAGTCAGTCATTTTCAAATCAGCAATTGAACGGCGCAATCCAGACACTTGATGTATTGCCCTTGAAACGCGAGATAGGTGTTAGCGATGTAGCTTGAGAGTTGGCCACAACCAACGTTTTTCTCCAGGAATGGAGAGAAAGGAATAAGAGGGACCAATGTGGAAATGCAAGACAACAGTAGGATGTGGAGTCAGGAACTGTATCAGTCCAGGAGCTGTGTCTGGTGGTGGGTATTGTGTAATAATAGACACGTTTGCGGTCTATCTATCAAAAGCCCAGTCGTGAACCCCTCTTGATAACATCCTCACGGGATTCGTTCAACACCTCCAAGATCCGGGCGCCACTAGTTTTGTTAACCCTAGCAGCGTCCTCCACCCTGCCGCTTTCCAGCATGCCTAACGTGATCAAGCCGCCCCGCATCATCGAATCGATAATCCTATCCCCGAGTGACTCGTTCATCGCTGCTCTTTGGACAACTTCTTCAGTAACTTTGACCTTCTTTCGATGCTCGACAAACAGCGAAAACAGTTCTGATCCATGCTCCGTGTTCCCAGCCGCCGCTTTCGCGACCCTCTCCGTTATCTTGCCGACGCCATACGGGTTGTGTTTGAGTGTGTGGTCCAGCATGAACCGCATCTCTGGAAGAGGGTAGTCAATCTCCACTGCTGCCGAGATCAGTAGTTGGGTTGTGTTTCGTTCGACCTCGACGTGCTGAAGCAAGAACTCGACCAGTCTCGTCGTGTATTCACTTTCCGGGATCTCCTTGATCACAGTAATCAGGTCGGTTGCCAACCATGTTGGCCCTCTGCGATCGAGAAAAAGCTGCATGAGAATCAGGCATGCATTCGTGTTGCATGCTGCTGCAGCCGCCACCCTCAATGCGATCTCTACATCGCGAGGGCGGCGTTCAAGCAAGAGCTCCATCGACGCAACGCTGTCGGTCTCGTGTCCCGCCGCGATGCAAACGAGATCCTCGGTGATTTGAACCTCGGAACCCCTTTTGTTCAACAAGACTTTCAGCACATCCGCACCTGTAGCCACAGCTGTTGTCACAGTGCCTTGGCTGATTCCAAGTTTCCGACCGCGCTTCGACGCCAAGATGTAACCAAGCATGTATCCAGTCGGATTCCGAGCAGCCGCTTCGACAACGCGGTCGGTGATCTGAACGAGGTCTGGGCATTGTTTGATAAGATGTTTCATCAGATCGGGCATCCCATGGGACGCGACGGCTTCGACGAGACCGCTGTTGAACAGAGATTCAAGACCGTAGCGGTCGACGAGCATGACGAGGAGACCTTGTACGCCTAGGATTTGGCCAGCCACAGCTTCCAGCACCTCCTGCGTTACCTCCACATCTTCTCCATCCGCATGATCGAGAACGATTTGGATCATCGCGCTAGGGTCTCTGTTGCGAGCTGCTCCTGCTAGTACCGACGACGTGATGACGACTCGCTGTTTGAATCGGGCGAGGAACAACACCATGGACCGCGACGATGAATGATGCGCCATGGCGGCCACCGTCTCCTCGGTGAGTGTGATGTCAACATCGGCTCTGAAAAGAAGCATTTCCATCATTTCCTTTGCGAATCGGGGATGTTGAGCGATTGGGATGAGCACGCTGCCGGGAAGGACGGTGGAGCTCGTGCAATGGTCGAGAAGGCGCTCGACTAGTTTGGGAACATGGTCTCCCCATTATGAGAGGGCGGCCCCGAACATGCGGCCTGTTATGTTGACGGTGGCACCGTAGAGTTTGAAGAAGAGTTCTGTGGCTGCGATGCCGTCTGATACTGCTTTGCATAAGGCGTCTTCGGCAGGCATATCGGAGGTGTTTTGCTGCAGAATTGAGTTCATGGCCGACGCAATGGAATAGCTTCCGGCACACAATTCCTGCCAGGCTGAAAGGACTCGAGTCATGGCCAGAATGCGCGATAGAGTGGTAGACGGCAGCGGCATGGGCAGGCACTCAGTCATCGTATGTAAGGCATCGTCAGCGTCTTGTTGGTGTTGCGAGAGCGCTAGGCCTTGTGCCATGTCGACGAGACGGTCAGGCTTGCTAGGCCATCTTTCCAAGGCTTCATCTCTCGTTGCACCGGTTAGACGGTGGCTGATAAAATCGGTGAAATATGGGTAGCGGCTGAACAAGCTATCGTCGTCCCGTCTGCTAACCCGCTGCTCCCAGTCCCAAATCACCAGGTACTCGGCACTCGGGGTGTTGTTCTGCTTCATTAGGGACAACTTTTGAGCGGCATCAAGAGTGACGCCCACCGAGACAACAGTCCAGTAATCCCGGCGTGGCCGTAGAATGACGGGAGCTGCCATCTGTCCGTCGAAAAGACAAAGGACGTCGTTGTGTTGAACAGACATGGCTTTCGCTTCAAGATTCTCAAAAGTTAGCGTGCCCGCGTCCAAGGTCGCCATCACGGTCTCGAAACCCGACTTACCGCCCTGGGATCCTTCTTCTCCTGACAGCACTCGAATCACGCTCCCGAGGATCCGCGCGGCAGCATGCACGATTGAAAGCTCTTCGCCGTCCCAGGTCTTCACGGCCGATTTCTCACCAAAGACGGACTGACTCAGTCTGCCAAACACCTCTCGCCACGACACCGAGTAGTCCGGAAGCAAGTTGTCAGGGATGGTATTGTTGTCTTGGATGCCACGACGACATGTCTAGCTCCTGCGACTTCCTGAAGAACCTGAAAACCCGTCAGTATCCGTCAACTGTCGGCATTGGAAGAGACGTACCCAGACCCGCTGAAACCACGGCCGCTGAAGCAAATCCCAAACTGCCTGCCTCCCCTCCTCACTAAACACCTCGGGCTCCGGTAGTCTCTTGGAATTCCCTCCCCACTCCGCTTCCCAACGTGACACGGTAGGCTCCTCAGCTCGCGGACGAGTCATAGTCGATCTCTTGGCGGCAGCATACAACTCATCCAGACCCCGGTCACTTTCAGTCGTCACCACATCGCTACCGACCGCGCCAACAGCTTCCTCAAGCCAGACAACAACCCTACTCGCGAAGGTGTAGATCTTGGCCATCAGCTAGACCTAGCTATCGCGCTCCGAAACATCCTTCTAGTTAACACAGACTACGTCTACCCAGAGGACCCGGGTCAGAGCGCGGTGTCGAAGGCGAATGAGCGCGGCAGTGAGGTTTCTTGTAACTGACAGTGATCCATTGGACCCGACAAAGAGCGTCTGGGGGTCCGCTGGGGAGCCCCAGACGTACGAGAGGGCTTCGTACGGGTGCGTGCCCAGTTCTGAGTCCGAGAGGTGGTAGTCGACGAATTGGCAATGGATTGGATCAGTGCTTGCTTTGGATGAGTGGAGGATCAAGAGCCGGATGTGGTCTTTTGGGAGGGGCGTGTAGGTGTGTTCCGCTGTGGCGGCCATTGCTGCGGTAGAGTTAACCCCCCGTGCTTGGAGTCTTGCAGTTGGCGCTTTGGAATATGACAGATTTGACAATCAGAAACGAGAACTCGTCGAGTTGCAGTTGCGATGAAAGCCACGGCAGACAGAGATGGATGCGGTATGTCAGGCTCTGAGGCTCAGCGCGCAAAGCTTGGCAAGCTACCTTAGGCACTGGCGTTTCATGTTCAGCTCTCGCCAAATCCAGTAGATTTCACCCTTTTAGGGAAGAGGCATTTGGGAGGAGGCGAGTTCAGTTTGCCCAAGTCCGGATTGATTCTAGCGGACCTCGGTGAGCCTGACCTTGATTCAAGACCGAAGACGCCGAACCAACTCAGACCAGATGCATGTATCCAACAGCTTGAAAGACATGTGCATCATTCACAAGACATTATTTCTTTTGATCCTTGAATGATGGCGTCGCATCGAAACTCTGGATATTATTCATCAGTTCAGTCACAGATACTGAGATAAGATCGGAAGGTGTTTCTACTTCATCTTCTAGACCCGAGATAACCGGTGACAAAATCTCGGTGCAAATCATCCCGAGACTTCGGGGATAGCCTTACCAAATCCCATGACCAAGTTCGTCTTCAGCCTTGAAGTCGTATCAACGCTTCTTTCAGGGCAGCCAGACAAACCCTTGCGGCGATAGCGAGGCTTGGGCTGCGCGGGTGACTTCAAGACCCCACGCTCGGCCAGTAAACGTCAAGAGCCAAGGCAAGTTCCGTGTTCTCGTACCTGTTGGCCCCTATATCGTTGCATCCGCCATTCCTACGCTACACTGTGCCTTGGTCCTGCATAGGCAGCTTATTTCGCTCGCTCCTCCTACCAGAGAACACACGTCAACTCTCTCAGCTGCCGCATTAGGGAAATATTGGGCTTTTCGAATCGCTAGTTGTGTCGATCGCCATCTCTCCGCAGCAATGGAGACATCTTATCAGTTGAGGGCGTGTCTATCGCGACGATGGAGTCATGTCATGAGGTAACGCGTTGTCGACCAAGATTCGGGCGCGAACTCAGCGGCAGAGTCCTGAAAGGGAATGTGTGCATGCAGCATTTGGGGGTCATCCTTAATAGTCTCCAGCAGCTGCCATCCACATTACGGGATGGCGTCGCAGGAGGTCTCCCACTTACATGTGACGACAGCATCAAGCAGTCACTTAAGACAGAGGATTGTTCCTGCGTCTAACGTCGATGCATGTCCGATTTGGTCTGCGGCATTTAGTTACACGGCAGGGGACTAGCGATGGCGTGCATCTTATCGACAATAGGGGGCCCGATGCCGCCTTGGACGGTCGACAAACTCCAAGGTGGTGAGATTGAAATCTAACGAAAACGGGTTCGCATGAGCCGCTCACCCCACCCCCGCAGCGTCGCAGCCAATGTCTTCTCCTTCCCAAAACTCGTTTTTGGACTGACTTGGCGGAAGGCACGTCGGGCGTGTTATCTAATCGCAACACACAGTGCTCCTGCCCAGTTGCCCGATTGGGGAGGTCGCAATCCAGTGCCGTCGCTGGCGCCACTCACACGTCCGTCCCGCGTGCCCTTGGCATCGACAACTACCGGGGAGGAGCAACACACGCAAGTTGTTCTGCGGAGCCGCTGGCCCTTTCCTCGCCGCACCAGCCAGCACAGAGTCCGCACTCGTATTAGTCCCGCGTTTTGGCGGGTCACGGGCATCGCAACGGCCATGTTCATCGTGGTGCGTCCCCTGCC
The DNA here is from genome assembly GCA_036250225.1 of Cercophora sp. LCS_1. Lineage (NCBI taxonomy): Eukaryota > Fungi > Ascomycota > Sordariomycetes > Sordariales > Lasiosphaeriaceae > Cercophora > Cercophora sp. LCS_1. Next base: position 479,650 of record JAPZLL010000009.1, read on the forward strand.
CCCTCGACTTCGACCCCGCGAAGCCACCCCTGCCGGACCTGAGTGCCGCACCACGGACGCTAGCGGTATCTGAGAATGTCGCCCGAGCCCGGCCGGCAACCGACTACGCTGAGTGGCCGACCGACGAGATGAGCCAATGTGACTCCCGCACCCCGAGCGCTGCCCACATTCGCCCGTCGCCTATCGCAGCCCACCCGGCCAATGGGCCGTTGGATCGGGAAGGTTGAAGGTGTTCGCCCTGTCACGTCCACCCCTCCCGCGTTGCATCGCAGCCTAGGCCGCGGGACTGCCCCCCAGGTAGGCGCCGGCTTGGGACAACACCTTCCAGAACTTGCCAAGGGCCGACGGACGCGGTATTGGACGAGGGCGATAGCGATGGCGTTATGGCATAAAAGGCGTCCCGTCACCCGGGTTTGGGAACACGAAATAGATGACGCCGAGCACTCGTTGATTAAGCCTCCATCGCCGAGCAATCTATCTCGCCCGCCTCCATTGGTCTGCCCTACGGTCTATATCGTCACCATGCGTTTCTTCTCCCTCGCTACCGCGGCCATCATGGTCCCGGCTGCCCTCGGCGCCGTTGCCGAGGTCCGGCCCCGCAACCGCGGCTTCGGCTGCGGCACCCACGAGCCTACGCCCGAGCAGCTCGCCGAGACCCAGGAGATCGCCGTCATGGAGGCTGCTCAGGGTCCCCTCGAGGCCCGCCAGACCGTCAACGTCGAGGTCTACTTCCACATCCTGGCCTCGAGCACATCGGTTGCCGATGGCTACCTCACCGTACTTCCTCCTCCATCCCCCTTCCTTTCGTCACGATGCACTAACACGCACACGCCAGAGCACCATGGTTGCCAACCAGTTCAAGGTTCTCCAGGACACCTTTGCCCCGCACGGCTTCACCTTCACGCTCAAGGGCACCAACTACACCATCAACAGCAGCTGGGCCAGCGACGGCGCCGAGCTCGCCATGAAGAAGGCGCTCCGCAAGGGCACCTACAAGACGCTCAACATCTACTTCCACAAGACCCTGGGTGGCAACTTTGGCTACTGCTACTTCCCCACCACCGTCACCACGGGCTCCAACAACTTTTACTACGACGGCTGCTCCATCCTGTCGTCCACCGTCCCCGGCGGCAGCTCCACCAACTACAACCTCGGCTACACCGTCACCCACGAGGTCGGCCACTGGTTCGGTCTCTACCACACCTTCCAGGGCGGCTGCACCGGCTCGGGCGACCAGATCTCCGATACCCCCGCCCAGGCTAGCGCCTCCTCGGGATGCCCCGTTGGCCGTGACAGCTGCCCCAGCCAGGCCGGCTTGGACCCCATCACCAACTTTATGGATTACTCTTATGAGTGAGTGGCCCCCGCTTGTTACAAGTAGCGACGATGAACCTTGGACTGACAGTGATTTATAGCACCTGCTACGAGGAGTTCACCGCTGGCCAAAAGACCCGCATGCACAGCATGTGGAACCAGTACCGCGCTTAAGCGGCTGATGGGCCATGTCCAAGTAAACAATAATGGGATGATGTGATGGTACGATGTGATGCGAATGCGATGTGATGGTACAATTACAGTACGAGATGCATTGGATGTTTTTTTTCCTTCTCTCCTGGGTACGTTTTATAGATGGAGAAAATTCATTCAACCACACTTCTTTTTTTTTTCTCATTTCATCTGGGCTCTCACCTCTTACGGCTCAAACCGTGACATGCCATGACGTGATGCGGTTTGCAATGCAATTGCAGTGTTGTTGTGTGTTGTTATGATCGTTATCGATCCTTATCGAACCCTGTTTGTGGGGCGGATCGATCGCGATGCCGTGCGATACCGCGTGTGGTGCCTTGCATTGGTCTTTTTTGTCCCTTTCCCGCACTGAGTGGCCCGTGGACCATGCCGCTTATGCCGTGCCGCTTTCGTGGGGTGGTGTGTTTGGCTGTTGTTTTGGGGGTGCCTGGCTTGTGATTGGGCTGGGCGTCGGAGATCATGCCCGGCTTGGATCTGGGCTGAGACGCTGGACGGTGTGGGTGTGGCGGTCCTGAATTTTATGCTTGCTTCCTTCGAGGTTGCACTGCCGGTGCCGGAGCCCGAGGTGGTTCTTGGTGGCATGTGTTTGCTGTGATGCGTTTGAGCGACGGTATCTTCCCTTATTGTGCACTAGGGTTTTGGGTGGGTGTTTTTTTTTTTTTTTGGATTTGAGGTGACGCTATGCTTTGGCAACCATATGATAGCATCACTACGGTTGCAGCGTATGGTTTGGCGCTGTCCATGAATGAGGGATTGCAACATAAGCCCCAGCGATCCCATTGATGAGAACAACTACAATGACCACGATGCTAGATGGGAAATGTAATCATTGCCGAATTTCCAAGATCACAGATTTACTCTCATCACTTAGCTTCATCATGTAAGCAGCCCGGGGGATCAACCAAAACCAGACACCGAATCTTCACCTCGATGACGGTCAACGCAAAGTTTGAGTGGATAAGATCTCACCCATCGCACGACACCACACCCGAACCGTCCCTACCCACCGAAGCGGATCGCTTTCCCCAGCTCCCACACGTCGATTATGGCAACTCCCGAGATGCCCACCCCATCGACCCGACCCTTGCATGCAGAAAGACTGGGGACGTCTCCTCTATATACTTCCGAAAGCCTGTCCATGTCTTGATTCTTCATTGGAGCTTGTATGAAATGTCTTCTTCACATCTCTGTAGACGTAAAAGATACGGCTACACGCGCGTGTTTCAACGTCGCCCAAGAAATTTCGACATGAAAATGTAAATGCTGAAGTGTTGCATCGTCTATATGCCCGCCTCGTCTCTTATCCGACCAAAAAACACCGCACAAGGTTTTTTTTTTTTTTTTTTTTTTTTTTTTGCAGTCTTGGCCGCATCGAAAGGATCTACATGGTGTGGCTGTTGCTTGCCTCTCTCTCTCCTTGCGACCGCCAAACAAGGGTGACACTGTTGGCTTCATTGTCTACCGTCTGCCGTCTGCCGTCTGCCGTCTGCCGTCTGCCGTCTGCCGGCTACGTATATCTATACGGTAGCCCCGCGCCAGTTGTCGTCAGCCAGCGGCCGCTTGCGTGTCACAAAGGTCAGATTAACATGCCATATTTTGATGATCCTTCAAAGCCTGAAATGTGGTGGTCATGGAATTGACCAAGTTGCGCACGGCGGATGATGGCTTGGAGGAATGAGCTTGGGTGGGCTTGGTGGTGGGCGTGACAACCCAAGGAATGACGACGAGTCTAAACGGATACGGCATACGAGCCGAACAGACGACGGGTTCCCCCGCCCATGACTGATTGGCGTCCCGGCATCGCCGGCATGAGGTTTACAGGCCCATGTGAACCGTTGGGTTGGGCTGGGATGGGCTGGGCTCCGTTTGCGTTTCTAGGGAGAACTGCCGGCGGGGGTTGCTTGATGCAAGGCTGCTCATTGTGTATCAGCGGCTATATACGGGGATTGGTCGGCTTGGATACGCTGCGTGTGTGTGCGTGTCGAGATGGGCTGGTGCTGTTGGCCCTGCGCCTTGCCGTTGTTGATTTCCTATGAGGTTGCGTCGTCTCCCACCATGTGTGCTCCCTTTTTTAATCCTCTTGGTTTTCCCTGCCACTTGTGCTCGGGGTTACACAGCCTGACCTTGGCTTTTCGGTGTGCGTGTTATAACAGGTGCTTTCCCTCTTTTTCCCACTTTGAAATGGCGGTTAGTCCCGTTTGTGAGCGAGGTGGACGCACAGTACGAACCAGCAGCGCCAGTCCACGACGGCGATATTGTGAGCTCTCTTGTCGCTTTCAGGTCATGTCGCTGTTTTCCGACGGCAAGATGTCTGCGCCACAGAGCCAGACACCCCCTGCACGACAGAAGAGTTTGGATGTCGCCGATTGCGGTGGATCCCGGTCGGGACTTGGGAGTGAGGATAGGGATGCTGCGAGGGAAAACTACCGCGGGTTCCCACCCTTTTTGTTGACGGTGTGTTTCTTGGCGAGGGATGTTGCTGACCGTTATCGATGACCAGGCCTCAAACTCGAAAGCCGCATCCATCAGCTCGAGCGAGACCTCCAGAGCTTCCGCTATCACCGAGAAAACAAGATCATCTCCTCGGCGAGGGTTCGCAAGAGTCGGTCGAGGAAGTCTGTTGGACAGATTCCGTTGGCCCATACGCTAGGTGCTGTGCACCACGGCACGTCACCAAGCAGAGATCTTCCAGGCGCCCCCGTTCCCAACCAAGCTGTGGAGTACATGGCATCCCCGGGGTCCAGGGATAACTCGACTTTCATGGCGACCCAGGAGTGGATGTCAGATGGCTCGGCTGTTGAACGTTGTTGGAAAGACCCGTTTGTCATCAAGGTCTCGGAGCAAGAAATGCCGGATGAGGTTGTCGGTGATCCTGGAGGTGGCGAACTCGACGTTGTCAATAATCAAGAGGTGAACCGTGACGAAACGGCACTAAGGGATGAAGATTCGAGCGTTTCGAAACGACGAGGGACCATCTAATACCACGATGGTGGATATACTCGTTCTAAAATAGGGGCAACTATTTTGACTCCTGCCAAGCTCAGCCGCACCTCCCGAGTGCGGCAGTGTTGGGCAGGGTAGCGGGACAGACCCGCACCTCGCATCAGAGGCAGGTCGTAGTGTTTGGCAGGTTGGAGGGCTACGATAGGGCGATATTCTTTGGGGAGAGTCTTGGGTCACAAATATTACCCCGCGGAAATTTTGATTGATGGATGAACGGGATCTCACGTTGATCGCCATGAGCCGATCGAACCGGCCGAGCTGGGTGGTGTAGTGGTGGTCCCCAAGCGTGTCGATCGGCAGCCATGCTGAGTCGGGGCAATGTTGAGCCGACTCCCATCTTTGGCAGTGAACTCGTGCGCAGAGCTTGCCTTTCTTGCGGGAAAGAGGACATCGCTGCTGTTCTTTATCCATATGGCCCTGCAATTCCACGATACATTTCTTTTCATTACCATTTGTTCCATCCTGTGGTCACCGATGTCGCGGCGCAGTTGAGAAAAAACGCGGCCTATCCGTCGTTCTTAGTCCAGTCCAATTCAAAGTTATCCCACCCTCTGCGACACCGAGCTTGAGAAGTGAAAGAGTCAGATCCTGGTGACGACAAATTCCAGTGCTGGGAGCTGAATCTGCTCGGATGCCACAGAAACATACTTTTCCCTCACAAATGCTAGAACCTCAACAACGTCCATTCCCGACTGTAGCTGGAGACGATTACTCGAAGTCCCCAAACAGTCTATGGCATCGCCCCAGCTCATAGCCTCTTCCGAGTTTCTTTTCAGCAGCGAAAACAAGTTTGCCCCTCGACTTGAGGCCTTGTCCACCAAGACAACCTTGTGCGTTGACCTGACTGGCAATGAGTCGAACAAAACCAGCACTCCAAATGGCATTTGCTCTGGCCCAACACTTGTGTAGAAGGTGCCTGCAAACATATTCATGCCTATCCCGCGGGGCACGACAAAAAGCCCGGTTGAATGATCGTATGCCGAGTAGGGGACTGCTGAGGAGTGATCAAAACCCGCGTTTCCCCATCTCTCGATATAGAGACCACCAGCATGGGTGGTGTTCCGGCGCAATAAGGCAAGCTGAGGTGTCACCATGCCGGCACCAGGAGCAGAAATGATAAAACTTTGAGGCCGGACTTCTTCAATTTGAAGGCCAGCTATAGAGAGCGCCAGGATGCTTGGATCAGCCAATCGAAAGTATGCTGCAAATCCAACCTTTCGCAACGGGATGAAAACTCTCTTTGGATCGGACCTACCGCCCACCTCAAGAATGTAGAGAAACGGGCCGTGGAGCGCCGAGGACCCAAGGGGCGAAGGAATAACCATGAGCCGCTTGGAAGTGAACTGGATTCCCTTGTTGCAACTGGTATATGGCATGTTGTAGAGTCTCGGCTTGAGAGTTCCATGGCAGTCGCGGAATGCGTCAGGGAGTGTCGCCAAAGGAGAGCACACCCCGGCAACATTTGGTTGGCCGTGGGCACGCCAAGCAAGTATCGTCAGGTCAGAGCTGCGGTTAATGATTTCTTCTTGTAAGCGTTGGAACGCCTTCACCGTAGATGAGCGGCATGTAGATGTCGAAAAGTCCCAAGAGGCTGTAGGCTCTGTCCTCAATCCGAGTGGTTTTTCGCAAAGCAGCCCAAGACATGCGCTGGGCAATTGTGAAGCCCCAAAGAGGCTCGCTGCCATCGACCACCCCCACGGGTATCATGGTGAGGGTGGATAGCTTCGGACCTAGACTGGCCTTGGTGCCGAATATGAGGAAGTCTCGGTCGTAAAACTCGATCGCCCGTGGCGCCAAGAGCTCCTGCAGGGTCCAGCCTCGGGTGAACCATCGGCAGTGGTTGAACGTTGCATGAGCCTGGACGGAATAGTCTGACAGGAACACAAAGCAGACGGCTGAGTTCTGGTAGAACTGAAACATGGAGTTGATCGACTCCGTCAGCTCGGCACTGCTGGACTTGTCGATGCAGCAGGTATCAATCCAGACCCATTCGAGGCCCCTCTTATCTGCAAGCCGACAGGCCTCAAGTATCTTCCTGAAGCCCTGCTTCGCCGATCTCGCGGGGGAATCCATGTCGCGGAAAGCGACCTCCTCTGTCCCCCAGGTGTGCGATAGGATGGCATACAGCGGGATATCGTCGCCAAAGAACTCAACCATATCCAAGGTTCGCGCATTGATGAGTCTCATGGCGGACTGTGGTACTTCGGCTTCGGCTTCGGTGTAGATAAGGGGATCGTGTCAAGTCTGGCCAGGCTGCAGACGTGATGGTTGTCGCATCCTACCCCACTTTCGAGCGATGAGGCTGTCGTCGAAAAACATTGTACAAAATATGCAGCCCATCACCATGTTGTGATTAGGTCGCCGGCCGCCCCAGCCAATGAAATCGAGTCTTGGATGGAAGCTGGAAGCTGGAAGCAGGGGCACAACAACAGCATGATTTGGAGTTGGGAAATGCCGATTGAGCCTCAACCGTTGAGATGATGAGAACATGCAAATTCCAGTCTAGAACTCCAATCGAGGAAGGGAAGGTGCATCCCGATCAAACTGTGGTTTCCCCAGAGTCGCACCTTCGCGATCAGCGGTCTTGGCATCGACTGGTGAGTGTCAATCCGGTTCCTCCCGCCGGCTCGGCTCCCAGAAGTGGAGCCCACATCACGTTTTTTGCGTGAGCTTGGCTGCTTGAAGAATGTCTTGCAGGGTCTTGGTCTCTTGGCCGAAGAAATCGAATCTTGGACGACGACCAGGTGTCCGGCGTGTTGGGCAAGCCCCTCCGACGCGCAGGTGGTCCCCTGGCAACGCTATACCGCGTCGAGGACCGCTAAACCTGTTCAATCGGCCATTCATGCGATGCGGTTCTGCATGAGGCCGATAAGGGCGTAAATTTGCGCAGGGCTTGACGCGCCGAAATACCGGCGACGGCCGTCATTGGTGCAACGCAGGACCAGGATTCAGGCACGGTTCGCTTCCAGACGTGTCTTGGAACGCCCGCGCGGCCACAGAATCGAAGCGATGGAAGCATGGCCAACCGCCATCGCGCGGCATGGAAGCGAAAGGGATGGGATCCTTCGTCTGACCTCGAACCATGGAACGCGACGTTCAGACCCACGCCAGACGACGCCATGCCGCTTTTGCCCAAGCCGAAGCATGGCCAAATTGGCGGACGCTCGTCGTGCAGGCACGGCAAAGTCCGTCGCTGCCGGCCTTTTGTTGCGCAAGGGCGACAGCGGCGACAAGTGGCCCCAGGTTTCGCACAGACTGCCCCGCAGCATGGCGGAACAGCAACCCCGACAATCTGGTGTATGGCATGTCAATCTGATTTGCTGTTCCATTGAACCAGCCGAGCGTGCATGGACGATGCAGACACACACATGAGGTGGCTCCCTTTAAATAATGGCAGCACCCACCCGGTGTCACGATGCAGACGTGCATTTTTTGACCTTTGAAATGCCCATAGCTAGGGGCGTGGCATCGAATCGTCGAGTATGCCCCTGCTGGGAGTCTTTCCCAGGCAATCGGCCCCCGGCCCGGCGCCGACCGGTCGCCCTCCGTCGCTGGGCCCGCTGCCCGAAGCACCGATCCTCAACCAGCGATCCGTCCTTTTGGCGCTGACCATTCCCTTCATTGTGAGAAGACCCGCCCCGACTGCCCGCCCGCCCGCGATTTTTTTGTCGGCAATTTGCTCACAACAGCGACTCGATTCTAGGTTACATCATGGATCTGCTCTCTCCTTCGACTCTACGTCCGTTCCGTTGTCCAGCGCGCATTTGGTTGGGATGACTTTTTCCTCATCGTCGCAATGGTGCGTCATTTCGGGACACGCGGGGGGAAAAAAATGTAGGCGAAATAGACTGACGTGCGGGACAGGTTGCGACAACCTTGGGCTCTGTTGTTCTGTGCATTAGTAAGTCCCAACACCGTTGAATCTCTCTCACGGAATCGCGCTGACTGTTGTCAATTAAGTGACCGACATGGGCCTCGGAAAATCCCTTTTTGACCTCGCGCCCGCTCAACGAGGACAAATTCTCAAAGCAAGCGATCCCACGCGAATCCCCTCCGCGTCAGTCACGACTAACACGTTCTTCTGCAGGCCATCTACATCGGCACCGCCACCTACCCCCTATCATTTATGCTTATCAAAATCGCCCTCCTCCTCCAATACCTCCGCGCGTTCAACGGCCCGCGAACCCGACAGGTCTGCAAGTGGATGATTGTCATCAGCACCGTGTCAGGTGTCGTCTTTTCCGTCTGCACCTGGTTCTCATGCTGGCCCGTTCAGTTCTTCTGGGACAACAGGATCGACGGCCAGTGTTGGGGCTTCGCATCGCGCAACCACCTCGAGTTCATGCGTATCACCGTCACGCAAGTTGTCATTGCCGTTGTGTTGGATCTGGCTGTTTTTGTGATACCCTTTTGGATCTTCTTTTCCGAGAATAAGCCGGAGCAGAGGCTGAGCAAAGTCAGCTTGTTTGGATTGCTTGTCCTTGCGCTTGGGTATGTGTTCTCCCATCCGATGTCACGAATCTTTCTTGGGACTTTGCTAACATTTTGCAGCGTCCTCTTTTGCTCCTTTTGGCGCATGGTCTACGTCGTCAAGCTCAACGACCATAACGGTTTTGATCCGTTGTTTGACAACCCCACGGTGATGGGGCTCGCGTCCTACGAGGTGCATCTGGCTGCGATTTGCGCCGCCATTCCCGTGTTTTGGCCGGTGGTGAAGGAGACTTGGAACCGCATTTTTGTCACGTACGAAGTCACGGTCACGAGAGGATACCAAGAGTTTCCGTCCAAGAAGCAGACGGATATCGAACTGCTGGGGAAGCAGTCCGAGGGCTGGGAGCCCTTTGTTGGAGATGAGACGAGCGGACTGGGCGAGAGCGAGACGACGGTGCAGTCGCTCGCGGGAAAGAGGCCGAGAAAGCCGAGAGATATCCTGGGACATGAGAACGGGAGCGATGATAGGATTATTCCGTCGCGTGGATGATAGTTGTTGGAATAGACTTTTGTTTGATCATGAAATCCTCGAAGTCTCGCCCAGCGTCTTTTTGCATTGACAGCAGTCCGAGCTGTCACGGTGACCCAGCGAACCCCTTTTTTCTACTAGCGTCGATCGGGAACGTGGGCGTCCGTCCCGTCCGTCCGTCTGGGGGCACTTCCCGACGGTGGTTCGATCCTAGCATCCCAGCAAGCAAGCCTGGTCCTCTTGGCTATTTTGGGGGATCAGCTGGACGCATGCTGCCCCCCGTCAAGCCGTGCTTCCTCATCCGAACTTGCAGCGCATTGGAGATCCTTATTATCTGACAGGTCACTCGCCCCGCTGGTTCCGACAGATCAAAGGACTGTCGCAATCCGTTCGCTGTCTGCGCTGGAAACCCACGGCATCTCCTCCACTTAGCGAGTTGATGAAACGTGGTGGCGGATGGAGCGATGAAACCACCGCTGTGATGCGTGACCAGGGCGCCCTCAAATATCGGGCGGTAGCGAAGCGACTTTCCTTGCTTTTTCTTGTTCGGCTGTCTCAAGCCCTCGACGCCAATACGATAATTGCTACATTATCACACAGTCAGCAACCTCAGCTTTCGGTCTGAAGATGGTTTCGTATCTTGGAAAATGAAAAGAGGATTTCGATTGACTAGATGCGCCAAAGCTGATATTGACGCTGCGATAAGGTGCGATCTGGTTTCCCTCAAAAAAAAAATACTTGCTTCAGGCCGGTCGCTCCGCGAATCATGCGGAAATTCCGTTGTCGGTCATATAACTTGTCCCAGTGAGAGGCCGGTCGGAATGCAACTCACTGCCGGGACGGTGTCCATGGGAATGCTATACAGCTCTGGATGTGCGTTGTGAGCCTGATTCCGGCTCAGCGTATTCCTTCAGGGAAGACAAATCAGAAATGTTCAGGATTGGCTGCTACATGGATATAGGCCCAAAGGCAATGCGAACTCATTAATGCAGAAGGAGAAGTCATCTTGTGTGTTCTTTTACAAGCCACAAAATAGTACTTACCGGACATAAGCACAGCCCACAGGTTTGATGGCCAATTGTGGGCCTGGCAAGTGATGCCGGTGTTATTTCTTTTCGAAAATGTGTTTCTAGTCGCTACCCTAACGTCCGACCAGAGGTCTAACAAAGTGATGCCGGCACTCTGTGTTCTTGTTGTGCAGGTTTCAAGTCAATGCTGCTGCGTTGTCTTTGCCGTCTTGCTCTCAAATTTTGCTTCTAAACGTATCTCACTTGAAGCAATAGTGACTAAGTTCCAGAAATGGTTTATTTGTTATCAGTCTGTACCTTACCTATATTCTTCCACCCTCTAAATCCCTCTCAGATGCCCTTTGGCCAGCATTACATGATGGAGCACCCGGCCAGCGCCATGATTTGGCTCCCATTGCCTTCCCTTGCCTCCTTCCGCGCTCTCTCTCTCGTCTTCTCAAACCCAAAGACCTCACGTATCAAGTCAAGATCATAATAGCAAAAGTCCTGAAAAGGTGGCGACCACTGATCAAAGCCGTAAGCGAGAGCGTGGAGCGTCAGCGAGTCATCCATCCTGAGAATCTTCTTCGTCAACTCGACGCGCTTGACAAGTCGCGAGGCGTTGGCGAGCCTGCCCTCGTAAATGGCAAGATACGCCTCGTGTTTGGTTTTGGCCAGGATCCTTTCGATCATGCCAAAATCTTTCATCATCCGGTATGCGGTCCGGATGTAATTGAACCCAGAGAGGGGCCTGTTACCGAGTACGTCGTGCGTAAAGTCATCCCTGACGGCTCTGAGCAAGCTCGCGCTGTCGATCTCGGAGCCCATGTAGGTTGCCCGGGTCTTAAGCCCGCTTGAGACATTGTCGTTAGCTGCATGTGAGGAAGCTCCCTTGCCATCCTTGCGCTTGAGTCGCGTGATCAAGCCCGCACGGTTCAGTTGAAACTGCAATGCGTCTATTTCCTCTTATGTTTCTGGTGTTGTAGCCAGCTTGGTAAGAGGCTGGTCTTGTGGGATCCCTAGGAGAACTTTGTACCGCCGGAGAAGGGCAGTCTCCTCGTACACCATCTCCCCAGTGGCGGGGTCACGCGAGCGGGGAGTCTGCTGCATCCGGGCCATCCCTACCATGGTCAAGGGGTCGAGGTCCTTCTCCAGAATCCGGTCAATATCCCAGCGGGCTTGATAGTGCATCTCAATGTCGGATTTGGCTGTCGTCATGTACCTTGCGCCGCTAGCCTACCGGTCGATATAGGGAAAAAACCCGGGGCGTTTCGCGGCAGCTTCGGCGGATTTTTGCGGAGGAAGCTGTCACTATGAAGCTTCACCCGGCACGCTTCGAAAAAATCGGAAGTTTGAGAGGTCGGCAGTGGGCTATCAGGGTCGAAGATAGCGCTCTTTAAGTGAGACAGAAGATTGGTATAGAATGATGACGGCTTCCGGACCATTCCCCTTTGGCACAGCATGTTGTAGATGTGAGGGACTGCAATCACCTCTGGGGTAGCTTCCCTGCATTAGGTTTCAGCATGCTGAGTGCTTGGAGGGATCAAGACACTTACCAGATCCATATGCCGCCCAAATACGCAAGATGTAGTGCCTCTAGCAGCCCAACAGCGCAGAGATAGGGAGAGTAATCCCAGAGCCCGAGACGATTTGTGCTTGGGGACCGCGAGGCTGGGAGGACGGAGTCGTCGCATGTTGGCCCATCCTGCGGTCTTTTGCCTAGAAAAAAGAGAAAGCTGGTTGCCATCCCTTCCGGAATGTCGAGCTGCACGCCTTTCTCTACCTCTGGAAGGGCAGGGTCAATTATGTGTCCATCCAGGTATGCCCTCAGCTGTTCTGCACTGGGGAGAAACGCTGCACTGTCGCGGTCTGTGTTATTACTGCCCTTGTCCTCCAGACCTAAAAAAAAGATCGATATCACGTCGAGGCTGGAACCCTTTGGCAGGTGGTGTAATGACATGGTCGAATAAGGTATCTGGATACCATCCTCGGCAAATGGTCATCGAATCGACGATGCATTGCAATTGGAAGACATGATGGGGGGGAATTCTTTTGCGAATGGCGCTGCTGCTCTCCGGCTTGCGCATGACGAGTGACGTCAAGAACACTAAAGGAGAAAAGAACAAATGTCAGGGTCATGAACAGCTGGGCGCAGTGGGGGGCAGGAACTTACCGGCGAAGTCGTTCAGGGCCCAGAGTGGTCTGAACCTGTGCCATACCCCACCTCCCAGCCAGTCAATGCCCTTCAGGTCAGGCGGCGGGTTCCTTCCACCGTGGTGCTAATGGTGGAAAATAGGCATTAAGGACAGGACGTTGACAAGGTCGTATAGCTAGTTGATGGTATAAGCACGGCGCCACTTCATTCTCTCCTCATCCGTTTCGCGCTACAGATCCAGTGTAGGGTTCCAGTTTTTAATCTTCGCGTCCATCTTCTTGGTAGGCTTACCAGTACGGTTATGCTGGAAGTCTATGACAAAGTTGACAAGGTCGTTGTACGCATGGAGGAACAACTGCTCCTTGACGTCGATGGTGTTTTCAGGCACCTTATGGGGCGGACAGTACGGATCTGGTCTCTTATTAAAGGGTTCAATCACAAACTGGCCTTGGATCTTCTCAGCATCGCCTCCGGTTATCGCATTGGCCACAGCCTCGAACGAGTCGTGGTCAGGGAAGTCGGCAAAGATGTCGAGTTGGCACCGTTGGATCGCGGCAACGGCCGAGCAAGCCGTCGCGCCGGCAATTGCAGAGTTGAGGCCATCGTATGCCACTTCGCGCCAAACTTCACGCAGTCTGGACCGCAACAGCCCCATTTCCTTGACGAGGTCGTAGGCGGCCATGAGATAGTCAGTAAACAACCCTTGCTCGTCCAGAATGATCTTATAATCCTCCAGCGGAACATTTCCCAGATTGCGCAAGTCAGGGGATGGCTTCGCGGGTTTCTTGACTCGTTTTCCCTTCTTGCCCTTGCCGGGCCTAGCCTGCTTCCGCCGCTGTGGCTGTAGATCGTCGTCGTTTGCGTCGTCGTCACTCTCAAGAGTCTTGGGGTCCATCCTTCCGATGATTGCATTCGACGTCTCGATGATCCAGTATACGATGAGGCTCGTGCCTCGCTTGTAGGTGAGGTAGGCGTTGCGGCTTGTCATGATAGGCAACTTATTCGGCAAGGAGAGTTAGAATTCGGGGAGTTGCGGCGCAGTCAAGGGCAAATGAAAGAGAGAGATGAAGGTAGGTCGTTGTTGCAACTTGCGAGGAAGACTCAAGGGGACCGGCTAAGACCCCGAATTTGTCTGACCAAGGGACATTGCTGGGTCCCTGGGGCCGCTGAAAGCCAAAGGGGGTGGATGCGCCAATCCGAGCGAAACTGCATGCTGGCTCTCGGTCCGAGTCAGAGGCCCAGCACCCGATAGGACTGACCTGTGCTGGTTGTGCAGGAATCTGGATTGTTTGCTCGCCTCGTCCTGCAGCTAAGCGCGTAGTGTAGACGAACCAGAAGCCAAAGTCAACAAAGTTGTGTCTTATAATTTGCAACATCCTGGCGCCGGCAGATGTTTGCTTCAACCAAACACCGCACGCGCTATCAAATCGAGTGGTGGCTGCAGTGTGACGCTTTCTGCCCGACTTTTGGTTGGACCATCATCGTGTTCATTCCTCGAAACCGGGTACCGGGGAAGTCGAGGCTCGACCTCCGAAAAGCCTCCAAAGTTCTGAATGGTGGCGGGGTTATGCCGACCGGACGCTTCCAGTTCAGGGTAGGAGGTCGCCTCAGCTGATCAAACATGACGTCGGGGGCAGCTGGGAAATGCCCGCAATGCAATCGAGTTTGTTGGTTGGTGGTGTTGGGGAATTCTCCTCCGCCCTGATGCATGGCCGGAGCAGGCCTGCTCCGAGTTTGCTTTCTGATGAGCGCTGAGATTACCTGCTGAATTTCGTTCCTGCTGTGTCTGTTTCAACGTCATTGACAACTGATTGCCACCATCCTTCAAGGCTTCCTCAACTAAAGCGAACTGCCCCCCACGGGGGCGATTATTTACCCGCCGGCCCCGGGTGATACCTTGCACTGGTGTACTCGTCGACTGAAAGACTTCCTCGATCTTGTCGAAATCTTGGATGGCTTTTGAGGCTGGCGGTACCCAGGATGGCGTGTGGGTCCACGGTGTGTCCTCTGGATCTTCGTCGCGTGCCCGGTCTGTGAGGCCACCTGGACCTGATGGCAGTGAGGGCTTGAGCAAAGTTGGAAGTGGGTGGCTTTCTACTTAGATAAAAGACGCCCCCAAAATAAAATACAGTTCAAGGTTGGAATAGCGTCCTGGGTACCAGAACGCCTTGTTGGAAAAGCATATTGCGGGGGTGGACGGTCTAAGTGACTTCTGGAATTCGTTCCCTGCATGTGTGTTTCTTGGTCAGTAATGCGTGTCAGGTTTGGATATCAAAATGTTAGCCTGGAGTCTGCTTACCGGAGTCACATGCCAAGTTTGAACGATTTGGTGAGTCCTTTGACCAAAGCTGCAGCGCAAAGAAATGGCGAGTATTGTGGTATAAGTCTCGTCCCCTTGTTGAGCGCGGGCTTAATCGAATACATCGATCCCTCGGAATTCGCCTTGGTATTCTCGGCTTCAACCTCGATCTCCTTGAGACTGGATTGGTCGTGGACGCATGCCGCGCCGTTTCCGTTAGATAAGGCATTTAGTAGCACCTCGACCGCATTGACGAAGCCTACTAGCCTTTCCCTTCTTGCCGCCAATGAAGAGGTCAAGGTCACGA
The DNA here is from genome assembly GCA_036250225.1 of Cercophora sp. LCS_1. Classification (NCBI taxonomy): domain Eukaryota; kingdom Fungi; phylum Ascomycota; class Sordariomycetes; order Sordariales; family Lasiosphaeriaceae; genus Cercophora; species Cercophora sp. LCS_1. Next base: position 494,908 of record JAPZLL010000009.1, read on the forward strand.
GTGGCGCTGAACCCTTTGGCTGGCTTGACAGTAACGTGCCCTCGAGCTGCGTCCAACAGCCAGATGAGTTCCTGCGGGAGGCAGTCTGCGGGGGGGGGGGGGGGCCTCATGTGGTAGAGATTGTGTGCGCTGTGCGGAACCGACATATATGGGCCATAGCGGCTCGTGGATGACTTCCGACGCCCCAGCTGAAGCTGTCTCTTTTGTAACTCCGCCTGGTAGTTAGATGTCGTGACTCCTCATGCTAACAGTCGGGCGTCATACGTACCTATTGTGTCATTCACGCCCACATGGCCACGACGCCAGCCCCCAGAGATCAGGGGCATGAACAACAAACCAGAAAACCCAGTCAAGAAGCAAACACCAAAGCAAACATGTTCAACAGAGCCCGCCACAATAAAAAAACGCTGACATTCTCCCATCAAACAGTATCCTACTGAGCTTCCAACCGCCGAATCACTGCCTCTTCTCCCTCTCCACCGCCCCCATCTCCCTGAGCACCTGCATAAACTGACTAGCCCCTAGCGCCGTCAGAACATGCCACCACCCGTGAAACTCAAGCAACCAAGCCAACGGCAGTCCGACCTGCGCCTTGAAGGTCCTCAACTCAGCGCAATACTTGATATCGATATTCCAAAACAAATACCCCACCAAGCAAACCACAATCGCCTTGAGCCCTCTCATCCTCCAAGCCCTGACCTCCTCCCTCGAAAAGCTAGGCTTTGCCCACTGGAAAAGATAATGCGTTCTCAGTCCCACCAGCACAAGCCCACTCGAGAACCCAGCAACCTGGTACACAATCTTGGGCGAGTAGACATAGTACGTGCAAAACGGGATATAAAAGACCGTCAGGGCAACTGAGATGAGCCGTGCGGTCCCGGGCGTTTGTCGGATGGTCAGACAGGCTTGGAGCATGGACCAGGTGAGGATGAGCATGGATAGCTCGTCGACGAACTCGAGGGTATACCGGAGGGAGGCGTGGAAGAGGAAGGAGCCGATGCCGAGACCGGAGAGCGCAACGGACATGAAGTCGAGGTTGGGCGACAAGATCCCGCGGCTTCCGGGGCCGTACATGAACTGCAGCGCGGGGACGACATAGGCGATGTTGGTGAGCGAGTTGATGAACTCTGTGATGTAGTATGTGATGGCGTAATCCTCTTCGCAAAAACTGGTATTTGTGTCAGCGATGAGACGAGACGGAAGTTCAGGGTTGGGGTTGGTAGTTACTTTGCGCGGGAGTCGGGCGGGCTCCAAACGCCGTGGTGCGAGTGGGGGTCTGCAGCCAAGTGCTGGTTGTGGTGCCCGACCATGAAACTCATTTTGGCTTGATGTTGGAGTTGCTCAGGATGATGATGTTTTGTGGTTGTTGCGGCTGTCGACGACAGACTGGGCGGTGCGGCGTCAAAGAACGAGGTTTGCCCGTCAAGGTTTTTTTGTCCTTCTGACGCGTCAACACGTGTTGGCGGGGACCATCGTGTCGGGTTTGGGGGTTAGGGTCTGAAGTGGGCTGTTGGTCGAATGTTGTTGCGCATTTCCACCTGACCAGCGACACCTGCGGCCATTGATAGCAAGAGGCCATCCCGCGAGAGCAGACATAGTTTGACGCTATTTCAGCCGGGCTCTTGAGTATCACGACGAGCCGGATGGCAGAAACGAACACAACACCCAGTGAGCTTATCGATAGCGATAACAGCTGGGGCACCGTTTTTGTTCCGCTCAGGCACGGACCGATCGCGGAAGCAGCGGCACCACCCTTGCGCAGCGCCTTCCGTCCCCTGTTTGCCTGTCCACTGGGGCCCCAGTTTGTCGTTCGTTTTTTCTTTGCTTATTCCATCCTTACACACATCCCAGCCTGGAGTGTTTTGCGTTCTGTTCCTTTACCAATATCGAAGCTTGGCGACAATAGTCTGCGATATTCCTCCTGGCAACATCCCCCTTTCTCCTCATTTCTGTGCCTGGCTGCCTGGGTCAGTCGTCTAGTGGTAAAATCCCTGCACTATGGATGTTTTCCACCCGGGCGGCACAGCACAGCGCAGCGTTACAGCAGCCAAGCCCCCCGAACCAGCTTTCTGCCAGGCGCACAAATGAGAAATGGAGCAGCAGCACGCGAGGGGATGGAGCATGGCGCTGTCAAACCCCGGTGAACGGGCTCGCTCGCTCGGCAAATGGCTCCGCTCTGACAGGCCCTCGTTTCCTTAGAGGCTTTCTTGGAGGCTTTCTTGGAGGTGTGAAAGGGGTACTGCCTGCGCTGGACACGCCCCCGCCCTCCGCCACCCCGGAGGATTCCCACGTGTGAATAAGACCTCACTCCCGTCCGGTTTCACCGCGTCCCGTTGGATTTCGGTTGTTGGCACCCAATCGTCAGTTTCCTGTCCCTACCCCTCATTTTCCTTTGCTCTGTCACGGCAGTTCTTGAACTGCGTCCACTCCTTGGTCTCACCATCGTCACTCGTTTTTTGCTGTCAACATGGCTGCCGCCCTCAGACTTACCGGCGGTTTGCTGGCTGCTGCCTTGCTGGCTGTCGCTAGCCCGGCTGTCCTCCCGGAGAGCGCTGCTGAGACGGTTCTCACGGTTGACGTTGCCGTCGTTGGTGCCGGCGCTTCGGGAGGCTACGCTGCCATTCGTCTGAAGGAGGACTACGACCAGAACATTGTCGTCATCGAGAAGCAGTCCAAGCTGGTATGGCTGCCTACCAACACTCCCTTTTCTCATCTAACGTATGTAGGGCGGCCATGTCTCCACCTTCCACGACGAGGAGACGGGCACCAACTTCAACTTTGGCGTCCAGTCCTTCAACGACATCGGCCCCGCCCGGGACTTTTTCACCCGTCTGGGTGTTGAGATCGGCGCGGCACCCCGCGTTCCCTTGACGCAAAGGTTCGTTGACTTCAGCACCGGCGAGGAGGTCGGCTATGTCCCATCGAGCGCCGCAGACCGTACTGCTGCCCTTCAGGCCTTCCTCGCCGCCACCGAGGATTTCGAGCAGTACATCCTTCCCGGATACTGGAACTTCCCCGAGCCTGTCGACATCCCGGAGGACCTTCTCCTTCCCTTTGGCCAGTTCGTCGAGAAGTATAGCATCCAGGCATGCGTCAACCAGGTCTTTGAGGTCACCGGCATGGGCGTCGGCGACTTTGAGAACGCCTTGACCATGTATGTCCTCAGCGCCTTTGGTCCCCCAATGATCCGGGCCTTCCTCGGCCAGGGTACTACCTTTGTGCCTACATCCGGCCGCAACATTGAGGTCTACGAGAAGATCCAGGCGCGTCTTGGAGAATCTCTCCTTCTCGGCAGCACCGTCGTCCAGAGCACTCGCAGCGACGAGGGCCACGTCCTCTGGGTCAAGGGCAGCGACGGCAAGATCACGCTCGTTCGCGCTGCCAAGCTCCTCCTCGCCATCGAGCCCACGACCAAGAACATGGCTCCCTTCTCCCTCGACACCACTGAGAAGACCGTCTTCAACAAGTTCCGCTGGTCTAACGTTCACGCGGGTATTGTCTCGCACTCGTCGCTCCCCAAGAGCGTGTCGCTTGTCAACATCCCCGAGGCCGGTGCCCCCACCAACTACATGGAGCTTCCCAAGCCCAACTTCAACGCCCGCTTCGACTGGATGGGTGGCGAGTCGGACAACTGGCGTGTGCTCATGGTCGGCGATGAGCACTTCACCAAGTGCAAGGCGCAGAGTCTGGTCAAGAAGAACTTTGAGGACATGGTCAAGGCCGACACGCTGGAGCCCAAGGCCGAGGGCAGCGGCAAGCTCAAGATCAAGGCCTGGGCGGACCACGGTGCCATGCACATGCACGCCAGTGCCGAGGATATCCGCGCCGGTTTCATCCAGGAGCTCTACGGCCTACAGGGACACCGCAACACGTGGTGGACGGGCGGAGCTTTTGCTCACCAGTTCCAGTCGGTTCTCTGGCAGTTTGATGACATTTTGCTTCCCAAGCTTCTTGGCTTGGAGTAATACATGTTGGCGTCTTGATTTGGCTACATAAAATATTTGCACATAGCATTATCAATGAATGGAGCGCGTCTTGTTCCTGCATTTTGTCTGTGTCCCTTGCATGCCCCCACTCGTTATTGGTACGCATGTAGTCCGACCCTGTCGTTTCGCCAATTAGTACCAAACCCCTTTCCCGTCTTGCGAATCTCCCGTGGGTTGCATCAAAGCCCGATCCATGCACCGGGCTTGGCTATTCCCCGACGTGCAGCACGCCACACAGACAGCGCTGTCAGCATCCCACATTGGTATCTGCTGGTGTGAGTCGCGCACCATGAAAGTCAAACGACGTGAGCAACGAGCTCAATTATGAAGATCTATCAACTATATACATTATTTGAACGAGAAAACGCCGGAAACGACCGTACCGTGTCCAAGGTACCAAACACCTTGCTGTCCATATTTCACACTGGCTTAGTGATCACCAACACTGACCTTGACCTCGGTCGCCACCACAATCCCCTTCTTCCTGTCCTGGCCTCTCTCCAGGATCATCTCACTGCTACTCCCATCATCCGCCTTGTAAAAGCTTCCTCCTGCCCTAACAACGGGCGCCAACCCCGTATGCAGCGCCGACGCCCTCTTTCCATCTCCTCCACTGCCGCTGCCCTCCCCACTGCCCATCTCGAACTCATCATCCGACAACTTCCTCGGCCGTCCCGCCTCTCTTGTCCCAAGCGTTCCACCGCGTGACCTGCTCCGTCCAGTGCCATACGCATACCGACTCCCGCTGTTGTAATACTGCTCCGTTGATCCCAGCTTGAGCACCCGATTGACGAGAGGCTTGAGGGTAGCCGCACAAGCAGCGATGATCCCGATGTTGAGTTGTAAACTGCCAAACATGTTAACATCATCATCATCATCATCACTCCAAACAGAAGAAGAAGAAGAAAAGGAGAGAAGAATACTCACAACCCCCAAAACTGAATCCACTGATTAAACGTCTTATCGGGATCCCTCGAAAACGCAATCTGATACACGGCCTTCAGGATCCCCATCACAACCGCAAAATAGCCCAACGACAAAATCCCAATCAAATATATCCTCGTTCGCCTCTTCATCTGCAACGTCCAGATAATCGGCACCGGGAACGCCGCGAACAGCACGTCCGTCGCGATGTTGAAACTGGTATTGACCAGCGCAAACGTGACAAACATGCCAATCGGGTAGCAGTATGCACCTTTTGCCACGAGGGACGTATCCCAGTGCGCAGCCATGGGCGTGCAGTGGAAGAAAAATGTCATGGCGCCCATGATGGTGTACGACACCACGATGGCCATGGTGCCGTAGAGGGAGAACTTGTACCATTTGTGCGTGGATAGTCGTAAAAGGTTGAAGCCGATGGAGAGTTTGAGGAAGCCGAGCGCCAAGGTGGCGGATATGACGGATTGCCAGAAGCCGGCGTGTTGGAAGGTCACCATGGTGGGTTTGGGGATCGTGTCTTGGTGGCGGCCGAGGCCGTGGGCGGATTGGATTACGAAGATTATCCAGCCGCCTAGGGCGCAGAGCTTCGCGTCAATTTTTGTTAGCTTTTCTAGTTTAATATCCTTTTGGGTTTTTTTTGCTGTTTTCCTTCCACGGCGTGGGAATGATGAGGAAAGGGGTGTGATGGGTGGTGTGGGGAAAGGGGGGGAGAAACATATGAAAGAACTCACAGCTGATATCACCATGCAAATGTCATCTTTTCCGGCTGATTTGACGACGAAAAGGCGGGCGTACATGCGCAGCGACACAAAGATCAGAGCGACGGCGTGCACAGCGGTGGTGACGCCCAGAATCCGGGGGAGGTTCGACTCGGCGGCGCGGACGGGGTCGATAAAGACCGTCCCGTTGGACGGAGCCGTGATGTTCGACATGGTGTTTTTGGGATTTGTCGATCTTGTCTGTTGTCGACTTGGTCTGATCGGGGCCTACCTAGTCGATCGGTTGCTCGCCTCGCCCTGCTACCGGGCCCACCTGTGCTTGGTGATGCAGCAAGAGACAAAATGGCAAAGATTGGCAGTGACAAGAAGATCCGCGGGGAAGGCCCCAGGTGTTTAAAGTGTTCTCGTCAGCACTCTGCCACTCACTCACACCCGTGGTGGTGGGATGGGATGGGATGGGATCCCTGCGTAGGATCAATGACTGCAATTGGAATGGGTGGGAATGCCGCCCATCTCCCGCGTTGCACAGTCGCAACCGCCCTCGGGTTGGTTCCAGAGTCTTGATGGGTGTGGTTGCCAACGTCTGTGGTCATCGGTCAGGGAGCATCACTGTCCCTTGCTCTTCACAATGGACGACATATCTCCGGGGAGTGTGCCGGCAAAAGCAGCATGGGTGTCCATGAGATTGTGAACCAGGCAGGGCAGCTAGCGAATGTGGCAGAGGCAGACACAAATGAACAAGGCATCAATCCTTCTCGGCGCTGCACTGTGCCCTTTCTGCTGTTTCTTGAGTGTTCTTGGCGCATCATTCCCCCCGTTCATGACGCTAGCCGATCCGGAGGCCCTGGCCCGTTCGGTACCAGAATCGCAAAGGGATCGGGAAAATTTGTTTGCGAGACATTCCCCGGTTTTATTTCCCCATCATCTGTCCATCCTGCTTTCTTTTTTGGCGGTCTTGCGGTGTGTTGATGGCTCCACGTTTCAGCGACCAACATTAACACCGCCGTTCGGAGCACGATGCGGGAATTTGGCAGGTGGGACATGGTCAGGACTTCCTCTTGTTTTTCTAGCTTCGGGAATCCCGCCCTGTTGATGGCTATCACCGGGATAACCGGTGCTTGTTCTTGTTGTGGATTCGGCGTTATCGATGGCATCTCGAACCGGTTGACGCCATTGAAAAAGAAAGTAATCTTCACCGACGAACGGAGATGTCAACCTCGGTTCTGGTTGACAGCTGTCATAGCAGCCCACTTCATTGCGGGTTGCCGCCATTTAACACAGCAGTGTCACCGTCAAAGATGCCCAGGGCTTGCCTGTCGGACAGCGAGATCCCTGATGGGTCGAGAAAAGGGGCTCCTTCTGCCCGGGATGGGAGGGGCGCTTCGCCAGTATGAGCTGATGCGTGAAGAGCTTGGTGTCAAGAAGATTCCTGGCCGCCACGTCCTCTGGACTCACCGTTTCTCCTTTCCGTTTGTTGGCATTTCTGCGCCTTTTCCAGTCTCATCATGATCGAATGAATGTCGTGGCGCGGCATGTGGAGGATGGCCCGACTTCAATGCCGTCCAATCCGAAGGCGTCAGCCATCACAACAGCGGTTCAGCCGCCAAGCTCCCCACCGTAAACCACGCCTCCCGCAGGCGGCACAGTCGAAACGAAACCGAGTGGCGTTGCCCTCCTCCGGGATATTTTGTCATTCCCATCATCAATCCCATCCCGTCTCTCACCCTCCAACACAACCCAGCGTCAAAATGGTGTTGGAAAATTCATTGCAACAAGGTCGTCCCTCTAAAAGTGACGCTAGAATTTTCCATGACACGTCACATTTCTCTAGCAATTCGAATCGGAACGTCTGTTCTCTGGCTCCGACATGAGGTCGCATCGCTCCAAGAAATGGTGGGGACTCAATCGGTCCTGTCCGGACCGGTGCACTGCCCAACGGGCGTGATGGGGCTGGCTCGGTTAATCTTGCCGTAACGCTACGCCACCCATCGTTTTCTCGATCCTCCTCAGTGTGATTTTACAGAAGAAAAGGGAAGTGATGTGGACGCCACAGACACATCGCCCAATACCTGTCTGAATTCTTGTGATAAGAAAAGAAAGATAGGAGCTCTTTCTCCGTCGGGAATATCAACTCCCCATCCCTAACTGCATGACTGGTCCCGGCCACATTCCATCCATGCAGAGCGAAAAAGGGATGCCTGCACAGCGGCCACCACAGGGCACGACTGGTGTCCATCTGGGGTGAAACGCCCCACAGGAGGGGGACAGGAGACGGGAGATGAAAGGCATCTCGAAACGGACGATGGTGCAAGGAAGATCCAGGAACGAAAAAAAAAAAAAGCCCCCACGAATCCATGATGGACGTCTGTGGATGTTGGCATATGCCAAGATGCTAGTGTCGCGCGAACGGACGTTGGATCCGGGCCGCTGGCATGTTGCATCCGCTGGCGCTAGCGTCCTCTGGTGCACACGAGGGGGCTAGGACGGATGGAGGACACGGGTTTCGGGGAGGCCGGCAGGGATGGGGATCGAGCGATATTCACTTTGGCTTCGATTTTGAGGAGGTGAAGTAGCGTATGCGATCAAAGTGTCAAGTTGTGATAGAGTTCGAAGACGAAAGGGACTCATTTCCACTCTTTCGATTTGCGTCGTCTTTGCGAGAAGTTGAGGAGCCAAGGATACCCTTGACTCCAATTTCAAGCAAACGCCATGCACGGTGTCCCCAACTTGGCTCCCCACGAAGTTTCGTCAAGCATTTGTAAAGTCGAACTAAAAGGGGCTAAGACATGGCGAGCTCGGAGTGTCGGCAACTCCCGAACCAACAAAGAACATGCTTCAGACTTCTCGAACACCATCTCTCATACGAGAAGACGAAGTCTGGAGGCAAAAGAGAAGCGAGACTCGGTAAAGTGAACATTGAAAGTTGCGTATTAGAATAAAATGATAGATAATACACAAGTTGGCGATCCTGGCTTGTCGCGCTCCTCTGTTCAGCGGCGTTCAAATCCTGGTGCTTTACTATGGCGTCGGACAATGGTCATATGTCCCGTCGACGTTGTTCCCCCACCATTTCGGGAACGGCGCTGAGATGCCACCGGCGCCAAACACAGTGAATGACAGCAGGAATGCAGTCATCAGGGCAGCGCCGTCCCAAGCGCCGGTGACCAGATACGAGTATTGCTTGAAGATCCTGGGATGGCTTCGGCGAACGTACAGCTGGTTGATAAGGCCAAAGGTGCTCATGCTGAGAATGACGCACGTCTGGTTGCTGAGGACGGGGATTTCTCCGCTCGCCTGGATGAACTGGGGCAGATTAATCCTTTGGAGATCAAAACCCTTGATCTTCGGGTTGAACTAAGACTGTCAACTTTGCTGGTCACGAGCGGATGGGCTGGGACTTACGTGGTAGATGAACCGATGCACGGCGACTGCAAGGAACCCGACCAACAGACCCAATGGGACCATAGCGTACGTCTGTCCGGCCTTGTAAAGATACTTTGCCAGAGCCCAGGACGTGGCGGTGGTGTTGTACCCCTGAATGCTGGCGCCACTCCACGTGTTGGTTCCGTCACCGTCAATGAGCAACTCCCTCTGCGTCGTGACAATGGACTTCATGACGGCGTAGTTGACGAACCCACCCAGGACGGTGCCGTAGATCTGGGTGAGGAACATGACGCGCGGTGGAATCTTGAGGTACTCGCCCATCTTCAGGTCGTTGGACAGATTTACGGCGTTCATAATGACGCTGTGTGACCAAGCGGCAAAGTACATGTTTCCAACTGGTAGCTCGGGGAGAATGAGACCCGCCAACATTTTCGACAGATTATTCGTCGCGATGCCGTTGCCGAATCTCGAGTAGAGGAGCGTGCTCTGTCTCCATGTCAGCGAAACCTACATCAGTGGAGGGAAAAGCTTACCAAAGGTGCAACAGTGAAACCCAAGGCTATGCTGATGAAAAAGGCCCAAACAGGGAACGTGATGTTTTGCGTCGTAACCACAATCAGGCCCAGCGCAAAGCTGCCCACAAGAACTATCATGTACCACCACCACGACACTTCCTTGTAGTGCTTTGCCATGTGTCGATGGTGTCGGTCCTGGAACACGCCCTGTCTTGCGCTCTTGAACGACCGGACAACATCGCCACCCCAAAACAAGGTACAATGCCCGACCAGGGCCCCGATGGCGGCGTTAGCCATGAACATGCCGTATGCAAAAGTTGCTGTGAGTCGTGGAATACCATGTTCCTGCAGGGCGTCTTGATGAAGCCGGCCACCGAAGAAGATCTTTTCGATTGGATATCGTTTTCCTTCCGCGGTCAAAAGGCGGGTGGACATAAACGGGAGGGACCTCGCGTTGAACGCGTTGGAGTAGTACAAAGCGAGCATGGCGAAGCTACAGACGGTGACGCCGGCCGTGTAGTGCAGCTGCCACTTCAGGGGTAGGGACGTCGTGAACGAAGTGACGTACTGCCAGTCAAACGTGAAAGTGAACCAGCCGAGGCCTTGGTTGGGCAAGGAGCCGCCAAAGAGGTTCTTGAGGACAGCCGCTTTCTCACCCGTTGCGTGCATGGCTGCGAGGCACGGGATGGAGACTGAGTTGAGCCATGGAATGATGTACTGCGGGAAGAACTCGTAGAGAAACATGCCGATGAACGAGTACCAAAACCACCGGAGTGGCTTGGATCCCTTGAGGTCTTCCCAGTGGAGTGACTGGAGTACTTTGACGGTTGGGATGGTGCTCCAGTAGACGGCCTCAACGTGCCAGACGGCCATGGGGCGCATGATGCCACAGATGCCATAGCCGAGAAGCCCGACGGAGATGACGGTGAGCACAACGGTGATGGGGTGGATGGGCAAGTCGTAGAAGAGCTCCTGGGCAGCGAACACTTGGAGTGACTCCTTAGCGTTGGAGGCTGAAGTGGCCGTGATGGCGCAGATGGCATGTTCCTTGAGATTCCAGCTGCCCGAGTTGATGAAGGAGGCGACGGTGATGTAGAGAGGGAGTTTCGCTCCTTCAGGATTCTTAGCTCTCCACTTGGCTTCCATGCGGTCGCCTCGCGGAAGAAAGGTCGCCCATGCGTTTCCGAGGAAGTACGCGATTAGGACGATAAAGGTACCGGAAATCGAGACGGTTGTTGGTTTGAACTGAGGCCCGGTGTTAGTGGTCACCGCTACGTTGTGGGGAGACACTTACAGCATAGATCTGGGTCATTACAGCCTGGAAGGCTGATAGGCAAGATGCCAGGACGATGCTTCGGAACGTCAAGGCAGGCTCGAAGTCGTCGCGCAGAGACATGAGATGGTTGGCGGCGTCCGCGCCCGAGCTGATGACCTTGTCGTCATCGTCGTGGTCTTCTCCCCGTCGACTGTCAAAATCAGACCGGGGGATGGTGACAATCTCTGACTCTCCTTTCTTGTGGGCGGGGCTGATACCTCCCTTCTCGCTGATGGATGGCGTCTTGTCATCTGAGGTGCTTGAGACCCCCGTTTTGGGGACCTCTTCGATTTTGTCGGAGGAAACCATTGAGCGAGTGTGATGAGTATTTTAGAAAACACTTACGAGTTCGGCGAACCGCCATGTCGGTAGGGGAATGACAAGCGTTATGGGGAAAGTTGCGCCATATTAAGCTTTTCGGTTTACCGGTGGGCGCCGGCGTTCCGCATCATCGACGAGGTGCCACCAAGATAACCTGTGCCACCAGATAATTAGTGTCTCGGGGGCGCAAGGCGAGACGGCGATGGCGCCATCGTGGCTCACGAGGCACCAGGGAGAGGTTTGGATGAAAGAGATTACTGATTACAGTCGAAGGTGAACGTTGGGAAGGTGCGCCTGCATCATCCCTGGGTAGGGCAAACTTCGAGTTTTCTGTGGAAGTCTCGGCCCGAAGAAACTGTGAATGTGATCACACGACTCAGCTTGTCGCCGAACCCAATTGGTGGACTGCATCGGTGACAGACGACAGAGGGCCGAGTCACCTACGGGTTGTCTGGGCACCGCCACCAGGCGCCATCGCCCGGTGTTGGTGTTACTCGGTCGCAAAGACTTAGGTCGCATGTGATTTGAGAGCTGAATGCGGAGGTCGATGGCGGGATCCACTTGGCCATGGACCTTGGTTGCAAGACGACTTGTGAACACGAAAGGTAACGTTATGAGGCGGCTGCTTCCTTGCCAGAGATTGCCTCGTGTCCTCGATGCGGGGCCGAATCTTTCGACTCGCACCTGCCTTGCCTTGTGAGATGCTGCTCGGGAAGTGGGCTGGCGAGCTGTTGACTGGTTGGATCAATCCCGATCCGGAGGGATCCAACGTGTAAATCCAGCAGTTCTCGGGGTAAATTTAGTTGGAGGAACGTATCATTGAGTATGAACTCGGCGTGAGGAAATGCGGAGGGTTGAACAGGATGCCAGCGTGGCTGCGGTGAGGTGACGGAAGGCGCCCGACCGACCGCACCTTCCCTACCAAAACGACGATGGGACTTCTCCACCGGGCGTTTCAAAGTTTCGATCGGGATGATAAGCAGCGAGCGAAATTCCGCCGATCCGGGTCGACGGTGGCTCTAACTGATTGACTGTGACTTTCCGATCCGAGCATCAAGAATCACTTCATCACACGGGGGCGCTTGGAGTTTGCATGACCGAACTGCATCGGTGGAGGTATCCATGTGTAGGTATTTGCCGGTATGGAGAAGTAAAAGATGCTCACAAGGCGTGTGCTGTGCAAGCCAAGCAGCACTCGACCACCTTCCCGACAGGTTGTTGTAGGGGAGCAATCTTTTGAAGAAGCCAACCAGGGGGGTAATCCGTGCTATATGGGGTCAATGAAGGATCCGAGCTCACACGGAAAAGAATCCTAGGCTCGTCGTTTTTTCCGTCGACGGAGAGGTTCCAGTACCCCCCGAGAGAGACACAAGGGATTCACGTGATGACAGCGAAGATGGAGGTCAACAGCTTGTCGGGATCCGGGCTTGAAGATGCATCGGAGAACAGGATCTCCAGCTCTTGCAAAAACGGCAGTTGGAGGGCCAACAGGGAGTAGAAGGAGGATCAAAAGTCCATCAAGACTTCGTGACAGAAGAGGCTTGGTACCTTCTCTGATCTACCGTGGGTGCAAAGCATGGAGACAATCACTGTTGCTGGAAGGCGCTCAACAAAAACCCGGGGTTCACTAGCAACTGGTGGAATCATAACGATGATCTCAAGCAGTTTTGCGAGGACTCATTGGTTACCCTGACATACAGCCTGCTGGCAAGTGCAAAAACCACTGCTGGATCCCCTACCCAGGATACAGCGACCCGCCCTGACGAGGGTGTAGCAAAAGCAATATACAGTCAACTTCCTGCGTGTGAATACTACCAATACATTCCTGGGGTGTTCAAAAGTCCGACGGAATATGACAAAAATAAATATATCGCGGCAGGAGCCGGGATGCGGATCTGGGCCCCTGAAGAAATCCGTCCCGTTCCCGCATGATAATCCTCAAGAAAGTTCCCCGGTTTCTGAGACAATTTACAATGAAGGCGAACAGAAAAACAGTTGCCTGCTTGAAAGCATGATGCATCCAGATCAGGTACCGACACACCTGCAAGGTGCCATACCACCTACTCTAAACAGGTAGACGGCCAAGAAGGGCGGGCTTGGCGAAGATGGCAGGATATGACATCAGGGATCGGAGACTTTGTCCCATAACCAAGTGAATACATGTGCTGCTTGGCGTTTAGCATGAGGCCGAGCTCCAAACCGTTGGGGGCAGTCGGTCGTCTACCTACCTACCCATCTACAACAAACAGCCTGGCGTTGGGTGGGTGTCATAAAAGAGCAAGTACATGGTAGATTCTAACATACTGAGTAAACGAGTGAGTAAAGTATTCTTTCCATTAGGTCGCTGTGGATGGATAGATGTGAGAAACGATTGAACTGTGACGGCCGGGTGCATGCGGAATGTCCGTCCCCTGTCACTAGGTAGAGACAAAGTCAGTATTGCTTCAAGGGACAGGAGAGAGGCGAGCGGCCCCTATCGCAGAAGGGGTATTGCCGCAGGAGAGTGACGGCGAAACCATGGCGCCCGGTGTTGTCCAAAGCACCAGCACCGCTCGAGTCAGGAGGCAGCCAAAAAAAAAAAAAAAAAACCCCGAGCTCAATGGCGCATATAAAGAGCAAGTTAACACCCGCCAACTCTGCTCCATCATCCAGTCATCCCACATCATCATCAAACCACAGTCACCCATTCAGCAAACGAGCAACCAGCTTCCAACAACTCTCCAAAGCCCTCCACCTCACCACAACCTTCAAAATGCATCCCATCCTCCTGACCATCGCCCTCCCCACCCCAGCCCTCGCCTCTCCGGCATACTCGGTCCGTTCAGCTTCAGAACTTGAAGCCGACCTTCCCATCACCGCAATGACCTTCGCAGGCCCCGTCATCCCAGGTGGCCCGCCCGTCGAGCTTTCGGGCACCGCCAAGGAAATCTACGAACAAGTCCTGGCGCTCAACCCGTCCTACACGCCCTGGGACTTTCCGGACTTCCAAGCCGAAATGGCCGCCAAGGGTGTCACCCGCGCCGAGTGGGAGTCTGAATTCTTGCGCCACAACGGGACCACTCCAAATACCAGCATCGCTCGTCGGACCAATCTCGACAAGCGCGCCAACTTTGAGTGCAACTGGGGCGATTGGGTGCGCACCTGGGGAGATTGTCTCGAGGGCTACGACTACCTCAAGGCGTTGGGGTCGGCGTCGTGTGGCGCCAAGGGGAATACTTGTTCGCGGGTGAGCTGTTCGTCGGGATGTGGTATGTTTTTGTGTAGCCAGGTACGTTCTCTTTTTTTTTTTTCTCCGGGATTTGAATGAGCGAATGAATGGAGGGAGCGAGTTTGCTAATAGAAATACCAAACCAGACTGGGAACGAGTACAAGATGCGGTGTGGAGCTGTGGCGGACGAGATCATCAAGGTTGCGGATGAATGCGGCGAGCATATTCTTGGAAATAGGTTCTACCATGTTTGTGGAAGCCTCAATTATGGTGGACACCGTATTGGTATCAAGGACCAGAGCTGCTAGGTTGTCCGGGTGTTGAAAAGCATGGGACGGGGCATGGTGATGCTGGTGGTGAGAGGGAGAATTTGACGTCTCCTTTGTTGATTTTTGATGGCTGAGTCTTGGCTTCGTGGGTGTTCTCCTCAAGTGTAGTAGGCAGTATCACGAAAACAATGAAAAAAACGAAACATGAAGCGGCCCAGGCGTGATGACAGTGAAGCCATACACATTCCCAAACAACGTGAGCGCCGCTGGGGAAAAGATGTCGTCATGCTGCAAGCAAACGCAGCAGAGAGCTAAGTTGGGTGAGCGCCGTGCCTACCTAATGAGGGGCAGGATCCTCCTTGAGAGGCCTTTGGATGCCTGTCACCTGCCATCCAGGTCACCAGAAGAACCGTCACAGTTACACCGCCCCACGACGGCCTCGCGGTTTTGCCCCGACTGGCAGGTTACGCAGGAACACAATTCCACAGCGGGAAAACCGCAATATCGATAGTGTATCTCATTGATCAAGCATAAGCATGTGCAAGAATCCTCCATCCTCATCCCCGTGAATCTCCCTCATCTAATCAGTGCACTCCTCATCCTGAGTCTCAACCTCCCTCTTCTCAACCTCCTTCTCCTTCCTCTCCCCTCGTCGCTTGCCGAAACCGCCACCGAAACCGCCACCGAAACCGCCACCGCCCATCTTGGCCACAGGACCGGTCGGGTTCATGACACCGCCGTTGGCAGTCCAGTACGCGGCCGGGTTCAGGGGCCTGCTGGTTTGCTGGTTGATGCCGAAGCGGATCCACGAGAAGAGACCCTCCTCGAGCTTGCTGCCGACGAGGTTGTAGCGCACAATCGGGTCGTCGCCGTTGGCGCCCTGGCGGAAGAGGAAGTCGTTGGTGTTTTGGGTCACGGCCATGCGGTTGCTGCTATAGGGCGCCACCTTGTCGGCGGCCGAGATGAGGGACTGGTCAAAGTAGATTTGGCCAATGTGCGCGGCGCGTCCGCCGGTGATGGTGTTGTTGGCCTGCTTGGTTGCGCCGAGGTAGACGATGGCTGACGGGACTAGTTAGTTCCTGCTATATGAAAAGAGGTGTGGAAAAGGGGTCGCCGTACCGTGGATGTGGGTGGCGCGACCGTCGTAGTGGCCGGGCATGATGCCGTCAAAGACAGCGATGCCGTTGGCATCTGTGGGCTGGACACCGCGGAGGGCCGTCAGCTTGAGGATGGATGCATCCCTGGGGTCACCCATGCCGGGATAGCCCTGGACACCGCCGTAGATGCCGGTCGAGTTGGATGACCAGATGTCGACGAAGGCGTTGGGAACGACCTGGCAGGTCTTGTAGTCGACGACTTGGATGACCAGCGTCATCTTGATGCCCGGCTCTTTCTCGCGGATATCCTTGCGGACCTCCTCGCCTCTGACGTCTGCTCCATGTTAGTGGAAATCCCGACATGGAAGTTTGGCTGGACGCACAAAGAGGACCCTCATCGACAGCGGGCATCAGAATGCAGGCGCCGGCATCGGAAAAGAGAGTCTTCACATCCATGCCCTGCGACACGGGCTTGTTGCTCTTGTGGTCGATCCGCGACACCGAGATGTAATCCCTGGGACGCAGCTTGGGGGCCTCCTCGGTCTCCAAACCGGCCTCTCTCCGCAGACGGGCAAACTCCCGGCCGTGGGTCTCGACGGTCCGCTTGATGAACTCGGGGTCGTTGAACTCCCTCTTGCAGTGGTTCAGGGACTTGCGCTCCAGCGGGTTGGCGGCGTGGGCGCGCACCTCCTCGAGGTGGCCCGGGTGGGCAAGCACCAGAGGCGCGGCCAGCAGAGCGCTCGACAGGAGGTTGAGGAGACCCATGGTTGCACGGCGTGTGTGAGAAGATGGGATGGGAAGGAAACCCGGGCCAAAAGAGTGAGTCGGCAGCAGCCGATATATTTAAAGGAACATCTCGGTCTTTTTCGCCTCCTCTGTCAATATCCGGGTCGCTGCTATGGGACAATTCATCCACAGCTCACGTAACGCTGTATGCTGTATGGCCGTGCCATAATAGGCCCAAAGCAGCGAGCCTCCGCAACGACCATCGCCCAGCGGCCATGATTGGCATCCAGCGTCCACGAGAGGGCGTCGCCAAGACAGTCCCCAGGTTCTTAATCTCCGCGCGTGACGGACGAACAGCGTCGACGTGCTAGCGATACAATATATCCGCCTGCCAGGGACGAATCGGAAGACGCGGCAGAATTGTTTGGACAGGCGGATAAACAAGCGGCCACTCGCAGCGGGACTGGTGAATCCTGTTGCGATTGATATAATCATATATGGGCGATTGGTTCATGTATATTTCGATACCACCCCCTTTTCGGCAGTTGGTGTGCTGCACCCCGCATTCCGACGCCGCCGCGACACCGCCGTCTCTCGGCTCTCCGGCTGATTGCCCGTGGGGCTTCGGTTCCACGGACCAAGACCAAAGACGTCGACAAACACCAGTCGGCCGCCCCGGTCCAACCGAGGACATCTTGGCTGGCACCGGTGACCTGCACGCAATCTGGGCCATGCAAATCGTCTGGTCTCCGCCATGACGAATCACAAACCCAAGATATGTCAGCGCTCGTGCCTCCTCCATCTTCTGGAACCCTTCCACGCCTCCGCTGTGCCATTGCCAAGGTGCATCCTGTGCCGGTTGAGGCATCAGGATCGACGTTCGACATCAACCTCCAACAATCTTCATAATAACAGCCCGTATGATATAACCAAGTCCCATGAGCCCATCCCGAATGACATCTCGAACGATGCAATATCAGCTCCTTCTCACACAGCCGTCCCAAACTGCCGGAGGTCAACACCCACCCCACAGACCCGGTGCAGGAGGAATGTTCGTCTAGCGATTAGAGAACAAAAAAAATATCACAGCTCCCGGCCGGGTTAACCGGTGCTTTTGGGGCAAGATTGAGCCACGCGGCAACCCCTCCGGCACCCAGGCTATTCTGGGAAACTCTAACCCTCGGCATGGGCGCCCGATTTTATCCAGGGAAAAACCGTACGTATTCTTCATCATGGGCCAATCTTGCGTGCATCCGTATGACAGCCGGTGGGGGATGATACCCGAAGGGCTTGCGAGCACCTAGCGCAACGTTGTTTACTTGTATGCGACTATTGGGGAAGCAGTGCAGTCTTTGCGATGTAACTTGGTTTCGGCTTGGTTCCGAGCTTCCTTGCAAAGCTTAGCAGCGTCATGACGTACTCGCCTGGTTGATTGGCATGTGGATGCAGCAGACAAGCGAGGCGAACTGGTGTCCGTTTGTGTCGGGTGTTGTCGAGTCGAGTCGAGTCTCCACTAGTCCTACCTGCAATGCGCGTGTGCATCAATGGCAAAAAAGGAAAAGTAAACAGTCGATGTTGAGTGGGGCGCAGGGGCTGGCCAGGGAAAAAGCAAAAAAAAAATTGCGTCAAGAGGGAATCGAACCCCCCCCTCAACCTTGGAAGGGTTGAATCCTAACCACTAGACCATTGACGCTGTTAAGCGATGTTCTGTCAGTCCGAAAAAAACAAGGGCAATTTATGATAGCTACCCGAAAATCACGTGTTCCCCAAATGTCATTCACCCACATCTCCAAGACATGCCATGAACACGACGAAAAAAATCTCATAAGGGTATCCAAACGATTTAAGAAACAAAACAAAAGCCATGCCCCTTTACAACCCCA
Organism: Cercophora sp. LCS_1; assembly: GCA_036250225.1. Classification (NCBI taxonomy): domain Eukaryota; kingdom Fungi; phylum Ascomycota; class Sordariomycetes; order Sordariales; family Lasiosphaeriaceae; genus Cercophora; species Cercophora sp. LCS_1. The sequence goes on from JAPZLL010000009.1 coordinate 513,270, forward strand.
AGAGCCCACCACCCTTCCCCTCATTATTCTTCTCATCCATGCAAATACACATGGCCACCATCAACGCCAGATCCACCCCCGGCGCCACAGTCAACGCATACGTCTGCTGCCCAAACAGCAAATCCCTCCCACTCAACAACTTGCGATTAATCCTACCCACAACAAAACCCGTCTTCTCATCCACGATATCCGCCGCGCTATCGAACCAATTCCCCTTCATCTTGAGCGACTCTGGCGCGCCAGTCGAAGCGTTGGTAAAGGTAGCCGTTGCTTTGGAACCGAGCACTAATTATTTATTACATTCTTATCAGTCCAATCCTTTCTTCCAAACTATCATCTTCACCCCGTTTTTTTTTTTTTTTTTTTTTTTTTTTTTTTTTTTTCCACTGACGGGAGGGGGAAAACACATACACGCAAAAGAACTCTTCACCTCGAGCAACTTCCGCCCGCTCGGATCAACGGCCGCGTACGTCGCGTGGATGTGCAGCAGCTCCTTGACGATATCAAACAGGTGGTTGCCCGCCATGTCGTAGACGGATTTGCGCCCCGACAGCGACATGACTTTGCCCTGGATCTTGAGGATCGGCTGCCCGTTTTGCAGCGTGATGTCGAACGAGTCGCCTGAGAGGGACATGACTTTTTCACGGAGGATGAGGGTTTCCGTCTGGCGCGCGATGAACTGGTTCCAGACCGCAAGGGGTTGGGGGACGGGGGCGAGTTGGACGGCCATTTTGGGCAAGTTGCTAGGAGCTCGACTGGTGATGGTTTGGCGTGCACGATGGGATGGGATGGGGGTGAGTTTGAGGTAGATGATGATTGAAGTGAAAGCAAGCAATCGGCGACAGGGCGGGGTCAGCCGCGCTTTTATCTCGTGTCACGCCCCGACACAAAAGAAAAAGGTGGTGTGCTGGTTCCCGCGATCGTTGTCCAATTCGTCATGGGGCCTACGGTTACGGTGCCCATTGCCGCGGGAAGTAAGGTTTGGGCTGTGCAGCGACTGCGCTCGGCTTGGCATTGGTCGAGGATGCCTTGTGGTCGCCAAGGTTGGCGAGGAGCTGCAGCGTGCGACGACAAAGGCGCCAATGGCAAATGCTGCGGCTGAGCGTTGCGTCTGCAGTGGCGTCGAATTGCATGCCTTCAACGGGATAGAGCCAATTTTTCCCCCCTGTCGACCATGCATCCAGGCCCTTGCAACTGAAGTCTGGAACCCAATGCAGTTTCACCGCGCAACGAGCTGGATGGGCGCAGCTCGGAATTGGTTCCAGAATGGAGTGATTTCGCGGAACGGCTCTAACTGGTGGCTGTTTCCTTCGGTCAGCGCTCGGGTTGGGGACCCGGGCCGAGCCGGTGGAGGGAAGGTGCAATACGATGCTGCCACATCACGGGCATCAAATTCGCAAGCAACAAGCACGGCTTTGAACGGAATAGACCAACGACACAGGGACAGAAAAGCATTTCTGTTTGAACTATTTCCACGATTCTGTCCAGTCGTGAGCGAAAGTCTAATCTTCCAACTGGCTGTCCAGCGCTGAGTTGTTTTCAAGTTTTTTTTGGTCATTTTTTTCTTATATCCACCTATCCTCCAGCACCCCCCAATCAATGACAACCGTCCCAGGGATCAAAACCCATTCCACCCATCCGGGTCTCTCCCGTCAACCTTCTAACTCAAGCGCATCCATCACGCTCACGTATGACAAGCGATGCACCTCAAGTTGTCGTTCAACGCCCCATCGAAATTGACAAACCTACGCAATTATTAGCTTCATTCCACTCAAAAAAACGACGGAAAGACTCACCCGCTGCCAGAATCAATCTCAATCTGATGTCCCGTCCCAACCAGCGCGCCACATCCAGTGAAGCTACTGAACGAGTCACTCAAGTCACACGTGAGACCAGGCGTGACAATCATGGCTGAGGACGGACAACCGCCCAGTTGCGTGCAGAGCGAGCCAGAGTCGACTTCGAAAGCGGAAAAGCCCTGGGTCAGCGGGTTGGTGCTGATGGCGCCTGAGGGGATGGTGACATCGGCGCAGTTGCCGCCTGCATTAAAGTCGACGCAGAGACGGATGATGCCGGTGGTGTCGCGGGTTTCCTGGGGGTTATGTTAGTGGCAAATATGTGAAGGGAGTAATCAGTGGACTTGCTAGAGAGGATGAGGCGGCAGGGAGGGTAAGGGCTGCTCGAGGGGCGGGAATGGCATCGACGATAAGGAAGAGGGAGGCGAAAACGAAGGAAGTGGGAAGAAACATCTTGGACGATCGTCGTGACTGGGAAGTTGAACGGCAAGAAAATCACAAAGGAAAAGAACAGGTAAGGGAAACTAGAAGAAGTTGGTGTGTGATGCGACCGAGTGATGACAGTGGGTTGTGGTCTCGGGGAATGCGAGAGCTTCCCATTTATGCGAAACTGGAAAGATGTCCGTCCTCTTGCAGTGTGGAATCTGGATCGATGATACTTGACTGACCTGTCACTAATCCGGCCGTCAGGCCGAATAACAAGGGCTTACGGCTCAGCGCTAGATGGACTCAGCCAGCTCATGTCTCGCCACTGTTAAACCCGATGATCACCAGGCGAATAGACTTCGGCCTGGCAAAAGTGCAATCCAATGGGTAAGCCTTTTGAGAGTTCTTGATTACAAAACATATTTCCGAATGTTATGCAAGGTCCTCTCCCTACAAAAAACACAGCCAGCCTGTCATGGATAGCTCCCTGGCCACGTCCACATCGGATTACCGCCGAATTGGCGACACCTGGATGACATTCCATGAAGTACCTTCATCGCTCTTACTGGCTCAATCTCCGATCGCACAGCCAGCATCATATGTCGTCACGGCCTCTTAAACCGTGACACTCACAATGTACAAGCACCTGAGGTTCCACAATGACGATAAAGGACCAAGACAACACCACTTTTATTCCCGGACAGTCCCGAACCTGACAAATCATCTCGAAATCTGCGGATTCCCCGGAAGCGCATCCAACCACCCATCAATCGCCTCGTTCACAATCGGTGCCTTACTGCACTTATTCGCCTCCTGAATCGTCTGCGTCTTGAGCTCCGGACAATCCTGACCACAAAACTTATCCATAGCCCGCTGCAGCGCATCACCCTTCCATCCGAACAGATAATCTCCATGCCACCCATACCCTGTCTCATCGCCCATACTGAGAACGAACGGTTGCGACCCATCCTCAGGCCACATCGCCTTGTCGTTAAAGGCAGATGTATTCCAGATCGTCTCGTACAGAACCTGCGGTAGCTTAACAGGGTGGCTGCCATTGTCTCGTCAGCATAAAACTATAATTAACAACAAAATACGAGGGGAATAACGCACGTAGCAGGACATTCCCACTCCGTCTCAAAGGTGCCTTTTGACGGATACGCAACATGGCTTTTATGGTCTGGGCTATCGACGTTGATCCCATCCCAGCACGTGGGGAAAAAGTTGTTGATTCGCAAGCCATAAGGACACGGCTTATCGGGGAATGTTCGTGTGTCCCAGGAGCCACCAATCTCTGAATTTGCTGGTGCGGGTCCCCATGGTGTGGTGAAGCACCGGAAGGCGATGCTTTTGAACTCGTCGGCGTTGGGGCTTGGGGCGCGGAACATGGGGTCTCCGATGAGCATGCGGAAGCCCTGGTTCGTTAGAAACGAGTTCCTTCAAGAAAGAGGGACTAGAGAACTCTTGCAAGAGGAGGGAGTAGGTGACTTACTGGCTTGAAGGCAGTCACTTTGGTCTTTTTGTCGTACGGGGCGGTGTAGTAGACCGTCATGCCGCCGCGGGTTCCTTCGAGGAAGAGGTTTTCCATGAGGGGAACGCGGTGGAATGAGCCGTTGCGGTGGCGGAAAAAGAGGACGGCGGTCCAGTAGTTTGAGAAGTCCTCGGTGAAGGTGCAGGTTGTGCAGGTTGCGACGTCTGAGACGTTTAGGGATGGGTCCATGCTGGGGGCGAGGGCATTGCCGCCGACAAATTGGTGGAGATGGGGCGCTGGAATTTGGCCTGGGGTTACGAGTCTATTGTGGTCAGTTGGAGGGCAAGGTGTTGTGTGTGAGAGGTAAACTCACGGGTCAATCCGTTGGATGTTGAGCTCAGAGCATGAGAAGCGGAGAAAGTCCCGTAGCGTAGGACCAGAAGGCGCTTGCGCCACTGCTGCAGACAGAAGCCATGCGGAAGACAGCGCGCTGTTGGTGAGCCTGTGTAGTCTCATGGTAACAAGTCGTCAATGTCTTCGACAGAGTTTGTTCTGGGTTGTGTTTGGAGGAGGATAGTCCCTCGTTGGACCAACCACTTTCCCTCTGATGAACCTCGATAGAGATGCCCAATGTCTCGTAACATGGGCGGTTTGAGTGTTGAGCATGGTGATAATAGCCGGGTTGTTTTGGGCCAACGACAGGACGTCCTTTTTCCCGATAATCAGGGTAAACCCGCCCTATGCATGTCGGCGTCGGCAAGAGGGTGGCAGATGAAAGCGAAACATGGTTGGTCGACTTGAAAGGCGAGTTATTCTGGCCGAACTCTGTTCAACTGGACCGAAGAGAGCAGCGAGTTGCGTGACGTCCTTGTCGTTGCATTGGGGGAATCCAAACTGGGAAAATGAACCAAACGGCAGACATTGGGCGCTTGAAATGACAAAAAAAAAAGGATCTCTCCCGCCGGGAATTGAACCCGGGTCTCGAGCGAAGTCTGCTGACAAGCTCACATACTGACCACTATACTACGGAAGAATTGCGGATGTGATCATCCGCCGTAGCTGATTGGTTGGAGACTGGGGCCAGTAAAGTTGAGTATGTGCTTAGTAGAGAGTGATTTCCCGCTCCTCTTCTGGAGAGTTCAGAGCCTCCCCATCCATAATGCCGTGGACATATGACTCGCCGACGAGTTGATAACGTTGGTTACCCTTGCCGCAGCTCTCAGCTCGCAGAGTGTAGGGAACTCCTGATCCAAAAATCAGGAAGATACAATCCCCGGGTTGGCTCAGGGGAGGAACCATGCCGACATATCCCTTCTCGGTTGTGCAAAACATCATGGGGTCGGAGCCCCTGTTGCTGTCGAAGAGAAAATATGGCCCACCGTCCGAGGCTAATTTCATCATCTCTCCGTACTTTTCAACATTATGCGGGGCCATAAACGACGACCCAACGGATCCAAACATCGAATCGACATACCCAGCGCCGGACTTAACGCGTGAATGTGTCTCCGTCATACTGGCCCGCGCGAAGTCCAAACTGAACTTGAGCAAGTCAACGGCAGAAGGTGGTGCAGGTCTCACTTTCAATGTTTTGTCGCCCACCATGGTCCGCCACACTGCTTCCTCCAGTGACTGGTCCTGCGGTGTTTGACTGCTGGAGCAATGAGGATATAGGTTGGGAATAGTTGCGCGGGCGAGTTCGTAGGCGCGTTCCGGATAGTCGTTGAGAGATGATGCCGCGGCAACGTCTATATCATCTGGGTTTATTTTTGCAACGGGCAGGACATGCCTGATTCTGTCAACAAACAAGCCCCGGATTTTAGTCTCCCGCCGAGATAGGCAGGGCCTGATACGCAACGACATTTTCTTTGTTGCGCAGTAATGGGTCTAGCTTGCCCATGTGGACGAGTTCAGGGGTGCCCCTACTCTCAACGACGTCCAGTCGACAACCCACGAGGGGACCTCGGTGTCCCATCCGCCGTACCCAATCCCAGCAAGGTCCAATTCGGGGCGGCCGGTATCAAGCATGAAATGCGCAAGGTCCAAAAGGATGTCTGCTGGTTTTCGCTTGTAGTCGACAAGCGAGTCCAGTTGCGCTTTCTCTTTTGAGATCCCAATCAGCGCAAAGACCTTGTCGATCGGTTGCGTGGCTTCCCTCGCGCCAAAGTCTCGGAGAATATCGCTGATGGATCTGGGCTCGCTGCGCAGTTTGCTGACGCGGTATTGACCCACGGTAGGGAGAGACAAGAATCTGCTGGACATGGTCGCGGTCTTGTAGGGCCCTTGGAAGGACCCGTCCGACCCAAGATACAAAAGCATGACGTAAACAATGACATTGTTGGTGAAAAACTCGACCATCTCGTAGAAGGTCGTCATGGGCATGGTTTCATCGCCATAGTGAAAGGTGACATGCCTGGCCATTACGACCTCTTGCACAACCCACACCCGGTGGAACCACGGGTGCTGTAAAAGATCCACCAGCGCCTTGATACGTGCCCGAAGCAGCAAGTCAGTCCGTTGCCGCGGGAGGTAGCCGCTCACATGCATCGTCAGCATGGCGTCTGACAATGCCCCTAATGTCTTCTTCAATGTTTTCAGCTCCCGGAAAAGCAAGAAGGCCAGGAACGAAGGGCCTTCACCCAAGCACACCGCGACATGGATCGCTCCTTGGTAGATGTCGCCCATAAGTCGTATTTGCTTTGCCTTTTCCTCCAAATGGGCCTCATCTGTGCCTTGGTCGATGCATATCGCGTCGACCCAGATGTAGTGCGGTGAGATAAAGGAAGTGCATCGTGTAAGGATCTCACGTAAATTCCCTGTGATGCGCATGACTTTGCCGTTGACGATGATCGGGCGACTATCCTGAGGTCCATGGGCCCAGACGTACGACACGGCATGGTACAGGGGCATGTCTTTGAGCCAATGTGCCTCCAGCTCTCCCGACAGTGGAAAGAAAGGAAGCTTTCGGTGGAGCTTGAGCAGTCTGATTTGCCCGCTGGCGTCTGATAGCCTCGGTGCGTCTGCTGCATAGGAGAAAGGCTCCGTCGGGAGCGGGTACAGGACCAAGATCAAACGTCGAATTGCTGCCGCTGAATGCGTCATGGCCCAGCTGCTAGCTCGCATTGCAGCGAACATGATGGTGTCCTCCACCCACACAGGCCACAGTATCGGATACTCCCAGAGGTAATATCTAGCATTCTGCTTCCACTTGACAGGAGCAGGCCACCAGAGTGCCGAAAAACCGAAGAACCAGGTCATGATGGTCCCCATGTGGGTCCATAAGAAACCAATACAATGCCGTGGAAGGAGCCAGACCAGAGGCAAGAGACGCCGAAGAACAAGCGTACAAACACATAGGAACAGCCCGGCCCGGGAACGCTGGTGAGCTTTGGTCATATAGAACCTGTCGATATAGCCAGCGGTAAATTCGAAAGGAGCGTGGTTCATGACCTCAGGCGTCAGAAGGAGAAAGTAGCAAACCACATCGAACCGGGTGTTGAAGATTTGAGGGAGCATAAAAGGCATGATAACATTGTCCAAAACGAGTGTCTTGATGATGCAAGCTTTCCAATCGGAACTGGTGACCAAGTTCGCAATGATCGCCATTGCCGATCGGGCTTTTGTTGGCTTGGGCGTCGAGTCCATGGTGCGTTGAGGGTATCAAACCGGGATATCTCCGAGATCCGCCATGAAGCGATAGGAAGCGAGGGCATATCAAGTTGTGTAAGCTTCCAGATCAAAGGAGTTATCATCAACCAGGGGGCAGCGCGCGTAACCCCATACGCTGAAAAGGGGCAGGCGCCTAGAGAAGCCGCCACCGTCTTGGCAAACAAACTAAAATGTCCAAGAACACGAGACTACGGCCCAAAACGGCCATTTGAAACCAACCAACAATGGGCTCAAGTTTCAGCTGGAAGGGTTCTTTGAAGCTGAGCAGAAAGCCATCCAAAGGGGTTAAACTTTCTATCCATGACTTCGAATTTGCACACTGTTACGGTCCAGCCATGCCAAGCATCACCACCACAGCCAAGCCCCTAGTTACCGTTAACTAGTTGTTAGTGCCTAGATAGCTGCATCGGCCTGTGGATAACAGATAGAATATCCTTTCCCACAGGCCGGCAGATGGTGAAGGCCCCCATTGGGGACCTCAAAACCACTGCCTCCTGGCCTCTTTCAGAGCCAGGGGACACACACAATCACACACATCCTTTTGACCATCCACACAGCCAAACTGCTTGTTGTTCAAGATTGCCTCCTATCCGTAGACGTGAGACACACCCATCTCCCGCCAAGAGCGTGGGCTCTTTGCCCCAGGGCCCATGATCTGTACCACACACTAGATACCAACCTAGAAGGTACACTAATGGAGAAAGAATACGCTGAAAGAAAGAAGGGCGAAGAGAATAAAGAAGAAAATAGACAGGAAAAGGACGAAGAAGAAGAAAACGGAAAAGAAGAAGGGCCCTAGCTAGGTTTCCTACCTCCCGCATTAAATCGCCTGCATGCTTTTCACAGAAGCTGGCAATAGCGGCGAACAAAACATATGTGCCGTTCGAAATCCACAGTCGCAGTAAGATCACATAGGCATGTTACATCTCTGCTCGACCTCTCGACAGGGATACTGCAACTGCCGTTCCGTTGATCCACGGGTCGATCTACCCGCGCGTCTCTATCGGCCGGCCATGTGAGAATGTATATCACCAACAGCCATTGGAGGAGAGGGGCATCCACTTCACGGTGCAAATTTTCCGGCGGCTCAGTCAAAAACACCCGATCACCCCGATGTCGTGCCACCACGAGCGCGGCATCAGGTCGGGGTCATACCAGGGCACGGGTGTGTTGACAAGCGGATGCTACGACAAGCGCGTGGGCGAGTGACCACGATGTGATCTCCTACAAATACCACAACATCCGCTGGTAGGTCATGGTCTAGGAGTCTCCCCTTGGGAGCGGGTGAGGGAAAATCAAACTTGTACCAGCTACAACTAGCATCAAACATCATGAAGCTCTTACTTTCAGCCGCTCTTTTGTTCATCTCGGTGGCCGTCGCAGTCCCGTCACCAGCCCCTGGAAACCAAGATATCGTCTACACGCCAACACTCAGTGCTAGGATGCCATGTGGAGGAGGCACTGGCTTCTGCCAAAGCCGTCGATGCCTCTGCTCAAATATTTGCGAAGGGATGTGCTCATGGTATGATTGCGGTTCATGCTGAGGATCATGATTTGGAGCCGAGGTGAGATGCTCCCTGCCCCTTACCACCGCCGAGGTATCACCCGACTCACCATTTAGGGAGTATTTGATCTAGCATGGGATAAGAAGTGTGGGAGTAGAATGGTCGGAGAGAAACAATTGCAATGTACATAGGGGTGATAGCAAGGACATGACCATGAGTCGGCTGCCGCCTGCGTGCCATTGGAATGGAAATATTTCTGCTCCCGCTACTTTGATCATGGCTCAATGAAAGGTTTCACAAATCAATTAGGACTCCACTTGTCAAATATCTGTTCCGCGCCCACTATCACGTCGGAATATGATCGGCGGGGATGCCGGAGGCCGATAAGCGCCGCAAGAGTGTACCGATGGATGCGGCCTAGTCGACAAACAATGGGGATGGCTTGAAACGGCGGGATATCGGCTCGTTCAGTGTATACTTCATGATCAATTGTTGACAGTCCATTGTAAACCGAGCTTTGCAAGGCAAATAAATCCCAAAATCACCAAAAACAACTCATGTCACCTTCAGAAAGCGCGCAACACCAACAACTGACGTCCACCCATCGCGGGAGCAAATACCGAAAACACGCAGACAAGCCCTTGGCACGCACTCTTTCTTTCTCCCGATGGTGCGCCACAAAGCTTGACCAGCTCGCGTCGCGAAACAAGCATCGCACCACGTCGATCGCCGAGCTTATCGAAAGCGACCTAATGAGGGAGCTGCCGGCTCGGCGCAAGGGGAATTAGGCCGAAGATGTAAAGTGGTGAACCACTCACGGTAGTGCGGCAGCGCGGCCTGCAGAAAAACGTGGGCCAAGAAATTAGCCTGTTGAAGCAAGAGCGGGCTGCTCGCGTTCTGCTCGTATCGTGCAACTTCAGGCGAGACGTGGTGTGGACCTTGTCGAGAGACACAGGAAAAAATCCTCTGGACGAGCGGAAGGGTATGTGATGTGAGACAAGACAAGATGGGGTGAGATTCAGGGCTCCTTGGACTTCGTATTTATAAAAGACCAAGAGGTCCTCCGAGTCCTTTGGAAGGGTTTTTGATCCTGAGAGGTTTTGGCGGTCGTGTTGCTGCGCTGCGCCGCTGACGACGCCGAGAGATGTCCTTCAGCAAGGGATCGCCCTGAAGATCTCGGCTAATATCACCCGTCCTTGGTCCGTGCAATGCCCAGAGTTGCGGCGAAAACACCGGTTGGGGGCAGCCGGGTGTCATTCCAGGAGGATGAACCTCCACTCTGCATCGTGGACCAGTTGCGCACTTGCTGCAAGCCTGGACGGTCTGGAGTGGAGCGGTCTGGTTTTTCCTGTCGGACCGACCTGTTGCTGTTGGGTTGCAGTCCCTCCGCGGCCAACGGCGTCGTGTGGGTGTGCAATATGTGGTTGAACGGAAGACGGGCAAAATGCCAGCAAACGGGTGGATGAGCCTTTTTGTTTGACGTCTTGGAGAGCCGTTCTTTCCGGTTGGCGATTTGAAGTTTGTCCGAGCCGGTTTGTCGTTCGAGCTGCGCGCATTGCAGCCGTCGTCGCCCCTCAAGCCAGCCAGCTTGGAGATCTCATATATGCTCTGCAGGCCCAATGTCGTTGTCAATCCTCCTTGTCCCCCGTGTTGGCCTCTCTTCTGCCATCCCCGTCTCAGCTCTGCTGCTGAGAAGATCGCGAGATCACCCCTAACCCTCCCTGCCCGGACGACACTCGACACACCGCCAACATGGTCGGCGCCCCTGACAATGGGTCGGATAATATCATCCATCGCATGGCGATGGAGGATCCGATCCCGTGGTACAAGAAACCGAATCTTCGGGCCCTGTATCTGTTGCTCTTCCCATGTGTCATCGGCATCGAGATGACGTCGGGATTTGACTCCCAAATCATCAACTCCGCTCAGCTCCTTCCTCATTGGAAGTCCTGTAAGACTCCCGGCCTCGTGGCTTGCACCCCACCCCCGCAAAGCTTAAATCTTTGGCATTCAACGTCAAACTGACACGGCTGGAACGCAGACTTTGGCAACCCAACCGGCGCTTACAATGGCATCCTTGCTTCGGCCCTTCCCCTGGGCTCCGTCATCGGTCTCCCATTCATTCCGCTCGTGAACGACACCTTTGGACGCCGGAACTGTATCATGTTTGGATCCTGCATCATGGTCATTGGCACCATCATTCAAGGCTTTGCCTTCAACGGCAAGTCCAGTCTTTTCGCTGGTCTCAGACAAGGCGCAGAATTAACTTCTTTCAGGTCCCATGTACATCATGGCGCGCGGTATTGTCGGATTCGGTCTCCCCTACGCTATCGTCGCCGGCTCCTGCTTGATCGGTGAGCTCGGTTACCCGAAGGAACGGCCCATCTTGACATCTCTCTTCAACGCCTGTTACTTCATCGGCGCCATTGTTGCCGCCGGCTGCACATTCGGGACGCAAAAGATAGAGAATGATTGGAGCTGGAGAATCCCCTCTTTCCTGCAAATGGCCCCGTCGCTGCTGCAGATTCTCTTCGTCTACTTCCTGCCCGAATCCCCACGCTACCTCATGAGTAAGGACCGGTTTGAGGAGGCCGAGGCGGTTCTTATCAAGTATCACGCCGAAGGAAACGCCAGCTCCGATTTCGTTCAAGCCGAAATCGTCGAGATCAAGACAACACTCGAGATCGAGCTGGAGCATTCCAAGCGCTCCTGGATGGACATGATCGCGACTGCCGGTATGAGAAGGCGTGTCCTGATTGGCTCGCTGCTTGGTCTGTTCACCCAACTGAGCGGAAATGTCGTCATCTCGTACTTCCTTGGCGACGTCCTCAAGCTTATCGGCTACACGGATCCCGCTTTTCAAGCCAAGTACAATCTGGGTAACCAGGGATGGAGTCTTGTGTGCGGCGTGTAAGTCTCTTTCGATTTCCTGAATTCCCAGCGTGCCTCCCGGTTTTTTTTTTTTTTGCTAACTTTTCTTCCTTCTCTAGGAGCGCGGCGCTTGTCGTCATGAGGTTCAAGCGACGAACGATGTACCTGACCGGCATCATCTCCATCCTGGCAGTTTATGTCGCCTGGACCATTTGCACCGCTGTCTTCATCGCAACTCACTCTGAGATCGCCGCAAAGCTGTCACTCTTTTGGATCTACGCTTACAGCCCGGCATACAACTTGTGCTTCAATGCTCTGACTTATAGTAAGTGCCTGACGTTTCGCATCTGTGGTCTGAAGGAACATGCGCTAACCGGCTCACAGCTTATCTTATCGAGATCTTCCCCTTCGCTCAACGTGCCAGAGGTATTGCCATCTTCCAATTCTGGGGCAAGGCCGCTCAGTTCTTTGGAACCAATGTCAACCCAATTGGTGAGTACCTTACTCTCAATGACCCAACAACTCCTCCCAAAGCTAACACCGGCACAGGAACCCAAGCTATTGGCTGGAAGTACTTGCTTGTCTACTGCTGCTGGATCTTCTTCGAGGCGGTTTGCATCTGGTTCCTGTGGCCCGAAACATCCGGTCGCTCACTCGAAGAGTTGGCTTTCTGTAAGTTGCCTATCCTTGATGGTTGGGATCATTCCACTGACAGCGTCGATAGTGTTCGAAGAAAAGGAGGATTATGCCCAGAGAGCCGGAACCGCTGTCACCAAGACTGTCCTTCATGTTGAGCACGAGGAAGACAAGGAGAAGGTGTAATTTGCGACGCGGATGAGATGTTTGCGAGACTGCGATAATGGGGTTATGGGACAATCGGTTGCCACTAATGCCAATGTAGAGATCAAGCACAAAATTTGAGTTAGCGATCCAAAGCTTGGAGGCAACAATAGTGACCTCGTATTGGAGCTGCCCTTGTAACACGCACGGCTCTTTTCTTGGGGCCATAAGGTATCTTTTGCACAGCAAATCTAAGTCGACGACGCGAAAAGATGGTTCAAAACCAAATACTGCACTGGGCTGAACTTACAGTTGGAGCGCCTCTTCAAAGCCCAGCGGATAGCCACTCTGGATCTAGTTACCAATCAGGGATCATCAAGCTTTGCATCCCAACTTGGCACTCACACCCACGTCACCTACTGATCTCTGTCAAAAATCATAAGCGAGCAATTCGTTTGCAACATCCAGGACTGCAGGGGACTTGTGGGTAAGCCGTGTCGCACAATGGCAACCGAATCTCCCCGGTGCAAGTCAAGAAAGCAAGAGACGGAACAAGGGGAGGCAATTGCACGGCGCCATACTTCACACATCAAACTTGACAACTTCCCCAACAAACGCTTTGCATGCTGTTCAGGACATGGTTAATATCGGGGAACACGAAGATGATCACATCTGTATTGTCTTGCAGGAGGGGCACTGTAACTGCCTGTTACATTGATCCACAAGTCGGTCTGGTACCAGCGCATCTCCATCAGCTGACCATGTGAAACCCTTGTTCAGATATTATGTGATTCATTTGGCTGTCCGAACTCCTGCCCCTGTGCTGTTGTTTACAACTTTCCATTGTCCAATGGGGCTACCAGTCACCACTCTGTGGCATCCGCCTGGAGGCATGCACTATGTGTGTATTAGATGGCCCGGTTTGTTTGTTCCACCCGTTTGAAGACAAATGGAAGCCGACCTGTCAATCACTGTGTCACATTATGAAAGTGTTGGCTGCACGTGCGCTGTGACTGAGGCTGGTAACAAGGAAGACAGGAGGGATGAAGCAGTACGGCCGGAAAGGTTCAGGTAGGTCCTGCCCTGAATGGTCGGGCAAGTCCTGTGGCAGGATAAACGACAGGCACAAAGAAAGGTCGAATAGTGGATTCACCGAGAAAGAAGGGATGGTTCCAGAATCTCAATGCATCAGTCGATATTCCAATGCCTATTGGGATTTGCAATTACAATAATAGGTACCCGTCCAGACTCGAAGTAGCATTGACAAGGTTCAGTGTGTTGGGAATTGAATTTGCTAGCGTGTCGGAGTTTCCGCTTTGCTGCAGGTTTGCTTGTGGGGCTGGGCGCGGTGTTCTCCAAGCGCGTTTGTCCACCTGTGGGTGCTGTGGGTGATGGTTCCATCAGGGTCAAAGTGTGCCTTCCAGACTCCTTGCTCATCCGTCAAACTCAAACTCAACTTTCAAACTTTCTTGGTGACTCACTCACATCCGAAGATAACCAACTTCCCGGCTGCGTTTCGGCCGGAAGTTTAAGCCAGTGGCAGGCCATAAAGCTTCCCTCTACCCTCCAGATTTTTCTCCGCGTCGCCTCTCTCCATCCAGAACACAACCCCAGCACCAGGTCTCTTTGCGCATCCCTTATTCATCCAGAACACACTCTTCTGCTACAGGGGCCCTTTGCGTTTTCGGGCCACCCGGTCAGCCTACGCCCTACGCTGCAACATACGAGACTGTCTGCGTTCCACTTTTATACTGTCAACACGTCTCACGCCTCTTCCGCAACCTCCCGTGAGCCCCAATGGCAGCCGCAGTCGCCCCTCCATCCCTCTACTACGGGGGTAGCGATGCCCGGTATCGCGACGTTGAATCCACGTCCTCCAGTTCCAGCGATGTTGGGACATTTTTTGTCAGTAATGTGAGACGCCGCGTTGCTGCGCCGCCACCAAAGCCTTTGCCCGTGGCAAGCGGGTACAGCCCGGCTTGCGAAAAGGTCCATGCTTTCTTTTCGAAATACTTCAAGGCCGGCGTTTCGGAGGTTGTTGGGGGAATTGCCAGACACGCGGAGGTCGATATTCTGGACGTCGACATCGTCGTCCGTATGCCTGTTGGTGATGGCGGCGACCGTCCAGACCCGAAGACGCTCCCCCCCACGATTCTGATTGTCGCCAAGTGGACCGGTAACGAGTCGCACGCTCGATGGGAGAAGGTCGTCACAGAAACCAAGAAGCTGCTCGATCCAGCCGTCAAGAGCGCGACCGAGGGCCGTGCGGAGGTCAGGGTGGAAATGGTGGACCTGGAGCTCACTTTACCCAAGTTCATTACCCCCATCGGTGGAACCGAGTATTCCGGTGCCTTGAGCAACGATTGGCCAAACATTATGGACAGGGTGAATCGAATCCTCACGTCACACGGCACCACAAAGTCGAGGGTCAACATTGTCGCCCTTTTTAAGTGGGGTACGAACAAGGATGCCGAGAAGAACCCGCCCACAGTCTTCATCGGCGTGGACTACCAGTCAGAGGAGACCAAATGGCCCCCCATCCTCGACGAAATCCAGCACTTCCTAGATGGGTACCCGTACAAGCTGCGGCTGCACATGGAACACAACGCCACCGTGGGACACCTGAAGCCCTTCGAGCGCCTCGTGAACAAGACCTGGGGCGATGTAGACGATACGGACATGCTGAGGCTCAGAGGCTTCGACCCCATCGAACAGCACTACACCAAGGCTGTTGACATCGGAGACGATATCGGCCCGGCGAAATACCACGAAGTCCCCAACGACGGCCGGAAGCTGTTTGGCGGACTGGGGACCCTGGGATGTTGGGTCGAAGTCCGGACTGCTAGCGAACCCAAGGTGTGGACCAAGCTGGCCCTTACGAACTGGCATGTTGTGCGTCCGGGCTTTGATGGCTTTCGGCTTGGCAGGGACAAGGATGGTAACGCTGTCGCCATCGCACCTGAACGAGACTCGGACTTGGAGAAGGCTGACATCAATGGATATCGCGCTGGGACCTTGGGCAAAGTGCCAACCGAGATTGAGTCCCCGACGCGCAGACGTCATGCTTGGGCTCTCGACACCCTGGAGAAGATGGTCAAGTCGGTACCCGAGAAGGCAAAAGAGTTGAAGGAAGCCATAATACCGAAGAAGCTCTTTTTTGACAACAACCATCAGATCTTCGGCGTAGTGTATTTGGCTTCGGGGTACCTGCGTAGGACCAAAACCAATGGGCGGCTCGACTGGGCTCTGCTGAGACCCCTTGGGGAGTCACGTTTGGGCAAGAATGTGCTCCCTACCTGGTCGGACTGGAGGAAGAGGGGGTACACCGATGTGCCTGGGCTGTTTACCGATGAGAAGACTGACCGTCCGCCCTACCTCAAGCAGCCCCCCAAACAGAGCCTTCGAAATCCCGTTCCGGACAAAACCATCGTCTACAAGGTCGGTGCTACCACCGGCCCCACTGCAGGTGTTTTCATGTACCAGAAAGCGACAGTAAAGATTGCCGATGACGCGTATCTCTTCGGGGCACCATCGCGCGGCATATCCGAAAACTCCACGGAGTTTGTTTACATGCGCTTGCCGCAACTTCGGAATGGTGTAGTTGGCAAAAAAGGCGACTCTGGATCGGTGGCCTTCGATAGACATGGTTGCGCGCTTGGTCTGCTATTTAGAGGATATCAGGCCCAGGATTCCGCCGAACATGTCTTCATCACTCCAATCGAAGATGTCTTTGAAGATATCAAGGCCTTTTCCAAGGGCAAGATCCTCGAAATTCGCATCGCCGAGTTCCCCCCGCCTTCCACCAAATCTTGAAGGGGCTATTTGTTGTTGGAGGTTTTGGGATGTTGCCGACGGCGTTGGGATTTTGTTTTGATGCTTATTAGTTGGGTCCTTTGGGGACGGCCCAGCCTTGTTTAGTGTGTTGTTCTTCCCCTTTCTTTTTTTTTTGGGCTTGGTGTTTTCGTCACGGTGACCTTTTGGCTTTGGGGAGTTCCTTTGATGGGGTGTGCAGGTTGCTCGGCGCTGGTGTGGGAAATTCCTACATGGCAGTTTTTGGGATCGTGCTTTTTGTCCTGGTTCAACGGGAATGTACTTTGACGGTCGGGAGGACCGAAAGATGCTTCGATTCGCTGTAGACAATTGAACAAATGTCCCTACACGCACAAACTCGCGCAGGCAGGACAGGCTGGCCATCGCCGAGGCCATTGTTCAAGTGCATTGCAGTGTATGTGTATGCGTATGTGCATGTGTATATGTGTGTGGAAGCCACAGCCGGTACCAGCCTCCCCCTCACACACGCAAGCCAAGGGATGTTTCGAAGGTAGAGAAGTCCTATCTTGTATTGTCGTAAAACCCTGGGGGAATTTGGCGTGGTCCTAGACGCGTGGTAGCTTCACATCCCGTCTGGGACATGAGAAGGGGGCCGGGTGGTCACGGTTGAGTTCGAGATGGAGAACGGCGGTTACGGACTGCGATCCTGATTGGCCCAGGTTGTGGACGCATCCATGGCAGGCGCGGAAAGAGGCGCGAACGCTGCACATGTCGCAAGCATGTCTCGCCCCAAATCAAACCTTTATCGTAATGTTCTGATCAGTCGTCCGCCCGAATTTCGATTGCGTTCCGATGATGGGATGAGCTGATCTCTGGGCCTGCGAAAGGTGTCGCGTCGCGGAGCAGGAGGAAGTTGCGTCGGCTCTCAGCGGAGGGAAGGTCTGTTCCGTCAGCCTATCGATTTTCGGCAGCAAGAACAGGGGTGAGGGAGGGGCGGATCGCGCCTCCCGCGGCCCGGCCGCGATGGCCACGCGCACTGCAGGCGCATGTCATCCAAGCACGAAAACGCGCCTGCTTCCAGGTCCAGCCAAAGGTTGGGGATCCAGACCAGCCGTGAACATCCCATGTTTACAACACCTCTGGCCTCCAATTCTCCAACTGTCCTTACTTCAGATGAAGTGCGACTTGTTTGATAAGGCGCTGAGACAAAGGCGCTTAGTTGACGCCGTTGTTTGACAATTTCTGCGGGTTGTTCCCCACCCTACTCCAACGATCCCTCGCAGACCAGCGCCAACGATGTCCTTTCTCCTCTTCAACTCCTCGCGTCCCTCCCCCAGCCATGGGCATCATCACCTTGAGTGTGGGCGGGTATCTCCTCCGCAGAATGTCCAACAATCGCCGATTTGGGCGAGGCTATCGCTACATTCTAATCACCGTCGTCTTCTTGCTTGCGCTTCTGGTCCTAGATCCCTTCAACTTCCCGTCTGCCGGTCCCCGAACCTTCCCCACGAGAGCACAACCGAAAGTACGATTCAGGCCCAGCACCTTCGATTGGACTACCGTTGCGCAGCGTCATCCCGTTCCCCTAATCCACAAGCTGCCTACTGGCCCCGCGAAGTCCATCGGTCGCGTTCAGCACGACTTCCCTGACTACAAACACGATGCGATTACACGAAAGCGGCAGGCTACAGTTCGCGAGGCCTTTCTCAAGAGCTGGGAAAGCTACAAGAAACGCGCATGGCTGCGGGACGAGCTCGCGCCGGTGAGCGGCGGTGGGAAGACAACATTTGGCGGCTGGGCGGCGACGCTTGTTGACGCACTCGATACACTTTGGATCATGGGTCTTCGCGACGAGTTCTACGTGGCTGCCACCGCTGCAGCTCAGCTGGACTGGGCGAATACCACGGATACGAGTGTCAATCTGTTTGAAACGACTATCCGTCACCTTGGTGGCTTGCTCAGCGCCTACGATCTGAGCAAGGAGCCGGCGTTATTGGAGAAGGCAAAAGAGCTTGGAAACATGCTGTATATGGCATTTGACACACCAAACCGCCTGCCGGGGTTTTGGCTGAACTTTGAAGACGTCAATCAAGGGCTACAAGTCGCAGGGACTAACGACCCTTCGGCATCACCTTGCTCACTGTCTCTCGAGTTCACGCGTCTCAGCCAACTCACAGGTGATCCGAAGTTCTACGACGCAGTTACTCGAGTCACCGACTTTCTTGAACGGACGCAGAATTCGTCGAAGCTCCCCGGAATCTGGCCGAAGTTGATCAACTTCCGGGACGAGATGGTCGATGAAGAGTCAGGGTTCACGCTCGGCGCATTGGCTGACTCTTTGTACGAGTACCTGCCGAAGATGGCAGCTCTTCTGGGAGGTCAGTCTCCGAGATATGAACGGATGCACCGCATAGCGATGGACGTTGTCGTTGAGCACATGCTCTACCGGCCCATGCTTCCCAGCGAGGAGAAGGACGTCGATGTCCTCTTTGCTGGGGATGTCTACGTCCGCCCCAACTCGATCGACCGTAATCCTGAAGGGCAGCATCTTTCTTGCTTCACTGGCGGTATGTTTGGCCTCGGCGGCAAGCTGTTCGACATTCCAGACCATGTCGGCATTGGCGAGCGCCTGGCGCGCGGCTGTGGGTGGGCTTACGACGCCTTCCCAACCGGCCTTATGCCCGAGATATTTGGCATCGTCGCGTGCCCCTCTATCGACGAGCCTTGTTCTTGGGATGAGGAGAAGTGGCAAAGAGAGGGAGACAAGCGCCTTAAGAAAGGCTTTTCGAATGCACGAGACCCTCGCTACATTCTGCGCCCGGAGGCGATCGAGAGCATATTTCTCCTTTACCGCATGACAGGGAAAGATGATCTCCGAGATGTTGCATGGAGGATGTTTCAGTCTGTCATGTCGTCGACGTCAACAGATCTCGCCAACTCGGCAATTGAAGATGTCGCTGTCGACGGCGCGCCCAAACGAACTGACTCGATGGAGAGCTTCTGGCTTGCGGAAACACTCAAGTATTTCTACCTCATCTTCTCGCCACCTGACCTGATTAGCCTTGACGACTTCGTCCTCAACACGGAGGCACATCCATTCCGCTGCCCTAAGTGAGCGGGGCATACACAAATTCCCTTGACCTCCCATTCGCCGCTAGGCGAGAGGGACATACCGGACGTCGTCATACACCCGCGTACCTCGACCCGAGGACTGATTGCCCAGGTGAACGGCCCCCGAGTCCCCGTTGCAGTCCTTGGTAGTACAGATACTTGCAAAGATAAAGCTCCTTGCAACTTCCACCGGATTTACTGTGCAGCTTCTTCGTCAGCTTTGTCAGCTTGGCAGGCAGGTAGGGCACAGATGTTAGGCAGCAATGAACTTCCCTCTGGACACCAACGACATCCAGAGCACCACACACCTCACGCCCATGGATTTTGCCCCAGCGACGTATCAATACCGGAGGCTCGAGCACGCAGACTCCGTACGCCTACTAGCACTTGAGCCTGCGGAACGCCACAATGACGATCTCAGGGGCTCGCTACTGCACACCACCCTATCTCGGGAATCTAAAGCCCTGATCCAGCAGTTCACTGCGCTCTCGTATGTCTAGGGCTCTGACGAGAGGAGCCATGGAATTCAGCTCGACGGCTGCCGCTTAGGCATCACGGCTTCCCTCGATGCTGCGTTGAGAGACATGCGTGGCACCGAATTCACCCATCGCATCTGGGCCGATGCCATTTGCATCGACCAGTCGAATATCGAGGAAAGGGGAGATCAGGTAGCAATCATGGGAAGGATTTATCCGACCGCTGGTCACACCATCATCCACCTTCGGCTGTCAGCCCCAGAATCGGCTCAACGTCTGAAGAAATATGAGTTTCCTCAAAGCTCGCCGGTTTCTGGCGGATTCACGGTACCAGACATTGCCCGGTTCTCTCCCGGATTCTCACGGAAGACCGAGCCACTGGCTGGTAAGTGGGAATGTTTTCCCGCCGTGCAGGCCAACGGGGTTCATCATACCGCGCTACCAGGCCCACCAACGCTGAGCTTTACTGGGTTGGAGCGTGACACAATCAATGTCTTGAGCCCGACTTTACCCGACCTTGAGCCTCCAGAAGACGATGACCAGAGTTTGGTAACCCTGCTAAATCCGTTGTCGTACCTTGGACTCCTGTCAGACATTTGGACCAGCTCGCTGCAGAAAGGTGCACTTGACGGAGACTCGTGAAGCCTCCGCCTTGTGTTCTCCAAATCGGCGGAGCTGTCTCGCCGAATTGAACACAATTATAGTCGGTTGGGCTTTGTCTCAATCCCCGACTTTGGTGTGTTCTGTTATCTAGATGCCCACCAACAAGGGCTTTTCCCTAGGGGGAGGATCGCGGTCGGGAAACGCGGCTCTCTGTACATTGTGCCCGGGGATGCGTCCGAGGGTGATGTTATCGTCGAAGTCGGGCAGGCGCATATACTCCTCGTCCTGCGTCCGGTCCCAAAAGAACGGCTGTCGTCCGTTCAACGCCGACGCCTAGATGCCAAAATTGTTGACTCGCTCCAGACGGGCAATGGAGGACGTGGCTGGGTCCCAATGGTCCGACATTCCAATAAGGAGGGCACCCCTCGCAACCCCGATGCGCCGGATCGAGATGTGCTGAAGATTGCAAAGTGGATGCTAGGTCGGGAGGGTGACGCTACGCTAGTTCCCCGGCACTATAGCTTGGTTGGTGAGACTAACAGTATCGGACTTGCGCTGGTAAACCGTTGGCAATTTCCGGATCGGGGCTGTACAGAGATGGAAATCTTTACTTTGCATTAGATACGAACCGGACTTAATGATGGTCTTATAAAGTTTCTGTTTTTGTCTTTCCAGGCGTACCACAACGGTGAATCAGGCCCGAGATAAAAGCGGTGCTGATCGAGTAAGAGGCTGTATCTCACGTTCAACATCAAACGAATAAAGAATCGAGACCAACGTACGCCCATTGAACAGCAACCAACTGTTATTTGAAACGTGCCTAGACCGTCTCTGGATTCTGGAAGTTACCGACTCTGGACAATGGCGTTTTCTGCTCGGATGACTCGTTATCAATCTTGCGCTCCATTGTCTCAAATTGTCTCAAGGCACACTTGATGCTCCGTGCAAGTAGGTCGGAAACCTCTGTTGCGGGTTGCGGAGCAGACATCTCAGTGGCGAGGCACTCTCGGGCGTTTCGGCGTTTTATCTTGCCACAGCGCCCTCCTTTAAAGAGATCCTATCTCGTCTAGCGGTTGGAATAATCTGAGTAAAACCCCTTGGAGATACGTACGATACTAGAGGGCACCCATTCCCAGGCGGAAACAGCCGGTCACGAAGAGTCTGGACTCATCATCCCACATACACCATTGTATGTTTCACAGAGAATGGATAAGTCGAGCCAGCGATGTAAATTATTGAGAACAACCTGGAACACATTCCTAATTTTCAAACACCAACCTTAATGGCCTGGGCACGAATCACATCAATATCTACAAGTTAGTTAGTCACCGAGTCCCCGGCGACGCTCTTTCCATGAGTACAAATAGGCCCTCCCATCTCTAATCCTCTCCAGTCTTTTCTCATCGGCATCCAGCAATCCACATCAACAAGAATCCTCAAGAACAAATCCACATCCTGATTTGAAGAACCTAGACCTCTCCTGTTCGTCGTCCACCAATAACCTTCTCTCTAAAAAAATACCACCACTCGCAAGACTCTCTCTCTCAGTCCGTCAACATGCACATCATCAACCGGCTCACGGAGGCTGTCGGCCGTCTCTTCGCTCATGCCATCGACGGCACCCGGCGCCCCGTCGACCAAGCTGCCGGATTTTGGAGGTGCTGTAAATGTGACCAGCAAGGGAATATCAACAGCTACAAGACCGCACTCTGTACTGGCGCGACATGCACTCACTACTATTGCAAGTGTGTTTCCCAAAAATTATGTTCTTGAATGCTTGTGGTTAGCTAACCCAGATGTTTAGCAACTGTCACTTCTACTAGGTAACGTGGCAGTTCTTTGGTCGACTTGTTCGATAACACGGGCGGAGGGCATCATATGGGGGATAGACTTACGGTGATGTTGTTCTGACGACTAGAGCTACGTCGTCACTTGGGGGCCTGGCATTATAGCAAACTTGGAATGTATCCTGCCATGATTTTAAGTTGTGGTGTTGTGAGGCAGTTCAAAACTCCTGGTTGCATTTTTGTACTTCAGGAGTGGCTCTTCCCACAACAGCAAACCTTCAACTCTCTCCCGCATCCTAGCCCTCGCCCTCGCCCTCGCCAACATCCGTCAGCTACACCAACAACCCCATCCCCACCGATCAAGGCGTCTTCGCCTTCCAAGTAGGCTCGGGATTAGGCGGCAACGAGGGCGGTTTACTCCCATCCCCCCCGGGCCCAGCGGGATTCTGATGACCGCCGCTCGAATCCCTAAACGCGGCCGGGTGAACATCATAGTGCGCCCCCGGATCAATGCCCAAACGTATGTACGAAAAGATACCGTCCTCGATCTTGTTTCCGAGCAGAACATAGCGCACAAACGGATCATCACTGAGAGTAGTAATCTTGAGGAGGCCGTCGTTCGCGTTGGTGGTGAGGTTTTGCTGGTTCAGCGTGTAAGGAGGGAACTTCTCGACTTGGGTGATGAGGGATTGGTCAAAGTAGATCTGGGTGATGTGGGCGACCGTGCCGCCTGTTATTGTGCCGTTTGGTTGCTTTGTTGCGCCGAGGTGGACCATGACTTTGCGCATGGTTTGTTAGCATGGGTGTGTACCGGTCGGGAACGGGAATGTGATGGCATGGGCGTCTTGGGATAAAGGAAGGAATGAACTCAGACAGTTGAGGGTGCAAATGGAGGGAACAACAAGGGGGAAAAAGAGCAGGTGGAGATCGGAAGATGGGTGTTTGCAACAAACAGACTAGAAGGGAACATAATTACCATGAAGATGCACCGCCCGCCCCTGGTAATGCCCCGGGAAATTGGTATCAAACGCCGCAACACCCTCCTCATCTGTGAACTGAATCCCGCGGAGGGAAGTAGCATTGATAACCGACCGATCGTAGGACGCATCGCCATCCGGACGGCGGTAGTACGTCCACACACCGCTATAGATACCCTATTTTGTGTGTCAGCTGCCATGAAATCTCTTCGAGAGCAAAGAGACAAACCGTGGTATTGCAGCCCCAAATATCAACAGCCGCGTTCTGAATCGGCTTGCACGTATTGACATCGATAACCTGGACATCAAGCGTCGTGGGCACGCCTCGTTCGCCGCCCGTGATATCGCGACGGACTTCTTCGCCCGCGACGTCTACATTTTGTCAGTCGACGCTAATGACATGAGATGGCAGTCGTACACAAAGGACCCTCAGAGACCAGCGGCGCCATCATGCAAGCTCCATCGTCGGCAAACAGCTCGCTGGCCTTGGTATCCTTGGTGAACGGCTTCTTGACCTGGTGGCTCTTGTTGATGAACTCCTCAAGCTTGTTCTGGCGTGGCCGAAGCGGGTGATCCTGGTGCGCAAGGCCACGCTCCCTTCTCAGACGGTCAAACTCGGCGTTGCGGCGCTCAACGGTTCGCTTGACGAAGGCGGGCTCCTTCAACGCGCCATGGCACTGGGAGATGTGCGGCGTGCGATGGTTCAGCGGCGTTGCAGCGTGCTGGTAGACCTTCTCCTCCATTCCGGGAGGGTGAGCCAGGCCATGGCGGGCGCCCAGCACGAGGCAGGCAAGGATCTTGATCCACGCCATTTTCTTGGGTGATGAGCGTGTCGTTCCCCTGAAAGGTGGGACTGTCAGCGGATGGCAACTCTCTTATATTCCTCCGTCTTTCCAATCACACATCTCCCATTACGAACTCTGTCAGTTATTTGCCAAACCACTGCCGTGGGTGCTTGTTGACCGGCCCGCACCGGGTGTAAGCTCATCGCTGGAACCGTACATGATGGGACTGCTCGCCTCAATCGAGTCCGACTGTGATGCGGAAGGAATCGTCCTGGCCAACTATTCCCTCCGACAATTCATCCTCGGGTACTGGTCCCTCAAATGCCGAGAGATTGCGGATATTTCGGGGGCAAGGGTGTGCCGGCTATATAAATTGCGGATGCGCGTTCCTCGTCTCTGTGTAACGCGTCCCGGTTAGCTGTGTAACAGAGGTTGAGTATTGGGCTGTTTGAGCGCGGGGTCGCGCGTAAATCGGATAGACGGCCATGCACGGTTCTAACATGGGAGTTTGGCTATTTAAGTCCATTGGCAGAGGGCAGGTGTAATAACTTGGCACCAGATTTGGTGGCTCGATTGTTTGGTTTTGGCTGTACCTCTCTCCAGCACGTTAAGTTCCACATTAGAGGGCGTAGAGCCCCGCGCATTTGATGGGATAGATTCTGTCTGCCAGGCAATTTTACGGCAATGGTTCGCTGGGACAGTGTACAGCATGAAACAACTAAGCCCACTAGAATTGTAATGTTGCTACCCTTTTGGCCAGCGGCCCAGCTTAGAGCAGGTTCTGATACTTCTTGCTACATTGCCGAGCAAGAAAACATCCACGAGGCCTGGGTATCCTTCTTCCGGGAGTCCTTCTTAAAATTGGCACTGCCTAGCCGGCCTTGCTATCTGACTGGGCTTCCTTGCGCTCCAATATCTCCCCGAAACGATCTGCAACGGCGGCGTGCTCCAATCCATCCAAGCCCATCCATTGCACCACACTCAGTAGCTGGTCGATCGGGTTCTACCGCAATAGGGGGAATGGGACGTCCGGAATGGCGTAGGCCGGGGAACCTCCTCCCAGACGTGATCGGAATTCTCCCTGATGTGTCGGAAGTTTGCTAGGCCCCAGAGGGTGCCTTCAGGATATCGCAGCTCTTCTGCTAACTAAGTCGGTGGGTTTCGCTCGACTCTTGCCATGCTCGACATGATCTGTAGGCGCCATAGTGTTTTGATGACGGGTCGTAGTTCCTGCCAGAAGGGCTGCCTGACCGTTGTAGACAGTCTCTCGCAAAGGCCTATATAGGGGTTTTCCGGCCACGTGTCGTAATCGAGCAAGTCACCAACTGTAATGGGGTCCGGGGCCGAGTCCCTGCTCTCGGCCAGACAATGCTGTGCCAGCCGCTGAATGCGCCGCAGTAGCGAGGACGCCACGGGTCGTTGCAGCCGAAGTTTTCGAGGGAATGGATAATTCATGCTGTGTAGATGCATTGCCGTCGAACAAGCGTTCCGACTCCAAGCGCTGCTCGTCCGGTGTGGGAGGGTAACTCGGGTCCGGGACAATTGTGAGATAAAACGGTGGCGGGAAATCGGGGTCCGGAACATAAAGAAGGTGCTTGCGGCCGACTATCATCTGCGCGTACCAGGGATTTGATGAGTGAAGGAGAGATGCCAGAGCGAGGCTGTGCTGCTTTCTGGGGTCTTAGAATGCGGGGCGGTCGGCGAGCAGACTTGAGCCCAAGGAATGAGCGCGAGGATGGAGAACGACCGACCGGCTGACGAATTGAGGATGAATCACTTTCGTGTCCCGCAGGAAATCCGGCAAGGCGCGCCTGGCTCCTCGAACAACAACGTGATTGGGCGGGTGCATCATCGCGCCTGCCCGTCAGAGGTCGTTGTCATCCATGGCAATCTCCATCACATGAGCAAAAGCTTGCCTAAGCCGCAGTCGGTAGTGCCCGACGACGTGATAGCTTTGCAAGCGGCCGCTCCGGCCCCCAAAGTGACGGCTCCTGCAGTGACAAGAATTTCGATCAGGAATATTCGAACTGCGCGTGCAGACACACGGAGTTGGTGAACAGGAAATCGTCCAACTCCTGACCCCGCTTCCATATAAGTTGTTCGATGTTTCGTGCATTTGGTGGCCACTATGCCTCGGGATTGTTCGAAGTAGCGGGAGAACCCGAAGGAACGATGACAATGGCAACCCCATTCACGATCCCGACCATTGACCTCTCCGGATACCTCTCTGGCGATCCAGTCCCAACCGCCTACGTTGTCACGGCAGTCCGCTCCGCCGCCATCTCGTCCGGATTCTTCCACATCACCGGCCACGGTATCTCAGCGCCTCAATCGGAACGTCTCCTGGATGCAATCCGCCGATTCTTCGCGCTGCCACAAGAAATAAAGGACACCCTGCGCCAAGACCAAGCTGTGTCGTTTCGCGGGTACGAACCCTCTGGGTCTCAGCACCTCGAGAACAAGGTTCCCGATCTGCAGGAGGGCTTCATCTGCGGCAGCGCCAAAAGCCCGACGATAGGCCACATTGTGACCCGAGGCCCCAACAAGTAGCCTTCCGAAGAAGACTGTCCTGGGTTTGATGCCGAAATGTCGCGGTTCTATGACCAGGGGATGGCGCTCGGAAAGGAGTTGTTGGGAATCTTAGCTCTTGGGCTGGAGTTGCCTAAGGATCATTTCGACGGGCTGATCAATGGCGAGGATGTCATCAAGACGTGCAGGGCGCATCGATATTTCCTGGGGACTAACGAGCCGACAGATAGGGAGACGAAGGACATCGGGGCGCATACCGACTTTGGAGCGATTACTGTGTTGCTGCAGGACGATGTAGGCGGTCTTGAGGCGTTTGATCGCGCAACGAAGGCGTGACGAAGGCGTGGTTGCCCGTGTCTCCAGTCAAGGACGCTTTGGTTGTGAATCTGGGCGACATCATGGGTGAGTTTGGTTGATGGACTTGATATGAGGGACTGACAAGAGAGAAAGCGAGGTATACCAACGACAAGTATCTTTCGAACCTCCACCGGGTCGTGTCTCCGCCGAGGGGACAGCCGCGGCACAGCGCGGCCGTGTTTCTGGTGGGAAACCCAGAGTATGTGATTGAGGGCCTTCCGTCCTGTCGGAAAGTGGAAGAGAAGCCGAGATATGAGCCCATAAAGGTCGGTGATCATCTCATTGAGAGGGTTAGCGAGACGTATTACTAGTGGAATCGAGTCCAGGACGTCGTGAGGGTGGGGTGTCTCGCCGGGAATTCCAATGCCGCGGCCGTGATTGGAGTTTGGCGATAAAGCTATTGGGCGATAAAGCTATTGGTCGAGTTTCAAAACCCAAGTTCAAACAAACGTGAAAGCTCTGAGCTCATCAGGCTCATCCTTCCAGGCCTCACCTCGCATAATGCCTTGTATGTAAACAGGCCCAAGAAGGTGGTACTGGCCGCCCGGGCCTAGGGGTCTGACGGAAAGCGGATACTCCAGGCCCGGAACGAGGATGATTTCATCCCCTGCGGTAACTGAGTTTGGCGCAGTCCCCATGTACCCTTCGGTCGTCATGATAAAGCACTTTGCCTTGTTTCGTAGGTGGGCGTTCTGATGAAAGCACAGCGCGGGGTGGTTGGTATGGATTGCCCTCGAAATGAGCCACTCGTTCGAAGCGAGGACTTTCTCTTTGTCGCGGCCGTCCCACTCCTGGTGCTCGTAATCAACCCAATCCGGCCGCATCGTCTCAGGCGGTAGCATGGCCCGGATATCCCGCATGGAAAGGCCACGCTTCGCTGGCCCATCCTTGTTGACTCCGGCGCCAAATAGGCCCTGCCAAACCATGAATCCCTCTCGCGACCGGTCTAAAAAGTCTTTCTCCTTATCGTTCGGCGATATGAACGAGTGCTCCTGTAGGAGAGTGTTGTAGAAGGCATCGTAAGCGACTGCTGGACCAGTGCCGTACTTCCTCCAACCCCCTTCCCTCCTTAACCCCAAATACCACAATCGAATCCACTCGAGCCAGGCTTCCACGGCCTCGGCGTGGAGGTACGGCTGTAGCATCGTGAGAGCCTCTCCGTATACGCGCTGGCCAAGAAACGGCGACTTTTCGGATCTCCGTGCAATCGAGTCGATTACTCTGCCAAAGACGCGAAGCTTCTTTCCATCGGGGGAGAACGAGAAAATGGGCCCAGTCTCGGACCCAGCTGCATGCCAGGCACCGGACTTGAGGGGCGCTGAAGGTTGTCGGACATGCCAAGTCGGAACCCACGATGGCCAACTCGGTCGGTCTTCCAGCCCATTGACGAAATTCAGGGTTTTTAAGCTTTGGTCGTGCTCGATCGCCAGGCGCGCTGCTTCTGTGAAGACCTCCTCGACCGGTCTGTCGTAATCCGGCGGCCCAAGAGTGAGACCCAGGCGGGCGAGGACGCCGTGAAGACTGAATATCCGGTCGACCGGGATTGTAGCCTCCATGGTGTATGCCTTGGAAAGCAGCGATGTGATCTCGTTCGCAAGTGGTTCCACCCGAGTTTCCCTGGGCCTGACCAAGTCCCGCACTGCGACGTGCATTGACATGGACGAATGCATCTCGCAGATTGTTCCATGTTGACCGGCCGCGTCCTCAACTCGCTGCAGCAGGTTGATGGCGAGGACGAAAGTTGTCCATCTCAATGTTGTGCGACCGACGTGGATGACGGCCTCCCGGGCGAAAGCGACCTCTTGGAGCGTCCATGCCCGCTTGAACCATCGAGATATGGAGAGACTGGAGAAAGGATTCCACTGGTAGGCGAGAAACTTGCGTGTATCTGCAGGGTTGTAGTCAGATCCCATGGCTGTTCGACGCATGTCCTCTGAGAAAGAAAGGCTTACCTGTCCAACCCTGATACCTCTCCTTGGCCAAATGCATTTGCGAGGCTTCGCTCGCGCCCTCCACAGCCTCGAACGACCGAAGGAATGTAAGCCAAGATCATCAAGCATGCTTCCAGGTGCGATCCAAATGAGGACCTTGTCGGCCTGCGCGTAGATGTCGGCCATAAGCTGGACCTGCTGGGTCCGCTCGGCTTTCGATGTCTGGTCGATGCACACGGCATCAACCCACAGCACCCGATTGCGCGATGCATGTCGAAGGTGGACGAGGGCAGCATGGCAGTTCTCCTTCACTAGAAGCGGCTGGTTATCAATGAAGACAAAGTCGCTCTTCTTGGTTTCCCATGGATCCCAAACGTACGAGAGCGCTTCATAATCAGGCTTCGAGTCGAGGGGTACTTCCCGCAATGTCGCATCGATACGATTGGGGTCTTTGGAGCCTGGGTCGAGCGGGAGTAGCGTAAGGAGGCGGATGGTTCGCGGTTGGCCGAGGGGCTGGTACTTGTAGCCAGCAACCGCAAGGAGCATTTTGACGAAGTCAGATGGCGAAGACATTTTGCTGCGTGCGGGTGAAATGTACCTAATCGCAATTAGCGGGGCTTCGGCTGGGATGATATAGCAAGCAGCAGAGCGCACCTTCTCCGGTTTTGCTTCACATCGGGAAGGTGGGGTCCTTCAGCTTGGTAACATGAAACAGAAACAGTTCAATACCACCCCGAAACCTTTTTTTTTTTTTTTAGCACGGCAATGGGTGTCGCTAGGTTTATGGTCAAGAGCGTTGTTTCGCACTTTACTCCTCCTTAGCGTTCCTGGCTTCTCGAACGAAATGCCACCAAACGAGAGGGATCTTGCGACGCTTCCACGGACAACACTGTTCAAAGCTCCAAGAGATTCTTGGCCATTAGCCCCTGTGAGTACCTAGCTATCGTGGCATGCCGCGGGGATTTTTGAGGGTGAGCTGACCACCCATCTTTCGTCCCAAGTGGGCAATGCTACCCAAGCGTCCGACATTATGCAGATGCGAGTACGGGGCATCTATTGTTGCTGGCTGTCGGCGCGCTGGACGCCGAGCGCTCCCTTCTGCCAAGGGTCGTGGCATGCAACAAGACCGCCATCCACTTGATACAGCGTCGCTGGATCGGCCGGGGGCCTCCCTTTTTCACGCAGAATTATCTGGACGAATGGTGGTCCGTGATGAGGTCTTTTTACCCTGACCCACGGCTGCTGCCTTGGTGTGTGGGGAGGCGGGGAATTCCGGTTGCGGTTTTTGCGCAAACCCTTTCCCACTCAAGGCACACGGAATGGCTGACCATTTGCTCTTTCCAGGCACTTGAGCTCAGGCTCGGCTTCAACGCCGGCGAGTAATTGACAATGCCGGCCGGGTGGACAATCCTCCCGCTGCCGCATCCCTTTCTCCGGTCGGGGCATGGTCAAATGTTTCAACGCACCGAAGCCGCTGCAACGGTGTCGAAACACTGACCAAATGAATGGCTCTGTGCACGTCTCCCTGTGGCAAACCGAATAAACTCGGTGCAGGCGCCTGAAAATGCCTTGGCTGTGTTTTGGGGTGCCTAGATATTGGACGCGGGTGGCTCAGGGGTCACCCCACGCCTAGCGACTGGGGAGCACAGCCCGGCGATGTTCGCGACAAACCAATCAACGTGTGACCCGTCAGACCGGCAATTTTACGCACATCACTCGACTGTCAGTTATCTCTCGCCATCCCAGGAAAACGTGAGGACTCGACCGAGGTGAAAGCTATCACATCAACGGGACGGCTTCGCTGTTCCCTTGGATGATGGAGGTTCTCAGTGCAGCCGCAAGTATCTTGACCGTTCTGGAGGTTGGCTATAAGTCGGCAGTATGGATCCTCAAGACGTTGACAGCGATGGAGAAGGCCCCGGCAATGGTCGGGAACATGGCAGCAGACTTGGCAGTTCTTCAATCTGTCTTTCTTCAACTCAAAGACTGCGACATGGTCAAACTGGACACTAGTGATTGCCTCAAAGTCGCGATTAACCGGTGTACGGATGACCTGCAGCAGTTGGAGCGTTGTCTCGGCGCATTAACTGTCAAACCTCACGGCAAGCAGACGGGCAAGCCATGGAAGAAGCTGTGGAACAGGATTCAAACGGTTTCCAGAGAAGATGTTTTGAAGGAGGGCCGGGAAAAGCTGCAGAGACATGTGCAAGTTCTCACGCTTGGCCTCAACATAATACAAAGGTACGGTGGCGTTCAACCCAACCCAAACTCATTCGTGGTGTTGCAGCTCCAATCAACTAACATGGGAGGTTTCGCCATTAGCCAGCATATGTCATCTGCGGCGGGGCAGCTTGAGCAGCTCGTCCGTGCAACCATGGAGAAGGATGAACTAGGCTGCAACCTGAGAACGATTCACGATGCCATCTCCGCTGTCAGCGCCGCTGGCTCCGGCCGCTCATCGGGACTCAACCACGTCTTGCGCCTGGCCCAAGACATCAATTCGATATCGGCACAAACTTCCATTCTTGTAGCCGAGGAGTTTGAGGTAGCATCCAGCTTTCGCAAGGGTACGCATTCTACCGCCATTATTCCACCCCTAATTCGGTTGGAGATGACTAACCTGACAACCGCGAGCCGCAGCCACGAGAGCCACAGAATTTGAGCGCATGCAACACGATTGCGAAATGTGGCTAAGGGCCCCCAACACTCGTCAAGTGCTGCAAGATCTCGATTCTGCGAGGTTACCAGGGACCTGCGAATGGTTAGCCGATGAGCTTGGATACAAAAAGTGGTGCTCAGTTGAGTCACTGCTGTCAAGAGATCGTGTCTTGGGAATCTCTGGAAAACCAGGGTCCGGAAAGAGCATTCTGGCATCTTGGATCGCCCTCGACATGAAGCGTTGCGGTCGCAATCACATCTTCTTTTCCTTCTCCGGGGTTGATGGCACACGGCATGAGTTTGGAAGCTTCTACAGGTCTGCGATATCACAGATCATGAAGCTGCCCGCCTTTGCGCAGGGGTACCAAATTCTTCAGAGAGCCATCATCCAGGGCCAGCCATCGACGCTGGACCTGCGGGATTGTCTGCTTCGCATCGCTGACATCTCCGATTCACCACTGTACTGGATTGTCGACGGGGTTGATGAGGCGGCACACACGACAGACGATTTCTGGCATTACACAAGGCTGTTGATGCAAAAATGTCCGCATTCACGACTCGTTGCGCTTGGCCGACCACACAGTTTTGGGTCTGCGTTCCCGTCAAGGCAGATAATCAGTTTATCAGCTGATACGGTAAGACATGATATCATGGCGTTTGCGCGGGCACAAACATCGCAAATTCCGCTGCTAGATGGATCAGATCTCCTTTACATGGCGCTTGAAGCGGCCGTAGACATGTCAGACGGCATGTTCCTGTGGACCAAGCTCCTGCTCGACGATGTGGCAAGATGCGGATCTGTTCGCCAATTGAAGGAGCGTTTAGGCCGCTTGCCCAGGGGGATTGACGCCATGTACCAAGAGACATTCAGTCAGATCTCCGACCGACACAAGGACGATAGCACCTCCCAGCAGAGGGTTCAATTCATCTTCAGAATTGTTGCGGGCGCCAGGAGGCCCATGACAGTGCACGAGCTTCAGCGGGCCCAAGCCCTGGCATTCATCACAGCACTAGACCCGGAGGAAAGCGAGTGCGAAGACGAAGGCGAAGACTTAAACAGCCTGGATCACCGACTGGTGGAAGACTACCTGCTGGACCAGCCCGAGAAGCGGATCCTCGAACTTTGTTCGCCGCTAGTGGTCATCAACCAAGGGGTTGTCAGTCTCCTCCACTCGTCTGTCAAAGAGTTCCTCGACAGTCAGGGGAAATCACAGCCCTCTGGGCCTGGCATTCCCAATGTACTAAACAGCGATCATCATCTTGCCTTGATTTGCCTGGAGAGTCTCCTC
This sequence comes from Cercophora sp. LCS_1, assembly GCA_036250225.1. NCBI lineage: Eukaryota > Fungi > Ascomycota > Sordariomycetes > Sordariales > Lasiosphaeriaceae > Cercophora > Cercophora sp. LCS_1. The sequence goes on from JAPZLL010000009.1 coordinate 546,059, forward strand.
CTCAGAGATACCCTCGAGTCAGCCGCAGCGCCAGAGAGGTCAGGGCCACACGGGAACTCCCAAGATGGGGCAGACCCTTTCCACGAATACGCATACAGGTATTTGGGCTACCATGTCGCACACAGCCTGGACTCGTTACTTCAAATGGGTGAAAATTCGTCTCTCTACCGCTTTTTCACGACTGGCGGAATATTATCTTGGTTTGAGGAATGTCTGCTTCTTTCGGGTAAGGACGGCTCAGTGATAGTGGAACTATGGGATGTGTTGGAGGAACTCCTCTTGGAAGACACAGAGTCAGATTCGGAGTCAGATTTGGAAACAGGCTATGTCGAGCCAGAACCCGACGCGGAGGGTGAAGACGTGTCCGGGCCCTCCCGCCTTCTCACCATCGCGAGGGAAGTTGTACAGCAAGGCCTTCAGGAGCGAGGACGGGTTCTGGGAGCAGATCACTGGCGCACTCAACTCGTCCAACTCGTGTGGGATGTTGTGTTTGATACTTCCGACAGCTCGGATACATCCAGCGTTGACGGAGAGATTACTGGGACCCCTGGACTGAACACTCCGCGGACGCCGCCTCCTCCGACCAGCTCGTCATCTCCGCCGGCACACCCAGATTCGGATCAGCGGACCACGAATTCGGACGCAACCGAGGGCCAAGGTAAACCTCCGGGTACAGAAGCCAAGGGGGCATCGACAGGCATACATAAGAGCAAGGTTTATAGGCTGATGCAGCGACTTGCTAGTGTTGCCACAACCATTTCTCAAAAGATGCCCGTGGGGTTGCTGTATTTCATTGCAAGGGTGCTCTCCGCTTTTGGGCTTGTCGGTGATGGAATCCGAGTTCTCGAGCTGTGCTTGGAAAGGGTGGGCAATAAGGACAGTGAGAAGCAGCGGAGATTCAGATTCGAGATACTAGACTTACTTGGCCAGCTTTACTACCAGGTCGAACGATTCAAAGATGCTGAGAGGGTTTTCCGCCTCTCGCTCGAGATTAAGAGGGCGATGGGGGGTATTATCGAGGATGGCGCCGTCTTGAGAACGCTGACCTGGATGATGGAAATTCTCGACCGCCGTGGCGACCACACCGAGGCAATAAGACTTTCGTCGGACACGGTCACGGCGATCAAGAGTCCCACGGCTCGCCCAGAGGTCCTTACCATCGGGGCCATGCATGCGGCGGCGCTCATCCGGATCGGGCGGTCTGAGGACGCGGAGCTGCTACTACGGGATGTGATCTTGCATCGAAAGGCCAACCAAGAGTCACTCAAAGAGGCGTACAGGACAATTGAGTCGATGAAACGGCAATTTCCCGGAAAGGCAGCAAGCCTGTTTGGGCAACTTGCGACTGCTCGGTTCAGGACCTTGGGGCCACGCCACAACGATACACTGCTGGCCCTTATCAAACAGGCCCAGACTCTCATCCGACTCAACAGAGAGGAGGAGTGCAAGGCGGTTTGTCGCCAACTACATGCGGTCCAGGCCACCAAGCACGGGCACATGCGCCCTGATGTCAAGGCCTGGATCGATGTCAGGATCGAGAAAAGGAGCAACGGGAGGGAGACTTGCGCCTTCGAGTATTGTGGGTATAAGCTGGGGATTGGGGCTGGGACTATACCGCTATGGAGCCGGCGAATGGTACATGAAGATAACGGGGATGAAAAAAGCGGCCCGTCCTGGGTGGTCACCCCTTCAACAGCAACATGTGCCATCAATGATCAACCCGACCCTCCAAGGCCCGTGGTGCCTGAAACGGCCGATGCAGCGCCATTGGGCTCGGAAGACATTGTGCAAGACACACCCCCGGAAGGTTTAGTAGCCTCTCGCCGTATGATGTTTGTTGAGGCAGTGGAAACAGGGGCCATGCCGCTGTGTGGACGAAACAACCCCGACGCCCTTTTCCACGTGGCAGGTACATATGTTTAGACCTTATTGGATGACCGTTCCATATAGAACTGAATAGGATCAATCAATGAAAACTCCATTGGGTAGCTGCTTGTACTGGGACTACGATCACAAGTCATGTGCTAAGATTAAGGTGCGCCCAAGTAGCAACGACAGGGGGAACCTCGTTCATCGTCTAGCAGGTAACACTTTCGAGATGTTTGATGTCTAGGGACGAAATGGAACTGCAGAGTTCAAAAGCCGCCAATGAGAAGACAACCAGCCCGACAGAAGTGGTGGTGGTAATGCCGGAGCGACGTCGGAATATCCTGGAGCATGGTGCTCGCCGGAAGGCAACCTAGTCGCTGGGCCGATCCCTACCTCGTGCGGACAACCTAGGCACCTACCTAACTATAGCAGGTGGAATCGAGCGCCGTGCTTCGGTTCTAAAGTGCGTGTTTGGGGCGAGCCATGTAGAATTTGGGCGATTTCGTAAAAACATGGGGTAGGATTGGTTAGAATTCCCAGTTGGGAAGAATGCCAACTTTGTCCAGGGTTCGTCTAGGGTGGAAGACCGGCTGCGACGAGCCCATCAACATTGACACAAAGTTGGTTGCCAAGGTGCCAGTGACTTCCCGCTCGGACAGAAGTGTTGTGAAGCAGAGACAGTAGTGTTGCTGAAATGGGTCGGGTCTTGGCAAGCCGGCGCCGCAGCTCCGCAGCTGGGAGTGAACCCCACCACGACCGGATGGGCATCGGGCCTGCAGTCAATAGTGGGGTACGTAGGGCCGAACGAGACCGGCGCGAAACTCTCCACCGATACCGACGGCCAAAGGCCGTAATGGGATTGTCATGCAAGAGGGAAAGCATAAGAAGCATGGAGCTTTTTTGCCGTCAACGACGTCAGCCACCAGGCCATTGTGTCGACGCGTCTTCGTCTCCAATTGCAAACAGCCGGTGTTGGTGGGGCGCTTCAGAAGCAAACGAAAATTCTATGTCCAACACCCAATCTCAACCCACTTGCCCAACATTCCACGACACAACATCAGTCCCAATTTAGGCCGACGCCCCCACAACCAAGCCCATCACCCGTCTCGACAATGGCACTTGGAGGCACGACCGACCCGAGAAGGACGCGTACCGTCTCCTGATCGACGCTTACCGCCTGAAGATGGAGGACGACTAGTCTGACCGTTGACATCGCCGCTCTGGACCATCAATCGCTCGCGTCGTCAGCAAAGTTGAATGAGCGCCGATGGTTTGACAGACGATAGAGGCAACCAACCAACCACACCTCGCAACGGCTCGACAACGACGACGGTGACGTTACACTAAACGCCGGGCGATTGGCCCTCTCGCATTAATAAATCTGCCAGGGTACCATCCCCGCATGGGTCCCGATCTGCCCCGTCTGCCGGGCAATTTACTCGGCATACAGCCGGAACCCGTCGACCCATACCACAGCCCGTAATTGTCCTCCTTCCGCATACAGCCAAGGCCATGCCGTCGAAATGGACTTCGGTATTTGCGATTTCCCCTCACCGCGTCCATCGCTCTTATCTCGACCGATTCCCGTACCCGCGTGTCAGCACGCGTCCTGTTTGCTGTGATGATCGCATTCTCTCCCAGCACAGGGGTTCACTTCTTTGAGCCGCCAACGGTCGAGTGCTGCCTCACAGGCACCGAAACACCGCCAAAATGGGCGAACGCGATACCCCGTTCCGCACGAACTTGAAGTGCTTCCTGATCTGCTTCCTCATGTCTTTGGCCAATTCCCAGGTACGCATCCTCCGGGCCAGACTGTCAACAATCACCTCCCCAGCCCATCCATCAAATCTCTCCATGAAAAACCTGCTAACATTCCCTCCCAGTATGGCTACGACACCGCCGTGATCGCCGCCTTCCAAGCCATGCGCGGCTTCCTCCGCGTCTTCGGCTACCCCGACCCAGCCCTCGCCTCGGGCTGGGGCATCGAGCCGACCCACCAACAACTCATCACCTCCTTCATGAACGTCGGCACCATGTTCGGCGTGCTCTTCACCGCGCCCTTTGCCCGCTACCAGGGCCGCAAGGCCGGGATCTGGCTCGGCACGCTGATCTGCTTCGTCGGCATCGCCGTGCAAATGGGCACCGAGAGCATCGCGGGCGTGTGCGTCGGTCGCACGCTCATCGGCGTCGCCAACTCCTTCTACATCACCTTTGCCAACGCCTACGTCAGCGAGAGCGCGCCGCGCCATTTGAGGGCTGTGATGGGCGGGCTGTTTGGCATCATGCCTACTTTTGGGGGCATGTTTGGGACTGTGACGGTGTACTTGGCCAAGAATATCGATTCGAAGCTGTGTTACCAGATCCCGTTGGCTTGTCTGTTTGTGTTCCCGACCGTGTTGAGCGTGTTTCTCATTTTTGTGCCCGAGTCGCCGAGGTGGTTGTTGATCAAGAATCGGAAGGAGGAGGCTGAGAAGGCGCTGCGGTCGCTGCGCGGGGATTCGTTGACGGAGGAGTTGTTTCAGGAGGAGTTTGTTGAGATGGTTCGGGGTATCGAGGAGGAGAAGGCCATGGCTAAGGGGGCCAGCCTCAAGGAGATTTGGCAGGGGGCTAACCTGCGGCGGACGATCTTGTGTATTGGAGTGTACTCTTCGAGAGCGGCGAGTGGGTTATGGGTGTTCATTGCTTATGGCGTAAGTCAGCGGTTTTGCTTTCCAAAGGCTGTGCTAACGTGAGCAGACCTACTTTTTCCAGCAGGCGGGCGTCAAGGACCCCTTCGCCATGTCCATGTACACATTCGCTGCCGGGATTGTCGGTACCATCTTTGCCATCTGGTGCTCGTATCGGTTGTTCGGAAGACGAACCATGGTTCTCTTTGGCACAGCGGGCGCCGTGGTCTGCATGTTTGCGGCTGCACTGGGCGGGACCGTCTCGCCGGGAACACCGCAAGCCGCAAAGAACTTTATGGCCTGGAATGTTATCTACAGGTGAGCCGGGGCTTGTCGCTATCGGGACTCATTTCACTAACCTTGACAGCGTGGTATATGGCGGCTTCGCAGCGACAATTGCCTGGCCCATCTCGGCAGAGGTCGTCAACTCGAAGCTGCGTGTCCTGACACTGTCGGTTGCCACCGCGATCGACTATGTCCTTGCTTGTAGGCCAACTTCCCAGCACACGAACGGACGTTTACTGACGTGCGCCTAGGGCTCATTGCTTTCTGCTCCCCCTACTTCATCAACCCGAAGAGCTTGGGCTGGGGCATGAAGTATTGCTGGATCTGGGCTGGCTCAAACGTTATCACCTTGATCTTCTTCTACTTCCTGCTCCCCGAGATGAAGGGTCGTTCCCTGGAGGAGATCGACGAACTGTTTGAGAAGCGCATCGGTGTCAGGGAGTTTGCCAAGTACGAGTGTGAATGCACGCGACAGGCGCACGAGATCGCAACGCAGAAGAAGTTGGAGGCGGCTGTGCTGCATTCCGAGTTGGGGCTGGAGAAAGCTCCGAGTCAGTAAGACATCAAGACTCATTGTGGTTACAGTAGGGGGTCACGCAAGGTTGATGGCGCGCAGGAAACGGATTGTGGTACAAAGAGGATCTATCTGGGAGCTAAAATTGAAACAGAACAATCCAGCTGGAACGAACGTCGCATCACCAAAGTGATAAACAGGTCAGAGGAGAAAGCCAAACACAGCAATCGCAAAATCCCACCACCACCACCACCACCACCACCCCAGCCATATACCAAGCCCAAGCCCCCATCTAGTTACAGACATACTGCGTAGTAACACTCCCAAAGAACACCCCAGCATTGCAACTCTTGGAGCTGCCCTCCCCGTTCTTAGCGGGACGACACTCCCCGTACCAGCCTCCATTCTTGTTAAGCCAGATGTTCCCACCGCACCCCTCAACGGTGAGACCGCACTCGCCTCCAGCGCAGAACTTGAAGCCGCAATAGTCGGCCGGGTGCTGGCTGATCATTCTGCTGTTGCAGGGATCCTCTCCATCAGCCCAACCTATGTTAACGATGTAGGTGACGTCGGGAAAGGAGTACGCGTGGATGTAGCCGAGGAAGATCCTTTTGTTGGCGCGGGGGGCTAGAGAGAGGGTGCCGTTGGGGTTTGTAGCCGGAGTGGTGGTGTTGCAGATGTTGGGGCTGGGGAGACCGGCGACTAGCATGGCGGGAAAAGCCAGGAGGGAGAGGGCGAGGAGGTTGGAGAATGAAGAGGAATGCATCTTTGTAGCGGACGGCTGATGGGTCGCGAGGCTGTAAGTGTGGAGATAGAATGGGAGGGAGAATTGTAGACGACTGGGTTGATTCAAGACGATGGGGGATGGTCTGTTGGCTGTTGGCTGTTGGCTGTTCTGCTCGAAGCAAGTTTCCCATCCGCGTCCTCAAGCCTACCTTTTTATACTTTCACAACATCGTGAAACGGGTAGTTGAGAGATGTCAGTATAGTGTGTGTTGATGCCTCACTTCCAGCCCTCTTGGCATTGTCTCGGTGAGCCGTCGCAGCGCCGCCGCCCTGGAACCTGGCCACGCCGCAGCCGTACGTCCATAACTTACACAAGTTCCGTACACAAACCTAGCCCCTTCACTTTACGACCTAGACAAGCGATGTATCATTACGTGCAGCTAGACCGCGTGGTGCGTCCGGGACCAGGCATGAGGAAGGATCGCGGCGCATGCAGATTACCACCACCGCCGGTGTCTTGAATCGCTCTAGAGTCAGCATTGGAATCAATGATCCCGATGCGGAGGCAAGGCTGAGCAGCGGTGAAGTAAGATGTGCAAGGAGATCGGGTAGTGAAACCAGGGGCATGAAGCAGGATTGCGGCGCGTACCTAAGCAGACCACCACCACGATTCCTCGCATCTTGGCAGCCAACTTGGGAATCACCGAGGCCCAATCTGGATTGAGAGCATTGAGGCTGATGAGCCGGAGTAACAGTGAGAAAAGTGAGGACTGACATTCCTCAACCCGCGACGCAGAATTAAAGAAGTCCAAACTTATCTTCCCACACTAGAAAAAAAGTAGAAACTACGTGGCAGGGAACGAAGGCGCGCCTTGAAATGAAGAGGAAAAAACACAAAAAGGAAGGCGGAGGGAATCCGAGTGGGAATCGATCCTAGGTCGTCGCAATATCATCAACCGAGGCCAAGTCTTCGTAAAACAACTGTTGCGCTGTCTGGAGGAACCAATAACAGCTATTGTTGAAAGCAGGTTTGGTATGGGGCAATATATATCTCACTGCTCCGGTGGGGTGCCTTGCTACCTACCTCTCTTTCTATCTTCAACAGCAGCACTAGATGAGGGTTCACAATCCTACGGAACCCACAGGCTATTCATTTTTTACCTTTGCCGCAACTTATTGCACGTTGAAGACAAGGCCGACGGCCGCCTGAGACAATCAGTTCTGCACGACATCATCCATATCCGAGATCACCACTGCCATCGCCGGCCGTTCTGCTGGGGCGTCGTATTGTACCGAATACAAATACAACCACTCAGATCCGTAAGGCTACAGCTCTTCACTGCTCTAATGAGTCTCAGGGCCCTTTCCCTTCCTGAATGCCACAACACAATCGTGGCGAGCTGTGAGGCGACAGCTCGGGCAGACGTATTGCTGGCTTCTCTTGGCCATTTTAACCTGGCAGTTGCTGCACAGCGCCGCAACCCTGTTCTTGAAGCGGACCTAGGGTTCGGAGGGTCGCACTCCTCCACACTCTTGGGGGCCTTTGGCCTGTTGCGACCGCTTCCCGAATCGAAGCGGCGTTCTTCCTCCGACGCTTCTGCTGTCGGAGTCGCTTTGCCCCAGCTTGCTTCAGCTTCTCGTTGGGGTCGGGGTCTTCATCGTTAGCATCGTCATCGTCGTAGCTCTGGTAGCGCCACGAAGATTCCTTCCCACCAGCGCGAGCCAGATGCTCCTTCCTGAGCGCCAGCCACTTTGCCTTCAGCTTCTCGTATCTCTTGCCGGACACCATCGGCGCCGAGTCCGGGCTGTCGCGAAATCTCGCGAAGGCGTCTTGGCACGCCTTGCGCTCGGCCGCTTTTGCTTCATAGCAGGCTACAATTCTCCCGGCAATTGCCTCATCCCGCGCAATCTTCTCTCGGAGTGTCTTGCCAAGGAGCTCGTCAATAAACTTGTAGTATCCCGGGCCTCGTTTCTAGCAGAAGTTACGCTTGTCCACGTCGAACTTTCCCCACTTCTCCTCGAAGTTTCTGACGGGATCCCATTTGGAATGGCTGATGCCTTTGTCCTCCTTCTGGTACCAGCGCAGGTCTCCCTCCAGTCCTTCCATGGTGTCTGTGACTTGAGTTCGTAACTTTTCGGCTTCCTCCTCCTCGGGAGGCTCGGTGGTCGCGGCGAGCGGGTTCGGAGGAACGTCGGTTACCGGCTGCCCATACACGAATGGCCCGGCCCGTTGGCTGGCGCGGGCCTTTTGCTTCTTGCGGAACTCTTCATTGGCGCGCTGGCGGGCCTTCATTTCCGCCCAAAGGTTCAATTGGGGTGCCATGGGGCGCGGAGCGATCAGCTTCTCGTAGGCATTTTTGATCTATATCAAGGCAAATATTGTTAGTCTTGATGCGTAATTACTAAAAATGAAGGGCTAGTCAAATATCATGGACGCCTTTGTATGCAGTCTTGATGCTTAATTACCAACGAGGCATAATCAAATGTCCTCAACGCGTTGGCATGTTGTAACTTACCCGTTGAAACCTCGCGTGGGCTTCCGGGGTGCTTCCGTTCTTGTCGGGGTGCTCTTTGAGGGCCAGCACCCGGTACGCCTTTTTGATGGCGTTACGTCGTCGGAGAGCGACACGCCAAGTATGGTGGCACACGTGCTAAGGTCGGAATGTTGGCACGGAGTTGAGGAGTGCGGGTCGACGGATGGGAGACTAAATCATATCACAATCTAATAACCCCGGTTTCTCGTTAGGCACATTCCCATTCTTGATCTAAAGGCCGTCTTAGACACCCCCTCCCAGGCCCTCGTGGTTCCAGACGAGCCGACTATAGCAGATTATGGAGCGAGCTCCTGGACCTGACCACAAAACTACAAGAATTCGCTGTACTCTGGCGCCCATGTATAGCTTCTGTTTGAGCAGCTGGTTTTGCCCATCACCCAGACCCTAGCCGGAACTTGTTCGTTGGATCGCATGCATTCTTGCTTCAATAACGGTGTCTTCAATTCCTACCCATGCTTCTCAAGATGCATTTTCTACATTCATCCCGCTCAAATATCCCACATCTGGCCGCCGCCAGAAACGCACAGGACCGGCCCAGTCTGCAAAGAAAGACATTCTATACTCACTTAAACCACCCACTTCCCTCTCAGATCATCAGTCTCAGAGAGTGTGCCGTCCGGATTGATGTTTGTGACCGAACCGGTGCGTGATCGATAACATACGATAAGGCCAGGGAGGGTTGCCCCGACAACGTCAAGGAGACCGTCAACCCCCTGAACCATCGAAAACAAACAACTTGACGAATCGCTCGTGGCTGCTGTTGGTCATGTCCCGATTGAATCTCTGAGTCGTATTGCTTCTAATATAATTCATTTTGCACGGAAAAGTATGCAAAAAGCAGATTACGAGAGATGGTCAGACACTCGGTGCATCAAGGGGGTCATCACGATCTGTGAATCATATCTCGGCCAAGTGCAACCATGCCGTGACGAGCTGGGTAGTTCTAAATGATTCCAAGTTCTCACACGTACCTATTTAAGGCAGACAAAGCAATGAGCTGTCCCGAATGCATGGCTTAGAACTTCTGTCGATATTTAGCGGGTAGTTTGTGGAGGTCTGGAGGTTTCGTGCCCTCTAAGCCTGTAAGTGTTCATATAAGGCCCTCCCTTGCTATCGCTTCTAGCCATGTAAACCCCCGATGGTGATTGGAAAGAACAAGAAGCGCTTGAGCCCGGGTTTCAGCTGTCTCCGTCGTCTTACAGACATGGCGTTTCGGAATCTCCTCGCGACATGCTACCTGTGGAGGGCCTGGACATCGGCCGGACAGAGCACATCTAGACCCAACTTGTTATATACATCACGAAATCAAGATTTCGGCGTCAGGGACACTACAAAGGCTCGTCACACAAAGCGTCGCGAGAACAGACAGCCCCGTTCGGAGGGGGAGTGGTTTGCTGAAAGGAAAGCAGTTTCTACAGGCCATCGAATCGAGCCTCTCCAGGCTTTTCTCTGCGAAATGCTTCACCCCGAGGGAGGGTTGACCTCAGCCCCATCGCCTCGGATCCCGGGGTCTACCCAAAGAGTCGCAACAGCGAAGTCTTCGTCAAATTTCCGGCAACAACGCAAGGAGAATGGCATTGTAAGTCGGAGTTGTATGACATGCACAGCGTCTCAGCCCAGTGAAAGGGAGCTGTGATTAAGGCAGTTTCTAGGTGGTCATTCGTCGACTCTCTATCATTCAGTGTTCCCCCACTCAACTGCCTTTCCTCTCAGTCTGACCATACACTTTTTGCAAGCCAGGAGGCCGCAACTAGGGCAGAGGAAGTGGTTTATCTCCCCGCCAATCTCGGCATCATAGGAGTAACACGTCTTCGCTCGCCTGCGCTTCCTGGTCGCCCAGTACTCCAAGTGCTCGCAGTCTTCCTTTGCCACCGGACCTTCTCTCCCCTCCTGCCTCTTCCGCATTTCCTCGAGCTCGCGCCGCCGGCGTCCATGTTTGTGCTTGGCATTCCTCAAACGGTCCTTTACCCAGTGTGCCTCGCTGGCCTCGTTGTCGTCACCCGCATATGAATATCGGAACCAGGACTGCTGTCCGCCCATGGCATTGACCTTTTGCTTGTGCTTGCTTCTCATGGCAAGCCACTCCGCTTCGGCCGCCTCGAACCTTTCAACACGCGTGCACACCTCTTCAGCTCAGAAAGCACGGCTAGAGCTATCCTCCGAGTGCTACTCTAGCTTTCTTCGAGCCCACACCATCACCCACTTCGCCATCTTGTACGTCCGGAAGCTTTCCTGACGGGCCCTGATCTCGCTTTGATGGGTTCGCCACTCCTCGTGCGCAGACTTGACGAGTTCCGATACGAATGCGTAGTGCTCCGGCCCACGCTCGGCAGCTGCGGCAGATGGGAACTTGAGTCCCGGCTCGGCGCCTGGAGTCGGTCTCTGAATCAGGGTTGAACTTGGCGTCATCGTGGGGGTTCCAAGAGCTCCAAGAACTACTTCGTGGTCGTTTGGTAGAGGCGGAGGGTGCATTCGGCGGCTCGTCGGTCTTTCTCTTGGAGGCTTGTTGTCGAGCGGCGACAGAGGGGTTCATCGGGGCCGATGGCATTGGAGGGACGTCTTTGATGGCCTCATACGCCGCTTGAATTTAGTCGGTGGACGAATTAGCATACCTGCAGTGCTAAAAGGAATACCCCAATGCCTTTGAAGTGTCTTTCAGGCTTCGGGATGTCGATTTGATGGCTCAAAACATCATTTGAGAGCCTCATGAGATAAAGCGAACACATTCTTTCATGGAAAAAAGGTCACCTGGGTTTTCGGGTGTGTCGTTCTCCTTCATACCAGGCACTTGCCAACAGATAATAAGGAAGGTATTATTCTCACAGCTATAAATGAACCACTTACCTTCTGAAACTTTCCCACAGATTCCCAGCTGCCCCCGTTCTTGTCAGGGTGCTCCCGGAGCGCAAGGCGGTGGTAAGCGGTCCTAACCGCGTCGCGGTCCGCGTGTCGAGGGAGGCCGAGAACGGCGAACTGGTGGGCGTACTTGTCCGGCATCATGAGGGAGCGATCAAGCCGTTTTCTGGAGATTCGGCAAAGTTGAGGAGGTGGTTTGGAAAGGTTTGGGCGATCCGAAAAGGTTGAGGCAATCTTCGTTGTAAAAGGACAAGGTGGCTGAGAACAAGTTCGCGAGGGAGTTTTTGGACGTCAGGGAATACATTGCGGTGTGGCCCATGCGCCAGACCTCTGCTGCCATTTGAAACTGTTGGGTGATCAGCAGCGGGGCTACTGTGGAGGAGAACCAAGGGGAAGGAAAACTAGTGAGGCTTTGCGGCACCAACGATGCAAGAAATTTACCATCAACAACAGCGGTAGGCGGGGGCAACGAGCACACTGTGGGTGAACCTCACATCGAACAGCAGGTCACGACCATCTGCAAGAAGGTGGAGTTTCAGGTGACACGAATGGCGATAGCCGCCAGGACCGGAGTAACTTCCCAACTGACTAAGGCGGATAGGGAGGAGCGCCGCCGCCTAGGAGTATCAGTGAACTACGCCGGCGACATCTCCGTCGCCCGCAATCTGAACGCCTGCATCCCAGTAATGGAGACCTGCTCCTTCTGGCTACAGGGCTTGCCACCCGGTTGCACCTACCACGATCTCCTGAGCCCGATCCGAGGCGTCGGCCGCATCTGGTCGACAATCACCAAGCCCCCGCTGCCGCCCGCCCCTGAAAAACCCTACGGCACCCCAACCTCGGCAGCAAAGATTGTGTTCTTCGAGCTCGAGGCAGCTCAGGAATTTCTGAACCGGTTCTACCGTGACGGCTTCAGCGTTAACGGTTTCCACGCCAAACTGGCGCACAACAGAGTCCGCGCTGAGGCACAGACTCGCCGTCATAGGGATGTAAGCCGCGTTGTGACTGTCAGGGGCCCCAAGGGGCTTGTCAACACCGAGTACCTGCTGGAAGCGTTTAGGGGCAAGTTTACATTTGACATGGATGAGATCAATACGATCTGGGAGGGCAACAAATCACGGGCGTTGGAATTTAGATTTGGGTCGTTTCGGGCCCAGGCCCAGAGTGCGCACCGGCTGTTGAGGTCGGAGCTGGACATCCCCCGCAAGCTTCACGTCCTGTATGGGACCGATCCTTGCGCCTGAGGAACATTAAGAACGGTGCCACGGGACGAGACGAAGTTGGACCGGGGTTGAGACTGAAGCCGGTTGGGTTGATGGGATGGGTGGCTGGGAACAAGTCTGCCTTGTAAGGGCGGTGTGCCTTTGGAATGCCACTTCCCACCACACTTTGAGGTCGTTGATGCGGGGGATTTTTCTTTTAAATAAAATACGTATTTAAAATCCCAAATACACCAGTTTATTAACTGTTGATGCATTTTTGGACGGGGGTAGAGGCCAAAATGTGGCAATAGTTGGCTTTAATGGCGCCGCCAAAGGCCAGGGTTGTTTGTGGAAGCGGTGTGCCTAAAACAAAAATGGGGTGTGCGAAAAATATAGCTCTTGATAAATGTCTGACGGCGACGGGTAAGTTGGATTGTGAGACTTTCACCACTGCCATTGCCTTTGCCTGGGTAAATTCGGTAGTTATTGGTATTGGGGCAAGGAAACTGAAATTGAAATGGCGGATTTGCTGAAGGAAGAGAAACAGCCAAAAGGAAAGGCATTGAAAAATTGGAAGAAAAAAAAAGTCTCCAAAAAGAAATCGAACTCAAGCTGTGCACCTTTCCAAGTAAGAGTCTTCCAAGTGAGCTATCTGGGCCCAAGTGGACACGCTAACGGTTGCGCTTGATGCTGGTTGCCGCGGTTTAGCTACTTGTATAAGGCAGGTACTATCCGCGAAATGTGGGTGGGGTTGGCGAAAAAGAAAAGGCGCGCGGAAGACAAAAAAAGAAGTTCAAAAAAGAATCGAACTCAAGCTGTGCACCTTTCCAAGTAAGAGTCTTCCAAGTGAGCTATCGAGGCTCAAGTGGACACGCTAACGGTTGCGCTTGATGCCGGTCATCGCGATTTAGTGACCCATATAATACCTTCATCTACTCTTGTTCTCGGACTGCAACGTGTTCTTCCACCCATGATTAGTTGTCGGGCAGGTTTCTTTCCTCGACCGCGTCCCCTGTATTCTTCATAGTCTACCTTTAAGGGCAACAGTGGTTGGTTAAGTGAGGGTCGGCTGTCTGGCTGCCTGGGAGGGTACCGTAAGCACTTACGCGTATTCGCAGCTTTCCATCGTTGCATCGTGACGATAATCCGGGCGGTAACTAGAACATTTGAGCCTTTGGCTACGTAATTGAGGCAGCCTTCCCTGATGAGGATGCCTTTATCACGTCCCATTCCAAGCCAACCCAGTATTTCTTGCTCACACACAGCTTTGCTATCGAATATCGACCCGCCAGCGACTACCAAGGGCATTCATTCGATTCAAATAGGCTAATTACTAAAAGGGAGCCATTGACGCCTACGAAAAGAAGCAAGAGCCAGGTTTAGGGACCGAGCGTTCTTTGTTTCTTCTGATTGATCAAGGTAAGTATGGGAACTAGAGCAGCCCGGCGCTAGACCTGAGCTTTTCGTCCTCCATGATGTATGTGTGACTGTCCTTCCTTCGATACGGAATGTCAAAGTTGCGTTCCCGCAAGAAAACATGCAGACCAATATGTAAGTCACTGCAGGCTTACTACCAATGACTTTCCGAAAACCTAGTCTAAATGTTTTTTGCTACAAAATAGCTGTTGTCCATGAAGCGGAGCATGAGTTTGGGTGGGGTGGAGCGGCATGACTCCTCCGATGTCGTGATGAAGGGAAGTGTCCCGGCTTGGCTGGGCATGACCGGGTCCGGGGGCCGCAAAATGGACCTTGGGTGCATACAGTGACATCGGTGATATAAATATCCACCCCCTTAACTAGAGCACCGAGTTGTTCATGACGTGTAAGTTGGTACTACGGCAGATAAGCCTACCTAAGCATGGACTACTAGGACAACAGAACGGAACATCGCAGGATGTGGCTGATCTTTTTGGCCACAGCAGTTACCCGCTTACTCCATCTCCTCATCCTCGCAATCATGTTCATCTTCATCACCACCATAATCATCCGTATGGTCCAGAGACCTGCTGGCACCCTCCACAGCTTCACCACCCTTTGCCATCCCCTTTATCTCCTTTACGCACTCGAAACATGCTTTCGTGGCGCAACGAGGGCATGCAAACAAACGAGGCACCGTCCGCCAGCACTTGGTACACGTCTTCGGCTTATGCTTGGCGTTTCTGGAACGAACACCCTCCCAGAAGGCGTTGTGGCTGCAAGGTGAGGTCATGGTGCCATTCTTCCTAGCCCTTTTCTCCTCAGCCCACACCTTGGACAAACGTGTCTGCCTGTTCCTGCTTTTCTTGGTTCGGCGGGTTTTGGCGGTGTTCTCGGCGGCGGCATCTTGGTCTTGTGCCCCGAATCTGTGCCAGTTGGAATTATCGTCGTCATCAATAGCCTGTCTCTGGTGCCGATAGTAGCTGGACATCCAATCCTTCTTAGCAACCTTGAGATCGGCAAAGGCTCTGTGGAGATGCGTCTTATCGAAGATTTTGCCAAGTCTAAAGTCCTCCAGGATGCGGTTCTTGTCCTCCATGGCATTGTTGAAGATGTCCCAGAGGTCCAGCCGCTCGTTGACACTGGTATTGATGCGGTAGCGCTCCTTCTTCCACTTTTCGATGGTGGACTTGACGACGCCCAACAGCCTCGAGTCGACCCTCTTGTACTTGTCGAGAAGTTTGACGTACAGCTCGTCCTCAACCTGGCCGTGATCCTCATGGACCGTTGAATCCTTGAAGTCGGCTGTGTAGGCATCTTGGTACCATTTGCGAGCTGCATTCTCAAAGGCTTCGGTGACATCGTCACGGCACATGTTCTCCAGAATCTCTTCGTCCTCGGGAGCTTCGAAATGGTGGTGGCCAGGCCCCTTCGTGGGCTGGTGCTTGGGCTGGAAGTGACCGTTCATGTTGCTGAGGGCATTCTCAACTGCGAGCGCAACCTTGGCCTCATGCCGAAAGGTGAGGGCCTTCTCGCATGCGTGCTGGATCTATACAATTACCTAGATGTTAGCGCGTCCGAGCATGTCAACGGCAATACAAGATAGTACCAACGTCGAGAAATTCCTTGGGCAGAACCCAAGCCTCGCCCTGCCTCGTCGGCGGATGCTTGAGAGAAAGGGTTGCGATGTCCTCCTCGTCTGCATCAGAGTCAATGCCCAAGAGACTGAACGCTGTCTCGAGCTCGGGGATATCCATGATGGTGCAATGATGTTGTGGCCGAGTGGTTGGGGAGTGACTTCAGGAATTTCGGTTGCAACGGAGGGGTTGTGAAGAGAAAAAAGTCCGGAGGAGATTGCTTCCCATTGCCGGGTCCAAGTGAAATTTCTTCGTGGCGGGGCTCTCATGGTCAACAGGGCAGATGGGATCAAAATCATACTGGGGCCTTGCACACTTGGGCTACCAGCCGTTCCGGGTGGACCCCCCACTTTGCAAGTTTATAAGCAAGTAAACTGTACTGCACTGGCATCAAGCGCACCGTTAGCGAGTCCACTTAGGCCCAGATAGCTCACTTGGAAGACTCTTACTTGGAAAGGTGAACAGCTTGAGTTCGATTCTTTTTTGAACTTCTTTTTTTGTCTTCCGCGTGCCTTTTCTTTTTCGCCAACCCCACCCACATTTCGCGGATAGTACCTGCCTTATACAAGTAGCTAAACCGCGGCAACCAGCATCAAGCGCAACCGTTAGCGAGTCCACTTGGGCCCAGATAGCTCACTTGGAAGACTCTTACTTGGAAAGGTGAACAGCTTGTGTTCGACTCTTAGTTTTGGCGTTTTTTTTAGCAGATCCATCACGGTATACCTTTTTCCCCCGAACCCCCAAAGACATTTGAAGTTCATTGAGGCCAACTTGTAGAACTATAGGTAGACTGACGCTATAATTGCCCCCATCATCACATCTAGGTAGCAGTCCTGGGTGGGCTAGACACTACACGTTTATAAGTAACTAAACCAGGCAGCATCGACATCAAGCGCAACCGTTAGCGTGTCCACTTGAGCC
Source organism: Cercophora sp. LCS_1 (assembly GCA_036250225.1). Taxonomy (NCBI): domain Eukaryota; kingdom Fungi; phylum Ascomycota; class Sordariomycetes; order Sordariales; family Lasiosphaeriaceae; genus Cercophora; species Cercophora sp. LCS_1. The sequence continues at coordinate 562,706 of JAPZLL010000009.1, forward strand.
TAGATAGTTCACTTGGAAGACTCTTACTTGGAAAGGTGCACAGCTTGAGTTCGATTCTTATTTTTTTTTTTTTTTTGGCAGTTCTTTTTCTTTTCGGTCAATCTGTCATTTCATTCTGGGGGGCAATCTTCACTTTCTACCCTCCACTGACCCATCCCTCCTCCTCATCGCTCTCTTGAACCGCGAAGCTGTCATCCTCCGCCTCCAGCTCTTGAATTTCCCCCTCAAACGCGAGATCAACAAAATCATGCTCCCCTTCTCGGTGCGGGAACAGGTCAGGCTCCAGCGCAAGCATTCTGTGCCACGACCTCCCAACTAGCCGCTTCACAGCCTCCCCACTCTCCTCCCGAACCTCGAAACCCGGATACTCTCCGTCGTGGAGCGCTTTGAACATCTCCCTCAACTTCAAACCCCACCTCTTCCACACCTCCGAGCGAACACGGTCATTTTGGCCTCTGGGATGAGTCGTTCTCGCAGGCAGTTCGTTTCGGAGGCAGTGGTCATGGATGGCGCGCGCCGCGTGTACGAAGTAGTGCGCTGCCGCCAAGATGTGCACGTCACAGATCTGTTCGTTTCCGTGGGGAGCGGCGTCGAGTGCTTTAGAGATGACAGCCGCGGCGTTGGTAAACAGCGACGCAGATCCTTCGCCGAGATCCGCACCGAGGCAACGAGCGCGAAAGGCGTTGAAGTTGAGCATCGGGCCCAAGTCGTTCTCGCCAGACTCCCGTTGGTTTGCGACCTCTTGATCGAAGCACTCCATCGCTAACCTCTGTTAGTAGTTTCTAGGAAACAAACGGTGAAGCGCGACAGACGTACGCGAAAAGGGCTCGTCAGCTTCGAGCACATAGATAAAAAAGAGGACGTTCCCTGAAACAAACTCGGTATAGCGCCGTACCTCGTCCTTTGGTACTGTCAGCGTCGGCTCGGAAAGCTCAGCGAGGGGTGAGGAGAGGAGGGCTTACTTCCAGTTTGAGGTACGAGGTTCGATAAAGATGCATCATCTTTTCCAGCAGCTGCACCATCCTCGCCTGGGCAGGATGATCCCAGCCAATCGACACACCCACCCCGATCAAGATGTTGCAAAGAAGCCTCACATACCCAAGCCGGAATTTGGGTCTACCACCAAGGCCGTCGAACTTGGGCACGTAGACCTCTTCGTATAGGGTGGCGTAGCGCATGGCCGTCGAGAGAGGGCTGGCCCAATTGTTTGTGAGGTACCGCTGGGCAATGGAGAGGATTTGCGCTTCGACATTGTCGTCTGCGTCCCCTGCTTGGATGCGTGACTCCAGGGTACGAAGCCATTCTGGCTCGCTGGGGGTAGCCCGGGAGCTGTGTTGGTCGTCATCCATGGTCGTCGATTGCGTCGACGCTTTTGCTTGATGTTGAAGTGGAAAAGAAGAGTGCAAGGCCACAGGGAAAGAAAACTCTCCATGCGGTACTCTTTATGTCTGGGACTGCCGGCTACACGCTGCGTCACGGTAAGGGGCCGGCAAATTCCAGCTCATGAGGCTTCCAGTTAGTTCTGCGGATATGGGCCGGTGAGCCGGCCCCCCAGGCGGCTCCTAGCTACAAACCGCCATTTCGTATCGTGAGAATGCGAGTTCCAAGGACCCTCCTCTGGCGGACGTCCAGCTGTGCACAGGATTTCACTGGTCCCATCTGCGCTTACACTTCATCAAGAGTAGCCGAGCTAGCAACCCTCCACCAGGTTCATCCTTCAACATTGATATATTAGAAAACCTCACACGCTGGATTGAACATTGGCAACAACCCCGCATTCTTGGGCTGGCTGTGCTCTTTGTTTACTTTGGTGGGGCTGGGAAAGGGGTTCCCACTGCATTGCCAAGACCGCGAGATCTAGACAGCGCTGCAGGACACCACAGTCATTGAGCCGGGATTTCCCATCAGAAACTGTGGGGTAAATGCGGTTGGGGTAGATCGGCCAATTTGCATCTGTCACTTGGCTGATGACTTGCCACCACACCTGTGCAAAAAGTCGCACCCAGTTTGACTTCGTCGGGCGTGGCTAGGGTAAAACAAAGCCCAGCGAGCAACCATTTTAGTCAGTGACCTTAGTGCTGAGATAAAGCGGAAATTTCAAGGCTTTTTAGGATCAAACAGATCTCACATTGACTTTGTCTTTACTAAAACTAAATGCTGAGCCCAGGCCTTGGCTTCACGAACCGCACTGTTGTGGGCTTGGCAGGCGCCATTCCCACGAAACAGCTTCGTTCCTTCCTCCTTTTCCGCCCCAACATCCCTCCTTCCTCGCCATCTTAGCCTTTCTAGCGTCCCGCAACAATCGCCTGATCCACTGTTGGTTATTTCCAAATGTTCATCCGCGAACACATACTCGTTACCAGCCCCAGGGAGTGCATTGCGCCTCAATTTCGCTTTGTCCCAGGTGAGAAGCGATTTGCCTCAAGCCGCCAGCGTTATATCGTCTCGCTAAAGAACCCTTCCAGCCATCCCTTCTTTCTTTAGCCACCGACTTCGGATTTCTGCCCCACCCTTCCCTTCGTGGACTTCCCCCCGCATCGCCTATTATAACCCCCCAGCGAACCGAACACACACCTGACCCGCCAACATGCCGAGCCCTCCTCACCAAGAATCTCTATTTCATTCCCATCGCCTTCCACCAGGGTGCTGGGGCGTTCTCCGCCTGCTGAACCTCTACCCGATTAGGTTCCTACAGGAGTTCGCTCGCAAGGTAGTCAGCCAACGCGTCCCCGTGAGAAAAGTCAACATTGAGCATATGACTCGATACCTCTTGCAGGACGGTTACCATAATCACAACTTTTGCTGTCGATGCTGGGCCCTTATGGGCAGGGAGGACCTACCCCTGCCGCATTTTGAGAAACTACGTCGCGAGCTCCGGGCCGCCGCCGGGATTGAGCTTGAAGATATCTATCCAGATGGGGAGTGGCAGATGATGATCGGATTGTGGCAAAAGGCAGAGCGGGTGAGGGCGGAAGCTTAGCGGATGAGGCTTTTGGACAAGAGATATGACGAGGGTGAGGAGTACCATGAGTTTTGGGCGTATACCTTGACGGAAAAGTGAATGGGTTGGTGGTAATGAGGGAGGGCATTTTGGGGTGGGGTTAGGTCCGTGGTTTGCAGCAGTTGTCCGCTGCTTGGGAAGAAAGGTTGCGCGTGACAGCGATAGGAAAGCATCAAGCGAATACATACATGTATCTAAGACGCCTTGGAATAAATAATTGTGCCATTCTCCTTCTTTGCCTCCACGCTAACCTTAGCCTGCCTGTCGAGACCATTCGAGTGGCGTCGGTGAGGTTCAATGCGACAATTGTTCTGCCAACTAACGCGACGGCAAAACGCCATCTCGCGTCAGGGGGTTATTGTTGGCATCCTTCCCAGTTCTTGCTTTCCAAAAGCAAAGGGAAAGTGGGGCAGCTATTTGAGGGAGGCGAATCTAGCTTTTGCGGTTGCAGGCTCCTGCCATCTTTTTTACGTCGCGTCGCACGCAACGCACGAATCCCTACGCGATCACTTCTGTGCGCAACCCTCTAACCTGCTAACCTGACTTCTTTTGCGCCCAACTGGAAATCCTGGAAGCCGCAACTACAATTTCCATCGCAAAGCCGCCACGTTGGAGATCGTCCGAAAACGATTACTCGCGCTCCTTCGCAATGGCTTCGATCAACAAGAATGCAAGGGATGACGCAGTGCCTACAATGTCCACGTATCCGAGGCACTCGGGCTGGCATTATTGGGGATTCAGTGAAGCCTTTCTCATCATTAAAGCGGAATGCTGACTTTCTCACTACAGATCAAAGAGGCATACGAAGCGATCGTCACCGGTTTTGATGTCACAGACACCCAAGCAAGGGCCAATGGCCAATGCGTTGACGGATGAGGAGAAGTCAGAGTGCCGCAACCAGCTTTCCGAGGAGTTCGACAAGATCGAGGAAGACTGGTACAACGAAGGCATCCAGCGCAACATCGAGGGGTATTTCGTTCCCCAGCTGCAGCAGAAGTATGCCGTCCGGTTCAGACAAGCAACGGCCAGTATGAAGCCCGACTGAGACAAGAACGAGTACCATGACTTCATCGACGAGCTGGCCGATGACCTCCACGCCCAGCGCCACCGCAGACACCTGGGCATCCAGAAGCGTGTCGGTCTGTGGGAGGCTGCGACGAAGGCGAAGGGTCAGAAGGACCGCCTGCAAGACGAACTTTTGCGGCGTGATAAAGACGACGCGGAGCGGAAGGCTATTGTGGCCGCACATTTGAAGAGCGTGGAGAAGTTCAGGGCCTGCGAGAGAGGCTGGATGAATTTGCGCCGTGCGCAACTTGACGAGGTAGGCGGCAACAAGAAGTGGTACCGGTTCGCGGGCCCCAATGAGGACGATGCCTACGACGCTGTGAGGCGGGACAAGCAGCGGAAGGACCACGCCCATCGGCGGGCGAATTTACACTTGGCCGCCACGGTGTTAGCGGGCTTTAGAATTCGACCCAAATTCGCGGCTGGCTTTCGGCTGTATTTCGGTGTGGAGGGTGTAAAAGGGAGCAGGCTGGAATACCTCAAGAACATTGAAGTGCCTACTGGAGGTCTTTGCTTGAGAGATTACATGTGCTGGACAATCAGAGCGGGCGGATCAAGGGGGTCATCCATAAAGCATACGAAGTTCGACTGTGTTCTATCAATTAGTGTCACTTTCGAGTTGGGCAGCTCAACCAGATATCCTCGTATTTGCCCCTTTGTGGCTATTGTGATGCTACGATTGCAGTCTCAACGCTTGGGACATTCCTGCAAAGGTAGCTTGATGCTTCGAACAAAGTAACGGGATTAGTCGGAATACTATCACCGCTGGCACTGGCAAATAGAATCCTACGTGTCTGCTTGGGTGAAACAAAGCAGACACAAAAACCATACCCCCGTTGGTTAACATGTTTGCTTGGGTAGTCGTCCATGACAGGTGTCTCTTTCGCTCGAAGCTTGACGGGTAATTACCAAACCATCATGTGCTAAACCTCCGTCGCTTGCGGATTAAACCCCGGGGGCAGAACAGTCGATCGCCCATCACCCTCAAACCACACAGAACTCTTGGTAGCGATTTCGGGCCCCGTGTCGAACCTCCGGCCCTCCTGAGCCACCAAGCAATCCTTCCTCGCTGATGCCGTGCTCTGCGACCCCGATAATTCCGATCCCTTTGCGGAGGTCTTTTCCTGCGATCCCCGATTCCACGAAAAGTACTTGACGCCACGCGATTGCGGAACCGTGTGCACCGAGTTCAATCCCCTCGGCTTCGGTCTAAACCGTGGCAAACCAAGCCCACGAGACAGCATGCTCTCGAGAGGCGGTTTGAGGAGCGGCGCACAGGCCGCAATAATCAGGCAAACCTCCTCAATGCGGACCCACAAGAAGGCAGGCATCATGTCGCCGACAATGTTGTCCGACTCAATGTCAAACGACTGCATGGTCAGGATCTTGAACACACCCGCTGCGAGCGCCAGCGTCCCCGTACCTATCAAGACGGAGAGAAGCATTTTCTCCACGACCGAGCGGGTCAGTTTCCAGACGAGCGCCATGGGAAGGACAACGACGAGTCCGTCAGAGATCATGCCGACGGCTTGGCTCGTTAGCTTGGAAGGAGCGACCGATCTGGGGCAGAGGGGCAACGCACCAGTCCAAGTGTACCCAATGGCCCAAATCTCCTGCTGACTCATACACTGCGAACCCGACACAGGTGCCCACATGGCACGAATCGGTCGACACTTCCAGATCTGGAGAATATCACACGTGATAAGAGTCCCTGTCTGGAACGCGATGATGTTCCAGAGCACGATCCTCCACCCGCGCGACTGCGTCACCTGCAGAAGCAAACAGGCCATCGACACCCGAGCGAAGCATGATGACCACAGCGAGATGATGAACACGGAGAAAGTAGTCGCGCCGATAAACTCCCTCTCGTCGACGGAAAGATACGAGGCTGGTTTCCCGAAACCTCGGGCCACCGCGGCGGTCGTTAGCGCGATCGTCACCGTCTCCGCAACCTGAGGGCGGTCAGCATCTGCGACTCCCTCCCACAGGAAGACCATCGACTGACCATCGCGACGGAGATCGTGTAGTCCGCGGCATTGAGGCGATACTCTGGCCGCACGCGGGTCCAAATACGAACACCGTACAAGAGCAAGGAGAGCGCGAACAGGGGGAGCAAGATGGCCAAGGTGCGATATCCAATTGACAGGTCCACAGGCGGAGGCGATCCGCCGTCCTTGCTCATCATAACGGGAACATCTGGGTTGGAAGTGCGGCAACGTGCAGGTAAGCAAGTGCGTTGTGGGTCGAAGCTGTGATTCTGACGTTGAGGGAACAGGAAGATCGATCTGGTCTGGGGAACCCGCTCGATCTTGAATTCCCCCCAAAACGACGCCCGAACCGAGGTCAGCAACTGCCAGAAATCGATCAACAGGGGCGACTGGTCATTGTTGTGAACGCCACACTGCGCTAGGCCACCGGGGAACGGAGCTTATCCTACCCTTCCACGCGGCGATTGGACGGCGCGCGTGATCGGCGGCCCGGTGTTCTGGACTTGGGACACCCAATCTTGGCCGGGCGCTCGGCTGACATTGCCGGCCGGATTGGCCTCCGTGGGCTGAACGGTGGCTCATGGTGGACAAGATGACCACCAATGGTCAACAAAGTCAAGATCGCGGGGTACATCACCGCATTGAGAGGCAATAGTCGGCCGAGGAGATATTTGGTCTCAAGACTCAAAACAGTTTTGTTGTGCGATAGGGAGTTCCACCAGATAACGCTCAACTCCGATCTGCGAGGTCCCCGCGACGTTGCTTTTTCCAGAGCGCCACCAACGTTCATCACGACCGACCGGCAACATCCGCACCGTCTTGGCGGCCGGCAACCAGAGTGGCGTGATGTTTGTTCCCCTCCACACTGGAGGACGCGGCCTTACCCCGTTGCGTTGAGTGGCGGGCCGTCCATAGCCCTGTGCCAACCTACTGCGGTCTCCCTCTGCCTGTCACCCACTGATCTGGGCCGTACGCTTGCCCTCGCAGTTCCTACTTGACTCCCTCCGTACTCCGCGTCTATTCAAGCATCGTCTTCCATCCCGTGGGAGCTATGGCTAGATGTGTGGAAGTTAAGCGACTCTCCGTATTGCGGCCGGTCTGTCACTGCAAAAGAAGCCGGCGGGTGCACCCCCTTTTACAGCTCTCGCTACTCCCAAGGCCCCCACCCGCTGTGACAGGTGAGGCAGAAAACTTGAGGCATTTACCTGTCAGCCGTCACTGTTTCCCCGGTCCATCAGCCTTGACGTGCTCGCCTAGGATCGGAACTCGGTGATTCCACAGTTAGTTTGAAGACGTAGGTAGGTATCAAGCCGTGATGTAGTCTATTTCATCTCCTTCGTTTCATAATTTCATTTGGCTAAGCGTAACATCGCACAGCTTTTCAATCGTACCTCGGGGTTGGGACTCACTAATTCCGGTCTAGACTATGCATCGCGATTCAAGATGTAGACGCGCGGTGTTGATCAATCCACGCGTGCCGCAACACCTTCTTATTCTTCATCCTGGGTTCATTGCTAGATCTGGCTGCACTTCACGATTGACGTCTTGTTTTGGTGAGCCGCGGAACTGCCCCGCTCTCGCCAAAGTCGATAAACAGCACGGCCGCGTTGGGTGCGCGTGTCTCATTTCGTCCGATCGCGAACCCCGCCGGCGACCAGGCTGCAAAAAGCATTTTTACTTATTGCCCCACCACGCCTCCCAAATCTCTTCCCTCCTTTGCCAAGCACTGCACCCAGGTGGCTTCTCGTGTCAGCTTTGTTACCTTCCCGGCCTTTTCTCGTCTTTTTGTCGTCAGTATCGTCTCGACTTTTCTTCCTTGTCAACTGTACTTTAAAGCGCCATGTCCACGAACGCCAGCCTCGCCGAGTACGCGGCTGTCCTCGGTGTGCCGACCGGCACGGATGCCAACACAGCCAAGAAGGCGTTCTGGACCTTGGCCCTCAAAATCCACCCCGACAAGAACCCTGGAAACCCAGAGGCAACTGCCCAGTTCCAGCGAGTAAGTCATTACCGCTTCACGCATTTGATTTCGAGCCAAACGCTAAACTGATGGGTGTTTTCAGATCCAAGAGGCCTATGAGAAGCTCATCGGCGCACCGCCCCCTTCGCCATCGCCGCCACCTTCGCCGTCTCCCTCAGACTTCGACATGTACGGTAATGAAGACTTTAGCGAGGAGGAGACTCCGTCCGAGTATTGGCGTGCGCCGATCTTGGACCCTCCTACCGAAGAGGAAGCTGAGAAGTACCGGGACGATATTGCTCAAGCCATGGATGAACTAGAGGAAGAACAACGCCGTCGCCAGAAAAACGTGCATCTCGGATTTGACGACTCCAAGGTTGATCCCGTCGACGCCTTCGACCGCCAGTGGCGCGACTTTTTCCTCGCCATTCAGACCAACGCATCCGAAACCGGCCCCAGGCATGTGGAATATGTCCTCGCTGTGGGCGAAGAGCTTCTCAAAGTGAAGGAGCAGAGGGACGCGGCGGTGAGACACAGGCTTGACCTCTACGACTTGGTGGTCGAGGAGGCCAAGGCGTACACCGAGGTTCACGAGAATACCGATGATCAGTCGCTGGTCGAGACTGCCTATGCGAAGTTCAAAAGTGTTGAGAAGGTCTGGAGCGCATCTCGGGACGAGCAAGTCGGCCAAGCGGGCGGCAATGGAAAACGTTGTTGGGGGCGGTATCAGGGGTACGATGACGACCATGGTACCGAGGTCTGGAAAAAGAGGAGACGAGTCGCCTGGCAGCGCAGAGTCAAGGCGAGGACGGCCAAGGAACGTCGTCAAAAGATTGAGGGAGGGAGTGCGAGCCCCCTCTGGAGTGTGGAGGATTGCGATCACCACCCCAAACGCTTCGTGGAAATCAGAAACAAGGCCGCAGTGTTGTGTGGAAAGTGCCAGAGGGGAATGGCCAAGAGAAATCACCGTCATGTGTGCTCCGGCTGCTTGCTAGCAGTTTGCCTAGATTGCAAGAAAGCCTTGAAGGCTGAGCGGAAGACAAAGAACGAGGACGCCGGCCAGGGATAGAGTGACGCAGTAGATACTTAGGTACCTCAGTCACTTGTGTATTGCTGTCTCCCACGCTGTTGACTGCTGCAACTTCATTTCCCTCATTGCTAGTAGCACGCTCGTGAGTTGATGCCCCCGGAGGATGACGCCCCACCAGCCAATCCAGACCACCGAACGTTGAGTAATACCCTGTCCGGAGTTTCCATCGGGGCATCGGGAACAAAAACCAAAGTCGTGGGCGGGAAAAGGTCCAGGCTGGCCACTATACCCGCAGGCAGCTTTTGGGAACCTGGGCGCTTCTGGGAGCATATGGCACGCAAGCGTCATGCAGATAAAACGCAGGCCCACCAGGGCACCGTCCACGCGCAGTGGGCCAAGGAGCGTGCGGGTAACCAGGCGAACCGGACTTCCATGGATTGTGATTGCCTCTGGTGAAAAGGAATTCAACAGAAGAAGAACGAGAGCACGACTTGTGTTCGGTGCGCCGTGCAGGTCAAAGGCCGGGTTGTTTAGATGCCCTCATTGTTGCCTTTGAGTCTGTGTTGAGTGGCAGTGGCTGTGACCGCAAGGTCATGGCTAAAAAGTTGAAGGAGGGTGTGGCGGAGGGAGACGGCCTTGAGCCCCATGAGGATTACGAGAATGACGAGAACGACCAGGATGGGGAGGGTGATGAGGAGGTAGATGGTAACACCGGCATTGAGAACGTCAAGTCGTTCCTCGCTCAGCCCATGGAGGCATCTATGCATGCTTGTCACTGTAATTTCAGTGCCTAATACCCAAGTGCATTGTTGCGCTCTTCTCTAGCACGTCTTTGAAATGTGCAGCGGACAAAAAAAGTCGAAGGGATGTGCGGCACCGAAAAAGAGGCAACCGGAAGCCTAAATGCCTAAGATATCATTGCATTGAAAAGGCATTGAATTGAAACCTTCAGCTGACATCTTCTGGGGGAAAGCATAGGAGATTCCAGATTATTCGGGTCTGCATCTGGATTCAGCATTCCGTTTTTTCGGCGCAGCTTGTCCAGCAACCACGCCGAAGGATTGCGTCAGAGCCTCACGCGCTCCTTCCTGCGGATCATCCACCGCTCATTGCCTCCCCAACCCCCCGCATTTCCTCCTGCTTTGGTGAGCATTTTGCCGCTAAACCCTCAGCGCACACCCAATTCGGGCGTCGTGCGTCAGGGCTGAGGCGATTTCGGCCCCCAAAACGCCATGGATGCACGACAGCCTCACCTCTTGGGGGCTAAATACAGCAAATTCCGTCATGCCCGCGATCTTTTCTTTTCTTGCATCTATCGCGGAGAGACCATGGAGAGAACCCTCCAATGGCCACAGCAAGCGGCAACGATGGCGCCGATACTACGGATCTTATCGCTGGCAGCACTGCTGTCCCTCGGAAGCGGAGGACAGCCCCCTCGCAGGGTCGGTGTGCAAGGTGCGCTCTTTTCCGAGGCTAAACTTTGCGCTGGCGCTGACGTGGTGATCACTAGCATTCCGTCTGATGGACGACCTCTGGATTGACGGTGGACGGTTTCTCTACGAGAATGCTTCAATCGCGCACGACATAGGCATGTCGTCCCCTCACCGCCTCGAAACGCAGCGCTGAAGATGGACATAGGACCGACACTCCTTTCTTACGACGTAGCACATAGCTTTGACATACCAGAAGGCCCCAAGCTGAAGAACAACCGGTCGCGAGGCTCAGCGACGAGCGCAGAGGCACCAATCGTTTACCACGGCTTCATGTTCAGCAACCTCGTTGACAAAGCTTGGCTGTTTGGCGGCCATCCTGTAGGCGAGCCCGAGCCCCCAACTTCGAATGATCTCTGGCGCTTCGAACCGGCCACACAAGACGACGGCGACGCCACATGGACGAGGCTGCCTGTGAGTGACAACACCACGACCGAGCGACCGTATCGAGGAGCGGGCTGCAACGTGCCCGACCTTCAGCGCGGCTTTTACCTAGGCGGCATGGTCAGCGATCCGACTGGTACTACCCCTCGTTATCTGCACTGGCTTTACGAGTTTGACACCGAGAACGAGGCGATGAGAGCCTTCCCAGTCCCCGACTTTGTACCGGTTGTGAACCACAGTCTGGTGTATATGGATACCGGGACTCGTGGGGGAGCGCTCCTCGCACTCGGGGGAATGATTGAAACAAACGGGTCGCTGTTGAAGGTAAGGGGCTATTTGGGGCACTTCTGGACAGGAGATAACTTTCACAGGCACCCTTGAGCTCCGTCTTCATCTTCGACATCCAATCCCATACTTGGATCGCGCAGCCTGTCACCGGATGGGATGGGAACATGGATGAGGACGGCACCTACGACGTTGCGCCCCCCAGTGGTGGCATTCCCAGATCTAGAGTTTCTGGCTGCGCCGTTGTAGGATCTGCTCAGGATAAGAGCTCTCACAATGTGGTATATTTGGGTGGCACAAACGAGACAACCTCGCTCCCCGATGTCTGGGTTTTGAGTCTACCAAGGTAAGTCGACTCTCTCAGGGTGACCAATACGCTGCTCACCATTGCATGGCAGCGCTATTTGGGTCAAAGCCCGTCTTGACGACCCTTTCAGTTCCCCTAAGATCGAAAACTCATGTATCCTAATCAACGACCGCTTCATATGGATGTTTGGAGGGTGCCTATTTGACCCTTACAATGGAATGCCTTGTATGGGGTACTCTTACGACCCCTTGGTGTATGGGTTGGGGTCGTTGAAGATTGCGCATTACAGGTACAGCGAGGATGGGTTTCTTGTGCACAAGAACATTTCCGAGATCATTGGTGGGAGGTGAGTCGCCCGAGACACGAACACTCCGTCACCGTACACACGAGGCGATTTTACCTCCGACCGCTAACATTGCGAGACATCCAGGGAGACCGGGAACTCGACCCAGACAGAGCCACTGTTCACCGAGTTTTCATCGCCGTTGCTTCATGAACTCTTCACTCCCCCCACGAGCCAGTTCTTCAACAGCTCTATCCTTCCTTACCAGTCGGATCCCAGAATCGCTCGAGATCTAGTCACTTTTCTCGTTGCACCTGTGGTAGTTGCCGTCTTCCTCTACCTTGTCACTTTCATGTGGCCACGTGTGAGTAGGAAGGTGAAGGTTCCCTTCCTGCCATCGCAAGACTGTTGGCGTCCGTCCGTCTTCAGCCAGTGGTATCTGCTCTTTCTCACCGCCGTCACCGGACTCTTGATGGCACTCGTTGTCGTTCTGGCATACACTAGTCAACTCCCTGACCCAAATCATGAGCGTGAGTCCACGGCCTTGGAGTCTTGACTACGGCTACTGACCCTTGCAGACTGGCCCGGCGGCCTGGATGAAGATGGGGTTTGGACAGGCGCCAGGTGGAGGTCGACCTTCATACGAGCCCCGACAACCGAAAGACCCCCGCAAGGCTTGATCTCGTTTTACCTCGACAAAGAACCCCAAGGAATTTGGAGCCAAAGGAATGCGACCCAGCGCATTGGCGATGGAAATTACTGGGTGTTTACATATCTACCGACACTAATTGCCGTCATCTACGGCCGTCTCTGGAAAGTATTGGACGACGAGGTCAAGCGAATCGATAAATATGCGCGTCTTAGTAAACCCGGCGGACACTGTGCAAAGGACACCATACTACTCGAGTACCACTCCTTTTGGATTCCCTTGAGCATTTTCCAGGCCCTTCGGCGTGGGCACTGGTGTGTGGCCGTATCAAGTCTTGGCTTGACACTGGGAGCAATCATGGCACCGATCATCCAGAACTACACATTCGCATGGACACTTTATTCGGGAGCACACCTGAACTGGCCAGATACTTACTCCTGGCAACTGGCCCTGGTTGACCCCTGGTGGTACAAGGTCCTCGTTGGGGTGCTGGGCTCCTGTTCCTTGTGCTCTTTGTTTCTTCTCGCTCTGCTCCCCTGGCAAGAAACAGGGGTTAAGAACAATCCACAAGGGCTTGCTGATATTGTATATATGGTCCCGGAACAGAACAGTATCTTTGCCCCCGATTCAACGACACAGACGCTCTCCGAACTCGGGTTCGGTATTGGCGATCGCCGTCTCCAACTTTCCACTCGACCTGGCCACCATATCGCTGTCCTCGAGCCCGCCGCACAACCCGCCCTCGCTACATCCACCCTTCTGAACAGATACCGGCGCCTCCATTTTCTCAAGCAAGATATTCAGAAGTTCCACAAAGACAAAGTCTTGCCCTTGTTCGGTCCAATCCACGCCTATCTTACAGACTATCCCCTGACACTCCCTTTTCGCCCCGAGATCCTCCCAGTCTGGATCCTTCTTCTCTTCACAGTCTTGGTCCTCACAACCATCATCTCCAACGGCCTCGTCCAAAACGGTCGCGACCAACTGTGGAACTACACCATCCCGCTCTCGCCAAACGTCTACCTGATCCTTGCTGTGTTCATCCAATCCATTACCGATGTCATCGACTACTCCATCCGCGCCCTGTCTCCATTCTACGAGCTGCACAAGGGATACCAGTCTGCGTGCGTTTTGTTTGTCGACTACACGCCGTCATCGCCTCTTTCAGTTCTGCCGCTCTGGGATATCATCCAAGGGTTGAGAGCCGGACACTACCTTCTCGTCTTTTCGATCATGGCTTCTATCGCTACAACGATCTTGACAGTGTTTCTTGGTTCGCTGCAGCTGTCAGCTGCGTACTACGGAGCTACGTCATTCTCGAGTGACCAAGCTGCGGCGACTGGGGCGACTTGTCTTGTTTCATTTGTGCTGGTGGTACATGCGGCGATTGGGTGGAAGATCCGGGGCGTGGGGAGACGCATGAAGAGGCCGGTTGAGACGGTGGGAGGGGTGGCCCCGTATGTGGTGTTTTCGAGGGGGTTGAGGGAGGATTTGGAGAGAGTGAAGGGCGAGACCAAGGACACGGCGTTGTCACTGCTGAAGGAGAAGAGATACGCGTTGGGGGTGTGGAACGATGGCGGGACGGAGAGGTTTGGTGTTGAGAGGCAGTTTGGGGATGGGGGGATGGTTGATGTTGGGAAAGTGCTGTAGGCTTGGAAGCCGACGGCCAGCCCTCGCTGTCAGTTCGGAACGGGGATGTCAACAACTACGCGTTTAGAACGGGAGTGAAGTAGGGCGTGAAGTGTGCGTGCTGGACATGTACCCGATCAGCTTTTGTCCGGCACTCAATGGCGTGAATCATCTAGTCCTAAATACCTGGCATACATTTCGCTTTCCCGAAGATAACCTAGGACATTCTTTGGTCAACGATTTCCGTGAGGCAAGCGACCTTCTCAGAGCCGCGCTGGGTGCTATCCGCCGGGCCGTTGCCATCTTGCTCGCTTCGAACAGCTTGGTAGTCGGACCGGGTTTTGCCACGCTCCAGGCTGTGCGATTGTTGGAGGTGTGCTCGGGACGAAGACCAACGACTTTGGGTTCGTCGGTCCTGACATCGTTCGAATTTTTGTAATGAGCTCAAACCCGGTGCTCGGCGGGGACATTGTCGATGTGCACCCATTGGCAGCGCGAGCTCGTTGTGGTTGGCGGATCATTCGTCCCAGGCGCTGGGGGGTATGGGGCCCCGTCGTTGCCGTAGTACGTCAGGTTTTGCGGAACTCTCAACATGCAATCGGTCCCGTAGCCAAACCCCGGGGGTGTTCGCATGTAGCGGTATCCGATCATCGGGCGGGCGGGCAGACTCGGAGGTTGTAGCGAGTGTCAAGGCGCCTAGACGATCTTCAGTTGCCTATCCCTCGGATTTCTCCCGGGCATCTTCCATCTCGCATCTTTTTGGGCGACGTTGGTTGGTGAAAGGGGCTACCTGTGCTGTTGATTTCGGATTTGGGAGCCTCCCAGCACAAACTGTACTATGCTTCACCCCCCAACTATCATGCAGTATGTTTACCTAGGTAAGTTCCTATATAGAGGTAGCTACTGTAATTAACGCAATACCGTGGATTTGGGGTCAACACCAAAAGGATCGGTCATGCAGGCTAAATTAAACCGTTGCAGCGACATCTACCGCTTCAGCCGAATCGCCTCCAAATCTGTCCACAGAGGTCGATACCATAACAGCATCGAACCCCCGGGAAGCGCCAGAACCTGTCCCCAATCATCCTCATCGCAGACTTTGCCTGTGTCCTCCAAGATCCGAAGTGCACCCCCAACGTCCTCGCCTTTGCACCCTCGTTAAGCAGTATGACCTCATCGAGGTCGAACGAGATATACTCCTCAAACACTCTGATGAGGTACTGTTCGCTGACCACATCTCTGGGGCCGCGGACTTCAATGACTCGGGTGGCATTGGCCGGTGCAGGACGGTTCTCAACCACACCGACCCTGTTGAAGACCACCCGTGCTCTGTACCCAGCGATAATAAATCCTGCGTGCCTATACGTGTTCCAGAACTTCCAAGCGGCAGCGAAGTCGAAGAAGACGACGCTCGCTGCAGAAGTTCTGGTATTTGCGCCTGCGCCCATGGCATCTTCGCGGCTCTCGGGAGGACTGATGACGGCTGACTATAGGTGGCCAAAGCCATGAATACCCCCAAGTAGCTGATGCGCCGTAACCCGCGGCGGCAATCCAGTCGTCCAAAATGCACAGTTGCGATGTGCGGTCAGTCCAGCGATACCGCGGTTACGGGCAATGCTTGTGTCGCCATGGTAGTTTGCCGAGACACCATCGTGGATTCGCTGTGCTCGTTCCTCCTCGGTAACCGGCCACTCAATAAGACCAGCTGTTCTCTTTGCCAGAGCCATCTTGCTTGGCTCGAACTGGGACGTCTCTCGTTGTTGGACTCGTGTCCACTCGGCATCGTTGGCAACGAGAGTTCCGCGCGGGATGCTGTTGGCAGCGAGGCTCGCATCAACGAGCGCGGTTGAGGGTAGGACCGATGGCAATGCTGGAGCGGTCGCCCGACGTATAGTGGTTGTGGCGGCTAACGCGCCCGAGTTTGGCGTGTGGGAAGGTTGAAATTCCACGGCTGTCGCTCGAAATGAGCTGCTTGCGTGGGCGACACCGTGGACTGGACTGTTCGGAGTAGTAACATTGGCAACTCGAATCCAAGCCGCGTGTCTGCCAACGGCTACGGCGTCTGTCTGCGCATCGCAGTGACGAAATGAAGTCGGGGTTGGAACATAGTCGTTGTTATGGTAGTCGACTTCGCGCTCGAGTCG
Source organism: Cercophora sp. LCS_1 (assembly GCA_036250225.1). Classification (NCBI taxonomy): domain Eukaryota; kingdom Fungi; phylum Ascomycota; class Sordariomycetes; order Sordariales; family Lasiosphaeriaceae; genus Cercophora; species Cercophora sp. LCS_1. The sequence continues at coordinate 578,921 of JAPZLL010000009.1, forward strand.
AAGCACCCAACCGTCGGGATAGCCGAATCCAGGGGGCGGAGAGATATATTGGTAGCCGGTAGTAGTTGGCGGACCAGCCGGTCGGGGTTGATAGCGTGCCACGGGCCCTGGAACTCGACAACCCTGGAAGCGCATGCCGGCGCCTTCGTGTCCTCCACCACACCGACTCTGTTGTACCGAACCTTCGCGTTGTGGAAACCAACGGTAAGCCCGGTGAACCTATATCGCCGAAAGAAGGCCTGCGCAGCTGTCGCTTCAAAGAAGACAACGTTCCCCGCCGATGTGCTTGTGTTGCACCCATCACCGCGCGCTTCCGAAACGTTCTCAGGGGGATTAATATAGGTGGCGTAGATGCGACCATACCCCCGTACGGCTCCCAGAAGTTGATTGTGTGTGATATCGGGCGGCAACCCCGTGAGCTACAAGGCGCAGTTCAAGTTGTCATCCAGGCCCTGGATTCTGCGGTTCTTCTCAAGGCTGGAATCACCTTCACAGTTAGAGCTGTGGGTATATACCAACCTCTCCGTGAGAGCTCCACCGTTGTTGAACTTGATCAGATCTCTCCGCCCCGTAATCAAACCCCTCCGCGACACGACCATTCGGGTTGGCATAAAGGGTTTATTGTATGCACGGCGGACGCGGGGGACTGTGCGGTGCAGGTTCTGGTGAATAACCTCATCTGGGCTGGCGTTACCACTGGATTTGCGGTAAACTGTAACAGCCATGTCGTCAGGGACGGGAGGAGGATGCGCTATGAAACGAAAGAGCACGATTCGGGCGAAAGGCTTCACCGTCGAATCAACAGGGACGGGATCTTGAGAAGCCTGGATGTATCGCAGAAAGGAAAGTGTCGCGCCTGGGGAGGATTGATCAAACAGCAGTAGCTTCGGGTTTTTCCAGGGTAATGAAACGGGAATCCGCGAAGGGGAGAAGCAAAAAAGCCACCTACTTACCAAACAACGACGCCGCAGGTCCGGGTTCCTGGTGAAGGAAAATATTTGCTCCTGGTAGGAGCCCCGGCCAAAAGGTAGCTAGTTGGGGAGGCAAAGCCGGCGTGGAGGGATCAAATGTAGAATGAGAATTGAACTGCGCTGGGGCGAAGCTGCAGGCTTACAAGATTGCAGTTGGGGTTGCTGAGAGGAAAGGAAAAGAGGAAAGGAAAGAGCAAGAATAGTCGCAAATCGATTCTGGTCGGCGAGGTGCTCCAACCCTGGACCGGTTTTCCGCCATTCACTCGGCTTCACCCGGTGAGGTGCTGGGATGAGAGCTCACACCGTGCGGTGTTGACGTAGGAGCCTCGCTCCTTCCGCGGCGGGCGCGTCCAGAGTGATCGCGTCGCAGGACTTGACCGGCCCATATTCACAGAAGGTTCATGCCCCGAGACAACAGTCTAACGGCGTATATAAGACAGCCTCTCTCAAGAGTCTTTGGGGAGTTCCTAGGTGGCCAAGACCTTCCCTCTGAGAGCAGACGGACTGGAGGCAAGGGCTGCTGCGGCAGGGCCAAGTGAGCCGGCATCAGTAGCTTCGATAAGATAACGAAGGACATCAGACGAAAGACTGCGGTCCCAGTTGTACGCTCCTTCTCTTGAGATGGAGAGGCCCCAGATCCAATTCCTGGGCGGGTAAAGGTTGGCGTAGGTATCGTTGATGAATTTCCTGTGTAATTCCTCGCCCAACGTTCACCCTTGGTTTTTGCCTTTTTTGCCTCGCTCCTTGTTTTCCGCTGACCCACCAATTGACGGTGAGATTTGCAACGGATTGTCTGTTCTTACCCTGGTCACCACTGAAAGCAGTAGTGGTTGTGGGCAACCGCCGGACCGTCTATGTGCGAAATTATTGCGCAATATCGGAGAACAAACACTGAACGAGCATGGCGGAAATCTAGTCAATATTTATATCGCTTATCACTATGCATCAGATCGCGCGGAGTCCATATATGACCAACCATGACTATATCCTGGCTGACTTTGGGAAAAAATCGTCACCATTTTCTTTGTCATGAGATGACACCCCACCTGCGCCACCAGCTGGGCCTGCTGTTCCACCGCTCACTCCCCGTTATCCGTCCTCTCCTTCTCTCTCTGCCTCTCTGCCTCCTCCTCCCTCACCCTCGCATCACAAACCCCCGGGTAGTAACAATCACACCTAATCTCATCCCCTCTCCTGACGGTCCTCATGGTAATCGAATATCTCCCCGTCCTTGGGACTGTCCGCCTCCGAATGACATCTGTCTTCCGACTCCGAATCCCATGTACATACCCATACCTCGACGCCCCCATCATTACCAACAGCGATCTCGGAGGTAACAAAACCTCGATCACCGGATTATTTTTCCCCTCCTCCTCCTCCTCATCCTCCTTCACCGCGTCACCAGCCGCCGCCTCCCCGGCCGCTGTCTCCCCACCAGTCGCCTCCCCACCAAGCGACCTCTTCGGCAACCTCAACTTCCTTGCCTCATTCTTCCCCGCCTTCTTAAACATCATCGGCACCGCGCTCCCATACGACAGGCTATACAACGCCTCCTCAAACATGGAATGTGTGTCCACATGCGGCGGGATCCCCGCGCCAGGCGGGTAATACTGCACAGTGAACTGGTCGGGGAGATTCATCTGGATCGGGAGACGATGGAGGAGTGTTTGGATATATTCTGGAACCGGGGTCAGAGTCGTTTCGGATGCGCCAAAGGTGGTGTAGTCAAAGTGGTAGCCGAAATGCTTGCTCAGACGCTTTTTAGGTGGGGCGTCGTCGGGAAGCTCGAAGGCGGCGATCATGGCTTTTTCTTCGTCAACGGTGATGAAGTTTTCGATGAGGGTCAGGCCTAGCGCGGGCCAGACTTTCATCTTGCGATTGAATGGGGAGACCACTGGGGTTGCTATATCGGTCGGTACGTCGGTTGGTTCGTCGGGTGCTACATCGGGTGCTACGCCGGTTGCTATGTCTGCCATTTTCGAGGGCTGGCGAGGAGTCACTCGCTTTGATGTAAGTGGTGATGGGTAATGAGTTGGGTGTGAGTGAGGTGGGGTGTGTATCGTCGTTGGAAAAGCGCGAGGAGATTAGTCAGCGGGTGGGGTGACGGATGACGGGCAGGCGCCACACAAGGGTTAGGGTGCCCCTGATTGGTGTGCGTTTGCGGTTTCCTGAGCTGCGGCGCTCCTCTTGTCGTTGGCGCTCGGTTTCTTTGCTCGGTCAGACGGATACTGGCACAGCCATCCCTTGCCTACATTTTGTTTCCTGGTTTTCTGCAATTCTCACCGACTCCTCCTTTGACAACCATCACCACAATCCCTACGCGTGATCGCTCCACCGCGGCGCTGCGTCTTGAGCTGGTCGTGCCAAAAAAAAAAATGATTGCGCCTGGCGGGGGGTTGTTGGTGAGTGGCAGCACCTTCGGAAGAAAACAGGACAACGTCTTTCCCCCGCCAACTCCCTTGTCATCTTGTCGAGCGCCGGCCGGTCGGCCCTTCCCCGTTGACGGTTCCCAGTCAGTGATTTATTGTCTAACTCTCCGTTCTCTCTGTGACGAGTCCTGCCGGGCAAAAGCTAACAAACGGGGCAATGGTAGCACTCTTATCCACTGGGGCTTCCTGGCCGGTTGTCTCCGACCACCTCAACGCCGTCGACGGCGGCTTCTCGCTCGATGAGATTCCGAACAAGGCCCGACACCTCGCGGCGAGCCCAATGTAATCACCTCCGAGTTCTGAAGATCGGTTGTTTCGGTTGAGGGTCGCAAGGACGCGAGGGGTCCCAGCAAGCTCTTGGTCGGATGGCAGGGCACAACAGGAACACACCGCCCGGGGCCGTGGGCTACGACCTCGCTCGGACAACGGAAACGCTTGAAGGATTCCACGTGGCCTCAAAATCAAGTCTCCCCACGCGTGGAAGGTTCTTCGCGGAGATAGTCTCTCGCCTCCCAGTTGCGTCGAAGGCCAGCCAGGTGAAAGAGAAGTATGGCGCCGCGAGCTCCGTAACTGGCTCTCGAGCTCCAGACAGACATGCCGTCTTCCCATTTCCAGTCGGGCTGAGGTCGTCGGAAGGAACGGACAACAAAGTTCTGGAAACTACCGTGAGCCCTTACAAGCAATGGGCCCTCGTGAAGCGGTCGCAGCTGTCACGGCCCCTTTCGAAAGTTGGTCGCTGTAGATATCAAGCTTTAACCGACACGAACAGGAGACCCTGTTCCCAGAAACACCCTCAGTCCTCAATCTATCGACACATCCCTTCTACTGCATAGCGTAATCATGCGTCAGTTATCCGATAAATTGTGTCACGGGTTCTCATCGCCACATCTATCAGATCCAAGTCTACTGCCACGAAGTCTATAGGTTTCGCCCGACCTGATACCCAGAGCCTGTCTTGCGGCTGGCACATGGTTTCGGGGGTCGCAATCCTTTGAAATTACCGAGCAGAAATCCGACAACGCTGCATCCCCCGGTCCTCCCTGTCCAGGCGGACTCGATTTAATATGCTGACGATAACGGCAGTCGGTTTTACACGACTTGTGAGGTCGTTTTCGATAAGGCCAACGCCGAGTAAATGAGGCCATATTGCAGCGGAGGCTCATCCGCGACACAGTTTGCGAGAGAAAGATGGCAGTGTTTGACCATATCCCAGAAGGACCTTTGCGAGCGCCCGGTGAACTGACTCCGAAGACTTGGGTGGGTAGCATCCAATCCTGGAGTTCGCCTATCTCTGAGTAGGCTCATAATTACTCTATTCAGCCTACGCCCGACATCTGAGTGTTTTCGAGTACGTGGGCGATGCAGAGTTATATGGGGGCGTTATACCGGGTAAAGTAGCACACACCTCGCTTGCGAGTTCTGGGGCTGAGCGAGGGTAGATTGCATGTCGTCAACCGCTCGAAGCCCGCGAGACGTGGGAGAGCAGTACATAACCCAAGTGGCGAGCCCAACACGGCATGGTCGCAATACATAGGACCCGTACCTAGGACCGACTGACCACTACCTAGGACCCTCAGCAAGGCCCTTCGCCATGCGACCCTCGACGCAACCGTTTCGCCGCTTGAACGAGACCCCATGGCGATTTGCAGCGCTTACCGCTAGCTTCTTTCTATTCATGGTGTTTCTGCTGTGGATTGTCGTATTCGCTGCTTTCCTGACAAATGCAGCCGATAGACTGCCGTTCGGCATTTTGATCACGCGCATCACATCACCACCCCAAGACAAAGAGGTTCTTTTGAGTCCGGGATCTTTCAGCGGATGCCGACCCGACGACACGTTCAGTCCTTTCATTGACGATTACAACTGGTGGTCGAGCAATGGCTTCTTTCAGATCACGCTGGGTTTTGGGTCTCTTACCTTTGCCCAGGTGAAAATCATTGACATTATCTGGAATCTTGTGGGTCCCAAAGCCAAGAAGCCCGCTGAGCTACAGACTAACAGTTCACCGGTTCTACGCTGCAGGCGATCGGAAGACTTGGACAGGCGACAGCCGTATATGTCTCGTTCAGGGTATTTGCCGACTATCTCGCCACTTCTATGATCCGACACCCGGCAACCTACACAACGTTTTGGATTGTTTACCTCCACCGGGAGCCTTCAGTTCTGTCATGGTTCCGTCTCGCCCGCGAGGCGTGGCATGGAGGCGTGGCGAGCTCCAGGCTGGCCGTTGTCTTCATGCTCTCGACAATGCTCTTCCTCATCTCGATCCCCACCCTCATGAGCGCCATGGCAGGATACAGCCCAGTCAACCGGGCATTCGTCAGGCGCAGTGATTCATCTCTCATACCATTCTCTGAGCTGTCTACATTGGCATACGTCATTCACGACGGGCAGAGGATCGGCTTGTCGAGTGGCCATCATGTCCCTCTACAAGTGACAGCCCCCGGTGGTGAGTAATTAGATGTGGTTAGACACGTCGCCCCATTTCCCGCGTTCTCTCTAACCCAAGCCTTGGCAGGGGACCCCTGGATTCAGAGAGTCCCCGAAGTTGAGAGCAGCTGGACCCTGCGGTTGCACACTTCATATCGCTGTGACGAACATGATTACCCCAACGAGACCTGCACGAGCATGGAGAACCCACTGTGCTTACGCAACGCCGTGTCTGAATGTGAGCAGCAATGAACCCCAAGCGGTCCGAAGTACAATACACGCTGACGACTAGCAGATGTGGCCAAGTACGGCTTCTTTGGTCTCCACCCTGATACGACGGAATGGCAGGGCAGGCTCCTTAACCCACCAGCCCTCAACATTTCGGCCTTTTACTTCCCGCCCCCAACGAACGAAACCGACTGCTTCGGCGGCAACTGGACCGCCCCATCAACTTCGCGGCGTGCGTTCAGCAATCCCGACAACCGAGCATACGGCGACTCGACAGGCCGCGGCTACACCTTGGCTGAAGTGGTCGCCAACGGAACATGCCAGCCGGTTCTCGAGGCTTGCTCAGACAGCATGGAGTCCTGCCAGCTACAGACCTACCAGTGGGGTGTATCCTTCCAGCAATCCGTCATCGTGGCCATCCTCACACTGATCTGGAGTATTGGACTCACCATCATGTCCCTCATTGCATACCATCGGCTGCCTCTGGTTGATACACCCGAGACACCAAGGGGATGGCGGGCAGTCATCCATCTCGGCGAGGCCATCCGGGAATTCCTTGAACGTCATACCATCAGCCCTCTAGAGCTAACAGATCAAGAGGTCAAGACCAAAATCTTTGAGCTTTCTCTGAAGGAGCCTCGCGGCGGAACCATCAGATTCAACGAGCCCAAGAAGAACCGACGAGGTAGGCTGGGCGACATGATGTATGTGCAGATCAGGAGCACACCTAAGTGGACACTGAGAGGGTTGCTGCTGGCATCGCTTATCTGTGGAATCATGATCCACGTCAGACTGGGCGGTCCGATTCTATCGTGCATTCTGCTCAGCCTGATCGTGGGGCAGTTTTGGGCAATCATATTTGGGAGGGACATGGTCGCGAGGCTGATTATCCTGTTCATGTGGAGTTTAGTTGGAACTGCCACGGGCGTTGCAATTGTTTGGACAATCTGAAGCGATAAAGTAGGACATCGGAATAGAGGATCAACATGGAACCCCCCCCACCTTGCGAGTTTATAGGTAAGTAAACTGGGTGGTTTTGGCATCAAGCACACCGTGACCGAGTCCGCTTGGGCCTAGATAGCTCACTTGGAAGACTATTACTTTGAAAGGTGAACAGCTTGTGTTCGACTCTTCGTTTTGCCATTTTTTTTTTTTTTTTTGCATTTCCTTTCTTTTTGTTTTCGGCAAACCTATCATTTCATTTGGGGGGGCGGGTGGACCCCCTTGCGTGGCGGGGGAGTTCGAGCCTGTCGCCCCAGCAACGCCCCTGAGCTTCGCTTGACAGCCGAACCAAATCCAAGTCCGCGGTGACAACTACGCCAGAAGCGAACAAGCCAAGGCGACCAACCTTTTGACAAATCCAGTGGGGCAAAGTAGGTAGAAAATTTACCGCCAACTCAAAATTGCGGTGGCCGTCGTCCTTTTAGCCCACATCCCTTGCTTGAAAACATCACACGCACGACCTCCAACCATGACCATGCCCGCAACCGAGGAAGGAGAAAGCAGTACTACTACCACTGCCGCCGCGATCGCTGCCGCCGAAGCAGAAGCAAAAGCAGACACAACCCATCTGCTCACAATTGCGAACTACCCACCCTTGTTGCTTGGAGGTGTGGGAAAGGCCCTGATAAGGGATTTCGTGAAGCGATGTTTCCCCACGCCCACAAATATGATAGCGAAAGAAGTCACAGCTCATAGTGCCCCTCTGCTTGAATTGCGCTCTTCGTGCCTGCATCATCCACGTTCCTGACGCCATCGCCAAGCTTCCAGGTGAATCGACCGGTCAGCACTTTCTCCCCCCACCCAGCGTGCGCACATGTTTCTCTTGCCAGGTTTACAAGCATCAAGTCGCCTCCTTTTTGGTGTGTTAGAAAACTGCCATTAGAGGCTGGCAGATCACTCACCTTCTGCACCGACGAGAGATGCTGTGATGGGATGGTATTCCTGACGACCGGAGGCGGTAGATTCGTAGGGAACTTGACCAACCGGGGGAACGAGCTGTGGCATGCGCAAGATGACAAGAATAGCATCCGACGCAGTGTCTTTGTCCTTTCGAAGAACGTGCTCGGCAAACCGACTCCGGTAAACGGCACCCTCTCGCAGCCCTTGCTCCTTTTGCCCCAGAGTGACCTTGGATCCCGTTTCCCTATTGACGTTAGGGCATTCTCTCGGGGGAAGGGATGCAGTGGCTACATCTACATTTTCCAGCGCATGTACGGTCCAAAGTAAACCTCTTTTCCAAATTTATTCCGGTGGTCCTCGAGAAACTGCTTGTTCACGTTATATCCATCATAATTGAAGGGATAGAAGCCCGTCTACCACTCGTCAGCATCATGCACATGACAGCGACGCCGCCGTGCCGCGTACCTTGTTCAAGAACTCTTCAATTGTTTTGCCTCCACCGTGATACCCCAAGATACCTCTCCAGTTGCACTGTGAACTCCTCAAGAATTGCTTGAACCGGTTCTTCGGTGTAGGGGAGGAAGTCGGTTGGGTAGAGGATACGCTTAGGATACTGCAGCAACGGGTCAACGGTCAAGCACGAGGGAACCACGGGCCGCTCCTTGAGTGTGGGACGACATGCCTTGGTCACATCCCCGGCCCCTCCTTCAACAGTTAGAGCAACTAGCTCATGAAAAGTCTCAAGATCACGACCAAGGAGCCCGATGGAGTCAAATTCCCTGCAGTACAGCTAGTCAGATGTCATACTACGGGAGCAGGGACGGGAAAGTTACTCACCGGCAACAGGGGGCAATCCCCCCTGTTGAGATTGTGTGTCATGTATATCGAAGCCCAAAGAGGCCGCAAATGGCAGCCGGATATCGAATGCTACCCGAGGCTAGGAGTGGGCGTCAGACAAGTGATTCCTGTTTTGCATCCTAGAATACCTACTATCGGTTGCAAACGCAAAGTCCAGCCAGTCGTAGCCTGATAGTGCGGCAGCAGCGCCATTCGAACTTTCCGCAGGCGTTTGATAGCCATCTCCTCTGGGGTTGAAGGGAGTATGAAAATCTACCCATTGGTCGGTGGGCTCTTCAGCGGACGCGAAAGCAGACATTTTGGATTTGCCAACGATGATAGCTCCAAGCTTGATCAGCCTTTGAACGAAGATTGCTGTGTCTTTGTCGGGTCCATAGGTCGCCTCATACGGCCTACTTGAGAAGGTCGACTTGACGCCCGAGAGACGATAGTTATCCTTAATAGCGATTCTTTTGCCGGCAAGTGGTTTCTCCTGGGTAGGGACAGAGCAGAGTCGACTTGTAACAGCAACGTTCTTCCATATACCCTCCCGATCCAGGAAATGCAAGGGGGAGCTGGCTTCCTCTCGGGTTCCAAACTCGGGAATGCATACGTAACATTCTTCTCCGAGCCTACGCCTTCAGCATATGCAGCAATGGAGAAGGCATCGAGCGTATCCGGGTAGAGCTTCCAGGCTTGATGAATGGCGTTGCCGCGGAGGAAGTACGGACCTGGCGGAATTGATGCTTTGCCCCCCTGCAGGCTGGTTACGGCGTAAACGGACTTGACTGTCCATGTACCAATCTTGGTCTCTATGCCCTGAAGCTCCCTTGATTGAACATCCTTGGGGGCACCCAACACCCCAACGGTATCGGTCAGAAAGATGGAGCAAAAGACATCATCGGCTTGAGAGAACTGTGACACGTCTTTGACGATATCGGACCGGCCTTCTGATGATAAGGCCATGAACGGTTTGACTCCGTCCGGGTAGGGGACCGGCTAATGATGCCTATTCGATATCACGAGACGTGTCAGGTTAGCACTTGAAGGGATCTTGATGGTGGGCTTGTGGGCAGCAGCGACCCGCCAAAGGCCATGTAGGGATATGATGGGGTGCCCGTAGTCGACGGATCAAAGTCTCGCCCGATGACAACCAGGGCCATGGTAGATTGTGGAGAAGTTCTAGGCGGATCATCAAAAAGGGGTTGGCCGATCTTGAAGAAGGGCCTGCCTGATTTCGAGGAAGGCCTTCACCGATCAAGAAGAGGACTTTGCGTCACCGCAAAAAGGCCTCAACTGTCTAGATGACCGCCTCAATCGCCCAAAGGACGGAATCAGCCGCCCAGCAAAGGGGCCTTGACTGGTGGCAGAGAGGGCTCAACCGCTAGTACGGAGGGCCTTGGCGGATCATGACAAACGCCTTGACTGATCAAAACAGGCCCTTGCCCGCTCGAAAGAGGCGTCAATGCTCCAAAAAAAAAAAAAGACCTTGATTGATCACAAAGAGGACTTGACCAAAATAAAAAAGCGTGCTTGGAACGTACTAGAGGTTATGGGTGTACCAAGAAACCGCCCTCGGCGGTGGTGAGCATTTGCGGTAGCATTGTGTCCATCATGGGAGGAAAAGCACTAGCAGTGCCAGAAATTGGGACGGCAGACAACTCGCGAGGCACTGAGCCACCCAACAATGCGTCCCAGTGCTCGGGAAAAAGGTGTAGGAGAGTTCATTCCAGGTCAGCTGACTTGCGTGAAACTTGGAGGTGTGGAAGAGAGGTGATCCAGAGGGCGTCGATTGGATGAAGTTGAGGTCTTTGGCATTTGCTCGACACGCGACAGCCTGGCGCGACGTGGACTAACTGTGGAATTCTGGAGCGGGGAAAGGCCCAATGGCAGGAGCGATTCTCGGCTGAGGCGGGTTGGCGTTGTTACACATGCACACACTGACATACACACACTGCAGTCGGGCCGTGGGGACGTCGTTTCCAGCGACCCGTTGCATCGCTCGAGCATGTTGAGAATCTGTGCCCACGACGCCAACGCGGCCGAAATGATACCGTGCAACAAGTCGAACGTGTCCGAAGGCGAGAGAAATCCCGCGTGGTTGGCAGGAAAGAACGAGTCCCCCCGCACGTGACGGACTCCGGCCTCGAGTTTGTACTCCTCCTGGCTGCCGTTGTGCTGCCGGTAGGCTCGGTGATGAACGACTGGAAGGAGCGATGGGGAGCGGTACTTGACAGGTTCCAAGTCGAACCACGGCGTCAGCTGATTATCTTCGGCCGGGTTGTGGTGGTCTATGAAGAGGACGCCTGCAAACATAAAAGCGTCAGTGGGGCTCATGGGAGGCGGTGGGATAACTCTTACACATTCCGTTTTCCCCGATCGTGAATGTGATGAGATACTCGACGCTGAAGTACTCGCGGTTGTGGATGTTCAGCTTGCGAACCCTCGGACGGCCGTACGAGCCCGAGTCGAAGAGCGCCCTCTTAGTGTCCAACACATGTTTATCTGCCTGTGCCTGTTGCTCGACGATGGATGTGTCGTAATAGGAAGGTGTATTGAAGGTTCCAAGACGGGACACGCTGAGGTGCACTCGGTATAGGACTTCTAACTTCAGCACGATTATCTCATGAAGGCTTTGGAAGAAAATCTTTAGAAACGGCCGTATGTGCGCTCGGCACTAGCGCTCGGAGGTCTCGCACAGGGCTATGCAGGGCTAAACAACCTCCCAAAGGCTGAGGAGCACTACTACTGTTGCATCGAGGCATGGAAGGAGGCACCAGGGGAGCCTACTATCTATCAGTCGCATTTAGGCACTTGCCTCTGTTTCTAGGGGAGGCTAGACGATGCCGAGGCTATCTTGAGCAAAGTGATTCAGGAGCGAGCTGAGAAGTTCGAGTCGTGCGACACAACATCGTATCGGTGAGTCGTTCGCCATCAGAGATGTGCTTACACGATAGTACCCCCAGCCAACTGCCTCATGGGACCGGACTGCTTTATTACGCCCTCGGGAATGTCCGGCGGTGCCAAACGCGATACGACGAGGCGTGCGAAATTTGGAAGGGGTGCCTCGTCACGTTTAAGGAAACATGCGGTGGAAAACATCATTGCACAGCTTACGCTTACTACAAGGTGGTGTGGCACCTACAATACAAAGGGGAACATGAAAACGCGGTGTAAGTCCTAAACAATGCTTCCTCACCTGCGTTTCCTTGAGTTCCCTAGGAAACTAACATATCTTGACCCCCCTTTTCAGCAAGGGGTATAAGACCGCATTAGCCATCTACGACAGCAAGGCCGACTTTCAAAACGAGATTGCGCGCGCTATGTATATGCTAGGGCTGAAATTGAAGAGCAGATTCGGAAGGCAGAGTAGCTGGGAAAAGAGATTACAGGAAGTAACTGGGCCCCATCAACGGGGGAAGAGAGCTACGACGAACTGGTGAACTTTTAGTCGAGATAGGCACATTTGATATCAGACATCTGGCACGCGCTCTCCCTGAGAAATCAAGCGCAGGTCGCATCAAACTGGGGAACAAAGTGCGCCAAAACGAATCTGTGTGAGTGCCGTGACTCTTTGGCAAAGAGCGGTGCGCCGTGGCTTGTTGTCGCGGCCAGTTCGTCGGAATCTCGAAGGCGAGAGCTTTTGACGGGTCTGCACGCCGCCAGTGTCAGGGGTGTAGCCATTGGCTGAGAACGAACAGAGCTGCTGACCTCGCTTTGGTCTCGTCCTAGGCACCAGCTCGACCGGATAGGTAATCCTTCCCAGTTCGTTCACCCGTATCAGTCGGTTCAGCGTCCCACAACCTCGACGCCACGCTTAGCAATCTGACAATCCAACCTTCTTCACACAATCACGATTTCCCGCTCCACCTTCCCCTTGTCAAACCAGGTCCCTTCCTCCTCGTCTTCCCCTTCCCACTCTTCAGCCTCTCCCAGCAGCAGCCGCCACATAAATCCAACCCTCTCAAACTTTCCATCCTCTCTCTCCTCCACAACCAAAGCACATATCTTCTTCGTCCCCCGTTCGCCATCTTCCCATGTTCCCTGCCAGCCCTCGTTACGCTCCGGCTCGTATACCATGAGCGGGACAACCCACACCTCTTTCCTCTCTTCTACACCGCCCACAAATCTCTTCACATCATCCATGAAAGCCCTTCCCTCGCCACCTCTCATGTAAAGCCCACCAGTTCTCCAGTTCGCGTCCAGCTCAAAGATACGAGCGGCCCCCCAGTCCTCTTCACGGTTTCCCGTAGGGGTACCAGCGCTCCAAGCGGCCATCTTTTTCATCCAGCCTTTGATCTTGATGCCTCCCTCCTTGACATCACCGAAAGGCTTGTTAGCATCGGTTGGTGTTGTCCATGCATCAAGCACCTCGACGAGCATCTTGCGGGGCGCGTGCTCTGGTAGCAAACAGCAGTGGGTCCTGACGGGCCCAGTGAGGCTTGCCCATGACCAAGTTGGAGCTCGTGGCGGCTGGAAGCGGACAGGAGAGTGTTGAGATGGTGTTCTGCCAATAGCCCAGCAGAGTGAAAACAAGAGATTGGGAAGGAAGTGGCCGGCGAGGTACGTATTTTCCGGGGAAAGGGCTGATATACGTGAGGCAAGTGAGGAAATAGCGGGCAGGCGATCGGTTTCATGGGTGAAGGCGCGCAGGAGATAACCCGGGGTAGCACGGTACCTGGTGACCGTCAGCGTCAACAGCTCATGGGAGGAAAAGGGTCGCTAACCAGTTGTGTAGAAGGGTATGCGTGAGTGCCGGGAGCGATGGATCGTTTGCTTCTTTAGCCCTCTCGGCTTTCGAGAGAAGGTCCCCTAGGAGGCTGAGAGCTCTGCTGGTTGATTGGGGGAGGAGACTGAGCCATTTGTCGTTCGAGCCGGCGTTGTTCTCGCCCGACCCGCGAGGTGCGCCTTTTGGCAGGTTTTCGGATGCAATCATCGAGCGGCATTCGTAGATTAGCATGTGTTTCTCGAATAAAAACGCACGCTTGGAAAGCGCGCGTTCCTGAAAAATCCACCCTCGATCATCAAGTGCGCTTCTCAGCTTCTGCTCTGATCGCCCGATAAGAAGACGGGAAAAAGTAGCGTAACAGCTTTGTTTGGTGCCGTCGGCGAGTTGAATGTTCAGCGGCAGCTCAGTGGGCTGGTACAGCTGAGCCGAGCGTTGGACAAAGAGCCCCGGGGACGAGTCATCAGCCGCAGAAGCTGCGATGTTGAAGACGGCGTTACTGTATATGGACGCCATCTTGGGAATCTCCCGGTCTTTGTCGTCGGGAGAATCCTGGATGATACACAGAGAATCGATCCACAGGTACCGCACCCCCATGTTGCGTGTAAAGGCTACGGCTTCGCGGAAGGTTTTGGGAAGGGATTCGATGTAAATGCGCCTGGATCGGCTCTGAAGATCCGATGTCGTTGTGGTGGTCAAGGCAGCGGTGCCCCATCTGTGGCTAAGGGTGGCATACTCAACATTGTGGCGGATCTCACAGAGAACCAGATCTTCGCCGAGGCCGGGGGCTGAAAGATCGAGGAGACGGGTAGGCATCTCTCCGTTCGTAGCCGTGTTGCTACGATCTTGGCAACCAGGGTGTTCCTGGCACGCCTCGATCCAGCGTTTGGCAAGGACCACGTTCTGCGCACTACCGGTGTAATCGTCTGACTCTCTGATATCTTCCAACTCTTGATCCCATCCACTGTCCTCCTGCTGAATATTTCTGAGAAGGAAGCGCGGGTTTCCGAGAACCTGCCCGAACTTAACCGTGACAGTCGCGTCTTCTAACTCGCTGATTGACGATAGAGGCTTTGTGCTACCAGGTTTCAAGGAGAGTTCGAGCCAGACTACAGGACTTGAGCGGCGATGATCATCGATGTCGTCGTCGGGCCACTCGACCGGTGGCCAAGCGGTGATCCCAGCGCGGGAGTCTGTCCCCGGGGTTTTGGGGGTTGACCAGTAGCACTCAGTCTGGACGATGTACCCAAGTAACCAACAAAACTGGCAGTCTTCATCGACAGCATTGTCGTGGAGCGCTTGACGGCTCGGACACAGGATAGCCTCGTAGATGCGATCGTTGGGGACCAAATCGATAAACTTTTCGTAGCGAGCCTTGAATTCCTCCTCGAATTGAGGCGACTCGTCAAGGAAGGGGAAATAGGAGCGCCACCGCTCCATCGTCATGGACTTCATGGGGAAGAATGTAATGTTGCGGCAGGAGGTGCACAGCCAGGGGTTCCAAGCCATGGGGACTTCTGCGGCACCCGTGGATGGGCCATCATCTCTGCCGGGCGCTGGTATGCCGCCGGGTTGCTCATTCGAGCTGCAACACCCCATTGCTATGTCGGCGGGGAGCCTTTGGATGGAGTCTGAGCACCGGTGAACTGAGGTTGAAGTTGGAAAGACGCCGACGTTTCACCTTCAGCTGCTGAGGAAGGAGCTGAACACGATACCCCGCTTTCCCAAATTACCCACCTGCCTGGCTGGCTGCGCAATCTCGGACGAACAGCCGGGGAGCGACGAAACGAGCTCGATTGACTTTACGGGACGACAGGGATCTCCCCAGTAATGGAATCCATCTTCATCAGACGCCCTTTGCAAGCGCCCCTTCCACAACCCCCCACGTATGCTCAACCACCTTCCTCACCTGCTCCTCCGTCCACTCCTTCTTCTCGACTCTCTTCCCCTTACTATCAATATTCTTCCATCCCTTTCCGTCAATCCCACTCAACAACCTTTCCGCGCATACCTCGGGCTTCGTCAACGCCAACCCTGCAAGCCTCTTGACCGCAGGCCTCAAAAGCTTAGGCACAAACGCATCCGCATACCCCGTATTTACCGCCCCCGGGAACGCATGCACGAACAACCTCTCCTCACCGCCGACGCCAGCCCAGTACCGCACCATCCCGTCGTTCATGGAAACGCAGTGATCAGCCGCCTTTTTGAGGCTGAACCCCTTTTTGAGATCCAGGTCATCCCAATCTAGTTTGTCTGGGCTGCCCATCCATCCGTCGAGGACTATCATGACGCGCGCATCTGGTTTCAGAATGGGAAGGAGTTCACGAATGAGGAGGTGGCGACCGTAGAAGTGCAGGGCCATCTTTCGGTCGATTCCCTCGGGGGTTTCGGTGCGTCCGGCCATGGAGAGGATGCCTTGGGTTAGGACGAGGTGGGTTAGAGAGGGTGTTGGGGTGAGGGATTTGAAGTGGGTTGCGTAGGATTTGATGCCTTGCATCGAGGTCGCGTCGAGTGGAAGGAAGGTGATGTTGGCAGGGAGGGTGGCGGGCTTGGTGCGACCTGAGATGGCGAGGGTGGAGGTCGCGGGGAGGGTTGAGGCTAGGCGGAGGGCAATGGCGTGGCCAATTCCACCAGTGCCGCCAACGACGAGAGCTGTGATCGTTGCCATTTTGGTGGTGATGAGATGAGATGAAGAGATTAGGTGGGGTATGGGACGTGGGACGTCTTTATCACTGATCAAGGTGCTGCCGGAGACTCGGACTTGGTGGCATGTGCGATTGGTGCTGCCCACCGTTTCTTCGTTCCGCTAAGTCCGGGATGGAGTGGACAGTCGCTGACGGAACAGTCACGTGCGCTCTGTCCCACGAAACCCAACCTGCGCTGGGCACGGCTTTGCTATGCCAACCTTGGTGTCCATGGAACCTACCTATGCTCTCAGGCTTCCTCACACCGCCATTCACGCTGCGCCGGCAGATCGTCAGTTCTGTCAACAATGTGAGAAGCTCTTCGCAACCATGCACCGGGTTGTCACACACGACGAGACCAAACCCAGTATCACCTTTTCGAATAGTGATGCTGTTCAAGAGGCAATCAGATCCGGTTGTCCTACCTGCCTCGTATTCCTAGAAGCTGCTCGCCGGTTCGTTCCTGTTGGCTATGGACATAGCGGCCCCAGCCGCCCAAGAACAATCGAACAAGGTGCCACCTACGTGGCGCTAAAGGGCTCCACGGCAACCCCGCAATCGTTTCAACTCGAATCGACTTCTTCGCTTAGCGAGATAGACCTGCCCTCTCTGCATGTCAGAACCCCTGCGTCGAGGGACCCTAAAATATGTGGCTGGCCACTTGCTCCGCCACGGTCCAATGTTTCTATAGAGGCAATGTTTGCTCAGGTCGACCAGTGGTTGCAGGGTTGCCGCAAGAATCACGTTAGCTGTTTACTCGACAACCATTTCGTTGACGAAGAATCGACCCCATTGCCGAAGCGTGTCCTTGACGTATCCTGCCGGGTGGAGAAGTAAGGCTTTGCGAGCCACAGGACATTGCGAAGACCGGGCGATATATCTGTCTCAGCCATTGCTGGCGATTCACAGCCGCTCACGACGACACAGTCAACCGTCGAGGGGCGGAAGCGCGCAATCCCGTGGGACACGATTCCTCGGACATTCCAGGACGTCATCTTCGTCACCAGAAGGCTTGGTGTACGCTTTCTTTGGATTGACAGCCTATGCATCATCCAGGACAACCGTCATGATTGGGCTGAGCAAGCCCCAGCTATGTGTGACATCTACCGGAAGGCATTCTTAACCATCGCCACTACCAGATGCGGTGGATGTCACGACACACTCTTCCCTTCCTTCGATCAGCATGTTCGTGGGACTGACGAAGCGGGGAACCAGCTTGGAGCTGAACTTTACGTTCGCCGCGATCACACGAGACTACAAGGGGGCTATAAACTCCTCGATAGGGCTTGGTTCTTCCAAGAACGCTTGCTCTCCAGGTGAGTTCTGCACTTTGGCTTTGACGAGGTATTTTGGGAGTGTATGGAAAAGGCCGACTGTCAGTGCTGTTCTGATGAATGCTATCTTGCCCATGAAGAAGACATCAAATCAGTCGTCTACATTCCCGACAGAACAGGGCCAACGCCCCGGGTACAATCAAAGATTTGGCACGAGATAGTCACAGCGTATACCAAACTTAGCCTCACTTACGAGTCGGACCGGCAGGCGGCTATCATGGGCCTCGCAAAGGAGATGGAACCCTATCGACAGGGACGATACATCGTGGGGCTCTGGGAGGGCAACTTGATCGCTGACCTAGCGTGGAAGACTGGCGTGAACAGAGTCAGGGGCGAAACGGAGAGGGGTCGGCCCACATGGTCCTGGACGTCCGTCAATTCCGAATGCGAATATCTGGTGTTGGTTGCCGGCAATGTTGAGATAGTCGCCATTGACGTATCTGTGTCTACCAATGACATGCGAACCATTGGTTCCATCACCTTACGAGGCAGATTATTCGGCGGAATCTCTAACAACAAATACAACGATGAAGACTACCTTGACGTCTTGAAAGGCCCTAACCCGGCAGTTATATGGCTATGCACTTCTTTTCATAGCAGCCCAGCATGGGATAAGTGCGGGAGGAGGGTTTTCTTCTACCCAGACGTGGCCTCTGAGACCCCATTCCTCCCAGACGGCGAGGTCTCGACAAGTTTGGAAAACCAACTATCAAGACCATCACTATTGTATGAGGGATTGCCAGGGGGGTTGAGGTGTTGAAAAAGAGTGGGCCCCCACAAGTTGTGGAAGCTTGAGAGTAGTGAAGTTTACACGCTTATATACCAACACAAGCTTCAGTTTACTTGGTCACACATTTGGAATCGCCGCTGACCCTTCGGGAAGGAGTCTGGTGGCTAGACACATACATGTTTGGTGAGTTATGGTACGGGTGAGGGAGAACAGCTTGAGACGAGTAGCCAGATGGAGGAGCTTTCATTGCCTGATTTTGCTTTGTTTTGTGGGTAGCATTCCATCAAAAAAAGCAAACCCGAGGCGCAGCTGCCTTGCACTTTGTTGCAATTACCTACCTATTCAGAGAGTCTTTTTTTTTTTTTTTGGCATCCCCCGTTTTGCTCCCTACCACACGGTGCCCAGGGGGGCATGTAGCAGGCAGAGAGCAGAGGCGGGCCAATAACAACAACGACAGGGCGCGTGCGGCCCAGGTAGGTAATGTAGCTCCTCCGCTGTGATCACAGCAAGACCTTGTTACGGGGGTTGCTGAATATCGCTAAGCCTTTGCGCTGTAGGGACCATAGACAAATACCCGTTTTACCCATGAAAGCATTCCGAGCCCATGAAACCTATTCATGTACGACCAGAAGAGCCGTGGGAACCTGGAAGCACCAGGAAATGTCCGCTCTTCATCGGGACCGCTACGTGAGGTTCATAATCGAGTCGGCAAGCCGGGACGGCGGCTGTCAAAGCCAAAGCGTCATGTTTCTGAGCATCACCCGTATTCGCAGGGGAGCGGCCGTACCAAAGGAACCTGGAATTTCTCATTTAGCCAACCAATGCTCTGTAAAGGCGCTCGGGACTGGTAATTGCCTTGGCAGGCGGCTCTCGCGCTCCAATCCGGAGGCCCATCCGTTCGGAGATGGATGCCCGCTCCTGGTAGGATGGAGTCCATGGCAAAATTCTATCCACACTGGCGTTGGGATTTAAGCATGGAGTGGCTGTCCACCATAACTGATCTGATCACCGGGACCAGCGTCCGCTATGTCAGACCGCATTGAAGCCCAAGCTCACTAGTCAGTGCCGAGTCCCTACCTTAGGTAGCCTGGAGGCCAGCGTTCTCTTCGAGTCTGCCTCACCATGTTCAGCCTTACCAAGTCGATGTTCAAGGGCATCGCCGTCGCGGGCGTCCTCCTCGGCGGCGGCGTCAACGTTGCATTGGCTGACAACCCCATCATCCAGACCCTTTACTCGACCGACCCGGCACCGTTTGTGTACAACAACACGGTCTGGCTGTTTACCGGCCACGACGAGACGGGCGCGAGGAACTACGACATGAGAGACTGGCGACTCTACTCGTCGACCGATATGGTCAACTGGCGGGACCACGGCATGATTCTGAGCCTCAAGAACTTCAGCTGGGCCAAGGCCGACGCGTGGGCAGCCCAAGTCATCGAGCGGGACGGCAAATTCTACTACTACGTGACGGTGACGAAGAGCAGCGGAGGATACTCCGTCGGCGTCGCAGTCAGCGACAAGGTCACCGGCCCGTACAAGGACGCCCTTGGCAAGCAGCTGCTATCCAACAACGGCATCGATCCAACCGTCTGGATCGACGACGAGGACGGCCAGGCATACATGTACTGGGGCCACAACGGGCCCGCCTACTACGTCAAGCTCAACAGGGACATGATCTCGTACAGCGGCTCCATCGTGGGCACGACGGTGCAGAACTTCATCGAGGGCCCGTGGCTCCACAAGCGCAACGGCACCTGGTACCTCACCTACGCTGGCTCGGGCAGCTCCAACGAGGACATCAAGTACGCGACCAGCACCAAGCCAACCGGCCCCTGGACCTACCGCGGCCAAATCATGGCGCCGCAGGGTCGGTCGTTTACCAACCACGCAGGCATCATCGACTACAAGGGTGGCTCCTACTTGTTCTACCACAACGGCGCGCTCCCCGGCGGCGGCACCTACGCCCGTTCTGTTTGTGTCGAGAAGTTCACCTACAACGCCGACGGCGCCATCCCCAAGCTAACCATGACGGACGCCGGCGCCCCGCAGATCGGAAGCCTGGACCCGTATCAGCAGGTCGAGGCCGAGACCATGGCCTTCTCGTCCGGCCTAACCACGGCGGCCAAGAGCGACGGCAGCGACGGCATCTACGTGACTTCGATCGGCCAGGGCGACTACATCAAGGTCAAGGGCGTCGACTTTGGCGCCGGTGGTGGTGCCGCATCCGTGGACCTGCGCGTTGCTGCGGCTGCCTCGGGTGGGAAGATCGAGCTTCGCGTGGGCAGCCAGAGCGGCGCCGTCATTGCGACGTGCGCTGTGGATGCTACTGGTGGTGCGCAGGCGTGGAAGACGGTGTCGTGCCCTGTCAGTGGCCCCGCGACTGGGAAGCAAGACTTGTTCTTTACGTTTCAGGGAAGCAACTACAACTTTGACTGGTGGCAGTTTAAGAAGGCAGCTGCATGATTTCTTTGTGCAGACCCTTAACGCTTCCAAATATGTCCGAGTGGAACCCCCTTTCGAACAATAATTCCATTCAACGTACCTAGGTAGTCGAGCTTAACTTGACATATTCAAAGTTTGAGGTCTTCCTACTTTCATCAATGGAACCTATCATCGATCTTCATTTTCATACCCATCCAACTCATTTCCCAAGTAAAAAAAAAATTAATCGATTGATTCATCAAGGAAACTTGGTCTCGGGCACACTCAACCTCGTAAAGTTCCACGTCTTCCCCGCATCAGGCGTCGACATCTTCCCTCCCACGGCGTTATACAACCAATCTGTCGTCTTACCAAAGGTCTGATCAGCTTTACTCAGCACGATCGACATATCCTCCCATGCTGTTCGCCCGTCAGCTTTTTTCATTTTTTTTATTTTTTTTTTTCCATTCCCAAACTGGGGAGACAAGACATACCATGTGCTGGAGCCGGCGCACAACGACCCGCTGCGCACTCGATCGAGACGTAAAAGATTTGTCCTTTGTAGCCCTTGCCTAATCGAACGTTAGACGAGTGGCGTCTGTGAAGGTGTGAGGGACAGACTTGTGGAAATTTGCGAGACGAGCTTATCGTTGAGATAGACTTTCTGGTCCCAGAGCTGGGTGTCGGGGTTGATCTTGTCTGTTTTCTTGTCACTTGATTGTTTCTACATTGGGCAGGAAAGACGGACAGTGGGTTCTAATTCGGGAGCCGGGGGGTGCGACGGTTGGGGTTCCGTTCTCGGCGGTTCGAGACGCTGTTTGACATGAGACGTGAACCGGGATGGGATGGGGGAGGCGAGAAAGGGATACCGATGAGGTTGTAGGCAAAGGTGCACCAGTTTCGGCCCAGGTTGGTGCAGTAGTAGCTGTGGGAACCCATGTTAGATGGGAGACAGAGAAAACAAGTGTGGCCAAGTACCTTGGCTGCGAGTTCTGGGTCACGCCCTGGAGAAAGTCTCGTTTGTCGGTCATGATTCCTGTCCAGAGAGCCACGTCCCCTGTGATCTGGCTCGGTACTTCACCCACG
The DNA here is from genome assembly GCA_036250225.1 of Cercophora sp. LCS_1. Taxonomy (NCBI): domain Eukaryota; kingdom Fungi; phylum Ascomycota; class Sordariomycetes; order Sordariales; family Lasiosphaeriaceae; genus Cercophora; species Cercophora sp. LCS_1. The sequence continues at coordinate 600,699 of JAPZLL010000009.1, forward strand.
ACGAGTGTCGCTACGGCTTCCTGGATCCATGTGTCACCTCTGGTGTAGAGGCTGATGATATCGAGGTTGGCGAGGGTGAGGCGGAGGATCGCCAAGAGCACGCAGAGGACGGACTTCATGTTGCGCAACGTGTAAGATCAACGCACGAATTACCTAGTGCCCGGCAAAACTAGAATGATCAGAAACGAGGAAGACAGCGATAGATATAAAACCGAGGTCGTGACTTGGGTTGTGGTCCCCGTTGTCCGGATCTCGGTATTAACCGTGCAATTTTCCGGACCCCGCCGACAATGTTGGAGATGGTGTGAGGGATGTTCTCCAAAACGACATGGATATAGATTATCCCCTCCCATTGCTTTGGCATTGCTCAACTTCCATCAATCGGATTGCAGAGCGCATCGAGGGGAACCTGGTTCTCCACGATGGACAGAGCTCTTACCCCTGATAGTCGCACGTATGGCCCAGAGACGATGGCGGTGATGAGAGAAATGGAAAACAGTAAATTCAGATCATACCCAATCATAAACTCGCAAAAATACCCCATGCACCAAACCCCATCCCAATGCTTCCGTCATGCATCATGAAATCCATCCCATTCAAACAGTACCAATGCGAGCAATCAAGAACTTGGGCGCCTCATCCTCAGCCTCATCGGCGTAGGTCATGTGCGGAGGCAGGACAATCAGAGTGCCGGCGCAGACAAGGTCGCCCGACTCGCAGTAGACGGCAAGTCTGCTGGAGGGGTAGTTGGGGATCCCGCCGTTGTTTTGCTGGTTCTTGGTGTAGCCGAACAAAACGACTCCCTTGATCTGCTCCCGGATGGTGGCGCTGCTGTCGCGGATGGCGGCGGCGGTGAGGGCGGCACCTTGGCTGCGAGAGTGTCAGCAACGCTTTGAGCAGAAAGGGTAAAAGAGATATACCTGTAACCACCGGCAACAATCTTGGCCGAAGGGCACCGGGTGTTGGCGAGAGTGAAGAGGTTCTTCATCTCGGTGATGGCGGCCGCCGTGGTGCCATCGGGAAGAAGGTTGTCGAGGAGATTCGCCTTGTAGTTTCCGCCAACGCCCTGGACCCAGACTTTGGCGCCGCCATACTTTGCCTCCAGCGCATCAGCGACCTTTGGTCCGAGGGATCCCTGGGAAAAGTGTTAGAATGGTGGTCCTGCTGGTAAGGAAGGGATGGAGATGAACGTACAAGATTGCCACCCTCGGTCGAGCCACGAGCAAAGATGAAAATGACCGGTGGGCAAGCACCGCCATCCTGGAGCTCGTTCCTGGTCTCGCTGCTTTGCCTGGCCTCAATCGACTTGGTATGCTGGATAATGAGGTCCCAGGACCTGATCTCCTCGGCGTGCTCGGGGAGAGAGCTGGGGAGAGCGGCTGGGAGAGCAGCGGCAAGCCCGCTAAGGAGGGAAAGACCGGCGAGGAACTTCATGATGGCGATGGAGCAAGACTGAGGCGAAGCAGCTGGAGATGTCTGGGAGGCTGGGCGATGATGATTCTAACCATGATGACATGAGGCCGCCCTCAGCTTATTATACTGGTAACACGCCGCGCGCACCTCCACCAACACCAACACTCTCACCTCCCCGATTCTCGCTTTCCATTTTTTTGTTGGGGGTTTCCATTGTCGGACCTGAAGCCATCACGCTACCACGTTTTCCCCACGGCTACAAGGTGGCGGACAGGCATTCCCCGCATTGGCAGTGCAACGTGCTCAAGCTCGTAGGGTGACATCGCGAGGCTTAGTCCCCCATCAGGCGGCCCTATTTCCCCACATCCCGGTGTGACGACGTGTCTACAAGTCATCTGAGCGGGTAGCAGCGGACGTTAACCCCAAATTCGTACCAGACAGCCGGGACTTGCAACCCTGGCGGTGGATGTTGGGGAATCTCGCACATCGCCAGCAACCGTAACCCATCTTGGTTGTCGGATGCAAGTCATCGTTCAATATTCTTTCTCGACCAAGCTTGCGAGGTAGCGAATCATCGTGTATTGCCCTCCGCAAATCTCTCCGTAGGCTGTCACACCAACGGTAGTTGGCTACTACCTTCCCCGTTGAATCAGCCCAACTCCCGCTGGCCCGGCACTTATACCTTCTAGGACGGCCGTAGTGTCGCCGCACGTCGTCGCGCACCGATAAATCCAGGGCGGTTAGCAGCCCACCGTTTTGCTCGCTTCCAACAAAAGAGGCGGACCCAGTTTGAGATCGACGTCGGCAGCTGTCGTTGGGGATAATAATGTCGCTAAGAAAAAGCTTTTCTTGCAGACCAGGGTGAGTGAGTTAGGCTATTTTTACACCTACCATTATCCAAGATTGGTGGCGCTGACCTCGCTGAAAAAAAAGGCCAACTGCAGCTGTGCGGGTGTTGCTGCTTTCGCAAATGGTCTTTACCCGGTGCTGCTAGGAAAGACTGAAGAGTGAGGAGCTTGCCAGCAACATCGGCCCAGTGGTCCAGGGGATGAGACGCTTTAGTTCATGGTGAGCGAAGCTAGTGGTCGTGCTTGATGGCTCTGTTTGAACCAGTTCCGTCCATTCGTGCAGGTTACCCCCTAGTGAACACTAGCATAGAGGCTAGTTGACGGAACAGTCCAGACCGCTCCGTTGGCTCGACGCTCTTGGTTCGATGGCGCTGGTCCAGCACCGTTGGTCCAACACTCATCTAACCCCGCAAACGCGCGATGGCGTACCTGCCTTAGACCAGGCACTACCTCGATCGGGCTGCCGCGAGGTAGGGCACCAAGATGAAGCGCGCGGGGTAATATTTCGATCTCGACCCCAACTCAATGCCCCTTGCCTCGGTCCGATGCTCTTCGACCTCCTAGAAGACGCCTTTTCGAAGTACTTCATGTGAAAATCTCCCTCGCAAGCTGCCCCTTTTGGTGTTGAGATGTCACTCTCCCCTCTTTATCTCGCCTCCGCTGCGACACCGGCCGGGCTTTCTGTGTTGACGACATTCTCAGCCGCTCTTGTTGAGGTCTGACCCCTCAGGGATTAGTGAGGGGTAGTCGGCTTCCGCATCAGTCCCAGATTCTGTCGAAGAAGTTCCCTCCACGTTGGCACAACTCGAAGGCCCGATGTTCTCGTCATCTTCTCCGACCCGCGCAGTACCAGATATGCGACTTCTCTGTGTCTGTCTCTCCCTCAATATCCTGAAAATCCCTGTGCGGAACTAATAAAGGCCTTCATTCTCAATTCCGTCGGAGACTTTGTCGAAAATGTCGATACCGCAAAGCGCCGAGGCGTTCCAAGTCAATCCGTCCCCGCGCCCAGGCCGTGCCGGAATCACGGTCAATGTTGTCCCAACAAAGCTAACCAGCATCGAGTAGATTTGAACGTATATGGCCAACAGACCGAGAGGCCGGAAGCTGGATCGTCTGCAAAAGGACTCCTCCGACCAACCCCTGAGGTCTCATCGCTGGTGAACATTGAGTTTGTCGACTAGCAGGCACAAGGCGCTTGGAGGGCAATCGGTCTCGTCAACCTGGGTTCGATCCCGTTGAACGGCACCCTATCTTCTTCTTCTTGCTGACAACAAGGGGGCACATTTCATTGCAACTCCTGGATTGCGCCATGTCTTGTCCGTCCAAACTCTATTGTTGGCGCACCCGAGGCTCAGTCGAACTTGAAGACGCTCTCGGGATGTGATCGGAACGGAAATGCAGTCCGGTCTTCCGCTTCCGTCTCACCATCTCTGAGGTATCGTGTCCCCACGCTCGTCAACGCCTGCGACGAACCGCATTGCTCGAACCTTCTCAAGATGATGAGCGGTATGATGTCATTGGAATGGCCGCATCGACGTGAAGCGTTGTGGCAGCCGGAAAAAATGTCGTCGGACGTCGTCAGCCAAATCCATATCGCTGGCTTGACTTGCTGCTATCAAAGTGATATCGCCGTTATCATGGTGCTTTATCTGTTCCGAGCTCTTGGTGTCGTTGACGAGAGCACCCGATGAGGCAGCTCGCAGGTGGTGGTCCGTACAAAAAATGATTAGATCCTACTATCTTGGCGTGGCGTTTCACAATCCGGGGACTTGGGCGCGTCGAAGAGATGAGCTTGGGAATCTAAGGGCCCGAAAACAACGAGTTCCAGCAGAATTAGGTTTCGATCCTGCGTTTCAGCGCTTCGTCAGTGCGCGGGGTTCAAAGTCCATTGCGATGGCGCTGAGTTCTATGTCGGAGCAAGGCGGGCGCCACCGAACGGCGCGCCAAAATGGTGCCGCTCACCAAAAGTGGGTCCCAGCATCCCTCGCGGCCCCTGACGCGGCTTCGGGGCTTCGGTATTGCGTAGCTTGGCGATATGTTCCAGCATTTGGCCTGGGAAGGGGATGCTCGATCCCAGTTGCCTCGACTCTGATGATCTTCTAGTCGCGATGAGCTAATTACCATTTGAGCGAACCCCCACCTTCTCGACATCCCTCAAAACCTCGCGCGGCTTGCGTCTCTTGACAGAAACTACCCCTTCGAGATATTTTCCCTGTCCTTGGAGTCCTGTCCTCTTTCACTTTCTTCTGTTCGCGGCCAACGATCCCTGACGAGTCAGCTTGGGCGCTCCACCATCAGCGCAAGGTGGAAATCCAGGGGTTTGTAGAGCTCGCCTTACCACATTCGTGGAGACCCGTCATCCAACATTGTCGAAGTCTCGCAAAAGGGGTCGCTGGGACATGGAGTCTTGGCAAACATCAAAGAACCATCTGAGCCCTAACCTAGAACCGCCGAAGTCTCGAACGAGAGGGGCAGAAAGTCAAAAGATATTCTCCGCGCTCGCAGAGAAGGGACAAATCTGAAACTGTCTCTAAATACCACAAGAAGGCTATCAAAGGTTATCAAAAGTTTTATCGGCGTCTTGTGGGCTTTATTATGCTAGTCCAGACTGCTTGTTGTTGCATGAGCTCGATCCAGTATTTCAATTCTTTGCCCCCACTCGGTGTGAAATCGGAGGGAAACCTCGTTTCTGGTGTCAACATGGCGCTCACCAAGCAGCGCGTTCGACAGTCCAATTGCAAGCGCAGCAGAAGGAAAGTCTGTCAACAGCCATCCAGTGTCAGAATGGAACTGCCTATTGGTCAGGTGAAGGCGCGAGGTGCTGCACAACCGTGCGCCGCAAACAACCCCGCGTGACGCGTCGGTGGCTGCTTCCAGGCAGCGAAGGTGTTGACCGACGCATCTTGTAGCCTTCCATATTTTCCACCCCGAACACTCACTTCCCGGTTGTGAGCGTTGTGTCGCTGGCGGAATCTACTCGGTCTCCAGCATTTCTCGCGATTGCGCTGGCCCGACTTCATGAGCTGTTCTTCAAATGTGTCGGGTCGAGACTGCTTCGGCCCGGACAAACATTCATGGGGGTTGAACTCTGTTGTGCTGGAGTCATGTGACTTCGCGACGAAATCTGATGCAAGATGGAAGCTTGCGCGATTGTCACGTGTCGTGGCGCGGTAGGCCTCACCTGCAGCCACAATTCGTCCCCCCGCGCCCCTCTGCACTGCTCGCGGTCGAAAGCTAGCAAAGCAGACTTCACCGAAGCTCCCCGGGAATGTATCCGATCGGCCTCCTCCCATTGTCACCAGCTAGACGGGAGTAATCATGGCTTCCAAGCTTCGATCTACCGTCCTCGAGGTCGAGCGCAAGTTTCGCCGCCTCGCCGTCGCGACGTTGACACAGCACGGGGGAAGCCCACCGTTTCGAAGCCTTCGGGTACTCCCGACCAAACGGGTTCACGACATATACTATGATAAATCCGATGCCCTCTGCAGCGCCGGAACATGGGTGCGCCTACGCAACGGCGCCTGGGAAGCCAAGGTCCGCAAGGGCGGCGACAGGACGAATTCACGATTCGAAGAGCTCGCCGAGACAAGAGACATTGCGGCTGCGATCAGCGACGTCACAGGCCTCCGGGCAACTGCAGACAATGCGTTTGGGCTAGCGAAGATGGCGGAGTTCACAACCACGCGAGAGGGATGGGTCGCTGACGACGAGTTCCACATTGTTCGAGACCGCACAGACTTTGGGCACGAGGTTGGAGAGGTCGAGCTACAAATGGAGGTACAAGAGCAAGAAGGGCGGGCGCCTACAGAGGGGGAGAAAGAGAAGGCAATGGCTGATATGGATCGGAGGATAGTCGCCTTCATGCAGAGGTACTCCTGGGCGTTTGCCAAAGGAAAGCCGACCGGGAAGCTGACCGCCTATTTCGAGGCGAAGAAGATGAGGGAGGGAGACTAGAGACCGGGGAAATTGAGACTGCGCATCAGGGCGAAGAGCTTCCAGCCAGCCTTGGATCGGGTGTCAACATCACGTTGAGGCATTCCAAGCACACCACCGCTTTGCCCGCCGTGTGAGGATGTAGTCCGCCGTGGGAATCATCAGAATCGTTGCAGGAATGTTTGTTTGACCGTCGTCCATCGACCTGAACCCCTGCGGCCCCCTCTCAAAAGTTAGAGGTGGGCAATCGGCTCCTTGTCCGCCCTTGCCGACCTGCAAGTCTGTCAGTGCAAACACGGGAGGGTGCCGAAATTGACAGCCTCGCTGCTTCCCGTCCGACACCGTCGCCGCTCATTGGGCCCCTTTGCGGCGGTGTAGGCCTCACCACGTATCGTGTTACCACACCTTGACCCCCTTAGGACACCCAAGGAGGCCTACGACACAACTGGGGTGGGGGTGACAAGTTCCATGAGGACCGGCTTCAGGGGTATTTAGGTGTCCCTCCACCGTGCTGACCGGGAGCGAGCATCCCCCCAAGTATCGAGCTCGACAACCACACGGTTTGGATCGTCTGCCCAAATCACGCACCATTCTGCTCGGCACCTTTGCCGAATCCCCATTCATCATGTCCTCTCCAGAGTCGAAGCCAATGGTTGTCGGCATCTACGGTCTACCCGGCTCGGGGAAGTCCTTTCTGCTGCGCCAACTTCAGAAGAGTCTTGAATCCAACGGCTTTGATCTCATTGAAGGCTCTGCCGTGATTGACTCATTGACACCGGGTGGCCTGGAGGCATTCAAGACCCTCCCCGACGCCGAAAAGACTTCGTTGCGCCTGCTAGCCATCTCCATGATCCGAGAGAAAGCAGCACAGTCTGGCAAGACCGCGGTTGTTGCCGGACACTACATGTTTTGGCCCGAAGAAGAGGAGACAGGAACAAAGGTTCTGACCCATGGCGATATCGCAACCTACACCCATATTCTCTATCTCGACGTCGCATCTCATACCATCGTTCAGCGCCGACAGAGTGACACTGAGAGAGCTCGACCCGATGTCTCAGTCCGCCACGTGCAGAGGTGGCAACAGGCTGAGATCACCGAGCTGCGAGACATCTGTCGTCAGAACAATATTTTCTTTGTCACCGTCCCAGCACCCGCCCAGGAGACCAGGGTTACCGAGTTGGTTCTCGCCTTCTGCAAGCACACAAATGCCATCAAAACTTCACACGCAGAGAAGGTTCTTGATGACTTCATTTCCTCCCACCATCAGCACAAGAAACTTGACACCATTCTTGTCTTTGATGCCGACAAGACCCTCTCCGTCGAGGATACTGGTGCAGTATTCTGGGCCCTAGCTAGTCCTGATGAACAGCCGGATACCCTCAAACAGTTGTTCAGCGGGCCAATGGGCTACAGCGACGCTGCATTCCGCCAGGCCGCCCTCTTGTACAGCGAGATTCCCGAGGGCTTTGATCACCTTTGCTCCCAGGTGGCGTCCTCCGTTAAGATCCGCCCGGAACTCCTTCGCCTCCTCGAGAGCACTACAGCTTCCACAAACACTTCCGCCCTTGTCATCACATGTGGGCTCCAACAGATCTGGACAAAGATCCTCGCTCTCGCCGGCTGCGCCCACATCCCTGTCCTCGGATCCGGTCTCCCTGCTCACCCGCTCCTCGTCACCCCTTCGCTGAAGGCACACCTTGTCGAACGCCTACGCAAGACTCATGGCCTCACGGTTCGCGCCTTTGGCGACAGCACCCTCGACATTCCCATGCTCGCCGCAGCCAACCACGCCGTCGTCGTCACTCAGCCCTCGACCAGCATGCTCAATGCGCTGGAAAGGACTCCCTTACGCAACGCCCACCAACTCATCCTCCCTCCGACAAGAACCCCCTACCCGTCTCTCCCGGTTATCAGCCTCGCCTTGTGCCATCACCCTGTTCGTATCTACACCGCTCAGTCCGGGGCAGCCAAGATTCTCTCCACATCCCACCGTGATGCCCGCCTCTTTGGCCCCGCGCTGCGTGCCTCACACCAGCGTGCCGGATGGTACCTAGCCATGACACACCTCACCAAACTCCTTGGCATCGAAGAAATCCCGGGCGGTATCCCCCATGTTCAGGGACATACCACCGAGGGCCACCACCTTCGCCACGAGATGGACACCCTCATCATCGCCCTCATGCGCGGTGGGGAGCCAATGGCCCTGGGTGTCAGCGAGGCGTTTCCTGCCGCGGGGTTCTTACACGCCAAGACGGTGGGTGATGTGAAGGAGGAGCATCTGAATGGGATGAAGACGGTGCTGCTGGTTGACTCGGTGGTCAATACCGGGAAGTCGGCCATGGAGTTTGTTGACCATGTTTCAAGGGAGGGCGTTAGGGTTATTATCGTTGCGGGGGTTGTGCAAGCTTCGGCAGTCGGCGTCCTGGCGGGCACGGAGATTGTTGCCTTGAGGGTTTCGGAGAATAGGTTTGTTGGTAGGGGCGGCACGGATACGGGCAATCGGTTGTTTGGGACTGTTAGGCTGGAGTAAGGACATGGACATGGACATGCGGGTTGCCCGCCGCTCGGAACCACCAAGATGGCGTCGGCCGGAGTCTGTGTTGCGACATAGATTCCGAAAGAGCTCTGTTTTTCGCACACACGATGCAGGCAGCGCGATGGCAGCGGTGTTCCGAAGCCATGCGAAGGCACTGGCAAAGGGAACGAGCGACTATTGCATTGAAGGAAGTCGCAAAGATGGGATTCGCGCTGTTTCTCACGTACGTTGTCGTGGCTATCTCAAGCTCACTCAATGCAATCCGCCTGGTCATCAGTCCTGATTCGTCCCGTCCCATCCGCGCCACACCCCATGTCGCCGGGTAGATTCGCACACGGTTTCATTGGACATTAGAACCCAACCAGCTGGTTCCGAAGATTGACGGGCCGAAGAGCATCGAGAGGATTTAACCAGGGCTTAAAAGTCGTCCGTTGGTCGTCGCATTCGGTGAAAGATAGTCTCGTCTCAATTGAAGACAGGCATATAGCTTTTTTGCCATCCCTGTTTGTCTTCAGAAGGATTGCGGCCCATGTCGGCGATGTTGACAGAGTAATTTGGGATGTGTCCAGAGACGCGTCGTTGGCGGTGTCTGTTGGTACCTAGGTAACAAAAGAAATTCCGCCTTGGACAAACGTGAGCTTTTTATCCCCGAAGCCCCGCGTTCTGCCTTTACAGATCGCTGGGGATAAATAGAGAGCCGCGGAAACATTTTCAAGAGACCGATGCACTCCACGAAAGCGTCATTCTCATCTTTCGCCTGAAAGAAACAACCAATCCACCACCTTCATGATGCGCCTTATTACCGGCTTCGTCCCCTGTCTCCCCTTCGTAACCGCCACTCCCTTCTTCCTCCCAACGAACCCCTCCCCGGGACTCTATTCGCGCCCGTCTTCACGCCCATCTTCACGCCCATCTTCACGCCCATCTTCACACCTTGCCCCGCACCAGAGAGACGACGGTGACATCGACATGATGCACATTGTCGGCGTACCAGGCCTGCGCGGCGCAAACGGCACGCTAATGGACCTGTGGGGCAGAACGATACCAGGAACATGCCACGACATCCACCCCGAGGTCAAAACTTTCAAGGAGGTCTCTGCTGTGGTGGGCTATATCTGCTACATGTATTTCGAATACCAGTGCAAGGAGGCCGCTATCACAATTGGGGCGGAACCGTGGCGTATGCCGAAGCTTCTTGGGGGTGGGGAGTTGCCTGAGGTGCAGATTTTCAAGAGTTGGAAGTGTACGGAAAATTGAGGTGAAGATACCCCTGAACCCGGAGTCAGCATGAAATCAACAAAATGAAAGCCTCACTACCCGAGCGTAATCTTATACGTCCTACCCTTCTCTCCCTCCAGCCTGACAAACACGCCCGTCCCACCTCCCTCTACACCAACGCTCACCCCGCCCTCCCTCTCACCCCCCACCGCGGTCGTTCCCAACGTCACATAAACCACATTCCCCAGCTCACTCGTCAACTCGGCACTCTCCAACACGCCCTCCCCATCCCAGCTCACATCAACTTTATACCCCCCTCTCGCCTTCAGCCCCTTCACAAACCCCCCTCCCCTAGCCCACTCTCTCGGCACCGCCGGCAACAGTCTAATCAACGGTACTTTCCCCTCCTCTCCCGTATACGCAGCCATCAGCACCGTCCCATTCCCACCGCCCACTCTCAGCACACTCTCATGACTCTGAACAAGACTCTCCACCATGGCCCCCGGCGCCCCCAAACTCGCATCAATCTGAAACGGCGCCGCACCACCCATGTTCAGCATGGTGCGGTTCCAGCTGCATGCACTGTTGATTTGGCCTGCGAGGTACTTGTGCGCAACGTCCGGGAGGAATAAGCGCCCTGCTAGAGCAACGGTCCAGACGCGAGGCCAGCCGCAGGTGCCGCCGCCGGCGGAGAGGCGGTGGTGGAGGGAAGTGATGGCGGCGGTGAAAAGGGTGGTATTGGAGGGGGTGATGTGGTGGAGAGGGTAGACGGGGACGAGGTGGGACATGTGGCCGTTTCCGGGGTTGGCCTGGGAGGATGTTATTAGTGGTCTGGGGAAGGAAAGTGGGATAAGGGGGCAAGGAGAGAGGAAAAGGGGGGATACCTCTTCGTAGTCTTCCATCCACTCAGCAATGCCGCCATACTGGTTGATTCGCATCGGAGGAAGCTTGGCTTTCATGTCGGCCACCTTTTTAGCAAAGACACCGTCGTTGACACCAAGCGCCGCTTGAGCCTCGGGGATAAAGCTGAACACCTCCCAAAGAAGCTCATTATCCACGGTAGGACCAGGACAGATAGCAGCCTGCTGCTGCTTGTTCACTCCCCCTGGCACCAAGAAGGCATTCTCCGGAGACGACGAAGGATTGGTGACCATGAAGCCCTTGTGCGGCGTCAACAAGTCCAACGCAAACTGCGCAACGTTCCTGATGGTCGGGAACATATCCCTCAGCATCTCCTTGTCGCCCGTAAACCGGAAGTGCTCGATAGCATGCGTGATCATCCACGTCGCGCCCATGGGCCAGAAAGTACCCGCGAGGTAGTCATCCTGCGGCGCCGAGTCCCCCCACATGTCCGTGTTGTGATGGGTGACGGTGCCGCTGGCGTTGTACATCTTGCTTGCTACCTCGCGGCCGCGCTTGTCCATCGTCTTGAGGAGATTGTTCAGCGGCTGGACGAGATCTCCGAGCCCGGTGACCAAGCTAGGCCAGTAGTTCATCTCTGCTACCCGTCAGCAACCTAATTAAAACCAAACACACCAGAAAAACTCACGCAAGTTAATATTGACCGTATACTTGGACCCCCAAACCGGATGATAAACATCATTCCAAATCCCCTGCAAATTCGGCGGAAGACTCAAATCCTTACCCCCCGCCTCCGCACTCGGTCTCGACGAAGCAATCAGCAGATACCGCCCCAGCTGAAAATAGAGACTCGCCAACTCGCCATCGAACTTGTCCGCCGTCATAGCAATAACCCGAGCCGACGTCTTTAGCGCCTTGACCGCCGCGCTCGACACTCCGAGGTTGATCGACACACGATCAAAAAAGGACTTGTAATCATTGACGTGGGCTTCGTGGATGGCCTCAAAAGGCTTGGCGACAGCAGCGAGGTCATCGATCACAGCCTGCTTGGGGTCCGATCTCCGATAGCTCGTCCAACTCTGAATATACACCGTCGCCTCGTCAGCGCCCTCGCAACGAACGGTATCGCCCATTGTGGACACCTTGCCGCCCTTGGAGGCAATCCGCGCTCCGACGGCCCAGACAAGGGGATCCGCATCGGCGGTTTGCCCGCCGGTGATGGTGGAATGACCATTGGCGGGGACGCTCCACCCCTGGTAGCGATTGAGATCAGACCCGCGATCGATGCGGACACGGATGTTGATGCTCCCCGGTTTGTCGGCGCGGATGCGCACGGCCATGATGTTATCGGGATTGCTAGCGAGGTATTCCCGCTGGTAGGTGATGTTCCCGATAGTGTAGTACGCACCGGCGACGGCGTCGTCGATGCCGAGCCAGCGCTCGTAGTCGGATACGGCGCCGTCGCCGGGGTTATAATATGCCTGTGTGAGCTTGAGGTTGCCCATTTTGTAGTAGTGGCGGGTGGACAGGGGTGTGCCAGTGTACCCCTGGACACCCCAGTCCTCGGCCTCGGCGAGTTTATGGGGTCCTTCGAGAATGAGCTGTTGCATTTTTTGGATCGTGTCGTGGCCGTCGGGGTTGATGCGGTTCAGGGGGCCGCCGGACCAGAACGAGTTTTCGTTGAGTCGGATCATTTCGCGTCTGGGGTCGCCGCTGGTCATGATGCCGGTGCGGCCGTTGCCAAGGGGGTAGTACTCGGGGAAGGCGTCGTTGGCGCCGGGCGCGTCGTCCCAGATGCGCAGGGGGTTGGACCTGGAGTTGGGTTTGGGAAGCTGGGCGGCGTGGGCCAAGCTGAAGAAAGGCGTCACCGACAGCAGCAAAGCCGCGGCGCCGGAAAGTGAGAAGCCAAGCATGTTCCGGGATGGCGTGTTGGTGGTGGCTGGTGGTTGGTGTCGCGCAAACGAAAGAAACCACGAGTGAATCGCCTCGTATTTTATCCTACGTGGAGCTACCGTAGAGCATTGCGAGGGGGTCATCCAGATAATACCACGGCAGACGGTGCGTGAAGCCGGAGGGGTGATTATACCCGGGGGTCGGAAACGGTCCTCGACATCACCGGGAAGTTCGACCGGGAAAGGTCCAGCCCCGGGGGTCTTAGGCGCTCGAATCGGGTGTACACAGCACCTAATTAATTACCCATTGGTTCAGCGATCGAGGTAAACACGCGGGACAACCTCATGGTACCTCGCAGGTGGGACTCGGCAAGGCCTGCGGGATGGAAAAGTAATATATTAGCCGCTGCAGTGGCTCTTCGTCCCACTCCCGGATTATTCGTCCATCCCTTCTGGTCTTGCTATTTCGTAATAGCCAAAGGGACTTTTGGGCACGCTGGGCCTGAACGTGTTGGAGAAGCTAGTAGGTCGCGATGCCCGGCGTACCCGCCTTTCGGAGAAGCACTCTCAGCGTCAGGGTGCACACCGCCATCAGTGTGACTGTGGATTCCGTGACATCCCAAATGTAAAAGTCGGTTTCGTTGTCTGGGAATCGTAAGTATGTGCCTGCTATCACCGGCGCGGAAGAGAGCTTACGAGATTCTCCAGACCTAAGATTCGGGAGCTTGACACACTCGGCAATTCCAACGACTCCAGTACTGTAGCAAATTAGACCGCATCCCAGCAAGGCGGGTTGAGCAAAACTTTTTCAATACCAGATTGTTCACGGTTCTCGAGCAGGGCGCCAGAGGTGGCAGTCAGTACTCTTTATTTTTCCGTCCCCTTTTCGTTGATCGCTGACAAGAGCCAAAGCGCGGTGGGTGGGAGAGAAGCATGATTAAGCTTGTGAAAGATAACGGGGTATGGATCCACGGCCCCTGGAGTTGCATCTAACCTCAAGACATCGGTGTTGGACGGTTTTGTGCGTGGGTTTGAGGTGGGCGGAGTGGTTGCATGAAAGGCTCAAATATTGGTACGAGGCACTAATACCACGGCGTGGTGTCGCGTTCGACACGACTCGTTGCTGACTTTTCAATACAAGACGCGTTGATTTCCGATGTCCGCTTTGCCGTCTTTCCGTCTCCCCTTACTGTTCTACCAACTTGGTGTGTAAATCAGCAACAAACAAATGCTGTCCATAGACAACCTCCATCTGAACGTAGCACATGAGCGTCACGCCCATACCCTCATCAGAGGCTTCTTGATCGCGACCCTTGACGAGAGCTTTTGGAGTCAAGTGAACCGCCTCTTCTGCTAGCTTCTCAACGGTCGAGCCCCAAGCCGGGTAAAACTTGACGCCGCACCACATCTGATGTCTCGACCACCACTTGTCCAGATCCATCGTGCCTAGGCTTACCACAAAGTATGAGTAATTCTCGTCGTCGGTCCGTCCCCCGCTGCGGAAGATGAGACTGAATGGCCGTTTGTCTTCGCTGAGCCAGTTTCTGCGGAACATGCCATTTCTAGAATCCCAGTTCTCGGCTGGATAAGCAAGGAGAAACTCAAACTCCAGCCCCTGCGGCCACACAGGGGGAGTTCGGACCCAGAAGCCGCAGTTGTTTGTTAATTTAAGATCCTGGATATGACTCTCCTTCAGACCAAAGATGGTGGTCAACTCTTTTTGAACAAAATCGGGCATGTAATTGGGAGTCTCGTTGGTGCGTATTCGGTAGTACACATGCCCGATGCCGAAAGGTTTGGCGACGATGATCCCGACTCGCTCGCGTCGTCGCATGCCGAAATGGACGTGCTTGCAGTTGAGGCGCAGCAAAAAAGTAGGCTCTTCAAAGTCTTCGAGTTTTTGAAGCGGCGCGACGATCCTAAGGCCGCGGCTGCTGACCGAGATAGGGTCTGTCCGAAGGCTGGTCGATTGGCAAGGGACGATGTGGCCGGAGTCGGCAAAGTCCGCAGGCGACTGAGCGAACAGCCCGGCGTACGCCATCGGCGCACCCCTCTTCCAGGCGAATACTGTCTCATCGTCGTATTCCTTAACAATCTCCTCCTGCAGTCGGATAAACGCCCTCGACCCCTCCCCGTAGAGCATCGGCATGGAAATTCCAAAGAGCCCAAGGAGACAGTACGCCGTGTCTTCCGGTCGTGTTGTCTGCCGTTTTGACGCCCAAGACATCTTTCTTGCCACGCTGATAAGCCCCAGGCTACCTCCTCGCAACACCATGGAGTCGACACCGGTGATGCTGTGAAGTCGATCCAGTAGACTTGACTTTGACCCGAGGAATGTCCAAGTTTTATCAAAGAACATGACCTCGCGCGGTGCAATCATCTCCTGCAAGGTCCATCCGCGGGTGAACCACCGGCTCTCTTCAAGCGCCACGTCGGGAAGACCACTGAGGTAGGCGTAGCAAACAGTCGAGTTGCGGTAGTAGTTGAACATGGCATTGATAGCCTCCGACAGCTCGCTCGATGACGATTTATCGATGCACAACGTGTCGGCCCAGAGGTAGTCGTAGCCGTCCTTGAGCGCTTGTGCGCAGGCCTGGTGAATTTTGTACCATCCCCGCTTTGTGGTGTGCTCGATCTTTTCGTTGGCGAAGTCGTCGTAGACTACTTCTTCATCCTCCCAGGTGTGGGATAGGATGGCGTAGGGTGGGACATCAAGCCCAAGAAAGACTTCCAGGACATTGGTGTTGACGTTGAGGAGTCGCATTTTAGTGAGAGTTATCGAACGAAATCAGGCAAAGCTGGTAATTGAAGCCGGGAAATTAGTTCGCTGGAGCCTGGGAAACATCACGTGCAGCTCAGGGTGCCATTGGTCACCCGCTTCAGTACGGGTGACCAATGGCACCCAAATTGACTTTCGACGCATGTGCGCTGGGTATCTGTCGTTCGCAACTTTCTCGCCTGCAACTTTCTCAAGTCCTTGCTTAGACCACCTATCTAATTGAGCATGAGCACGAGCATCTCAGCATGGTAATACCAAGCATGCACGGGTGAAAGGAAAAGTAATCAGCAGACTGAGAGTCCAGAACCTTCCAGTCTTGGACGTTAAGATATTCCAAAGGGCATTCAATGCAATCATGAATACCACCCGGGCAATCAACTTGCACATTTTCCGGCTATTTCAATGTTCCACGACATTGCCTGACAACTCTGTCAATTGTCATCCGCCAAAGAATTCCGACTTTGGACCAGCAGCCGAACCCACCATCCCAGGTCCTATGGAGCTCAAAGACAGTCTCGGATCTCAGTTGGCCTTGAAGGAGGATGAAAGACGCCCGCCCGCTAGTATCACTGGCATCAAAGTTGAGGGTGTCTTCTTCTTTACCCAGGCCTCCTGGATGACGAGAGCTTTGTCCCACTCCTGACAACAGCGCTTCAAATCCCCAATCTCGAAGCTGCAACAACCGATAGTGTTCAGCAATGCGCGTAAACCTCGAATTACTCGTCGGCGCACGTCTTCAACGCCTTATCTAAGAGCTGGATCGCCGGGGGATGATCCGCCATCTCGAAGAGGTACCAGCCACAGCTTTTCAGCAATTCGAACAACTCGGCGGGTGCCTCAAGCTTAGGGAACCGGTTTTGCAGCTCCTCGAAGCGCTCGGCCAGGATTTGGTCATGCTGAATCAAGTCTTGACACTTGTCCCAGTTGCCAGGCATCGGGCGTCCGCTGACCTGACGCGGAAAGTGCTCGTATACAACGTGAACCGCAGCAGTGAAGTACTTGTAAGCTTCGTCTCCGTTGCACCAGTATCGGATGGCTTCCTGGACGATGCGATGAATTGAGAAAACACCCTTTGAGATTTCGTCGATGAGTGCAGGGATGGTCAAGCCGGTGGTGGCACCTTTCAGCCTGGTAAGGCGTCAGTACAGGGTGACCGAGACAAGAGCACAAAAGCACAAAAGCACAGGGAAGTAAAGGAATGCTTACTTTACACGACCTTTCAGCAAAGAGAGATCTGCACAGTTTGCTGGTTTGCCACTGAGGGCAGCTACATCGAAAAGGTACTGAGGGATCTGGTCGGGGTTCAAAAACGACATAATACCCAGCAAGGTACGCGACTGGGGCTTGAGAGACCCAAAGCTGATGGTCCAGACCCGGTCAAGCGGGTGCTCTTCGCCTTCTGACCTTGCAATGTCTTTGTCGTAGCCAGGCGTTGCGCCTGCCTGCATCATGAGCTCTCTAGGGTCCTCGATGTAAAGCTTCATAAACTCAGATGCAGTGTCGCCCTCCATATCGTTCATGAACCCAGCCATGATTCGAATACCCAGGGGTAGCCCACCGACTGATTGAGCGAGGAAGATGGTGGCCTTGTCATCGCCCTCTGTTGCCAACTGGGTTTTGGGAAACTTCAAGAGATGACGGAGCACCTGGGGGCCGTCTTCGTCTGGAAATGGTTTCAAGGACAGAGTCTCAGTGTCACAAGATGGAAGGTCGGGGAAGCGTTTGTTTCGACTGTTCAGAACTATATCGCCGGGTATGGTGGGAATATAGCACTGCAAGCTGTCGTCAATTTCGGGGGCATTGTCGTAAACCAACAGCCAGCGGCGGCCAGGATCTATGATTCGAACCCACATTTTGCATGATCTCCCTCGTCCTCATCGTACATGAGCATCGTCAGTACCTCATCCATGGTCTGGTCCTTAAGGAAACACTGCCAAGGGTCAGCTCTTCTTCATCCTTTGGACAGGTGGCTGTCGACGCCAAGAATCTTACCCATTGCTGGCCTTCGTTGTGATGGATGTAGTACACCTCACCAGCGCGTTCGGGGTAAACTCGGTCACAAGCGATGAGATCTGTCTCTGGGTTCACCGTGACCACGTCAGATCAATGTAAACATCCGCAACGCTTTCGTCATAGTTTGGAGTAAGCACCTCGCGATCCATCACGACATATTCCACCGTGCTCACGAAGGCGAAGATCTTGTCTCTGGGTTCGCTGCTCTGTAGTTGTCGCGACAGAGCCAAGAAGCTAAACAGGCTCGAGTTTCTCGTCGTCATCATTATCAACCTCCCGGATTGAGAAGCCGGGTATATAATCCGGGTCTCAATTATCTTCTCAGTCCCTCTCCGCAGAGCTCTCTCTGTGGCATCTTTGGCTTGTTGATGCGGGCTTTCCTCGGCCGCAACGAAGATGTCAGCAATCTCGGTTGCCCTTGAAAGCTCGATGACATGGATCAAGTCTGGTCCCAGGGTGGTGAGTCACGGTTGGCCCCGGCCGCATGTGCGATTTCTTGATGCATGTTGAGGGTAGCCAAGCCTGACGTAACAGTTGCAAGGGTTGCCCAGTCAAACTCCATCGTATTCTCGCGGACCGGCCACCTCTGTAGACTCCAGGGAGCACACAATAGGAACATTTCCTAATCCTGATTCCATGCGCAAGAGGCGGATTTCGTTTTTCGCAACGTTTTTGTACGACGGTCGCTCCAGTCGGCTCACAGGGCTCGGCGCGTTTTCCATCTTGGACAGCCTTCGCCTAGAGCAGGCTCTGAAGGGCTTATGGAAGAGATTTTGTTTAGGAAAGCCTCGTCAAATAAAGGGCGCGTCAGGTCAAGTTCTGGAGAATTTCCAAGTCGATCCCTGACATCTTGGGAGACAAATGGACCAGCAGTGTTGTTACCCGATGGGTGATGACGCGACGCGCACCAGGCCTGGCACCTCCATCCAACCCCCTCGCTAGGATCACAATAACCCCTGTCCTCAGCCACTCGAGTCCCGACAACGCGCCGAGCGCGCCACCAACGCCGCGAGACACATTTCTTGTCTCATTGGAGGTAAAAATGCAACATGCATGCCTTCTGAACTTTTGAAGAGGTGGCGAATCGAATCCCCCCCCAAAACCCCAGGATTCTTGTTGAGGTAAGAAGCTCTCGATGCGGAACGATCATAAGACCATGGTGGGGCCATCAAAGTAATTTGGCGATGGAGACTGTCATGTTGCAACAGTCTCATTTCAGTGCACTATACATGCGGATGTGACCTGGCCACTCATGACGTTGTGCTTTATACCCTCTCGGCTTTCAACCTCGCCTCGTGAACTCCGGTTGGATAATAAAGATTGGTCCTTGACCCTGAGCCCTCTTCAAAATGTTTTCATTCATCACGCTGAGATATAACCCTCGCAATGACCCAATACCGCTTGCTTTTGGCCCGGGAAACCGGACAACCCTGCGACCTGTTGATAATAGAACAATATCCTCTGACGTGGCACGGTAGATGTATGACGTCAAGCCTGGGGAGGTAGACGCCTGGAGGAGGAAGTAAACAGAACATAGTCTCTCAACTAGAACCCGACCCAGAAGCTCATGAGGCGCACAAGGACAGGTGCACTCTGGCGTGCTCTTGTCGCGATGACCCCTAAACTCGATGGGATGGGCTCCGAGTCCCGCAACGCGTTGCTAAACACTTCATCCCCGGGGTCACGTTGTCAACAACGGGTATGTGTTGAAACCTCTTGATGAACAGATGAATAGATGAATACTTGTAACTTCTCGAAAGAGTTGAACACATCGTCTTCGTTCGGTTGCGGATTTGGGATCTGCGAGCTTCCAGTCCTTCCCACGACTCTGGCACCTAGAAGGAACCCGGGGCGCTCTTAGGTTTGACAGCGCGGCATCGAAGGTTCCATTTCTTATTGTATATCTAGGAGAAAAATTGAGGTCGTCGAAAGGATAGTGAGAAAGGATTACTGGTGTTCCGAAACAACCACGATCCGTGCCGTGCATCAAAGCCTAAAAGTGGGTAGATTATGTCCCAGATGTCCGTGACACAAAACTTGCTGGTCTCCTCGAACAGATGAGATATGCTTCGGGGATCAAGCATCTCGTAGGAGAGAAGGATCTTGCGATGCACCTTCCCTGGGGTGGGCCCACGACATGATCCACCAAAAACTCAGAGTGTTGTGCAACTATTTAATGATATGCCGTCATCACTATCCTCACTCACTTGACCGATCTAGACAATGACTTCCTCTACCTCAATATAGGTTCGGTGTATATGCTACATCTGGGTGTTCTTTTCGTCCGGGTCATTATGGTTGATGCTAGAGCACATCAACATGACTCCGAGACGTTTCTTCCAGTCAGTCTCAAGATGTCGTAGTGCAGCAGACTCGGCATTGACTTTGACTGGATGGTGGTACCACGCAAGGAGGATATACCCAGTCTTGCACGTAGCCTCAAGCGGAGGAAAGGATCCTATAGTACGGTTTCTTCCCCGAGGATCATGGCCGAACTTGCGTCATCTCGAGACACTCCATGTGCCTGGCTTCAGACGCAGCCGCGGAAAGGAGACACCCCGGGCTACTAGGGCTTGACGGGCATGTACAAGAAGCTGCCAGCCCGTACAGTTGTCGTGGTGCAAGCGCCGATTTGCTTCGTGGCTCAACTGGGCAAAGAATGCCAAATGTCGGTGTGCGGACAACAGATGTTGTTGGCATTGGGAAGACACTAACACGATATACTCCACTGCCATCAAGTCTTGGTATCCTGGGCATTATCCGTCCCGTCCGGGCCTTGCCCGCAGCCCCGACTGGCAGGCAGGAGCGAATGCAGCGGTGCTCTGCCGATCCTGCGTCTAACGACATGCAACCATCACCAACGCCAAGACATCATCGCACCATCACAGCGACGCGTCGCATATCACATCGTCTTAATCGCCTCGTGATATGAAGTCATGTTAACCTTTAGTGCTACCATCTCTAGCGTTGATCTCCCGACGTGAGGTCTCCGCCAACTAAAAAGCTTGCGCTGCTTCGGTCGCACCTGCCTGAAACGAACCGTCGAGTGGCCCATCGCGTCGCTTAAATCTAACGACGTTGATTAACTGCCACCCCCAAGACTTGCCCCTCATCCCCCATTATTACCAGCTGCTCGGGAACTCAATTTATCGTCAGCGCAGGTACCGACGCGAGACGAGACGAGACGAGACCCATCGGCCGACTAACTTTCGGCTCGATTGCCGTGCCGGTTATATTATCAGAGCAGCAATATATTTGGGCATGACTTCATCCCTCCCCTCCAAAAAGGTTAAACCAACCTCGCTCCCGGCAATTGCCACTGACGTGACAGGACAGCGTGCGCGAAGCCCGGAAGATTCCACGCTTCTCCAAATGTTCACTCTCCGGTCCCGATTGCCACCACCGACCTGTGCCTGTGCTGAACCCCGCATCACGGTCCAGACCACGACCCAAAATCTCAGCCCAAAGCCCCCCCGATCGATAGTGCTAACCAAAATAAAAACTCCATGGAAAAAACTCCGATGTTCTCGACCAACACCAAAAAAAAAGGGGGTTCGGCAGCAATGCGTAACAGAGCCGCTCAGGTTACACGCCACATCATTTCCTCCCTCAATTCGTGAGACAAACAAAACCTCAGCCTCAGAGGGGGTGGTGAGTGCCCTGACCTGGCCCGACCCGCCGAGCCGCCCCTCTTTTCTGTCGTCAAACACCACCTGCGCGCCCGAGACAACTGCTGTTTCCTTGGTCACGCAGCACAGCGCATCTCCAGCCAGCACAAGCTAGCATTGGATGTTCAGCGCAGCCCGACCAACCGACCGCTTTCCATCACCCCCGTTTTTTTCGTCGCTTTCAATGCGGCTTACCTTTCTAGGATGCAGGTGATTTCCGCATTTCCAGCCTCGCATTTCATCGTGTTTTTTTTTTTCCCCTTTCCTTTTGATCGCTGGGTTCGCTCCGCTGGGTCCGCGTAATCGGTAGTTCCAACGCCACGGCGTCACACCAAAATATTACTGCATTTGCGAGCTCCATGTAAATCACGTGATTGAGGTCGAACCGTCGATATTGAACGGCAGTTGGGGACTTTTTGCTCCGGGGGGGGGGGGGTTGGCAAATCCAGGCGGACAAGGAACAGAAGTGGCGCAAAATGGAAGATCAACGGAACAAACTTGTGCGGGGACGAGCTTCTCTGGATGCGGTCAACACCGCGTGCAGGACCTGGCCTGCGTGGTCTGGTCTGGTCTGGTCTCAACTGGTCGCCGCTGGTCAGGCTGGCTGGATGTCTCGCTGATGATCTGGCTGGCAGACGGTCAATCGGTCGACCGATATCTGCGCACGCCCAGCGCGCCCAGCGGAGCCTGATTAGGTACGAATCGGCACAAGCAAAAAAAAGTCTCGGGGCGTCACTGAGTGTGTGTGTGTGGTGGGAAAGATTCTTGCACCGTCGACCGCCGGGGCATCTGGTATGTGATGATGGCGGACGCACAAAAGCGGACGGGCGTGTGTGCGTGGGTGTGTGTGATGGGACTGGGCTTCCCGGCGAATCGCCGACTCCGCGGCATCCCGGGGGCGGCAGCAGGCCTAGAATTTCTCGGGGCAGGCGACGGGTGGGCTGGACTGAGGCCCCCCCCAAGGAAAAACCACCACAACAACAAACCCAACCGCGCCGCGACGCAAGCCACGAGAATGCAGCAGCTGAAAGGCGCTGTAGCGGCTGCAATCGGTAGTGGACTGTGAGAACGCCACTGCACCGTTACTGGTGCCCTCTCCCCCGCCGTGTGCTTGGTGAGACATCACCTGAGGTGTTGTTCGAGGCGTCAGTGCATGTTTGAGGTATGTAGAGACCTTTTGGTGATGTCAGAACAAAGCAAAGCGGTGAGAGTTGAGGCTGCTGATGGGCATCAAGGATTTGGGGGTTGATGTGGAGAGCCAAAAAGCGATGAGGGGTAAAAAAAAGAGGGGATGGCAATGTTCAATCTGATACGTCGCAGGCGTGCATGTTGTGTCACTTGCTCGAGTCGTCTCAAGAATTGTGCACTTGGGCTCAAGCCCGTCAGCAGTGGGATTCCAACGGCATATTACTTGGGACCTATGGGAATCGTAAGATGGCATTTCTCCATCTGACGTGGCTTCATGGCATGACATACGACATGGAAGGTGAAGATGTTAGCACCAGGTCGCTTTTCATCGGCATCCTTTGCCAGTCAGCCCAGCGAATATTCCACACGCGCGGTATTTGTTTGCCCTGGTGTTGATGGCTTGAATGTTCAAACCTTGTTGGCGGTAAACAACAAACGGGCAAGGGCCCCTGTCGGCAGCGCGTCAAAGTTTGGTAACGCAATTACCCCCCTGAATAAGATTGCCTTCCGATCTGTTTGATGCGCAATGCCGTTGCAACCGTGCCCAGACCGCTGGCCGACTCCTCTGTTAGCGTACGGACTTCGGGCTTTGGGTTGGGGCAGGAAACGACAACCGCCAGATCGAGACGGCCTTTTTGAAGATTGTCGATGATGGCGCAGTGATGCGCGGTCTCAGTTCAGGTTACCTTGGCCGTCCATGTTGTCGACTTGCATCTTATCTTTTGAGTTTGAGCCTGTCAGGTCGCAGATGCGGCAGACATGGTCACCTGCCAGACATGCTTCGAGACAAGCGGGAAGGGCCCGGATTGGGTGCCCGGTGTGGCCTTTTCGCTCACCTGGCAGGCCTGGGCGAATCACGGCGCCGGGAGTGAGGACGCACGTTTCCGGGATCAACGCTGTGAATACGAGGTGCCACCCACATCGAGGGGGTGTCCTGGGCGGAACGCCAAGACTCTGACCATCGAAAGGGAGCCGCCGCGGGCAACCACCGCGTCTCTGAGTGGAATTTTGTGTGGTGGCCTCCATCGAATCACCGTGAATGCTGACACGCATCGCATTTCGATTGCATCTGCGTCGATGCCATGCACCGTGTTTGCTGTTGGAAGGTCGCATTTCTCGATGCACCGCAGAGAAGAGATGCAACTGTGGACTGTGGACGATGGGATGGATGACCGCGAAGATTCCGATGAGCTGCGCGATTCGTTTCCGCAAGCAGCAGTTGGTCCACTCGTCATGGAACATGGCAGACGATCACTGGGTGGGAGGATCGGCGGCGCGCTGCGACTGAGAAGCCCAGCAACATCGCGAGCGGGGTTCGCTCATCCTTCTGGCTGTTGGGATGAAGCTACGGCAATCAGACTGGCAAGAGGAAACGCTTTCAGAGGCATGATTGTCATCTGAGGGATCAGACCAAACAGCACGGCGCTCTCCGCGGTTTCGAGCGGGTGTGCCGTCGGAACCGTGACGGGTTTGCGGAAGGATGCAAATGAGGAGAGCGCTCGAGGATGGGCAGGAGCGTCGCGACTGGCGGTGATGTTGCACCAGGCAGCTGCACCTGCTGTTGCTCCTCAACACTGCTCCAATTGCAGGCAGGAGCAAAGGGGACCGACCAGTGCGCGCGACTTGCAATGCGACAAGAAAGTGGAAAAGATGGGGCACGCGTGAGGACCGGGAGCTCAATCCCACCAATTTCCCATTTGCACCAAGCTTGCCAGGGCTGGACCGCCACCAGATTGAGCTTGTGCCATCTTTTGCTTTTGTTTCTCCTGCCAAGACAATAACCCCAGCGACGTCCCAGCGGTCCCGGGCTGCTTCCAGCCTGCCAGCGCATGCTGCCGTGCGATGTCGCATCACTGTTCATTTTACTTTTTTGCAACCTGCATCCCACGGCGGGTGGTCTGAAGTTTTGACAGTCTCAGAGCCTTGTCGCCGGCCCGGCCAGTCGCTCTTTGGGGCTCTGGGGCAGATGGATGCCCGCGCTATTTCTGGAACAGCTGGCAACCTGGGGCCTCGGCAAGGCCTGGGCGACAAGTGGTTTACCAGGTTTTGCTGTCTCGCTTGGGACCGCTTGCCATAGCCGCCCGATGCGTGCATCGCCTCGATTCGCTCGCCTCCCCGACCGCCAACACCTGGGGCCACCATTGCTGACAACCAAGACGACCCCGCCCACAATTGCACCCAATCGCGACGCGCAAGGGGTGCAGGGAGCAAAGCCAGGTTGCTCCTGGTTCAGGCTCAGCCTTCTTCATAGCACAGGCCTGTCACGACCTGGTCGAGGGCCAGCAGCGTCCCACCGCGCCGGATGGGTGTGGTGGGTAGCCGTGGGCGTGAGTCGGCTGGTTGATCCCTGCGGGGAACCACCCAGTCGTTCAGTCACCCACAGCACAGCGAATATTGACCGTTAGCTGCGCAGGCGGCCTTCCTCTTCTGGGCAGCAACCACAGGGGCTGACGGACATCTAGAGCTGCAGGCGTTCGGTCGCTGTGCCATGGCACTACGTGATTCGCACTGGGGGGCTTGTTGCGGGCCCGGTCGGCTGCTCGCCCACTGGCAACACGCCCGGGTCTGAGGCTTGCAGGAGGCTTGCACAGGAGACGCTTGGAGGGAGGTGACTGGGAGCAAGGCCCCGGCCGGCGTGGGAGCATGGGACTCCTGGCGGCCAACATGGGGGAGGGCAGGCCGGGTCCCTTTGGCACCCTCACCGTCAGCTGAGTCCGAGGAAATTCGCACAGCCGATTCCAGCAAGCCATCGACAGCCCGGTCTTGTCCGCTCTGGGCATGGCGTTACCCCCGGTCAGGAGTCAGGAGAAAGGTCGAGTGGTCCGGAGCAGACAGATATAAGGCAAGGCGGGATGCATCTGCATCTGGTGTTCTTGTTCTACTGCTTCACAGGCTCCAGCTCTTGCATCATCGTATGCTGTCGTTCGCTACTATTTTCCTTTTCACCCTCTCACAAGTTGGATTCCAGCCGTGAGAGCTTCTTTATACTTAATTTTTAAACATGAGGGGTCTTACCAGCGGTTTGGTTTGGCTTACTGCCGCCCTTGCCACTATCCCTTCGACACTCGCTACACCGTTGAAGGCACGATCGATCAAGGATTGCGATGGCGTCAGGAAGTTCGAGCTTACCCTGACGTGGGAGACGTACAACGCCGATGGCGTCGAGCGGGAGCAGGTTTTGGTCAACAAGCAGTTCCCCGGGCCGACCCTCGAGATCAACCAGGGCGACAAGGTTGAGGTTATTGTTCACAACAAGATGAACCAGAACACCACGATCCACTTCCACGGTATCGAGATGTTGAACACTGTCTGGTCCGACGGTGTTCCCGGCGTCACCCAGAAGCACATTCCCATCGGCGGCTCGTTCATCTACAAGTGGGATGCTACTCAGTATGGTAGCTACTGGTATCACTCTCATCAGCTCGGCCAGCTCGAGGATGGTCTCTTCGGTGCCATCGTCATCCACCCCAAGAAGGACCAGCTCAAGCCCTGGAGCCACATCTCTGCCGACGAGGAGGTCCAGGATGTCCTTGAGCTCGCTGCCAGCCACCCCCGCCCTCTTATCCTTTCCGACTGGCGCCACAAGTCTGCTCAGTACATGACCGACTTGTCTCACCAGGCCAACATGGAGCTTCCCTGCTTCGATTCGATCCTCTTCAACGGCAAGGGCAGCGTCAACTGCAAGACCAAGGAGGAGCTCGCCGCTCTCTATTCGCCCAACCAGAAGAACATCCTCGCCCTCAACAACGCCACCAGCTTCACCGCTAAGGGGTAAGTGTCGATATCACAGTAATTTGAGCTCCCGCTGACAAGTTGCGTAGCTGCCTTCCTCCCCAGTTTGTCTCCAGGACCATCTCGCCTACCTTTGTCACCAAGCCCGAGGTTATCCCCGCGGATGTCCTTGACGTCTGCACGCCCACCACTGGCTCCCAGGAGGTCATCAAGGTCAACAAGCGCGAGGGTGCCGTCGAGACCTGGATTGCCATTGACATCATTGGTGCTTTCAACCTGATTCAGTCCGTTTTCTCGATTGATGAGGTCCCCGTCTGGATCTACGCTGTTGATGGCGAGTACATCATTCCTCAGCTCGTCCACGCCATCACTATCAACAACGGTGATCGCTTCTCCGTCCTCGTCAAGCTCACCGAGGGCGGCGAGTTCCCCATCCGCGTTGCCTCGATCCAGAACACCCAGATCCTGTCCGCCACTGCCACCCTCAAGTACGGCTCTGATGCTGGCCGCACCACTATCCCCTACATCAAGGACAACGGTGTTGGCAACAACGGCACCATCTTCTACAGCGAGAAGATCCAGGCCCAGCTCGAGCCCAAGGCTGTCAGCCCCACCGCCGATGCTACCCACAAGCTGTTCTTCCGCGTCACTGGACCCAGCTACGAGTGGGCTCTCAACTCGACCATCTTCCCCGCTGCCACCATGGATCACGGCTCTGAGGGTGTTGTTCTCTTCGAGCCCGACTTTGATGCCCAGGACAACCACACCATCACCACGCTCAAGGACCAGTGGGTTGATCTTATTCTCATCACCGCCACCACCCCCATGCCTCCTCATCCCATCCACAAGCACGGCAACAAGATGTGGAAGATCGGTTCCGGCGTTGGCCCCTTCCCCTGGGCCAACGTTGCTGAGGCCATCGCTGCTGTTCCTCAGAACTTCAACTTGGCTGCCCCTCCTCACCGTGACGGCTTCATGACCGCCCTCGCAACTCCCACCAACGCTACCTGGACTGTCCTCCGTTACCAGGCCACCCAGCCCGGCCCTTGGCTCCTCCACTGCCACGTCCAGAGCCATCTTGTCGGTGGCATGAGCGTGATCATCCAGGACGGCAAGGATGCCTGGCCTACTGTTCCCCAGGCGTACCTCGAGTACTAATGAGTGATTGGATCATGGGTGGAATGTAATTAACAAAAAGGCGCAAAGGCATAGCATTATTGGGTTTTTACACTTCTTGGATCTATACCAGACAGCTTCTACGAAACTGTCAAGTTATTCTAATGGGGAAGAATGATGCCACAAACGTGTGTTTTCTGGTCTCATGATTTTGTTTTGTTAGAATGGGAAAGCATCGCAGCAACAACAGCATATGTCACGTACCATGCCAGGCACAAGTGCGTGTTATCGGTAATGGAAGATGTCGGATGGACGGCCCCTGTTTACAAAAATTATGTTATACTCTCAAACTTGGCATTGTTATGCCTTTGCACCTGAATCGATTGCCTCCCCCCTTTGGTCGTTGGTGTCCGGGTTCCCACGGTTGGCCGACATTTGGCAGGAACAGACACCGATTCGATCGACCAGCGATTGACCACACAGGAACAACGCGCTGCTGATCTCAATTGTCCCCCCTGTGCGTCATTTTGTGGTCGGTCTAATTTCCTGAACTCAGCGTTTTCCCCAAAATGATCGACAATCTCTTGGTCCAAACCCCTGTTTTTTTGTGTTTTTTTGTTACATACACACCCTACCTTATCTCACGTCCCCGGATCGTCATGTGCAAGGCCTTGCAGCAATCAGTCCGTGAGGTGTGGGTGCTCATTTGCTGCTGTGCGTTCCGGGACGTGGCTGTGCGGCGCGTGCAGCAGCGTCAATCACGGGAGAGGACAAAGAAGGGGCCGCGCTCGTTTCCGGTGGGATGGGGTTGTCAAGTGCCCCCAGCCCAGTGCCTTCCCTCCCGCTCGCTCGTAAAGTGTGGAGGGTTCAGGTTGTCGCCCGGATGGATGGATGGATGGATGGGTGGACGGGTGGATCACCGTTGGATACCAGGATGGAACTAAGGAATGGATGGATGATTGTGGGGCAGAGGGGAATAAAAATGGTTGGAAGAGAAAGCCGTTGATGTCAGATTTCATTTTAGCGTGCGCTTACGATGGGTTGTGGTTCTTGGCCATGGTCATTCATTCTTCAGTCAGCGTTGGGATGGAACGCAAACGCCGTGACACATGGAGCAATGAACCTGGTTTGTGTTGTGGTGTGGTGTGTTGGAGGCGAAGGAGGGGCAAGAAAAGAGAGCTTGGCGTTGGTGCGGCTGAGTGAGCGAGTGGATCGGTCGGATCTTGAAGGAAGGGGTTACCGTATGCGGTAATGATGACGGAGTGAGGGACTTTGGGGTAACGGTAGGCAGGGAGGCAGGCAGGCAGCTGTTTTGGAGATCGTCAGGGGAGTGTTTTGGATTTTGACGGTTTGCGAGGGGCGTTTGGTGTTTGGTGTTTGGGCTTTGGTCATGGACCTGGTGCAGCGAGTTTTGGGCGAGAGTGGCTTTGTTCGTGTTTCATTTCCGACCGTGACCGTTGGGCGGGATTTCTGGTGTTTGCATCCTTGGCTTTTGCGCTGTCGTCTTGCTGGGTTCGGTGTTTGTCCGGCGGACATTTGTTGCCCCGTTTTCTCCTTTACGAGATGCCCGCATGTAGTTGGGGTAAATGGGGGAAGTGGGTGTTAGTTCCTTACAGAGAGAGGCTCGGCCCGTTTTCTTCTTCTTACGCGATACGTCAAGCACGCTGATGCTGATGCGAGTGCTGATGCCCGTGTGCTCGTAACGACGGATATGGCTCCCGGTTGCCGAACGGTCGGAGATATTGCGCCCGACGGCGAAGAGGCGGCCGCCTTTAGGGTAGTTAGCATCATCACTGCGGATGCGCTGCGGGTTCGGGGATGGCATCCGGACGACTTTGGTGTCCGTCAGTCTGTTTGTCTCCGATTTTCACTGTTCATCTTCCATATATTGCTTGGTAAGAAGAGGTGGTGTCTGTAGTGCTCAACCAGCTGCAACACGGCGTCACTCAGTCTGAATAAGGTAGGTACTCACTACCTCATGCTAACGGAATCGTGAGTTTGTGTGTGGCAACGAGGCTGGACTTGACTTCTCGCGCCCTTCTATCAGCGTGAAGGTTTGAAGCTGTGAGTTGAGCCAAGTTCTACCAGAGATTGATAGCTCATGTGCTTTAAAGTTTGAAGCCTGGCTTACAATGAGCAGGAAACACGACTCAAACACACACGTACATATCTTTTTCCTCACAGTAATCTCCCGTGCTCGTCCGTCACGATCACGTCTTCATCTCCACCTTCATTCGCCCATCAAGTTCAACAACCTCGACGTCCCCATTCATCTCCAGCCTCCAGCCTCCATCCACTTCCAACCGGCCAGCTGCCCCAATCTCTGCTCCCTCTTTGACCTACTTCACGACGGTACTCGCGTGTCCCTTGCGGAAAAAACCACAGTCCCAAGGAATCACACAGTAAACCTAGAAACCCGCATCTGGCCCGTCTGTCGGGCGCTCTCCTTGCGCTCCCTCTTCACATGCATCAATTGGCACATCCGGGCCCGCAGTGAAAACTGCCGCATCCAGTCCATCGCATTGCTCAATGGCGGTGCCCAAGAACAACAACTAACCTCTGATTCACTTAAACAGCCCCTGTGGCGACCGGCGTCAGTTGCTACACCTAGCCCAATGACCACTAGCGCGGAAGGCTAGCCCTTAGCCATCCTGTTACGCCATTTCTGTATGTATTACCTTGTCACGTAACACCTAGAAGTTGGTGTGGTGCGCTCGCTCAGCTGAGCCAGGATGGCTAGTGCCAGGCTAGTAGCAACTTGGAGCCACATCAGTCAGTTCAGCTCCATGGACAGTTGCATCTGACAGTTAGTATATAGGAAAGGCTCTCTGGCTTCGCCGGAGAGTGAGGGCGAATTCGGCTGATCACTTACCCAACTGCCTACTATACCCTCCACTACCTCGCAGTGCAACCTCCTATCCTCGCCCCCCCTCCGCAGCCTGTATTACAGCGTCACTGAAGTCACGGCTTCGACTGGCTGGGGGGTCTTTGAAGACGACGGTTATGCCGCTCGGCAATGCTCAACATTCGTTTTACGAGATCCCTACAAGAAAAACTCGGCTTGTATATCTAGCCGGAGGATATGAATGAGGTGCGCACATGGGAACATGGCGAGTTACTGTCAACTAAACCTTGGTAGATGCTGTATCAATCCATGCGTTTTTAAACTGTCTCGAGTACGAGTCAATAGGGTGCTATTAGTCGTCTTCGAACAGTTATGAGAGTATTATCACACCTAAACACTATATCAGAGAGATCAGTATCGATCCTTAACAGCCTACCTCTCGGTAGGTAATCTTCACTTCACATTGGCGCCTCACCAGCAGGGTACCCTCCCCTTCGGGTATCACGATGCTCCCAGCCGCTGAGCGACACCGCCCTCTCCCACTGGGCTCTCTCTACCTCTACCTATCTATATTAGGTGTCGATCTGTGCAGGTTGGACTGCAGTGCTGTCCCCTCCTCCTCATCCTCGCTTTCTACATCCTTCTTCTGCCAGTGTTTTTTGTCCTCATCCTTCAGATTTTCCTCGTACTTTATCACCTTCCTCATCAGATCGGCAATATCCTGCATTTCGCCGGTATTGTCCTTGTCGTCCCAGAAGATCAACGGCAACGACAGGGCGGTACAAGTGAAGACGATATTGAGAAAGAACCAGCCCACCACGCGCGGCTTATTGACGCTCGCCTGCAGGCGGGATTCGCGCAGAGTGACGGCCAGCTCAGTGCTGTTGGGGTCGAACCGGCGCTGCAGGACGTCCCAAGCGCCGAGGTACGAGTGGCGGATCAGCGACTCGGTGTAGTTCAACAGGTTGTCCCAAGTGGCCACCTCGGACGAGTTCATGACGGCTATAGTTGACATGACGTCCGACATCATGTACAGCGCCTCGCGCACCCAGGGGCCGGCCGTGATGTTGGCGTCGTCGTCGTGGCCGTCGGTCTCGATGACGTTGGACTTGACGTAGACGCCCCGGGACGAGAAGCGCAGGCCCGCCGTCATGTTGACGCGGAGGTAGGTGTAGGTTCTATCGGAGCGGACGCCGGCGTTGCCCGGTGTGAGGTCGACGACGGTGCCGCTCTCCTCGTGGTTGTTGAGGGGCTTATTGGTGGCGTTGTAACCGAACGGGTCCACGAGGGAGGGCTCGAAGGGGTAGCTCCGGGCCAGGAGCACGATAACCGTCATGGTACCTGACCAGAGGAAGGGGGAGGGGTAGTCGGGCTGACCGGAAACGTAAAAGATCTTTTTCCGGTC
Source organism: Cercophora sp. LCS_1 (assembly GCA_036250225.1). Classification (NCBI taxonomy): domain Eukaryota; kingdom Fungi; phylum Ascomycota; class Sordariomycetes; order Sordariales; family Lasiosphaeriaceae; genus Cercophora; species Cercophora sp. LCS_1. Next base: position 632,149 of record JAPZLL010000009.1, read on the forward strand.
GTAGTTGCCGAACCTGACGGGTAGAGGCAGGGTTTCGTTAGTCGGGTCGAAGAGGACGGCAATGCCCGGGTGGTCACCGCTCGCGCCAAACGGGGCGTAATCGGACGCGCTCGTCATGTTGCTGTTCTGAACAATCTTCTTGGCGTAGGCGGACATGGGCTCCGTCGGCCAGGATATATCGTGCACCTGGATGCAGGGTATGGTGACGTTGTGGATCTCGGAGCCAACGGGAAAGGGGGTGTCATTCGTGACGTGCCGGCAGGGTGACCTGGACGGGTCTGCGTCTTCTGCTTCGCCATCTGTGGTCTGGCGCGCCCAGGCAATGCTGGCCAGGGACGCGGCTTCGGAAATCTCCTGTCTGTCGACCTTGTTATTGACCAGCGGGAAGTTCCAGCGGAAGAACTGGGCCGTTGGGTTGCCTGTTTCCGTTCTCCTGGTGCCGGGCTCGCCCAGCTGCGAGGATGAGCTCCAGTCGAGAGCGCCCTCGACCAGGGGCGCGCCGATGAAACTCAGACCGAAAATAAGCAAGGACAGACGGATAACGACGGACCGCAGCGAGAACAGCCTCCCCCATATGGTCTGCGGGCTGTGCATGGTCTGCGGGCCGCGCATGGTCGTTGGCGGGAAGTAGTACTGCGTCGTCCATCGGATGATTTTGTCCACCTTGCCCTCGTCGTAGGGCCGCTCCTCTCGAACCCGCTCCCAGACGATGTGCGCGAACCGGACGGCCAGCATGCCGGACCAGAATCCGGCGATGATGTCGGCGAGCTTGGTGGCCACCGAGATCAGCGAGATGATGTCGCTGGCCCGCAGCTTCTGGCGCCCGAGCGACCGGAATGCGGAGGGCGAGTTATCATCGCGCGCTTTGTACCCCTGCAGCTTGACCAGCATGATCCCGGCGAGGCATGTGTACAGGCAAAAGTGGAGCGCGAGGGCGATTCGTGGTCCGAGTCGCCCAGACCATTCCCTCCAGCTCATGGTCATGGCAATTTGGTTATCTCGGCCGCCAGAGACGATGCCAGCAGTGATAGAAAGAGGGGCGGGCGGGGTGTTGTAAGAAGAGGAAGGAACCCCAGGGCAATATTTCAGGTGCTTACCTGTTCTAGACAGGATTATTCGCAGCCATTTCTTCTCGAATCGAGGCTCGTTTACCACCGCTTTTCAGTGGTCAATGTGAGGAACCGCACCTCAGTGGTCAATATGAGCGTCTGCATCCGCACCCGTATGTACCCAATGCCCAACCCACCAAGCTGCGGCTGGGGTTGGACGTGAATGCACGAGCGCCGGTTGCGGTCGGATGACAGTAGTGAAAGCCGGCTTGATTCGCCCAAGTCCGCTGGCAGCGGCGAATGAGGGGAAAGTACGTGGTTGGCAGCAAATGGCAGCCATTCACGTTCTCACGACCACATGTGAGGGGGGGCTGTGGCGTCGCCCAGTCTGCGCTGGTGCATGATTCGATTCCTTATTCATCAAAAGACTCGAATACTTTCTGCTCGCACGACCCCGCAAACGGGGCTCTTGACGAAAAACACCAGTCTCCAGTTGAGAACCTCTGTCCGCTGCTCTACCTAGTTCTGCCCGGTGGTAAGGTACCAAATTGAACCATGTTCACGATACTCAACCTGCTTGTTCTCCCCTTCCTCATTTTTTCTGCCACGGGCCAGTGGATTGTGCCAGGCGTCCCACCCTGTGCGGTAAGAGACAGGTCTCACATTTTGTTGTTGGAGGGTTAAGTTGAAGCCTGAGACTGATGGCAAAAGGCACCTTGTACGTCTTGGTTCAGCCACTCGCTGCTTTCACACTGCTCCGCCTTTACATCCGATCCCGCCCACGTAATCCAGTGCGCTTGCCAAGCCACCAGTATTTGGACTTCGGTGGGGAGCTGTGGTGTGGAAAACTGTCCTCGCACCAGCGTCTCGGGTATGTCTCCCTCAGGCTGTCACCGTGATACTCTGCTTTGTCTAACACTTGTTGCAAGATCTGGCTCTAGGGTTGAACGCGCTCTGCGACGGAGTGTAAAGTTCCCAATCTCCAACATCTCGTTGACGTTGACCGAGTCAAGTGAGCTGACAAGGATATAAAAAAAACAGAAATTCACCAGTCACCACAGCCATAATTATTGAGAGCGGATCAGAGACTTTCACCTTGGCGCCTTTGAAGGCCACATCGCTGTCGGCAAGACCAACGTCGACCTTGGCAACTCCGACGCCGACAGCTACTACTAGTAGTGTTGCGAGCGGCCCAGTCGTGACTCTCTCACCCGGGTTTTTAGGGCTTGTTGTGGCGTGCGTAGCGGTGTTCTCTCAGGCGGCTGTTCTCTGGATTTGATCTCTGGGTCCTGTTGGAAAGAAAGTGGTTCTGCCCTCCAGCCAGAAGTCAAAGTTGTGTGGTGGAGGAGTGGGGGATCAATCAGTTCGTGTGAGTGTATTGAGATAATGGTGGTCGTATGCACAATAACTAGCTCCGGGGATCCAAGAGGTGCTATGCGCGATGCTCTGGATGGTGTGGAATGGAGAGGGGGGACCGGCGAGCGGGACGGGAAAAGGGTTTGCGGGAATCAACTTTTGGCTCCGCTGTTCCGACCCAGTTCACGCCTTCCTCCGCCGCAAGCGCTGCGCATTTGAGACTATCGGTCCTTCCCAAAGCTTGAGTGCTGCACCTGCCCAACTTAAATAAACGAGACTTCAACCCTGTGGAGTTGTTCCTTCCGCTAGTTTTATCACGCGCTTCCACGCGCTGTCGGCCGGACTCGGTAGCTGCGCATTTGCGTCCCGTCAAGTCCATGTCAAAAAACGCCGCGCAGTAAAGATTTGAAAGGGATGCTCGTGAGCAGAAAAGAGGCTAGGATAAGACTCGGGGCATTGAGCAATACTCCAGATGCCTTGAAATGTCATCTTAAGTAGAGCGGATATGACTTGTATGTCTGCTGGAAACTAGCCCAGGCGGTCGAGCTTGGCGAAGTGGTGGCAGCCGGGCACAGTGCGATGATTTCTTTGCCACCAACTGCCCTGGTAGCTTGACCGAGGGGCAACCCGTTCAAACCTGGCGGGGGTGTCAGGTTGCGTCAAAACGTAGACCCCGGAGTATAAGTCTTTCGTTCAGCGAAAGGGTGGAAAGGTACAAAATGAAGTGATGATGATCAGAATGCCAACTCATCGTATCACATTGCTCAGTCCCTGAACCCCTGAACCGCCAAGAAGGTAAACGTCAGCCTCCCGGAATATCCCGCTCATTCAGAACTCGCGGCAATACTCAAGAAGAAGAACAAAAGGAAAGAAAGTGAGAGTTCATATTCTTGAGGCAGGCTACCGAGCCTAGCAACGCACGCTAGCGTCGACTGTATGCCCTCCCAATATGTCTTGGCCGGCATCACGCCTACCTATAACCTAGTATGTGACCATTTCAAACTGCCATTGTTCTTACGAGAATTCAAATTCTTAGTGACGCCGGTTTTGATAGTCTGAGGTTCATGATTTCAAGTAGTACCCCAAGGCGCGAGCAACGCCGTGCGCCACGCACGACGTTCGCGTCATGCTGGATGATCCTAGCACCGTTTTCGGGGTGGGCCTTTTTCGGGTCATTGGGTACCCAGTAACCTGACTCCATCGTTATTTGTTCTTATCAGTGGACATTTGCTACAATACTGGGATGATTATAGCCTCCGGCCGAGCCATGGCGGTCTTGCGTCTCAACTGGACGTGATGCTGTCCACGATGATGCAGGATGAGGCCTACGTTTGTATTTGAATCCATTTTGACATTATGAAGAAGGAGGGAAGTGAGATGGCAACTCTGATAACACTCTCTTGTGAAGATGAAGTCGAGGCTATAGATGCCGCAAAATACTAGGTGGAGTGTGGAGAAAATATTTCGTCAGTAGTACCTCGGGGAGAGGCGGGGTTGTCGACGGCGGGGTTATCGATTGCGGAGTCGTCGTGCTGCCCTTCCACGGGCAGTGGGTGGTCGAGGTCCAAAGAACGACCGGACCCTGAACAGTGTCTGGTAGATGCAGAACGCAGTGTTCGCATCATAGATGGAACCTCGAATTTTCACCCCTTCTTAACCGGTTCATGTGTCAGTTTTCGGCTACCAGGTATCGTGTTGAGAGAGGGCTCGGGGGGCGGCGTTTTATCGTCGGCTGCTCGGGGGCCGAGTGTCGAGTGCCGATGTCGATGACTTTAAGTTCAGACCAGTGAAGAATTCGTCTCATCGACAACACCGTACGCACTCATACATCCCTCATATCAAAAATATACGTTACGGGCTCCTCAGCGCGCGCCAAGTACCTAACCGCCGCAGGTGAGGTAGTAAGATGACCGTCATCACCGAGTGGGTATGTTCGAGCGGCCCCTTTGTGCTGCATTCCAGCTGAAATCGTCAACAGTTTCGTTTCATTGGGAATCTCGCATGGTACCTTCTTTTTAGCTGGATACCAATGTGTGACCCCTCTCGACCGATCCAGCCAAATGATGGGGATCTTGAGGCAGCGCGCGGGTTAGTGTTCCGGGATGGCACCTGCATCAAGGTCGAAAATGCCATCGATATGCACCCCAAAAAGACCCGCTACCTTGACGAAATGATCAAACTAGAATAGGAATTCAAGGCTGATCTGAACCGATGCCGTGGCAACCTTTCAGGTTCTTATTCTGGGCACAGACCCGGATGGTACAGGGTGCGGACAAAGCGGAGAACGCTCGCTCGGTTGCGAGGCGGGACCAGGCGCCCGGTCTACTTTGGCATGAGACCGGCCGTTTGGCATTTCGCGTGGTGGGAAGACCTGAAACTTGGTCTTGAATTGATGGGAGTTGAGGAGGAACAAATTTATTCCGACGTTCTAGGTGACTGTGTGCGGAGACAAGCGGTAGTTCGTCAAAAGTATGAAAAAAAGACGGGCACGCTTTAGAGGGAATTGTACCGCTAGGTGGCGATGCATTCGGAGAAGGGCGGTAGGGCAGATTGATCAATGCTGGTACTCTTCGGATGGACCTTTTGTAGCAGAGGATATGCAGTTCGAGACTGTGGCGCACATAGGGCAGTCACGACATACATGAGGTACTCAGCTCCCTGGAGCCGTCTACGAGTAGAATGAGAATCTTGAGATTACCAAAGTAAAACATCAAGAAGGGAAAGCAAGGGGTGGCCACCTAGGAAAGCGGTGGGGCGTGTCCACAAAGGGCTCAACCCGCCCCAGCAAACCCTGAAACTGACTCACACTCCCACCAGAATTGCCTCTGAAAAAGTCAATTTTCCTCCCACCCATCCATCGAAGCAAGCAGAACCGGCCTCGGCCCGGCTAGCTCAATCGGTAGAGCGTGAGACTCTTAAGGGTTCACTTCACAGGTATCCTGTGGCATCTCAAGGTTGTGGGTTCGACCCCCACGTCGGGCTCAATTCCCGACCACGTCCGCTTGCTTCTCTTTTTGCTTCATCAGTCATCTATTTTTCCTAGTCTGAGAGGCCCTTTTTCGCACCCCCCATTTTGCTACCTAACACATCTGAAGCCGCGGGTGCTTATGCCTAAACTAATGCCTCCTGTATATGTATAAAACCATGTATGAGATGGGGTACGAGGGAAAGCGAAATGGAGGGTGCGACAAACAGCTCTCCTCTCTGATGTTTACACATCAACAAGCAGCTGATCCGCAGCCTCCATCCGTTTCTCATCCTCCCGAAATTTTGCATCAAACTCCTTCTCCAATTGGGCCCTCTCCTTGTAATACTCCTTTCGAATCCTCCTTCTCCGCCTTTCAGTGACTTCGAATGCCTCCCACTGCCCATCATCATCCTCGGGGATCTCGTATACCTTCCAGCCAATCTTCAAGTCTTCCCACTAATTGTAGACGAATAATGGGATATGATACCCCCAGAGGCGTGGACGGTCGATCATCTGGGCGTGAGAATAACTGAGCTTCTGACGGTCCCGATATATTTGATACTGGTTCAACGAATCGCGGCCCGCCATCTTCCATTCCTCGGCGGTCACGGCGTTCATCTGTCGTGCATGCTTGTCATACAGGGCCAATATCGCGGCGAGATATTCTCTGGTATTCTTTGTTGCGGCGTCGGTGAGCTTAGTAATCTTAGGATCTGTTGTCGCAACTAATTCATCGTTCGCATCAACCCACAAGAACGGATTCCACGTGAAGAGAACGACCCGGATCCGGGCCCTTGCGTCTTTGTACTAGAGGTGAGTCATGTTTGACTGGAAACTAGAACAAGGTGTGGGGTTCGTACCCATTTGTAGGGCATCATTGGATGTCGGGTTTGCTCTCGGCCTCTGGGGTCGCGACTTGGTTCACGCGCACAGCGGAGTCGCTCAGTTGTTGCTTGCGCGAGCACAGATAGAAGCCGATTTTATCTGGACATTCGGCTAAAGATTTTCCCAAGCGCAAACTTAGCTAGAGCGGATGACGCTGCACGCCCATTACCGAAGCGGAGCCTAGAAAATAGGAGGTGATACTGACGAAGTCGTTTCTCTACACTTCCTAGTATTTTGTAGCATTTATAACCTTGGTTTCTCGCCTTAATCTTTGGCGTGTTGGATATCGTCAGTCGTTGCGTCTCGAAGCTCGGGGTGAGTCGGTACCTACCTAGAGCAGCACAGTTCAAACCAGAGAAGGGTTTGTCTTTTTGACAACATCATACGTGCCCTCGCATTCCTCGCATCGAAACTGTAGCGCATGCGCTTCCCTACGCGCCAGGCACCTAGTAAGATGACTATCATCACCGAATGGGTACGTTTGAACGGTCCGTCTTAGCTGAAATCGTCAACAGCTTCGTTTTATTGGAATCTCGCGTGCCTGCACCTGCTTGCCCAGAACTCCAGCCAGGCGAACCTGCTTTTGCCGGTGAACACAGCACAACGCCCCTAGAGAGGAATGTGATTTCCCTGTCAAGACTACACCTTCCGTCGTACCCCCAAAAATGGCAGGGCATGTTCGACCGGATTGAATCGAATCTTCACTTCACGGCAATGCCGACACGCACGGACTTGGTTCTCGAACGAGTCCGGTCCGGCGATAACATTGAATAGCGCCATTGTGCAGGAATCCTGGGCATGCCTCACTCAAGCCTTCGGTCTGACTGTTTCCATGACCAGTTGATGGGCGCGTGCGGTCATGGTCATAAAGGAAATCGCGAGGTAGTTTGATTTCCATGTCCTCGGTTGGGGCGAGTGCGGTAGACTTCATCTGGAACCAGCTGAAAGTCATAACCACCGCAGCTTTCTGAGGCCGTGGAGCTATGGGTTCAAGTCGATACATATGCGGCTTGATGCTGTTCGTTTTCGACGGTGGCCAATCATGGCGGCCGACTTGGCGCGCGTCTAATCACTGCCGCTGGCTCACTGCTGCCTGGTGCCAACGAGCACGCGTCTCGGGCAGAGCCTGACCGATGGGATGAAAGTGCGTTTTCTAGAGACTAGTCTCTGGTCAGGTTTTGAACGCTTTGCTAACTAACCTAACAGTATTCTCTAAGATCCCGATGCACTTGTCCGCAGCTTCCAACCCGACGATATGCCATGCGTGCTCCCGGCTGTTGAGGAAGATCCGGGAAGGGATCGAAAAAGGTGAAATCTTGGGTGAATGGAAAACTGCCGCGGAAATCGTTAGGACGTATAAGAGCTGCGAGTTGTGCACTCTCGTTGCGACCTCCGAAGGGCGATCATGGAAGCGAGCCAGAGACCCCGGCTACATCATCGTCGAGTCCGAAAGGGAAGCTTCTCTGCTTGCGTGGCATGAAGAAGTGGTTCTCAAAAACACTTCAGGGTTTGGGAAGCCGGCGAGAATATCACAGGTTCGCAGAAATCTGTATGGTCGGCTGAGTGAAATGAAATTCGGCTTCGACGACGACGAAACGACAGTGATGAGCATAGTCATTGCCGTATGGATTGGTGAGCCTTACTCTCTGACATCATGCACCTTGCTGACTGCAGTGGACTTCAGAGCCGCTCGCAACCGGAGACCGCGCAATTGGGAGCCTGGCAGATATCGAAAGGATACGCCAAACGTCAAGTCTGACGTGGACAAAGCCCGTCCTGAGCAACGACAGCCCCGAAACCTTCTCGACGTTCGAGTCTTGGCTCAACAGATGCCTGGCGGGGCACTGCCCTGTGGAAAAGGAACTCAACTCGTGCGCCGTGACGCTCGCCGGGGAGGTTATCGATCAAGATGGGCTGCGAGATACACCTTTGCCCAGACGAATCTTGGCCATCGGACAGCCCGGCGATCCGCTTGTTCGCCTTCTCGAACCCAACGGAATCAAGGCACCGTACGTCGCGTTGAGTTACCGCTGGGGTACCGGCGACAAGGAGCCCCTCAAGACCACAAGCGAAAGCATTCGGCGACACATGGAAGGAATCTCGATGGCTTACCTTCCCAAGACGTTTCGAGATGCGGTTCAGATCACCCGCGGGCTCGGGATCGGCTACCTCTGGATCGATTCACTTTGCATCGTTCAAGACGACCAGGCCGACTGGCTGCGCGAGTCACGAGCAATGGGTGAATTATGTAGGCCTCCCCCGTTCAGAACAGAAGGCTCTGACACTGACATTGCGTTTTCCCAAGACGAACACGCTGCGCTCACCATTGCCGCATCGTGCGCCAAAGACCCCACCCAAGGTTGTTTCGTCGCCGAGAGACCTGGGAAGATTCTCAAGGTGCCTCTGAGCTGGCACAGTAACCACGCCCAGCATATAGATCCGCCACTGGTTCAAGTCTGCTTTGCTCAGACGCCGATCCAAAGGCAGACAGCAAGCCATCCCCTCAACAGTGAGCTTTCGACGCGGGCGTGGGTCTTTCAGGAGTGGTTCCTCTCACGCCGCATCATCTTCTGCACGCGGGCAGGTTTCATCTGGAAGTGCCGCTGCCTGCAACACGATGAGCATGAAATCCGGAACAAGTTTCACGACATGAAGGAGCGTCTCGAATGGCCTGTGCTACTTGCGCAATACTCGTCGAGCAAGCTGACATACGAAACGGACCGCCTCGTTGCGCTCCAAGGCATTGCGAACCAAGTCCGGCAGACAAAGACTGGCGAGTATCACTTTGGTGTGTTTACCGATGACATGCCCCAGATCCTGTTCTGGATGACTGTTCCTCGACACAAAGGTCAGCCGGCGGGCACCTCCAACCAAGCACCGTCGTGGAGCTGGGCATCAAGCCTAGGACACAGGAAGCTGAATTTCTTGACCACGACTAACCAATTCTTCTGTCCGGCGCGCAACATCTTCGAGAATGAGATTGTGGTGGTCGAGAACGGAGAATTGCAGATGAGAGCACCAATGGCGAAGATCCGAGCCGACCAGCTCAATCCGATGGCAATCGGCTTTCCACTCGGTGACAGCCGTTGGTCGGTTGAAACGATGTTCCTCCGGAAACGCATTGCGTACACCTACTGCAACAGAGCGGTCCACTCGATCCGTCGCAGCGCGCAACCCGACTCTTCACCGGACGACGTTGTTGGGTTTGCAGTCTTCGACAACCCGGGCTGCATGCCCAGCAGAGAAGCATACGCCGTTGTCTTGATGGAGACGCCGAGGTTTGCGCTGGACCCGCTCTGGACTGGTGACCTTGGCTGGCATGGTCACAAGCTCGAGGAGAAACTTGTTTTCCACCGTATGATCGGCAGCGGGACATGGAGGATGGATTCGGGCAAGCAATACGTGACTTCGTATCGCGATGATTTGTTTGTGTGCGACACGAAGGAGTTCCTCAGTGAAAGGCCAAAGGGGTCGTTGAACGTCTTGACCCAGGTTGAGGAAAACCGTTGGTTCGCCGTGGGGCGCTACGATGCGCAAAAGGAGGCAGAGGATGCAGTCGAGGACAAGAGGAGCCTAGAAAAGCTTTGGCGAACGAGGTGCAGGGGTGGAACCCAGGACGGGTCTGAGGATGGAGTCGAGGAGGAGGAGTGTCCCGACAGAAATGATGGGAGCCCATCTACAGAAACCGAGAGCATCGGCGCGGACAGGAAGATCGAGTACGACTGCAAAGGACCATCGGTTCTTTGGGCTCTTCTCCTCGAGCCGATGGACGATTCGCAAAAGTCATTCAAACGCATTGGCGTGGGCCTGATCGGGCATCCAGACTGGCTGGAGCGTGCCAAAGTTGGGGATATCAGGATTGTTTGACAAGGACGCATCGACAATCGGGGTCGTTGTTCCTCGGATATCGGGACGGGGCTCCACTCAAGACCGCAGTAGGGCCAGGCCCAAGACAAAAGCGGACAGCGTTGAGGGCGAATCAGGGGGCTGCATGAAGTCCGCCAACTGCACAGCCTCTGTCGGGCCGCGATCCTTCAACGGCTACCTCACCAGCCCGTCTGATAGATACAAAAGGCCGCCGATACAGCAACCGGTCCAAACTCGGCAAACGCTTTCTCTCAACGCCATGGAGCCCTACGCTTACCCTCCCCTCAGTCCCGGGCAGATCCGCCTGGTGGTTTTTACCATTGACCCGGCAACATCAACCCTCTCGGCCTCGATCGAAAACGTGCCTTTTGACCAGGATGACCCCATCACCTACACTGCGCTGTCGTACGTCTGGGGCGACCCAGCATTCACGGTTCCGCTCGTCGTCAACAACGCGGTCCTGCACATCACACCCACCCTCTCGACAGCGCTGCGCAACATCACGGTCCTGCACCCGTCCACGCCCCTCTGGATCGACCAGATATGCATCAACCAAGCCGACACAGCCGAGCGCTCGTCCCAGGTGAAGCTGATGAACGCCGTCTTTAACCGCGCATCCAAGGTGCTCGCCTATCTGGGTCCTGCAACCCCGTCAACCGCCCTTGCCGCATCCCTCGTCACGCGCGTGGGCGCCCTGGCGACGGAAAAGACGGGCGACATGTTCCTCTGGGACTCGGAACAGTATCATCCCGAATCCCTCAAAAAATACGAGACCCTTTCCGAGGAAGACTCCCTGGCGCTCGGCGTGCCCTTTTCCGACACGGCCTCGTGGGACGCCTTTTCCGAGCTTTACGACAACCCGTGGTACGAACGCATCTGGATCGTGCAGGAGGTGCTGCCCGCCCGCAACGCGGTGGTGATCTGCGGCGAGCACGAGTTGCAGTGGGTGCACGTCAAGCACGCGGCCATCTGGTACCACTTCAAAGCCGAAGCGGTGCGCAAGCGGCACAGGCGCAAGGTGGACGGTGTCGCGTTGACATGTGGCATGGATTTGCCGTGGAACGTCCGCATGGGCACCGAGTATCTCAAGGATCTGATGGGGCAGAAGACGGGGCCGACGTACAAGTGGGAACTGTTGCACCTCCTACGGGCGTTCAGGGGACGCAAAGCCACGGAGCCAAGGGACAAGGTGTTTGCGTTGCTGGGGTTGAGCACGGAGGGGATCGACGGCAAGTACGAGGAGTACGTTGACTATGGGAGGGATATCAAGGAGATTTTCGCAGAGACGGCGAGGCGGGTTATTGCGCGCGCCATGGGACGAGGGAAATTGGATGTCCTCTTTGATGCGAGGAGGAGCACGTGCAGGTGCGTGGGGTGTGAAGTCGAGGACGGCTGGCCGACGTGGGTGCCGGATTGGAGGCGGCATTTCGGCGATGGATGCGAGTGGGGCGTCGGCAAGGACTTCCAAGAGTGGCACGTCGATTACCAATGTGGCGAGTATGAAGCAGAAGAGGGCGGGCGGTCGTTGGAGCTGCAAGTCAAGGGGTTCGTCATCGGGACGGTGACCTATCGCAGCCCGTGGTCCCATTTTCAGGAGATCATCGTTGACGGCCACATGCGAGAGGCGCGGGATATCTGTCTGGATATGGTGGGCGAGACATACCCAACCGGAGAAAACACCGAAGAAGTGGTGGCGATGACGTTTGTGGGAGGTCAACTGCCCAAGCCCATCGCCGACAAGGGCACAGAGGTCGGCGCCTTTGCTGAGAACTATCTCCTATTCCTGGACGGGCTCCTGATGCCGAGAGAAACACCCGAGGAGATAAAAGCGCGATCGGATCATACGCGGCCGTATCACGACAAGTACGGGTTTAGCAATGACTGGCTCGAGGCTGTGCTCAAGGCGTATTGTGAGCGGCGACTGTTTGTCCTGGATTCGGGGCACATTGGGCTCGGGAACCACCATATGGAGGAGGGCGATGTGGTGGTTAAACTGGCGGGGATGAGCATGCCTTGTGTGTTGAGGCCAGGGATTGAGGAGGGGGAGTATGAGTTTGTTGGGTAAGTTCTCCTGTTCCCCTGACGAGAGTCAGACGTGACCGAGACTGATGATGCATAGGGAAGCGTATTGTTACGGCCAGATGGAGGGGCTGAGTGAGGTGCAGAAGGGGCAGATGGAGAGGATGGTGCTTGTGTGATAACTGTCGCTCGATCAATCGGCCTTTACAACGAAAGATAGGCACTGGCAACAAAAACAATCGACGATCTAGGCCAGATTTTCTCCATCATTAATTACACGATCCTACAACCGTTCGCCGTTCCACCGCGGTACCAGCCCGCCAACCATCCGACTCCCAACTTTGTCGGTGTCCTACGTCGTGTAAACAACCCGCACCCCAACGCCAACCCCCTGCTTCCAATTCACATCCTCCGCATCTCCCACACCCACAACCTCAAACCCCTCAATTGTCCCCCCAACAGGACACTTCGTTGGCTCAGTCAAGTACCGACTGTACCTCTCCGTCCACCCCGCCTTTCCACCCCCAACGGGAATCTCCATCCGTCCCAGTTGGATATCCCTGTTGTTCCCCTGCGACGGACACGTCTCAACCGGCTGCCACTGTCTAAAAATGTCAACAAGGTGACCGCCCGTGCCGACGCCACCTTGCGGAACAAAGAATTCCAACCAGCATTGTTTCCCTGCGAAGCCGGCGGGGTATTTGAATGTCAACATGGTGGTCAGGTCGTGGCCGTTGGAGGTGGGCGATTTATAGACCCTACAGGAGGGTGGGGTGCACGTGTTTTGGGAGGACCAGTGGGTGTCGTGGATGACGGCGGTTGAGGGCGCGAGTTCGTTGGTGGAGAGGGGGTTGGGGAGGCCGAGGACTGGCCAAAGGAGGGGAAGAGAGAAGATGAGTTTTGTAAGCATTTTGTTGCTTTGGTGTATCTGTGATGGTTTGTGATCTGTGTTTGTTTGTTACGGTGTTTCTTGTTGAAATGGGGAAAGTGTGGGCTTGGAAGTTGGGAATGGGATGGGGTTGTTGTTATATAGTTGCTGGGGTTGCATTTGTAGCACGATGTTGTGGGATGCTTGTCTTGTCTTATTGTTGGGAGGAGTATATGTTACTGGGCCGAAGAACTGGCTGTGTGGTTATTTTTGGTAAGAGATAAGGTTGTTGGACTCGTGATGATCGCATGTGGTCGCGTGTGGCGTTGTGGTGGTTGTTGTGGGTGATGGTCACACCACTGGGAGGAATCGAGAGGAGGAACGCTCCCAGCCACAATTCAGCTCCAATTGACCTATTGTGTGGGAGTAATCCAAGTCGCGTGTTAGTCTGTAGTCTGAATAAGTTTTTTTCTCCCCCTTTCGCCTAAACGCTCGTAATTATCATTGAGTGCTACGGACATAGAGGGCAGAATGTTAAAGCAAAAACGGGGTATGCAAACAAAAGAGCTCTCAGATAAAAGAGTGGGCGACACGGAAGCTGATTTATTCGGGGAAAATGGGACAGCTCGCATGTGACGGGAACTTGCGCGTTGGGGCAAGTTGGGAGGATGATGTAAGTGGTAACTCGAGCGGGATAGAGGGCAGGCACACAAAGGTCTCGACGGATGAACAAGGCAGAATCAGGGATGAGTTGTTGGTTGGCTTCAATTAGAAGAGCCGTCCCGGTTAAGGGCTGAGATTCGCACCCTCGATTGCCATAACTTTTCATAGGTAGAGCAGGGGCGACTCCCTAGTGATGTCATCTCCCTGTCTGAGAAGGAGGTCGCCAACGCTGCGCTGATAGAGCCGTCCTAGCAATCATGAAGGGGGCCGACCAGCATTTGTTTTTAGCCCCTTGGTAACTAAAGTGACAAATGTATTACTCTTCCCAAATCTCAAAGTTTGGTGGCGCTGCAAGTCCCAACGTCAAGCCAGGACGTATCAAAGTTCCATGACTATGTCAAGGTACCAAGTCATCCCGTTGCAAACGCGACAAAGGCTCATTAGCATGCATTAATGTCACACACAAACGTGGCAAAACTGTCTCAGCTGTGGCAAATCATCATGGCCAATATGGGCAAACGAATCATCTCCGCAAAGAACCATGTGCACCTGTAAATTTTCCTAGGTATTTATTGGAGTATTGACCTCTTGACATCGATGCATTTTTCTTTCCTGAACGCCAAGCTCCTAGACAGTCCATTGCTCACTTTCGGCGGGCGACAATGACCGAGTTCACCACCTGACCCCATGGATGGGCTTCAATGCAGGGCTCCAAGTACTCCATCATCCGCTTCGTGGTGATATCGACCTCGGGGTAAAGGCAGACACGCATGCCACGGGCGCTCCGAATTACCATGAAAGCTCCCTGCTTCATCTGCTTGGCGATCTTGCAGATGATGTCCTCCTTGAGCTCTTGAGATCGCCCAACAAGCGCAGCCATATACACAACGTCGAAGGTGCTGAGGTCTTGGTTCTCGGATCCAGCATAATCGCAGAAGAAGTGCATCCCCTCTCCCTTTGGGCCCAGCGCAAGGCAAAGATTTCGAGATCGCTCGATTGCTTGCTGGTCAAGGTCGATGTTGTGCACCTCAATCGGTCTATCGGCATCTCGGCGACCATCGAGAGTGAGTCCAATCGACGGGTCTGCGCTCTTCATCCAGTCGAGGAGACACAAGGAACTCAGGGGCATCGGCCCGGAGCCGAAGAAGGCAATCTTCTGCGGAATTGAGTTCGCAACGGCCATGATGGCATGGATCTCGAACTTGGCCAACTCGACATAGTTTTTGTAGTACGGAAACTGCTTGACGTGCTCGAGAACCCGGTCAGGATGGGACTTGGAAGGGTCTTTGGCGGCTTCCACAATCTGCTTGGCCCAATAGCCCTCAAGCGCTGCCTCTGCCGTGTCGCAGATGACACGGAGGGATTGAATGATGTCCTCCACGGCCGGATCGCTAAGGACCTATGCATGGTCAGTGGGGAAATCCCGCAGGAGCTGCGCCGGTGTCGGAGCCACATACCAACTCGACTGTCTTGCGGTCGTAGGTGGCCGAACACAAGCGGACAAGGTTGCCAAGGAGGCGATTGACCTTTTCGCCGGGCTCAAATGTCGTCAGGGTCATCAGCTCGGTGTGGGTGTCAACGATCTCGCCCACTATCCCCTTGGCGATTGCCTGAGCTTGTTGCTCTCGGGCCTCAAGCTTCTGCGCCATGGTTACTTCCTCCTTGTCAATAACCGAAACGGAATCCATTGATGGCAGATTTTGGTGGCAACTGAGACGTGGCCTCGCTGGGACCTGCGAGAACCGAAGTCCTAGCCATGAGAGGAGGAAGGACATCTTGACCCCTTTTATTTTCGCAACCCCAGCGTAGTTGTCGTCCAAAGCTGCGATGGTTACCTCCACTCCGTGGCACGGGATGATGTCCTCTCGCACGTAGTGTTGAGTTGGGGCCTTGCGGCACGGAAATGCCGCCGTCCGAAGAAACCGGATGGCCCCCGCTCAGCAAGGGGAGTTCGGTAAGGGTACTGCCGCTGTCCGATAGGATGATGGGAGTCTCTGCGTTTTGTCTCAAGCAATCGCCGGCGTAGAACTCACGCTGTTTTCTCCGGTAAACAGGTAGCGTTGTTGGGCGAAATGCTCTTTTGCGATCTAGAGAGACGATGGAGTGGCTGGGATGAGGTGTAAAATATCCCAACTTTTGCTGTGGGAAAGGAAAGTGGGAGTGGATGGAGGAAATTGTGCACAAGGCAACGATGGGGACACCAAAAACAGCTAGCACGACGATCTTTGCCTGACAGATCAGAGGGAAGGAACTCAAACAGGTCGAAATCTGGCCTGGCCACAAAGGTGCTTGTTTGCGTTTCACCTAGATATACGAGCCTCAGAAAGTAGCATTGTTTGCCTCGATATTTTCTTGCGTTGGCCCTTTGCGGCCATACAGTCACCATGCAGCATCCAAGCCGCACCTCCCGTGCTGCGCTTCCTACAAAATGGCTCAAGTTCACCGCTTAACAAGAAAGATCCACAAGTATCCGTCAAGGTTCTGCTGCTGCAACGCGATTTCCCCATCCATCAAATTGTGAGAAATTGTTACGGCAGGAATGGGGTCCGACGCAGTCAGCCCAGAATCGGCAGGGATGTTGAGGGAAGACAAGGGTTGCGGGAGACCAAGGGTGCCAAGCCAGCGCTAGCAGAACCGCTTAAACCCCCGAGTGGTAATCCATCTTATCAGATCTAACCCCTGTCAGCCATCAAGGTCCCTCGTCTTCTGCTGTCCTCAGGCTCAGGTCTTGTGCAATCTCGAGCCGGAATTGGTTCAAACTTGGAACTCGGCAGTGTTCCACCGATGATGCGTTTTCCCGCTAAGCATGAGCGGTGAGCAAGTTCTCGGACTTCAAAGTGCCCGTGCTGGCTGTTGTTTTTTTGGTCACATCCCCCAGCTTCGCTTTCAGCCGAACTTGTGCAAAAATGCTGTCCTCCTGACCTGCCATGTCATTGTTGACTTCCACTGGATTTTCATCTCAACTTTGGACCCACTATTATATTTGGTCGGGACGCCCGTTCGCAAAACATCGGACCACTTCGCTGCCAGAGCAAGATAAATTCAGCCGCCGGCGGCCGGCGCTCTCTTCTCTTTCTTTCCACAACAACAATCACCACCCACAACAACCACAGACAGATCCGGCGCGAGCAACCATGGCTGGCAGTGCCCCTGATGCGCATGTGCCGGCTAACAAGCCTTTGGCCTTAAGCATCGCCAGTGCCAGCGCCAGCGATCTTCCTTCTGGCGCAGTTTCGATCGCCTCGTCCATTCCTCCTTCGCCGGCGACCGATACTTGCGGCTGCGATTATCCCCTGGTCTCTGACAAAGCAAAGGTCACCGTGACCTGTGAACTCGGTAAGTCAGCTCCTTCAAAGCCGTACCTTTCCTTCCCTGACGTGCTTTCTCCAGATGGCCGTCTCCGCAACTTCTTCTTTGAGGCTGTTCCCATGGGTTATATAACCGTGGTCCACATCGTTTTCCTTCCCGCTTCTCCAAGCGCGGGATGCTGGCGGCCCCAAGGCCTGGGCAGTATTGGCCCACAGAGCCTGATCAACAAGTTGCTATCGCAACACACCCTTCCAGTTGTTCAAGCTCTGGAAGCAGCCGGCTTCCTCATCGACCCCAACGTCATCACCGCTTTCTCGCTGATCCTCCCAAATGAGGACGGGTACGTAGCCCACAGTAACTTCGTCTCGAGCCGTCTCGAGGGGTCTTCTTTCAGCATCCTCCGCCTCCACCAGCCGCTTGACGCCCTTGAGCAATACACCGCCATCGGGGCCGGTGACGATCTCGGACTTCCTGCACTTGTTAAAGGAGCCGCCGCAGTTTTGCAGTGGGAGCCTTGCCACAATGGCGCAACCAACAATATGACCACTGAGGAGATACAGTCAAGGCTTTTTGAGTTCTCCCAGGAGCTTGCGGCCCGGATTTCGAGCGTTCAATGGATCCTACCGGAGCCGACCCCCAGCTACCGGATTGCCCTGGTACGGGGCCGCCCGAACCTTATGACCGGGGGTGAGTTCTACGCAGCGGCCAAGGCTCTCGGAGTGAAGCTGGTCATCATCGACCAGGCGGGTCACTGGCTGCAGGAAGATACCGAGGAGAACAAGAAGTACCGTGAAGGTTTCATCGTCACGGACATGACCGAGGACGACCAGACAGCATGTAGATTTGTCGCTGCTGTCAAGAGCTATCCCGAGAGGATTGATGCCATCGTCACTCTCTCCGACAACTTCTTCGTCGCCGTCGCCAAGGCAAACAAGGCGCTTGGCTTCAAGACCAACCCAGTGTCCTCCTATAAGACCTCAGTCAACAAGTATCGGTCCCGCTTGCTCCAGGATGAGCCCGGCAAAACCGCTCGGGTCGACAGCGTGGCTGAGCTGAAGGAGATCCTTAGTAAGTCGGTGAATAGCAGACCCGTCTTCTCCCCTGACTGGCCCATGATTGTCAAACCCACCAAGGGCTGGAGCTCGGAGTGTGTGTCCAAGGTCTCCAGCATCGATGACCTGTACATCGCCGTCCAAAAGGCAACCAATCGCCATGGAAGCTCAGCGGTCATCGAGCCGTTCTTTGAAGGTCCCGAGATCGACGCCAACTTCATCCTCCACGATGGAGAGATGCTCTTTTCGGAGATTGCCGACGAGCCGCCTTGCTCTGCCGACGCAAACAATGCCACTGTCCACGATACCTTCTCCCCCGTGGCCCTCACGATGCCCTCATCCCTTCCGTCCTGGGAGCAACAGATTGTCAAGAATACCCTGCGTGACCTCCTTGTCAAGGCAGGCTTCCGCACTGGCGTCTTCCACGTGGAAGCGCGCATGACCAACTCGTCGGTCGAATATCGCCAGGTGCGTGGCGTTGTTGATCTTTACCCCAGCGGCCGCTTCCAGATCGCCCAGCCTGTCTGTCGCCTGGTCGAGATCAACGCGCGCCCGCCGGGCTACCGGGTCACAGTCCCTGCCCGGATCACCAATGGCGTCGATTATTTCGTCGCGCACATCTTGGCCGCCGTCGGAGACTACCAACGTCTCCATATCTTTTCCCAGCCGTTTAGGTTTGGGCCGACTGTTGCGCGTACTTCCCCCGCCGATTTCGGGATGCCGGGCGCTTCTTCGTGGACTCGCCTGGTGTACGTCCCGGCCCCGCGAGATGGAGTCATTGGCTGGCCGGCTGGAGTCTCCCCGGGGGTGTTGCTCAAGCAACGCGACAAGAATGTGCTGCTGGCCGTTGACTACGGCCAGGCTGGCGACAAGGTCTCCGCGTTCACCGACGGCGCGGAGACTGTCCTGGGACACGTTCTCGTCCGCGGGAAGACGCGGCAGGATGCCATTGAGGCAGGAAAGGCGGTTCTGCGAGGGTACTACCAGTACCTGACGATTGATGGCAAGTTGGCGGTGTCCAACTAGCCTTGGAGTTTTTCTTGGAAGGCGTTTGGGTTTCTGGGGGGTGGGAAAAGGGTCAGGAGCTAAACAGGCCTTTCAGAATGACAGTGATGGGCGGGTTTGCTTTCGGGGTTGTGAATAAACCTAGATAGATATAATGCACCACTGCTAATGACAGCCGGGCGTGAAGAACCAATGTTGGTGAGTGTGGTTTTGAGACTTCTTGGTGGTGAACAAATTTGGTGTGACGTTCCGCATGGCAAGCACGACGGGAGAGATCCTCGGGAATGTTCCAGATACTTGTTCTTTGGGAAGGTGCCTCCGAGGGCCTTTTGCCGATGGTCGACAAGCTCGGGCTCTAGGATCGGCCTCCGGAAAGTCCCGCCAATGTCTCTGTTTTCTTTTCACTGCCAGCCAAGCGTGCCTCTCTTTCACGCACGCTCGTGATCTGGCACTTCAACGCCAAGAACTACAAACCAAGGATCGCGATCACAACAACACCCTCACTATTGTTTCTACATGCACAATTTCCCATTTCGGCACACGCCGAAGACAGATCCTTCTTGTCGCTGCTGACAGTCTCGTTCTTCGAGGAGCTAAGACCCCTCTTCAGTGGTGATGCATCCTCCCTCCTCTCACAGACGTCAGTCAGACTCAAGAGTATTACCACGCCCTTCTTTCAAAATTGCGGCGAAAAGAAGCCCTCTCCAGCACTGAAACTAGTTTGGTCTTGCGACGACTCGGCAGGCAAACCAGCCCAACGAGATCGCCTGTTCGGTGTTCGCCCCGACAACAGGGCCCGCGCCGGAAACCCTCACACAGAATGGAGGGACCCCGACACCAGAGAGAAGAAAGCTCTTCTTTTCTCCCATCACGGGCTAGCACACATTTCGCAACAGCAGCCACACTGCATCGCTCCACCCAACAACTCAGGCCACCTAGATGGCCACAATATCTAATTGGGAGGAGAGGCTACCTAACCTAGCAGCCGCTTGAATTCCAGCCGAGTCCTTCTCCAGAGAACCAATCCTCCTCCCGAGTCACCATCATCGCCTAGAACAAGTCAGCAGAGATTCTCCAAAAAGCCACGTCTGTGCACTCACATTCTTGCAATTTCCATACGTACGGGTCCCCGATACACACCAACCTCCCCACAGCAATCGACTCCCATCTCATCACGGGAGATTCCACGGCAGAACCCTCGGTTGCGCAGGCATGGCAGGCAGAATCCGCGAAGAGGTTGAAGTATCCGCCAGCTCAGCGACTCCCTGGGGTCTGTCACCCTGGCGAGCCCTGGCGCCCTCCCTGAGCTCCACGCCATCGTAGTCGTCCAAGCTACTCTGAACGGCTCTAGTGGCCGCCCCCTTCCGCTTCTTCCTCTGACCCCAGAAAAGCACCGAGAGAACGGCAACAACCAAGACGGTGGCACCAACGAGCGCGATGGCCACAATGGCCGGAGGAGTCCAGATGTTGCCGTGTTCAACGGTGGGCTCGGTCGGCGCCGGGGCGGTAGAAGTGACCGTAGCCGTGTCAGTCGTGGTGATGTGGTCGCTGCTGGCCGTGGCGGTAACGCGAACCGTGGTGACGCTGCTGGCCAGGGTGGTCACACGCAGAGTGGTGGTCATGGTGGCCCTGATTGACGAACCCGACCTAAGAACATTAGCCAAGAGAAGACACATTATACAACACATACTGCGGTTCGTGGAACTCAAAACTAGCCGGCGGCTTACTCTGGTCTGCATCGCGGATGCAGTTGCCCTCAGCGTCACAGGTGTACCCGAAAGGGCAGCACTTCTCGCGGCAAGTGGGAAGGCGGCAAGACAGGGCCACAGTCTTCAAGACAGATTCTGGGTGCTTGTTCGCATCCTGGAACGTGATATCGCAGGGGATTGACTCAAGCTTGTTGCAGGCGAAGCCCGGTGGGCAGCACAACAATGTGGTCTTGGCCGCGGTCCACAGGCATGTCTGGCCCGAGGGACAGGTGAAGCCCTCCTCGCAGGGGACAGGGCCGCCAGAGCAGTGACCAAAGCCGGGCGTAATGTCAGGCATCTTGCTGGCAATTTTGTCAGTAGGATTTTGAGACAGAAGACGCGTCAAGTGGCATGGAAAGACGTCGTCCCGAAGCGTGAGGAGACTCATATTGGGGCTCACTGTTGTGGCACCGCCGGTGTTACGCACCTTGAAATACCGGGTTGAGGCTAGGAAAAGCAGTTATCCATCTTCTTCAAGGGTATGGCGGAGGGGACGGAGCAGTGCAACGCAGCAATGAGTGTTGTCTCGTCGAGGCTTAGAAGAGATGCCTAAGCCGTTTACTCGACTGGCGATGCTAGTCGGATAGACACAGACTCGATATTGCGAAACAACTTGGCACTGTCGTCTGGAGACTCAGAAGAAGCGAAAAGTGCGAGAACTGAGGCTCAGCTATCTTTCTCAGCCTGTGCGGGGTCTTTGATATATTGCAACTCTGAACGGTTCTAGTCGAAGTACAGAACGTGGTCGTGCGCTGGTCGCCAACCGGTGGTCGCCTTCAAGTATCGCCACTCCAGTATCTGCTCGCTGGAATAATATACCCAGGCAACGAGAAAAAGCTGCTTCTGAAGTAGGACTGTCGCGCCTTGGAAGAAGATCCTCGGATCACGGCGTGTCTCGACGCTCTGGAGCTCTCGCGGTTAACGAAATCTTCGGAAGGACCTAACTTTCAGCACTGCAGAACTACGACTCTTGCGCGACAATTGCGGTAGCCGGAGTACGGGTCGCTCTCCTCCTCAGGGAATCGAGCTCGGTGGCTGCGCAAGTATCGCGACGTGAAGAATTCCTGCTCTGGTGCGAAACGCACGAAACGCAGGTAAAGGGCCGCCGACGGACGAAGGGAGATGCCGTGACGGTAATCGTGCGCTCGGTTGATGGCTCGGTCAGTACTGTTGCAATCGACGCCTTTGAAGACGATCGCTTTGACTGGTGTTGACGCGCGGGTTGCGGAGATCGCGATTCTTGGAGAGCTCGCTTCTTCGGCGCCGAACCACGGAGGTTGCGCGAAGCTCGAAGATGCGCAAATATCACCACATCAAAAGAAGAATCTGCTTCGTCGAAGAGTTGTTTCGTTGAGGCAGTATACGCTTACCGGTGCGAAATGGAGAGCGCGGGAGAGAACGATTACGGTTGTTGCGATTTGCGGTTGTTGACGTTGGAGAGTCGTGTTCGCGCAACGAAGATGGGAAAGAAGCTGTGGAGGGGCAGTTCTGAAGTCGTCTTAGCGATCCCTAGGTCTGTACCGGTGCTGCGGTGCCATATGGTCGTACCAGCACACAGGGGCACTGGGTCCTGAACCCACTCCACTCGACCTTCGACCTCCAGCACGCCTTAGGCTCTGTCTCCAACCGGCCTTCAGCAAGATGTTGCGCGGGCCTTGGATCCAAGGTCATGCGCATCGCCAATACGTTACCTCCGCGGAACACACGCTGCGTTGGACGTCACCTTGCTAAACGGCGGACCTTGTTCTTGTATCTCCCCAACGCGGGGAGTCTCTCTGCTGTCGCCAACATTGTGTAGCAACTACTTTCGAGACCAAGGGTTCCGAGAAACAGCGCCGGCCACAGCCGCGAGGGTGGATTGCGGCTCCATTCAAAGACTACATTACTGAATACTACAGACCCGTCCTTCTACAGCACCTCACAACGCCGTGTCCGAGACCTATCCAACATCTCCAGCATGACCTCTGTCGAGGCGAGTGCCACACCGGAGCACCAAACCCCCACACGAACCACTTCGGGGAGCAACCGTCTCCGAGCCTCCTTCCCATTTATACCGGCCCCGACCGTCTTGAGCCTCTGACATCTTCCAATTTCTGCCCGCGCCACCGCGAGAGCAGCTTCCAAGAGCTCAATAGTTTGCCTCGAGGATTGGGACTACCTCCACCTGATGAAGTCCTGCCCTTCAGCGCCATCATTCGAGTCTTCGAAGGTCAGAGCACCGAATTCTGGGCAATGACTAGACTCTCGTTCTAGGGGACGAACACAACCCTGCTCGTGAAGAGTGGATACAATGACGGCTCGCTAAGCGGTTTCAATCGAGGCCTTGCTCCAGACACTCGGTTCCAGCCCGATATGAACAGCCATGGCGAAGTCGATCTCATTCTCCTTGTCCCTGATCCCGTCTCGCAAAACAACCACAGCCGACGCTGCTCCCTTAGGGGCGTCCTTGCAACTCAGCAACTGACCGCCTCGAATTCCTCCATTGGCGCATCGCAGGCAATGGTGTAGCCGGTAGTGCAACAATATCAACCCGTCCCGGGAGTTCATACTTGACGCCCAGCCCCAGCGACCTCCTCATCCACGGTAGCTGCCGTACTTCAGTCTCCTCGCCTCCCTCCAGCTCAGCTTTCTCAAACTTTTGGCTCGCCGACCCGGCGCCTCCCGTGTCTTCACGCCTCCGGCTCCGAATCTTCCTGAACCACAGCAGCCCTGAGAGGACCAGGATGGCCAATACGCAAACCACCAAGACAGGAATCAGGATCTTCATTTCCGTCGACATTGAAGGCGTCGGCGCTTCAGGCTGGCTGGGTCCTGGGCTCCCTGACTCGCTCGGGCCCGAACTCGACCCCGTGGGTGAGACACCACTGCCCGTTGTGGTCCTCGGGGTAGAAGAAGACGATGTAGCCGGCCTGATTCATTAGCTGACCAACGAACATCATCAACGGCACAGCTACTCCTACGTACCTAGTCTCGCGCTCAAACCCCGGCGGAGGCACACTCTGGTCAACATCCTTGAGGCAAACATCCGCCCCGGTGCAAGTGTACCCAAACGGACAACACCTGGAGCCGCATTTGGGTAGCTCAGAACCGAGGGCGAGCGTCTTAAGCAAAGCATCGGGGTGCCGAGCCGGGTCTTGCAGGGTGACGTCGCATAGTATGGCCTCAATCTTGTCACAAGAGGCCCCTTGGGGACAGCACAGCGTCGTAGTGTCCGCCGCGAGCGATACGCAGGCTTGGCTTGTTGTCGGACAGGTAAAATTGTTTGGGTTGTTGCCTGGGCAGAGGGCGAAGCCTTGGGGGACGGTGGCACCAGACATCTTTTCCCAGTTTTTATCCTTGCAATGATCGAAAAGGCGGGTAATACAGTGGAGAGGAAGCAATGACAAGGGGAAAATGGCCAGGATAGTCTTCAACCGCAGCCGGCGCGGCGCCCATCTTTTACGGCAAGTAAAGGACCCAAAAACAGTGCAGAGGGTCGGCCATGTGGTGGGCGGCCATCAGAAAGGTCGTGGTTGGCCATGTAAGCGCGCTGAGGGAACTTGAAACGGTGAAGGATCGCGTCAGCCAATTGGCGGCCAGAGGCAACAAGTTCGATTCCATCTAGGAATGGAAGGCTGCAAGTTTCTCTTCAGTTGCGCGTGTGGCCCTTTTTGGGGCAAGTGTGTGAAGAAAAAGTTAGCTTGCCGAGCACGCATTCTACAAAGAATGTCACATCCTCGAAATAATTCTGGAGGCCTTGAAAAAGTTCCACACACCTTGGAATATAATTCATTGCGTTCAAGATATTATTATACGCCTATTGAAAAATATATTATGGTTTGAAACCATTTGATCCTATGTTGGCAAATTCAGCATATGGCCTTTTTGCACAATCTGAATTGGTTCCAGGGTTGGGAGCGGACTGTTTCTTCACACCACTTGTGGGGCTCCCCGTGCCTCTGTTGATCCCAGCTACACTTGAGGCAGTCGGCCGGCTCCAAGTAGGCTCCTAAACACGTAATTGCTCACCATACACATCACGAGTGTCCCCTGCCCAAACCCGATGATGAGGAAGTACGAGATCGATTGAATAGCGCTACCAAACTAGTTGGGCGTAAGAAATCCTACAAGTTACCCAAAGCCTATCCTTCACACTCACACCAAGAATCTGAGGTTCATATCTACTCCCAGTTAGATAGCCCCAATTCCCAAGTTGGAATCCACGAGAGACATGGAGACACATACCAAGAGGATGGGAACAAGACATTGCTAGTTTTGGGGTACACCTATACTTCAGGTGGTCTCGCATGCTGTCCAGTAGTTGACTGTAGCTGATGTTGGGATTTTCCTTCAGCGCCGTGATGAACGCCCAAGACATGGCACCAGTCGCCTGGGAGATGACAGGGTCGTCGGCTCTAGCAATGGTCAAGTCCAGGTTAGTCAAACCAAACGCTAGTGCAAAAGACTGGGTAAAGAAGGGTAAAGAAGGATGAAAATGATGACGAACGTAGTCCGCTCTTCTGTGTTGCACGAGAACATGATGACGTCGGCGGATGAAACCTTGAGAGCTGGAGACTCGGGGGCTAGAGGATCAGGGGCTGAAGCCTTGGCAGCTAAAGTCTTGGTAACTGAAGTCTTGAAAGCGACATCGTTGCCTCTTCTGTCGACGCTCTCCCCCCCTGCCGCCTTCTTAAAGAAGCCCAAGATACTTGTTCCCACACCAATACGGTCCCCACGGTTGTAAGCGCTGACGACTCCGACAAGACCCAGTCCGGATTCCTTGGCAAGGGTTGGTCCTTTAAGGACACCTTCTGTAGAGTAGATGTAGGGTAGATCGAGCGCGGTAGCAGAATTGCACGAATCGAAAATGACAGTCAACCGGACCCCTGGTTGCAGCGGCTGCACCATAATGCGGTGCATCTCGCTGTCAGTGATGTGTCCAACTTGGCGAAAGTCGACTGGGTAGATGGCTTCATCGTAACCACCCTCCTCGTCTTCATACAGTTCCCTGATTCAGCAACTGTGGCCTGTATCCCAAGATTAGGGGTGAATCTTTCAGCTTCGTCCGTGCAAAAGGTACTGCTTACCAGAATAGTGGAAAAACAACGAGTCGTTGGGGCGCGCATCCTTGACGAGCCAGTGCATGGCTCGAAGAATGTTTTCTTTCACTGGCTGACTCATGGGGTTCTGTCGATCGTCGGTGAGGATGACCATATCTTCTCGTCTGTATCCGAACGATACGCAAAGATAGGCAGATACGTTTCTGACATCGTTGATACAGCCACTAAGCTGACCACGCTGACCGAAATAGTTGATGCCGATCAAGACGGCTTTTCGTCGGCCGGTACATTGCGAATATTGGAATTCGTGTCCCTCACGCGCGCCGTCTCCAAACGGTTGCGGCGCTTGTGGCGGCAGAGGGAGAGCTTGGGAACGGGTGCCGCTGACGTATAAACTTGGGTTCGCGGGCGGCATGCCTTTGGCGTGCTGTTAGTGTCTCGGTTGCGGATTTCAAAGTCTGCCTGACATACCGGGCCTGTAGTTGCACTGTGACAGAGGATAATGATTGGGATATAGTGGAGGTGGCAGCTGGGGGAGGAGTCAGGCTCAAGCAGCACATGATGGACAACATGACAAAACCACCAACCTGGGGGAAGGCCGGATACGAATACGTGTACGCATGTTGATTAGGCTGCTGGTATCCAAGGCTGAGCTCGTTAGTAGTCAGAGGGCTAACACCGTCGAGAAACGCTGCATGATCACCATTGATCTCGGGGTCACTGTGGACTCGACATGGGCCCGGGGCTTGAGGGCGACCTGGTGAAGGGAGCACGGCGACTTGCTGTGACGGCGTTGAAGAGCCAGGAGTCCGATAACCAATCCCGGGCGGCGTTGAGATTCCAGAACGGTTGTCTTCATCGTTCGGCTTGTGCCGCTTCTCCCATCGGTCGATTTTGTCTGCCGGGATCGGCCGACCACAAAGGGTAAACTCGGTTTCCTTGCCAATGAGCCGACGTCGATCCCGTATCACTGAAATGGCACGCATTTTGGACTGGCTGACGTATTTTTCAAGCTCCCACTTCTCGAACCGAAACCTGTACTGCCTCTCGCTGGTAAGTTGGTAAGCACAACTAACGGGAAACGCCATTTAAGAGGACACCGTACTTAGCATCGAAGTCATATTCCGATGACATGACCTTCATGACGTCGGACATTTGCCTGTCCTCTGTCCAATAAAGCTGGACAATGACGTCCTTCACTTTTTCCCATTCCGCATCGGGGATGAAACGAGCGCTGTTGGGATTCATGTTGCGGAAGGAGAGCAGCACAACCGGTGCAGCCGACCAACTTGGACGAGGAAAGGGGCGGGATGAATGCTGAAGAACCGTCGCCTCACCCATCCTTCAAGGTTTGGGACGAAGAGAAGCCCAAGTTATTATATGCCCAGTTGAGATGTGTTGCTGCGTCCGTGGCATGGAGCTAAGGTAACAGCACCGTCCCCCTGTTGGGAGCGTGGCAAGGCAAAAGGACAAACGTATTTTTCACCGGTTTGGACACACTATCAGACGTGGCCAGATGTCTCACCCGTGCACGTTAGAGGGTACCTGAGCCTTGGCGCTCGGCGCAGCTGAACCGGCGCCGAAGGTCAACCGGGCTGGCGCAGATCAGGCTCTGTCGTACCTTCGATTACCAATGGCAGCTGCGACTTTGCAAAAGAACATTGGACACGCGCCTGGCGCAGCCTCCAAGCCTACCCGTCCTCGCGGGGTCACCGTCGACGCTGGCGAGAGCCACTCACGAAGAGGATACCGGCCGCGTTCAAGGCCAGTCAAATTTCCCCCTCCCACCACTGGCAGGCTTTTGATCTCTTCTCCGATTTTTTTTTTTTTTTTTTTTTTTCAAAAAGACAATCTGGTCAGTGCGCTCTTCGTTTCACGGGACTCGCTCAGCTTGACGTTGCTGCGATCCCTCCAACTAGCGGCTCAAAAATACAATCACGACGCTGACACAATCCCAAGCCCACTGGCGAAGACAGCTTCAGTTGGTTTTCTTGTAGCCATAATCCTTTAGCTATAAATCTTGCACCGTGACTCCCAATGATGAGAGCGTGGCACGCCACCATGCGCAACTCCAAGTGTGCAACCCCTGTTCAAGTATTGACAACGAAGTCCACGAGACTTGCGACACTCCCGCGCCCTTCAAGAATATTCATGAGCACCCATATTTCTCATGATTTTGTCGCCACTTGTCGCGCGTCGTGGCCACGACGAACACGCTGTTTCTGTTGCTGCTGTGCCCAGCCCCCCCAGCAGGCCCTCCCGCTTCCTCGAACGACCCTGAAATCGGCTGGTCGACCCCGTTTGAGGTCATCGCATTGCTTTTGGCCATGCTCACCATCTACCTTTCCTATCAGCAGCTGCGGGTCTTACGCCAACAAAACTGTCAGCCCCCCAGGTTCTCAACCCCATACACACAGACATCGTTGACGCCGTCTGGGGATCAAGCGCCGATTGAATGGAATGCCACAGACTTCAGACTGGATGATAGGCATCACTACTTTGTCCTATCTACACGAGCATATACTTATCATCAGTTAGTCGCCTCTTGTCGCTCCCAGC
Organism: Cercophora sp. LCS_1; assembly: GCA_036250225.1. Lineage (NCBI taxonomy): Eukaryota > Fungi > Ascomycota > Sordariomycetes > Sordariales > Lasiosphaeriaceae > Cercophora > Cercophora sp. LCS_1. Next base: position 660,536 of record JAPZLL010000009.1, read on the forward strand.
ATGCGCGTATGCGCTGACTCTCTTCATTTGGTAGGGTTGCAACTGGGCGCAAATACGGGTCTTGACAGGCTTCTCATGGGGCGTTGAGCGCTTCATAGGGAAAAGAGATAGCAACCACCATTAGCCTGTAAAATCCACATCTTTCGTCGCCTTGGACGCACCCAACTTGGATCTATCTGCGAAGAAAGTCGAGGGTGAGGAAGGAGCAACCGCCACATTCGGATGCAGTAAATACATGTGGCTGCCCCATTCCGAGGGGGCCGGTCCACCGAAGGAAAGACCCGACAGTGTCAAGACGCACCTCAAGTGAGAGATTCCTTTCCCAGAACAACTGTCCTCCAACATCATTGGGACAATTGGTTTCTCAACTCCTCCAGAGTATCCCCCTCCGTGATCACCGACAACTACCAGTACACTCGCGGGTACCATCATAATGAAGCCCTTTCTCCTCCTGCCAGCTCTTTCAGCCCTCGCCTTGGCGGCGCCGACCCCCGACCCAGGCGTGACCCAACTCAACGTCACCTCTGGCGTTTCCCTCGCCAACGACCGCCACTACATCCAAGCCTGCGCCAACAGCTACTTTGGCGGTCAGTGCGGCTTTATTCGAGCCGACGCGGGCCAATGCGGTAAGCCACTCCGTTCTCCGGATCCCTGAGCCAATGCACAACTGAGTCTTGCCCTATTTAGTGAGCCTGGCGGATTCGTCCGGGCACACGGTATCCTCAGTCGACACACATGGGCGAAACTGCACATTCTATGCGTACGAGAATTACTGGAACAAAAGCGAATTGGGCCCCGCTGACAGGACGAACAGAAGTGCAGACTGCAACTACACCAACCCAGCGACACCATCCCTGAACATCAAGGGCAAGAGGTACTACGTCGGCGACGATCTCAACGACGAAATCGGATCGTACTTGTGCACCGCCGAGGGAATCAACGCCGTGGCAGCAAACGTCACCAGCATCGGGGCAAACAACCACCCGGTCCCAGACTTCAACGACCCCCACAACATCGTTCTTTGCAAAGACAAGGATCTCCTCGGTATAGGAGGCTTGTTTAGGGCCAACCCGTACGAATGTGGTACGTTCCTCGGCCTCGTGATTCTCTCGAGATCTCCCGCTGACTTGTGACGCTTCAGTGACCCTCGTTGACTTGGGATACGCGAAAACCGTCACCTCGATGGACCTACGCACGCGGACGTGTGTATTCTCTACGTATGTGAACTTCCCAGGAAAGAAAGAGGCGACAAGCTTCCTGCTGATATAGGCCAAATAGTCACCCGGATTGCGCATACTTCTTTGATCAGGGAGTTGGCGGTCCCGGCAACGATCAGTACACAATACTTGGGAAGGGCAATGTCGACTCCTTTTTGAACGACAAGTTCGTTTCGTACTATTGTACCGACGAGGGGCTGTGGAGCAGCGATCATGGGAGGCGCGACGTGGCGCCTCAACGACTCGACGCCGCCCTCGAGTTGGCAAACCTCGAGGCGGGCGGAAGCAGTGCATCCGAGGACCCTCGCTACATCTATGTTTGCACTGGGAAGAACTTTGGAGCTCCTTGCGCCGAGTTTCTAAGCAATCCAAATCAATGCGGTAAGTAGTCCTGCATGTTTTGTTGAGACACCGCTAAGTTATGGCAGTGAGCATGTTCCCTGCGACCGAGGGGACTTATTACAAGAATATTGTCTCTATTGACACGCGTGGGCGAAAGTGCCATCTATATTGGTATGATAATCCGGAAAATTGACGAATAAAAGGGTAGTTGACGCAGTGAAACAGGTCTCTAGGGTGCCAAAGTGATGGTGACCCTTACGATTTCTCCGGGAGAAGCGGTGACCTTGGTATGCCAGGAGTTTCGTTTGTGTCTTGGTGGTGCGATTAAACGGGGCTATCAGGAGATGTGTCTAAGAGTTTTTCACGCCAATTTTGATGAACGGTGTTGTTAATGGAATATTATAAACAGAGGATGGAGGTTGCTTCGAACCTTTGAGCTGCTATGCCTACAAATTGACAGCTATCTTGCCGATATTGGTGTTCTCTGGTATATCAGAACTGAGCGATTTCTAACCAAGGACATTCTCCATCCCTCTCAACACTTATGGACTAAATCAGCAAGGGTTTATTTTCAGAAGAGGTTAGTTTCTGAACCCCAGCTACCCTAGCGCCCCTGACTGACGCTGATGCAGCAGACATCGCTACCCGTGCAAACAGACATCAAGCGACAAGCGAAGACCAGGACAAACGATTGGTAGGCTTTGCGCCGTCTTCACATTACCAACAAACCCAACGACTAAAATCCGGGCAAGTGCCGGTAAGGCTGCGGTGCGGTGATCCCGCCCGGCGATATTATCTCCGGGCTGGGCACGGCATCACAACAAGAAGCCTGCATCTGTCTGCGAAACGCCATATGCGCCATTACCAATCCGCATTCTATCTTCACCAATCCCAAGATCCAATTGGCCCCGGAACCTCATGATGATAAGTTTCCGAGCCGGGGCGATTTTCTCGTCGTCTTGATGCTGGCGTGACTCAGCAGGCCAGGGGCAGCTAAAAGAATCCTCCGGCATCGTTCGCGGAGGATTCGTACAAAAGAGCTTCCCAGGGAGGGGGCGAGGATATGTCTTTTGTTCTCGACAGCATCTCGTAATATCATCACGAAACAGTTGAATCTTGTGCACCACAATGGCCACCATCCCTCCAACTCACCGCGCCATCCGCCGCATCCGGGGGACTGCCTCCGTCGAGACACCCTTGACTCTTGAATTGACCACCGAACAAACCCTCCCCGCAGGTGGCTTGGGTCCCCACGACGTACTCGTCAAGATCTTGGCTGTCTCACTTAACTACCGCGGTTCGTTTTCCCTCCTTCCCTACGTCGCCCCCTTCGAGGCCTCAATCAAGGACCTGCCAAGCTCGAGTGGGTGCTGGCTCGAGACAGATCGCATTCCACTCCTGCACCCCTTTCCCAACCCTCAATATGCTAAAGCCTGTGATGAACAGACGCGGGCATGCTCCGCGGCCTAGCCCGGTACCTAGGCGGTCAAATCCAAGGCGGCATTGCCGGTTCAGACGCTTCAGCGCGCGTGGTAGCCACTGGTTCGGGGGTGACCAAGTTCAGCGTGGGTGATCGTGTTCAGCCGACGTTTGATCTTGCGAATATGGATGGGACGATTGCGGAGGGTGCGCATAAAGCTTTGGGAGGGGATGTGGATGGTGTGTTGAGGGAGTTTGTGGTTATTGACGACCGTTTTTTGGTGGGGGTTCCGGGGTACTTGACTGATATCGAGGTATGTGTTTTTCTTCCCTTTTGTTCTTGAGCTCTGTTTCTTTTTTTTCTCGTACACGCCATTTTGGTTTGCCTCACCGCCCGTCCCATACGTAGCCCCAACGCCGGGCATGCAAACTGTTGAAACATGGAAGCGTACTCACATAGGAGACGCTCCCTTGATATTACTGGGCTCCTCATATCTGTCATGGCCTTAAGGTTCTTTTGAAAAGCGCTTCAGCCCTTCCAATAATGGATAACCGTGAATATCCAGAGCCATTGGTGTGTAATGGAGCGAAATGGGGGGGGGGGGAGGGGGTTCGAAAAATAGCTCTCTTTTCTTTCACTGGATATATTCCCATTTGGAGACAGGGATGGCCACTGATAGAGATGATGCTGACGAAATACCTAGGCTGCTACCCTCGGCTGTGCGTCACTCACTGCGTTTAATGCGCTCGCCCAGGTACAGGGTGAGAACAAAACGGTGTTGGTCCAGGGAACTGGCGGGGTGGCCATGTTCGCGGCGGCGTTTGCCAAGGCAAAGGGGTGGAGGGTTATTATCACGAGCGGAAAAGACGAGAAGCTGGAGGCAGTAAAGGGGAAGTTTGGGGTTGAGGGGTATAATTACAAGAATAAGGGGCAGGCAGAGGAGGTGGCGAGGCTGACTGGCGGGAAGGGCGTTGACTTTGTGGTCAACAATCGTGGACCGGGAGGCGTCCCGGAGGATGTCGAGGTTCTGGCGAGGGGTGGGACGGTGAGCATGGTTGGGTTTATGGATGGGTTCGATGGGGATTGGAAGGCGAGTGTGTTGTTGGGGTTGATTTGGAGGGTTGCGAGGATTCAGTAAGTTTCTTCCCTTTCCGTCTCTGACTAACAGTGATGCTGACCGAGGTAGGGGCATCGCGGTAGGTTCAAAAGAGGACTTTGAGAAGCAAAACAAGTTCCTCGAGGAACACGATGTCGATCTGAGCGGCCTGATTGATGACAAGGTGTTTACCCTGGAGCAGAGCCAGGAGGCATTTGATTACTTGTACGCTGAGAAGCATGTCGGCAAGGTCATCATCAGGGTTACCGAGTAATATGTTGATTTAGCTTATGTGCAATACACAAACACGCTATGCCGCCAACTCCATCCATGCTCTCTCTATCCCATGAATCAACCGCCATGCAAACACAAATCTAAAGCTTCGCCTTCAACTGTACAAACAATGCCTCCGCCTTGGCAAGCAAAGTGCCGTCCTCCGACTCGACCGTGGCGTCAATGTACCACTTTCTCCCCTCGCGCTTGGTCTCCTTGGCCTTGACCAAGATGGTAGTTCCCGTCTCGACTGGCGCAATAAACGACGTGTTGAGATAGGCCGTCATGATGGGAAAGTTTGGAATGGCGCCCTTGGCCACGTTGATCTCGCCGAGCTGGCCAGACACCTCGTCGAGAAGGGTCATGACGATGCCGCCGTGGCACACGCCCTCCCAGCCATTGAGCATGTGTCCCAGCGTGATGAACGCGCTGACCTCGGTCACGGGCTCCTTGGGGTCTTTTGATTCATCGTAAAACACGGCAAAGTTGGCCATGGCATCGGGTCGGTTGAGAATGCTCGACATGAGCACATCTTTGTAGTCGTCCCTCGGGAAGCGAATAGCCGGCGTTTTGAAGACAAGAGTGGGCGAGGCAGCTTTCTCCAGATGGGCGGCGCACCACGGGATGGCGCGGAAGTGGGCGACGTCTCCCATTTTTACCGGTGGCTGGTGTCACTCACGCACACACACACACAAAAGGGGCGAGAAGTGAGTTGGTGACGACGGACGTTGAGAATGCAACGGCGAAAGAGACCGATATCCCACGGCCGCGGTCCCGGCGCCGCGGCAGGTCGTGCAAATAAGGGCCACCAAAGTTACCTCGGTAATTGCCACGCCGGTCGCGCTAGGTTGCCGGTTGCCACGAACGGCGTCGGGAAGCCGCATGGTCTTTTGGATGAAACTCCACCACCGACCCCATCACCGGCTTGGCAGGGGAAATCAGGGACGTCGAGTCAGTAAGCAAGGGTTAGGGTTCTAATCAACCTCCACAAATCGCATGGCACCCGCATCGGCATCAAGCCGATCCTGGCACCCCCACTCTTGACGGGTACCCCCGAGCCGAGGTTCAACTCCAACACTTTGAGTGCGAGAAACAAGATATTCTCATCATTTTGTCCGCTCGTCGGGGTCAAAATCAGCCCGAGCCCGTATGGCGACATGCCCTCAACGACTCGTCTGACGCGGCCTGGATCAGATGCTGAGAATTCCGTCACCAGGCAGGGGCAGAGCAGTCGATTCTGTCCCTGACATTATCGATAAGCCCCCCACGAGGGCACACGAGTCTAGCTGACAACCGCGTCCACCGCGACAATGCGACGCCCGCGAAGCCAATTGATCCCGCACCCATCGCTGAAGACATCCAATCGCTCACCGATGTCCACCAAAAAGTGTTGAGCGCACCGAGAGCTGTCGCCCACCGCCCCCGTGGGGCCGTCACGGCCCAAAACGGCTAGCGACCAGTGAAACAAGCCTCGCAAACCCACCCGCAGCCGCAAAACTAGACTCCAAACCCACCGCAATCCACTCCCGCCCGACGCTCCCGTCGTCGAGGGCGGCCGACCGTACTCTATTTTAAAAAGCCGGCTATGCCCCCGCCGACATCCATCCTGACAAAGTGCGGCAGCACCCTCGTCTGCGTGCTCCGAAACCTCCCCCTCTGGGCCGTCGCCGTCCCGCTCCTGCTCATTACCCTCCTCCACCGGCGCATCACCGCCTCCGGGACGCCGTCGCCGACAAAATGGCCTCCGCCATTGGCAAGTTCGGGGTCATCCTCCAAGCCTCGGTCCCGCTCTCCCTCGCTGGACTCGCCTACGCAGGGCACAAGGCCATCTACGTCGACTGGAAGTCGCACTTCTTAAACTTTGTCACCGGGCCGGGCAGGACAAGCCGTATCCTGCTGGTGTTCTTTCTCCTCCTGAACTGGAAATCCCTTCCGCTAGGATGGACCGTATGTCCCCCTTCGCTCTCCCCTCTTTCTTTCCTCCCCTAACAACGTCAAAACAGTTCCGCATCTTCGGCTCCTGGCTCTTCCACATGCTCAAACCGCCCCGCTCCCTCCCCCAACGCGCCCTCTTCCACTACTCCGTCACCGCCTCGCGCACCTCCCTCCTCGAAACAGACTACAACATGCACAAGTCCAACAGCACCTACTTTGCCGACATCGACATCTCCCGCTCCCATCTCGTCTCGCACATCCTGGGCTCCTCCATCCCCGTCTTAACCGACAACGTGAACCGCAAACTCGTCCTCGACAAAGACGGAAACCCAATCAAGGGTGGATTCGGCATCGGGCTAGGCGCCGTCTTCTGTTCCTTCCGCAAAGAAATCGCGCCCCTCCAGGGCTACGAGATGTGGTCGCGCATCTTGTGCTGGGATCGCAAGTGGTTGTACATCATCACGCATTTTGTCGTCAAGGGGAAAGTCAAGCCGACCATGTGGGATGGCAAACAGATGGGGCCTACCAGGAGTCGGGTTGTTGAGGCCGAGGATGGGAAGGAGGTACAGGAGCAGGATTGGAGCAAGTATATCTTTGCGACGGCGGTGAGTAAGTATGTGTTTAAGCTGGGGCGGTTTACGGTGCATCCGACTATTGCGATTCAGGCGGCGGGACTGTTGCCTGAGAGACCGTCTGGTTGGAGGGGGGGTGAAGATGAGACGGGCGGGATGGAGGAGGTTGTGGTTGACGGCGGGGAGGAGGGTGAGTGGGATTGGAAGAGGGTTGAGGTGGAACGACGCAAGGGGATGGAGTTGGCGAGGCAGTTTAATGCACTGGATGGGACCAATCAGTTGTTCGATGGTGGGGAGGATGGTGCGGTGGGCAGGTTTCCTTTGGGGTAGATGTCTGTGGGATATAGGCGTTGGAGAGGGTGTAGACGATAGATGTGGGATTGATATAGAGGTTTGAAGCAACTGTTTGACCCAGCCTGTGAAAAAAAAAAACTCAAGTATGGGGCACTATCTAGGAAAGAAGCAACGACTGGTTGATGTTTGAACGACCAGCCGATCGCCCCGATACCGATGTTAAAGATATACCCCGAAGTAGACCTGCCTAGTCTCGACGGATGGCACAACCGGGGACGGGGTGCTTCGTGGACGGGTTGCATACAGGTCAACGCGAGGGTTCATCTTCAACGTAGGAAACGGGAGAACGGGTTGGTTATTCAACCCCCAATCAGCCGTTCCCTCCCCCCTGCAAAGTCTTGGGAACAGATCGATTCCTTACAGGCGAGGATGACCCAGGATTCCTCGTCCTCGGCCCCTTCGGCATGATAGGGTTCCAAGTGTTGACCTAACAGTGCTCGAAAGGTCGTGCCCCCTATGTGGTGACCGACCTTTTGCATCCACAACGCCGACCGAGTAATGCCCATCCGCACCCAGCATCCTAAAACCGGACACTGATCCCTCGCACGGCACAGACGATATCAACCACGGGTGTCCCCGCCATCAGTCGACCCCTGAGCAACACGACGTCAGCCACCTACCATCCTCAAGTCTGGGAGAGCTCACCATTAAAAACACGGCATCACGTCACAGCCTTATACACGAGACGGAGCGCTGCCAGATTTAGCAAGCAACATGCAAACACAGGAACCTCGCTCCAGCACCACATCTCCCCAGGCCCTCACATCCAAAACCCCCAACCCAACCTACCCCTATCAGTTATAGCTCACCCCTTTCGGTTGGATTCCCGAGAGGTCGGAACCCCCCTCTCACATCCCGATATCTTCCTTACCGCTCTCGATATGAGCCGCCTGGAATTGATACCTCCTAACATAAACGACACATAGTCCGAGATGACCACCAGCTCGAACCGGAAAAGGCTGAGAGTCCCACACTAAGTTAGCGATTGAGCCCCTTTTCATCATCCCCGAGGTAAAGTCCTTTAAGCTACCTAGGTCCTGGACAGGGGCTTTCCGCCTCGCCATTGGACGGATCGCACCACCAAGTTGTCCCAGTCAGCTCAGGACAAGTTGAGGATGTGTCCTGTGGGACTTGGCGCCCGCCGTGTATTTGGGTGACATGACGAGGTGCTGTTGACCCGTTGATGACAAGTCGGCGCAGCGGAGCTCAATGCCGAGAGACTTGGGCGTGCGCTTCGGTCCAGGAACTGGCGATCTACTGAGGGAGTGACACTAAGTTATCCCCATCCGGCCTATACCGACAGGTGCCTGACAAAACAAACCACCCACCAACAAATCCAGAGGCATTTTTGTCTCAAGAAATGAGGTTGAGGTATTATTCGAAGGCGTTGAATGATATGCCGTCGGCCTTGCTCATCCAGCCTTGACGAACGGTACTCAGCCGACGCACTGTCAACGGCGGTGAGAGGCGGGCCGGACTTGGTCGAGACGTCGGTCAGGCTGTGTGTGGGTTGAAGTGATCCGCATCGAGGTAGTCGGCCGCATGGCCAACGAAGGGCTGAAGAAGCTGGAACCAAGATAATGTGTCCAACCAGCAGGGAATGGGACCAAAATTGCGCAGAACCCGATGGCAAAGGTACTCCATTCGTAGACATACGAGACTTCCCGCGCCCTCTGTGACACTGGTCTCTCTGAGGCTCAACTCCACCAGACGAGCCACTTGCCCGATCTCAAATTCCATAAGGTACCGTTGTCCTTTGCAAGCAGGGCGTGCAGGTGCAAGCCCGAGATTGATCAAAGAGTCCTCTGCCATTGACGCCGTGATCTTGCTCTCACACCGGCCGTCGAATGTCAACTCAGTGTGAGCCCGTGGTCTCTCCCTCCCATCGTCGACTCGGGTCCGATAATGCGCAAACCACACCGACAGGGGACGCACAGCGAGCGTCGAGCGCGGTCACTCACCGTCAACCCCTTTCCTTCCCTCCTTTCCCTTCCCCCTCTTCCTCCCCTTCTACCCACCCCCATCCCTCCCTTCATCAAGCAAACACCGCTGACCGCCACCCTCCCTCCCCCATCTCCCAAGCGCACTTCATCACCTAGCATGGTGACAATTGCCCAAACTCAAACTCCATCAGAACCACCTTCCCTTCGGGCAACCCCCCTCCACCCCCAGGAAAAAAAAAAAAAAAAAAAAAAAAAAAAAAAAATGACACATCATGTTTGCCCATCACCCATCACCCACTGCAGTACCATCGTCCCACCACCCAGGAACCGCGCTCATCACCGCCATCACCGCCAAAGCACCGTTTCACGAACGCCAAAACACAGCCGCCACCAACACCATTCCCATCCCCGCCCAATCACTCAACCAACCAGCACCCGCAGATCCCGGCCGCGAAGGTCGGCTACGCTGGCCACCCCCAACGCAGGTCTAAGCGCGGTCGCGCGCACAATCCAGACTGTCGGGACGGGAGTTTGCAACTCCGGAGTCAGCAATCAACCGGCCTGACCTGACCTGACTCGGCATGAGATGGCCAATATATGCGGCGACCAACCTCGTAGCCGGCAGGTGGATTGGAATGGATGAGACATGTGTGGCTGACAAGCTTGACAGCATCCATATTGCGTTTTCCACTTGGAAAGTTCCCATTGCGACAAAGGCAGATCATGACCAGAGAAAAAAAAGGTGGTGCCATCATACTTCTAAGCCCCCAACATCCAATACATTCGACACAGTCAACAGCCAACAGTCCACGCACTGCGGCGACTGCATGACCTGGGAGGCCGGATTCGGAATGACCAGAAAGCAAAATGCCATCAGGCGGACAGCTGCAAATGCAAAGCCGTTGGCTCTGCCTCCGCCATACATGACCGGAATCCGCCTTATCTCGTCGAGAGTTGGGTTCATCCAAAGTGCCCCAACACCAAGTCCATAGCACTCCTGCGTACGCAACCAAGGGTAGAATCCAACAGGAACTTCCGACTGGATGATGATAGTGCATGCCATCCATCCTTCATTGCAATGCAATGCAATGCAAAAATCCCCTCAGGCATCACTGCCTACGCAGTAAGGAACCTAAGGAAATGAAGCGGCATCCATCCGGATCTCGTCCCCGGACCGGACAACTCAGAACAGAACCAACTGCATAACCCACCGGGCCTTGCAGAAGCAACCCGTCATGTGAAAGTCGGATGTTTCTGGCAATACGCTACACCGCAAGAGAGAGCAAGAGAAAAGAGCCGTCGGCATCCATCGGCAAGCGCATGCGATGCAAGACGCAGACGCATGCTCGCCTCGCTTGCATGGCCAAACAGCAACGAACTGTTGGGCGGAATCAGCGGTAAAAACCAACCTGGGCTGCCACGCGCGCCAACAAGCGACCTTGCTTTTTTCTTGCGGGCGCATCTCTGGTCGGGATGACGGCCACGCTACACCACCAAGACATTGATGATCCATCCGTCCATCCATCCATCCATCTCATCCACAGTCTGCGATGCACGTCTCACACCGCCGGAAGGATCTGGAGACAGACAAACAATCTGGCAAAAGAAGAAAGAAAACCACGCAATCCTAACGAGCGGGGTAAGACATGGTCGGCGACGTATCCTCGCAGAGAGTCAGACACACACACCGTCGCCGTCGTCGTCGTCCTCCTCGGCATGCGCGTGTCCGCGCTAGAGCCCGCGCTTGTAAGCGCCGCTGCAACGCCCAGCATGGTCGCCATTGGCCAGACTTGCGCCACGGGGTCCCGACAGGCAATATCGGCAGCCATTAAGACGCCACCGACAGATGGAATATTGATTGTTCTTCCCAAGCTTTTGTCAGCCATGCAGGGCCGGTCCTTGTGGAGATTGAGAAAACCACGCTTTCCACGGCTCGCTCGCGCCCTCACCCATCGGCTTCGGGGGCCCTTGCCAGCAACCGGACCGCGACCTGCCTTGTTCGAGCTGGTTCGGCCCAAGCGTGCATGTTGACAGTTGCACCGCGGGCGGGGCTGTCGGCCGTGTCTGCGTACCCGAGTCGCACACACGAGGAAGTGTCCGTTTTGTTCGCTTCCGTTTTGTCACCGCTTGGAATTTGTTGCGCAGCGAGTCGAGTCGACATTCTCCGACGAGTCTCCGGTTTGGCTCCGGGCGATTCGGATTCTTGGCCGCCGACCCGCCGGAGACTTGCCCGACAACCCATCTCATCGAGGGGCAGACGGCGACGGGATGACTGTGCAAAGTTACGGGGCCCAACGCCATCACTTCTTCTCAGGGGCAAGAAACTGGGCCATCTTCGCCCAGGAGGCTCTCGCTCGGAGAAATACCGGTAGTTTTCCTGCAGGTGGCGAGCAGAGATGCAAGTGCTCTCGCCCCTTCATCAACTCGAAGCTGCATGCCATCCGTGCCCCGGTTTTGACTTCCCCACACAGCGCAAAATGGACAAACTTCGTCTCCGGCCTTAGTTTTCTGCTGATGGAATCGGCCCAGCAAGACGTTCCTGTGCAAGTCTAGAAGCGTCAATGCTCAACGCAACGCCACTGGGGGGCTCTCAGGGGCTCAGGGGGGGGTTCAAACAGGCTCAGGTGGCATGCAAAACCGGGGGTTGATCTCATCATGAACGCCGCTCGTGTCTGCCGATTGAGGGCGGGAGAAGGATTCGGTTCGTCCCAAGTGTCTGTTCACCTGACAGCCAGCGCCGGCGTGTTGCGGCGCGGGGTCGTCTGTCGACCGGGCAGCACAGGGCCGCGGCGGCCGTGAGCAGCGCGGAAAGGGTCGAAAAGGGGTTGAGAGAACGAAGATGCAGCTTGTGGGGGCTAGCACGAATCGCGGGGTTTGTCTTGGTTCCACGTGCAGTGCGGCCAGCAGGACCCCGACCAGCCCTATCTCTCCAACGGTTGTAATCCGAGCGCACGTCGCAATGGTCCGATTGCTGTTGGTCTGTCATCTGCGTGCTCTGTTATTTGTCGATGTGTGGAATTTTGGTGTCTAATTTCGCCAAGGACGGCCGCAGGGCGTGAGTGAGAATGCGCAGCCTGACTTGTGTGCGCGCAACAACGTTGGGGTGCTGAGCCTCTGGTTCTCGGGTGCCGGCGCCGCGGAAGCTGACCTACCCAAAAGTTATTTTAAAATAGGCTGTTTCCCGATGACCACACCACAAACTCGCCGCACGTGGGGAGGCGGCCGTTCTGACATGTGGTAAGATCCTTCTTTACCGCCACCAGGTTTATGTTTTCTCCCATGCCGGAACAATGGAATCATGATGGAACTCCAGGGTGAAGCTACGGCGCCGATCGGGGGTTTTGCCAGCTCGGGCAGCCGAGACGACAGCGAACCTGGGGGGAAAATACCGAGAAAGCTCAGCGTCCTTGCAGAACATCAAACAAGCTCACATGGCTCAAGGCCCCCAACGCAGGGCCGTGCGTGTTCTTCGTCCCATGTTGGTTTGCTTTGAGATGCAGCGCAGCGAAAATCTGCAAATCTGCGGGGTGCATTGACGAGAAACATCAGCCTCACGAACATGCAAGTCAAATGTTTCAAGAGAAAGGCGCGAGCATTGGTCTCCTGCTTTTGCGTTTCGTCGTCGTCTCTAGTAAAGTGACGCGTCAAAGAGTCAGCTAATGAGCCATTGGAAGCTCGAGCGCGGGTGACGATGGCCGACGAAGCTTGGTGGAAGCTGCAACTGTCAGCCGCACAGGCCAGAGCTTGGCCTCGGCTGTATCCGGGCGTTCCCGATCTGGAAGAAGCCACTGCAAGCAAGCAGAAGCGAGCGAAACGAAACATCTTCCAGTGTTTCAAACGAGGAGGCGATAGACAGATCACAGACCTAATCCAGACAAGATTCTGGACTTTGGGCGCAAAGTCAACGCTTGTTGCGAAGTGACGAAAACACTCAAGGCACGCTTAGAAACATTTTCTTGATCAAATCCTTCGGAAGATCCCGAAACACACACCCGAACGGGGACCTGGAATCGAAAACCGATTGGCAACGGAGCAACTCCAGCGGTGCCCAGCGCGGCACCGCCTCTGAACGCTGACGCCGGGACCCCGGATTCCCAAAGCTCACCTTCCACGGAACCAGAACGGGAAGAGTTTACTGATTCGCACCACACATGCTCGCGTCGATTGGTAAAAACAGCCATGACAACGACCCGGAGGTGGTCTTACGCTGCGCGGGATGGCGATGCGGCCTTACCTGAGGGGGATTAGACACACAAGCGAAAGCCGCCACGGTTGATTGCGTAGCCGCGCATCTTCGATTTGATCTGTCCAAGACTCTGGGCGGGCGCAACGGTGCCTCGGCGTCGCGGGGCGTCGCATTCGCAACGGAGCTGGACACGCCCCGGCGTCGCTTTTTTTTTTCTTCCTCTGGTCCACCATCCGACTATTGGCATCCCACATGAACCTAATCTCGACCGTTCCGTCGTTGACAGAGAGACATGTCTGGGAGCCATGTCCACGCAGCCGCTCCGTATTGGTAGTTGCGCCCGATATCCCGCTCAGCGCAGCTCCGAGCCCTCTGGCATGAGCGGAGCGCCGTCTCCAGGAGCTGCCACGAGGACCTGCCGAGACAGGTCGGGCTGACAGCAGCTCAACTCAGACACGCATGCCGCATCGCTGACGACGATGCTGCCGAGGATTGCACAGTAGCAGAAGCCTATCTGGCAAAAAAAACGCGGGGGTCTTTCTTTAATTTCAGTGCGGACTGGAGCTTGCCGCCGTCTGCGACGACAAGCCTCGCTCATTTCCTTGAGCCTCACGGCTGCTGAGCGAGGGTTGCCAGGCCCGTTTTGCAGGCCGGGCGCTTTGTCCCGTTGGGCCTCTCACAAGCTGGCAAGCGTCCCGATTCAGGCAGACTCGAGGCCGACAACGGGTGGCTCTTGCGGTCTTGTCGTACTGCAATATCAACACTTTGTATACGGCAGCGCTGAATCTGGGGTAGGGCATTGTGGCAATAACGGGACGCTCGACTAGCAATATCCAGCCCGCCCGGGAGCTGGGCGTTTGGCCAAACGGTAGTGACAAGTGCAGCCGGAGATGGCATTTTCGCAAGCGAAGATGGGAAGTCACCAGAAGGGAAATGCCTGGAATGGAGTGCGGCAGCACGGCATCTGCGCGCCGTGCGTTTGCCCATTTTACCCAGCGAGCCCGACAAGAGTCCGCCGGCGCGCTGGGTCGCAATATTGAGGCAGACTCTGTTGGGTGGTGGTCCGCACATTCCACAGTCGCAATGCGCACCGTCCACCCTCCCAACCGTCGATGGAACTCTACCGATGCAAAGGAACGGGCACACAGGTACGACAACCCCTGCAATGTTAAACGCAGCGGACAGGCATCGGGGGGCCTTCAGTCAATGGCTGCCACTGCCGCCGGACCAGGGTTGCGAGCCAGGTACCTGACGCTGCCGCCCGTACCATGGCACCCCCCTGTCGCATCCAACCTCCTTCCCGCCTCTGTCTCTCTCGCGCTGTCTTTCCGCCGCCTGTGGAAGCAGCCGTCGCCCTGTCGCTCTGCCGTTTTCTTGCTACGGTGCAGCGTGCGCGGATGGACACAATATGTGCGACCCAAATTACCTGGCCGTTTTTTTATCCAGGGCCGCCGCTAAACGGGCCACACATGGGGGGCCTGGGGTTGCTTCCGTGTCTCTCAAAGTCGGGGCTGGTCACGGTCCTCATCTAGGTGGGCTTCCCTCTTGAGAAGCACAACTCGCTCGCTTCTCCCTCCATACCACTCTACTCTACCCTCTCCGATCTCGTGCAGACGTGCAAAAAGCAAGAGCAACGGACCCTGTCAGACTCTTTGACATCAGCGGCATTCCATTCCCCCCAAGACTCTTGGAGTGTTGTTTGCTGCGTCCAGTCGCTGCGCATGCCCAGACCCAAGCCCGCCCACCAACACACACCCCATGCCTGCATCAGCCTCCGACCCTGCTTAGACTAGCCCGGCCTCACCCACCTCACCACCACTCACCTCACCACCGGTATCTGACGTGCCGGACCCTGCTCTGCCACATCGGGACGGGTTATAATAAGAGATCGAGGGTCCCCTCCCCACCTCGACTCACCATCCGCATCCAACCCGCGCTCAACAACCCCATTATCTCTCTTATATCTCCTCTTTCTTTCCTTGTGTCTTGTCGAGATCTGTATCTGCTTCAGTCGTCCGCTCCGGAAGCCTTACACACCTTCACTTGAACCATCGCACATTCGCAATGTTTTCCGCAAAGACTTTTGTTCTCGCTGCGCTCGCAGCCGTGGCATCCGCTGCTCCCACATGCGGCGGCAAGCCCACGCCCACGCTCCCCAGCACAGGAGGTGAGTTGCCCTCACCATAGTGCGATACACTGGTGGCACCTACTTACACAGACAACGCAGCTCTGGACCTCCCGCCTCCGCCTTCGAACCTGGTGCTCAAGAAGATCGCCATCGGGCACGGCATCCAGAACTACAGCTGCTCGGCCGACCCCGCGGCAACACCGGTAGCAAAGGGCGCCCTCGCAGTCCTCTACGACGCCACACCCCTCTACCCAGGGACACCGCGAACCGGCCTGTCGCAAGGCGCCTTCAACTCGTTGACGACAACGGTCCTCTGGCACCAGGACATCCCGCTCAACCTGGTCAACCCGGCCGCCGCCCAAGCCGCCGCCGTGCTCCCGAGCAAGAGCTACGTCGCGACCACGAGCCCGTTCAAGCCCAAGGCCGACCTCAAACTAACCAACACGCCGACACTCAAGTTCCTCGGCCACCACTACTTTGACGGCCAAGGCACCCCGACTTTCGACCTCTTCGAGGCCGGGCTCAAGGCCCATGTGGTCCGTCTCGACGGCGTCCCGGTCCCTCCCAACGCCGACAAGGGGCCCCTCGGCACCGGCGCCGTGGGCTGGCTGCAGCTCGGCGACTCGGGCCAGGGCAAATCGATCGGCATCAACCAGGTCTACCGCGTCATCACGGCCGGTGGCGTCGCTGAGGCTTGCGCTGTTGCAGGCGAGGGTATCGCCAGCGTGCCGTATACCGCTTTCTACTGGTACTACGGTTAAGCTTTTTCATCTGTGGAAATCAATCAATCTGGTCGGTGACACGGCATATGGGGATCGTCGTCTTGTCGGAACCAAAATATGGCGGGGGTTGGCAAGCAGCAAGAGAGCTCGAAATCGTGCATCTCCGGCTTTGGGCTTGGCTTCTTTCCCCTCCATTATTTTTATCCGGCCACTCATCATCCACCAATTTGACCGACCATCCCGTCCCCTTCGACACGGGAAAAAATCACACCCAGCATCCTTTTTTTTTTTTTTTTTCACCTCGCATCTTTTGCTTGGTCACTCATTCGAATGGGACATTCCCCATACCCACGACATGCATGCGACGCAACAACTGCATGCCGTGGTGGTATCAACAACGCATTGCCCCGTCAAGCCAAGCAAAGCAAAGCAGCATTGGTTAGGCGTTTATTTCTGGCTTCTATTCTTTTCGTTGACCTTTTGGTTTGGATATACCCCCTTTATCATATTTGACAGCCTTTCCATCCGACTATTGGATGTGGGAAGATTCAACAAGTAATGGGTTTCTCTCCTTCTTTTTTTTTGTCATATTGGGTTAGGGATCAACAAAAAATGGGCGGTCATTTTTTTATAACTTAGGAATTTTATTAGCTTAATGGCATGGTTGCAACGGGGGATGGAAATGGGTTGGCAATGGGATGGGGATTCATTCCAGATGGGGGATTCAGGCATGGTAGAATGAGAATGAGAATGAGGGATGAGAGAACGGGATGGCTGGGGGAGGAATAAAAATCACATTCGATTCATTTTGGCTGCCCATTTGCGCTGTTCGCTGTTTCCTGCTTGTCCCCCAGTCACTGTTACTGTCCATCATTCATTCGTGCCCGGGTTTTACTGTTCATCCATCGTTCACTGCTCTCACAACTGTTCCCGTCGCTCGTCAGTAGCTTGGTCGTCGTCAGCTCCGTTACAAAACAGACTGCCGCCAATACGGATTCCAAACACCGATAAGCCCTCACAGCCCAAAAGGATCCGGCAGCGTCCAAACCCCGCTGCCCAAATATCGGGTCGGGTCGGCGATCGGTAAGATCGGGCTTGGGGGGTACTTCTGCTTCTGTTTCTGGTACTCAGGCTGTTGGGATACCCAACCCATCGCTTGCTGCGTCACGCTCTGCTTCGCCACACGAAATATCTCCGATCGGAAGAGCTTCCAGAATGTCGGTGTCGGGCTGTAAAGGCTGTCAGCACTGCTTTCGGGTTTCTGGGGTGGGCGAGCGACGTATGCTCACTGCCACGATTTGGACTGGTGCCCCGGTTTTTTCTCTGGCTTGGCTTCTTTTGAGATCTGACATGTCATGTGCTGTTTGCTGTGAGTTGGGTGTTGGGGAGGTGGTTTCTATAAAAAGGCCGGGTGGGCTTGGCCGGATTGGGTGGTGAGATCGCCGAGGGAGGCCGACGTATGCCGATGGGTTGGGTGTTGCTTTTGACAAGAGATGGGATGGTTATTTTTGTTTCACTTTCTGATGGGTGTCGGGATTCGGAGGCTGCGCTAGGATGTCTTGAGGTGTTGTTTGAGGGTGTTCTTGTTTGGACGGGGATAGGGGCGTCAGAGGATAGAGCATGGCGTTGTTTGGGGATATCTTTGGTGGCCCATGTCAGACTGTGCATGTAATATCTCGTCGGCGATGTTGCGGGCTTTCCGGCGCAAAGATGAACGAGGCCCGAATCCCAACGGTTTACAGGACGACTCAAATAGCTCAAGTTATGATGATTGGGTTGCCGACATCTTTTAGAGGGGAATCCCCTGGCATTTGGGGTGGCCTGGGGGCTAAAAACGGCATCGAGGTCTCCAAAGTTTCCCAGGAGCGGCAGTTCTTGGTCACTTTGGTATTCTCGTCCAAGCACCGTTGCCCTTGTTGTCTGGACTTGCCCCTGAGGCAGGTCATCTGTCGAGTCTCGGTTACTTCTGACTCTGAACTGACGACAACACTTAGCCCAGGCGAGCGAGACCGGAGCCCCTAAGGCGGACCAACATCGAAGGCATTTCGCCATATGCAGATCTGATAAGCCTTGATGGTAAGCCTTAAGAGGTTCACGTCCTGACGTCCTGAACTGAGGGCTCAAGATATCCTCTCTGTGAGACTCCCGCCCCTAGATCGGCGCAATCTGCGATGACGAAGAGCTCCGGTTTGACACCAACAAACAGCAACGACGACCTATGTAAGTCTATTCCTATCTCTAGCGGCTTCGTGCTTCGCATTTCTTCCATGAGCCTCGAGAGACCTCGCATCCATTTCTCCCCAAACAAAGCCCCTGAAATAACTGTTTTAACTCCCTCGAAGCCCTCACATTGACACGAGAAGCCATGTCGGATCCCATTATACACGATAGCCTCTCGAACACACGCTATCTCGAAGTCCCTTGCCCTGGTCAAAACACCCCCCACCAACAAGCGATTACAGCCAGTGTAGGATACACAAGGACAAGCCAACCCTCGTCTCCGACTAAATGACCGCGATCAAGGAGGGCCGGCGGATGCACTCGAAGCACACCACGCTTTGCTGAAAGCACGCCAGAGCAACAGAAGGGGAGCAAACTTGACAACATCTGCTCCCCCGTTGCCCGGCCTCCATTCCTACCAACAAATTCCCATACACACACGAGAAGCAAACACATTGTACTCTTCCGCTCAGCTCTCGAATTTCCCTTCGAGAACCGCTGGGCCCCTGAGCCCCCTGAACCCCTGAGAGACACAACCTTTGAGAGGCCGGGCATAACCCGTCGCTGCGCTGTCCGGGACCAAACCCCCTGAAGAGCTTCCCCATCGCTAACCTGCAGTAGCAAGCACAGGCGCCATCCAAACTCCCGTCAATACCTCTCCATTACTCGTCCGAGATCGTCACGGTTCCCTCTCCCTTCCCGTCTGCCACCAATCGACCAGCATTGCAGCCCGCCAAACACCCACGGGACGTCCCGTACCAGTACTTCATCAACACAAGGCAAAGAGACCGTGGGGTTATTTGCCCCCTTCTCATCAACCCATAACAGCTGAGCGACTCAGAGAAACTCACCTCGAGAGATGAAGAAACCCCGATCAAGAGGCGAGCAGGAAATGAGCCGACGATATCTCAAGAACAGATGTAATAGCTTAAGCTGCATCTTACCACAACGTCTGCCCTCATCCAGCACAACCATAAGTCGGTCAGTTCGCGAGTTCCCTTGACACCCTCCACAACCTGGAAATCACGTCAGAGGTAGGAACCACTTGAGCTGATATCGGATCATTATTGTCATGAAATGTTAAACTAGCCTCATCAAGCAAGCTGAACCAAGAAAACCGACATCGCTTCTGTACCTTACCTAGCTACTTCGCTACACAAATTTTACCACCTTATCCTGAGCCTTGACCGATGGCGCGCTTGCCATTCCGGTCTTTACCCACTGCAGATACCGCTTATATAGCCCCTTGGCAACGCTCTCTTCCCTGGGTGGCTTCATCATCCTGCCATAGGTGAAGCGCAGTTGCTAGTCACGCGTGGTTTCTCGACAGTACTTCATGTAAAGATCCCAAACTGTCTCCTCCCAGTATGCCTCGCGCCGATAGAACTTTCTCCACGGCTGTGCCCGCTTCTTCGCATGCCGAGCACACTTCTCAGACTCCGAACGCCGCGCAATGCGATCGAAATACTCCCGAAAGTAGGACAAATTCTATCTGCCGCCCAACTCAGCCTCGAGACCACCCATACCACCCATGTACTCCTGGGGACGGGGGTCTTCGGCGGTCCACTGGTGAGGAGCCCCGCCCGAAGGGATAGGCACCTGAGGAGCGGCGGCGCCGGCCCCAGCACCACCCGAGCCAGGCACGGTGCGGACGAGTTGCCTGAAGCGATACACTTCATCGAGAATCATCTTGCGCATCTCGCCCACGTCCTCGACAACCTCGAAGTCGAAGTCGAACGTGGTAGGGCAATCGGGCTCGTCGCTAGCATCGTGCCAGATCGCCAGGTAGGGGTGCTCAAGAGCCGACTCGACGCTGATGCGCCGTGAGGGGTCGAAAGCAAGCATGCGGTCGAGAAGGTCGAGGGCATCGGGGTTGGCATTGGGGAACAGCGAGGGGAACGACTTCTTGGCCATGAAGGGCAAGTTGCGCACGTATTCCTGCGCTCTTGGTGATCCAATGCGCGACAGCGTCTCCTCGTTGGGTGTGCCAAGAATGTGCAGAATCTGGTTCAGCTGGTCGACGTAATCCCTCCCCTTGAAGAAGGGACGGCCGCCGAGGAGCTCGGCGAGGATGCAGCCCACCGACCAAACATCAACTACACAAGATTAGCCGCTGCGAAGCTGAGCATGATTTCAGGATACCTACTGGCTTTGGTATAGTTCTGGAAGCTAAGCATGATTTCGGGCGCGCGATACCATCTCGTTGCGACGTACTCGGTCATATATCCGGCGTTTTCTTCCGGATCAATCGAGAAGCCTCGCGCGAGACCGAAGTCACAGATCTTGAGTTCGCAATCGGCATTGACCAACAAGTTGCCCGGCTTGAGATCACGGTGCAGCACGTTTGCCGAGTGGATGTACTTGAGACCACAGAGGATCTGGTAGATGAACGACTGGAAGTGGGCATCGGTGAGGGGTTGACCAGATCGGATAATAGCGGCCAGGTCGCACTCCATTAGCTCTGCAAATTGCCTCTAGTTAGCATATTGCTGCGACTACCCGGGGCGGTCCCATCATACCTTCGTAAAGATACGTCTCGTTGAAATTGTCTGGCCTGGGAATGTCCATATCATACAAGCAAGTAATCTGGCGGGGAAACCGACGTTAGTCAATGGCCAAAATAGGGGCGAGCCGGGACTTGGATTGCAATAGCAACAATAGCGAGTTGAACTCACGTTTCGGTGGCCCCTGAAGTGCTGCAGGAGCTTGATCTCGCGCAAGGCGCGCTTGGCCAGGATCTTCTTGCTGAAGACATTGGTAACCTTCTTGATGGCAACACCCTCGCTGGTCTGGTTGTTGACGGCGGCGCTGGTGGACAGACCTGTCAGCAAACGGGAAGCTGGAAATGGAGGAGAGGGGTAAAGGCGAGGCTTAACCCTACCAGACAATGCCGTAAGCTCCCTGGCCCAGCTCCTTGGTGACCGTGTATCGCTCGTCGACAATAAAGTCCTGGTTGAACACCTTGAAGACCTTGCGGCCCTGGAGATCGGCCATTTTGGAGCGACAAAAAAAACGTTGCGCGCGTTTGAAAAGCTGGTGGAAAAGCCCGGAAGGAGGACCTCAAGGAGGAGGCGTCTGGGTGAGGGGCAGCAGATAAGACGAAGGGTCGGAGCTATCAATCGCCCCTGTTACGGCGCAAACTTAAATCCCCAAGCGTCGGGAAGCTCAACTTGGATGATGCAGGAACAAACAGCCCTTGCAAATGGAGAGAGACGTTATATAACGGTCCCTTGTGCACAAAGAGATGACGATGGGAGGAAAGAAGTGCGATGGTCCCGCGATGGTAATAAGGATAAGACGAAGCAAGCGGCAACTGCTTGGAGGGGCTGAGAGCGGAGGGGTATCCCGCCCCTTGTTGCGAATGCCTAGACTAGTGCCTAGCATACTCTTGGACGGAAGCGGGTTGGCCTGACAAATGACAAGGGTCACCCGTCCAGCAGGAAGCCAGAGTTGGGGGCCACGCTCTGCCGTTGGTTCTTTGTCGTCGCTCACCACAGATTTGCGATGGGCCAACTCTGCTTCAGTAGCCGCTCAACATCCTCATTTGGCCATGGTCTCCCCCACCAGCATCAACCGGGTGCCACAAGGCTCGGGATAGCTTTGGGAGCATCAACTCCCGAGCGCCCGGGCGCGTTGAGGTTGAGCGTTTAAACAATCGAGCGCCTTGGCACTCATCCGGTCAGGTAATTGCCATAATTAGACGCAGAGCTCAGGACTGCAGCCGCTTTTTTGCGCTGCTCTCCTGCGAGGCACAAGCCGTCATCTTTCACAGCCACTGTCGTCCGAATCAAGCACCTTGCGTTTGCCGTTTTCTGACGAATGGCGGCCGACAGACGGGCAAAAGGGCGGACTAGTAGCAAACCTTTGCAAAGGTAATTCCAAGGGCGGAGAAGATTCCCTACTTCGTAACTCGTGAAACACGATCGGCCGGTCTTCTGAACGCGGATTCCAACCGTCATTGGACCGAGGTATGATTGCGCCGACCCTCGCGGGGCCGGTTGACGATCCAGAAAGGGCTTCTCCAGCGGCCAGGAGGTTGACCCATTCCGTGCGGGCCCGCCATCGATTGGCCATGGCTGTAGGGCTGAAGGGCCTTCCTCAATTGGGCATGACCTGATCGTGGCACCATTCCCAATTGATCTTCATTTCTCGAGCCGGCACCGACGCATCTGGTCATGACGCCGTCGGACGACCAATCTCCCCGCCCGTGATCATGGTCCGGCCTAAAGTCCTAGACGGGAGGGAGCTTTGCGTGACAGGCAGTGAGATATATAACCTGGCAACCAACCCATCTTGCTCCACTCCAAGACAGTATCGACAAAGTCCAACAAGCCGCTAAATACGATGATCCGGATGCGCGCGGACCTGGTATCATGATCTATCGTCAAAATGCAACGCCAACGCCCCTTTTGATCACGGTCATGCCTCTTCTACATCAGGGAACACCTCTTGCAGAAAGTTCGTGGAGAAGCGCGTGGCCTGCTCATAGGCCGTTTCGAAACCCTGTCGTCCTCCATAATATGGATCGTTGATCACCTCGGCCTTGCCGGTCCCAGAATACTCGCCAAAAAGCATCACCTTCGCCTTGCTGCCCGTCTTGCGTTGCTGGATCCGTTGGAGATCCGAAAGATTGGACCGGTCCATGGCAAAGATGTAGTCGAACTTGTCAAAGTCGGAGGGATTAACCTTGCAGTTAGACGTTAGCTTCCCGAACCCTCGGCCAGCCCGAATCGATATACCTTGCGCGCCGCATGCACATAGTCCGTTATCCCGTGGCTCTCGAGTGTCGACATGGTGCGGTCATCGGGCTCCTCTCCGACATGGTATGCGCCTAGGTTGTCAGAGTCGGCGTGGCCAGGGAGAAACTTGGAGCTCACCTGTCCCACACGAATCGATCTTTCCGATGCGGCCCTTGTATGGATCCTGTTTTGCGAGCGACTGGAAGACTCCCTCGGCCATGGTGGAGCGGCAGATGTTGCCAAGGCAGACGAAGAGGACGGATAGCTGATCGGACATGGCGGGCGGTATGGGAGGAGATATCGGGAAGAAGAGGGGGACTCCGGGCGAGGTGAAGAAAGAGAGTTCAGAGCTTACGATCACGACTGCGACTCGATACCGCTTGAACAACACGAATCGAATTCTCTCCGGCTGCCCTGGCTCACCCCGCCAAAAGTTGAGGGGCAGTCCGACACCGATAACGATAAGGAGGCCGGGTTAGGGTTGGGCATTCTGTCAGAGACAGTTCCATCGCAGAAAGACAGCCACGACAGAGCCGATGAGCACCGTCTCGTGTTTATTCACAGGGCAATACGTGGGTAATTCGAATGGGCGAACAGCCAGCAGTTTTGGAATTGGTGAAAGAGATTGGAAGAGAATCAAGGCCACCGCGGAGGTCCAGATACGAGGTCCACAGCCCATTCGCTACAGGTGGGAGTCAAGCAACGTCCTCAGATTTCCTCCCTCATATTCACACGTCCACTTGGGCTTGAGACTGTCCACCGTTGGTTCTTGCCAGTGTTGGCTCTTGTGCAGAACCCGAGGCGGCAACGGGGTTGCTGCGCAGTCACGTGCCGGAGCCATGGTCTGTGCACCAGTGGGAATTTCAAAGTTTGCGCTTGTGCACAGACCACTTTTTGGGGGTATAAAATCCCCCACCGCCGTTCGCCATCGCGCGGTTTCTTTTCCTTCTTCATACTTACCTTGACTTCGTCTGATTCGATCATGAAAGTTTCAGACGGCATCGGGATACCCTGCATTGCACAACGCGGCGGTGTCTGGTGCGAATTGTCCTTCGGGGCCGTTCCGGTCGAAATTTTTGCTTTCCACCCATCTTTTTCGCTGTGTGCTCGGCTTGAGGGTCGGGCCATGGAGAAGAAGTGATCGCCAATCGTTTGCCTGCTTGCCTCACCCACACTCGCTTCTTGTGGTTCAATGCCTTCCGCTTGTTTGTGTCCATGGTGCTCTGCCGTAACTCCGAGAAGGTAAATATTTGCTTGTCGCTTCACTGAGGTCCTGAACATTGGCCATCGCGGAGCCGCGTCGGCAATTGCGTGATGCCGCTCGTCATGCTGTCGAGGCTCGAGATCGCGCTGCTGGTGAAAGACGCGAACTCGGCGCGAAGGGAAGAGCTCCTATCCTCATGCCCGAACCAACCATTACGTGTCTTCAACTGGAATCCACCTGGGCAATTATATTCCATGTGATGTTGTCGTACAGCGACACGATTTGTCCACCTCCTTGAGGGTCTGCCTTGCGCGTCGCGCTGAACACATCTCAATGGCACTTGCTCATCCTGGCCTCTGATGCTCACCGATTGCGGTTAGGTCGGCCGCCTCCTGAGATCTCGGCGTTAACAGCACGTCGCACCGAAACGCCGGAGCCCGGAGCAAAACCTCAGCAACGCTGACGCCGAGGCCTCGCCGGTAACCTCCCAAACCCCTCGGCCCAGACACGGCGAGGCACCAGACTCGGCCACCTCCCGTCCCTTCCAATTCGTCCATCCCAGCCTTCCCACAGCGATCGACAGCGGGCCGAGGCCGAGAACAAAGTTGCTGTGCGGGGCAAATTCCATACAATGAATGCCATACCGATGCCCAAGAAGCCGTTGCTCCCGGCGAATTCCCTCAAGGCGGAGCCTCCACAGCAGCGCCGAGCGAGAGGCATGGCACCCGCAATCACGCAAGCTCGCGCAAGACGCATGGCACCTTAGGCCGCATGCCCCATACATATGCTAAACATGGCTGCAGAAGAGCGTTTTGGGGGGCTTGTGGGATGAGGACAGCGCGGGAACGGCAGAACCCCTCCATGATTCATCAGCCCAATCTATTCGAACCGGGCGGGCAGTGGGCCCTGAAGGCGATAGGACACAAAGGGCGAGATGTAAGGCGTAGCATGGCACCGATGCTGCGTTGAGATCGAACCCTGAAGATCGCGCACACTGCGCTAGCATCCCGAGCGGCGCTAGCCTTTTGAATGACGGGACCCCATCGCCATCATCGTTGACGTGGGGCTGATAGTACGCAGGTAGAGGGGCGATTGTCGATTATATCAGGTACGCCCCCTTTTGAATGGGTTCTAAGCTTATTTCTACTTTACCCTGTTCCCTGGTTGCCAGTTGAGTTTGTTGCTGTCACAAGTTGACGGTGCTCTGGTTTTATTCGCGCCCTATAGGTGGACTGGAGCGACAAACCCACACCACCCCTACCTTCGGCACCGCACCACCCCAGTAGCCATATCGCGAGTCGGGAAGGCGGCATCACTCGTCCCCGCCTTGTCGGTGACGGTGCCAGAAGTAGAGAGTTCCCGTACGGAGTGCGGTGTTCTCCCGGACTTCCATGTGTGGAGCGAGTGCCCTCCATCTCGTCGTTTCTAGGCGAGTGTCTGCCCTCTGACACTGGCCGGTCCTGTCGTCTGTATTGACCGACAACACCCGATTTTCCGACGATCCTTGTTGCCACTCCGGATCCGGCTCCACAGAGGATCTTTGATTGACGGACCCTGATCATCGGCGACTTGATTTCTGTCAATCGCTTGGGAGCGAAGAAAAAGATGGGCGAACAACAGCAGCAGCACCAGCGCCCCGTCCACAACAGCGAGGTGTATGTGCTCCGCCAAACCCCCTTCCCGGCTGTTCCTCCACCATCACCGCCCTCGCCCATCACCCCGGCCGAATCCGAGTTTTGCGCGCCCATTGAGGCACTCAGTTTGAGCGAGCCTGCAATTGCGACCTGCGACGAGCGCCTCGCTCTCGAAGATCGACTCACCAATGCCGTGCACGTTCTCAACACCGAGACAACCGCGCTCCAATGCCTCACAAGGCTTTACTCGGCCGACTCGATCGCTCGGGATGGGTTCAGCCGCGCTGTTGACGCCATAACGCGGCGCCAGGGCGACGGTGGGAACAACGGGAAAGTGGTGGTCATTGGCGTTGGAAAGTCCGGCCACATCGCAAAGAAACTCGTCGCAACGTTCAATAGCCTCGCAATCCAGGCCGTCTTCCTCCATCCGACTGAGGCTCTCCATGGCGACCTCGGCCAGATTGACAGCCGTCGCGACACCCTCCTGCTCATCACATTTTCTGGCAAGACGCCTGAGCTACTCGCCCTCCTCCCACATCTCGACAAATCTCTTCCCCTAATTCTCCTTACCTCTCATACCCGCCCGCAAACTTGCGAGATCGTCCGCCACCGCCCTGATACAATCCTTCTACCAGCACCGATTCACGAACCGGAGACAACCTCATTTGGTGTCTCAGCACCAACAACGTCCACAACCGTTGCGCTCACGGTCGGGGATGCGCTCGCCATAGTCGCATCACAGGAGCTGCATCCCAGCGTGGCCTCCGTCTTTGCCAGGAATCATCCGGGGGGTGCTATTGGCGCCGCCCTGCGACGTCCAAGGGAGGAGGTGCACCATCTCGCTGTGCCGCTTGACGCCATCGCCTGCTTGGACGACGACGATGAGGGCGACGGTCCAACAACGGGGGCAGATATCCTTCGCGCGGGATATGCCTCGCCCTCTGGCTGGATTCGACTGCGTGGGTTCAACGATGGAGTCATCTCCCCACGACAGATCAAGCGACTAGCCACAAGGGATCTAGCGCGTACCGTATACGAACTGCCTTGGCTAGTCACAAACAAGGCGGACTTTGTGTCCATCGCCGCGGACACTACTATCCGCGATGCCGCAGAGTGGATTCGCGGGGTTCTCGAAGCCACAGCTGCCAGGACGAGCGTAGCAGCAGTAGGGGAGTACGACGTTGGATGCTGTGAGGATTCCATCATCGCGGTAGTCGAGAAGGAGGGTCAGTGTATTGGGCTGGTGGAAGTGGCGAAGCTCCTCGAGGAGTCGTGATTTTTGCGAAGGGGTGATTTTGGTTATGACTATATGAATGATTGATTTTTCAAACGAGGTATATCAGCCCAGCGGCAAAGGGCAAAGGGATGGTGGAATGAGGGTTAGAGATGGGAAAGATACCGTGGGCGGCCAGATCTGATTTTGCTTGGTTAGCATTGGTACTGCATGGCATGGCATGGCATGCAATGCATTCTGCATTGGAGGCACTCTGATTTCTTTTGTATAGTTACGGTGGCCTTGTGTTTTTTTGCTGTGGCTTTGGGGTCGACGACAGCCCATCTTTTGCATAGTCCCACTCAGCTGTTGGGGTAATACTGGCGTTTCTGAGCATTGGATGTGCTTCCGTGTCTGCCCTGTCTCGTCTTACTCAACGTGGGAGGGAAAGATAAAATCGCTTTTTACACGTTTTGAGTGAAAACCTCGTTGGTCTCAGCTGTTGTTCGCCGTCCCATTCTGTTGCGTCACGTATTTTATCCGACAAACACGAGACCATTTGTGGTATAGCGCACTGCAACCGTTCGTCTCACACACATGAAAAACGCCATTTTGGAATATGTCTAACTAGATTGGGGGTATCTGGATCAGTCGTCTTCGTCCTCGCTTGAATCACTCCCTTCGCTCCCTGATGATTCGTTTTCTTCATTGGCGTCGTCTGAATCCGAGGACGAGTCCGATGATGATGACGATGAGGAGCTGCTTGAGCTAGAATCTTCCTGGTTCCCGACCCCTTCCATGTCTTCATCCTCATCTTCATCGTCGCTTGAATCACTGTTGCTGCTGCTGCTTTCCGACTCGGACTCGGACTCAGAGCTATCGCTGTCGCTGACCTCTGTCCGCACGTTTCGTAACCTGCGCCGCTTCGCCGGCTGCTGTGACTCGGTCCTCCTTACTGCTGGCTCCGGCGGGGCAACATTGTCGGTCCCGGACGATGACGTACTGGTAGTAGTATCTGCAGATGTGGTGCTCTCGCTGTCAGACAGCTCTTCCAGCACCGTCTCTGCGCGGATCCGCCTTAGGAAACGCTGCTTGATAGCGGGATCCGCGGTGCGGATGGCAAGCTCCACCTCATCGAAGCTCCGCTTCCCGTTGCCATTAAGAGCCGCTTGCCTTTGCCTGACGAACTCGACGATGATGTCGTCGTACGCTTTTTGCTTGTCCTCCTTATCCTTGGTGTTTGCCCCAAAGGCTGCGGACCCTGCCTCCATGTCCTGCTTCTTGATATCAGTGGCCGTCTCGCGCAGGCGGGTTCGCACGAAGCCCTTGAGGTCGCGGATGTATTGGTAGAAGATGGGGGTGTCGGCTGAGGGGACTTTGGAGGGGTCGAAGAAGTATTTGATCAGGAGCGTCTGGTGGTTTTTGTTGAATTTCCACGAGTCGCGCGCCGTATGCCACTGGCGCAGGTATGCGAGTGACGGCTCGAGGTTGAAGTCGGCCTTTGCTTCGGCGGCGGGCTTCTTGGCCTTTTTCTTTTTGGGAGCGGCTTTCTTAGTTTCTTTGGCGGTCGGAGAGGGGGCGACGTCCTTGGTCCCGTCGGCGAAGGCTACCGACTTGCGGCTCGCCGGCGTTTGCCCGTCGGTCCGGGGTCTCTTGTTGGGGGTTGTGGTGGTGAGAGGCTGCTGGCTGGCGGGCTTTCGCTTGAGAGCGCTGGCAGGACTGCCGACGTTCACGTGGGCGGGGCCATTGAAGCTGCTGGGTACCGGTGTTGTGGTAGTTGTGCTTGTAGGGCCCTCGTCAGATGCAGCTCCCTTGAGCTTGAGGCCCAATCGTTTCCAAGCTGGGACTCGCTGCGCTGGCGCGCTGTGGTAGGACATGACGATCTGAGGGGGGGAAGGGAGAGGGAATCCCTCGCCTGGCAAGACACGAGAAAAACGGAGGAGTTCCAAAGGGGACAGCCGAATTCAGGAATGCGGAACCACACACGGCCAAGCACTGCCAGACTCTAAACACAAGGCGTCGAATGCAATATTATCGGGCGTCTTATTGGGCGTCTTGTTGCTGCTTCTTCCGGTCAATTGATTCGAATCTCCACTGGACGCTGCAGCAAAAATTCTGCCCGCGGGCCTTATCGGAGCCCAAGTGCAAGGGCCCGTTGCGATAAGGAGCTATCGCAGTGGGGCATCGTCCCGCCAAGACTGCCGCTGAGACGGGACAAACTGGGGCCTTGCATTTCAGGCATGAACTTGGCCCCAGCTCGCCCAGCCTGCTCCAGGCAAACCGCAGCAACGCGTCGATCCGGGCGCCGCCTTGGAGCTCCAACAACGACGAAGCTCCTGCCGCCTGCTCAAACACCAGCCCTTTCCCCACGACAAAAAAAGACACCGCATTCCCTAACCGGTGATAAAGCTATAACATTGAAGCCGATTCAGGAGACCAACCAGCTTTGGATCCTTCAAGATGTCGGGTATGTTAGCTTCAGCTTGCTCGGGTCGCATGCCGTTGTCAAGCTCGCAAGCTCCACTCAGATGCCGCATCAGGGCTAACACTCTCTTATAGGCAGCGCAGGCTACGACAGACACATTACAATCTTCTCGGAGCAGGGAAGATTGTACCAAGTCGGTATGTGGGACATGTTGGTGACCTGGACGTCACGGTGCTATTCCGGACCGATTCAATGGGAACGAGGGCGACGAACGGCTGGGAGTTACAGGACCAGAATGAAGCTGATATTGTGGTTGCGTTTCAGAATATGCCTTCAAGGCAATCACAGCCGCCAACATCATGTCGATTGGCGTTCGGGGCAAGGACTGCGCAGTCGTTCTGTCCCAGAAGAAAGTTCCGGTAGGTGTTACCATTGCGACCGCTGCCTGCTTGACCGGATCAGCGCTGACAGTTGGAATGCAGGACAAGCTCATTGATCCCTCTTCGGTCACGCACATCTTCCAGATTTCGCCGTCGGTTGGCTGCGTCATGACGGGCTCGATTGCAGATGCTCGTGCCTTTTCTCAGCGCGCCCAGTCGGAAGCTGCAGAGTTCAGATACAAGTACGGCTATGAGATGCCATCCGACGTCTTGGCCAAGCGTCTTGCAAACATCAGCCAGGTGTACACCCAGCGGGTAAGTGCCTGACACAGCCCCGAGATAGGGCCACGTATGGGAGGATAGAACTGACGATGAACCTATAGGCCTACATGCGACCATACGGAGTGGCGACAACCTTGATATCCCTTGACCAGGAACTGGGGCCCCAGCTGTTCAAATGCGACCCTGCAGGCTACTACATCGGGTACAAGGGAACCGCCGCGGGCCCGAAGCAGCAAGAGGCGCTCAACACTCTCGAGAAGAAGCTCAAGAACAAGGATCATGCGGATGGTGATTGGAAGGATGTAGTGGAGCTGGCCATCACAACGCTGAGCACGGTTTTGAGCATGGACTTCAAGAAGACCGAGATTGAGATCGGTATTGTTGGAGGCCCTCGCCGTGATGGAAAGGAAGGCACGGACCCCGGCTTCAGGACGCTGACGGAAGACGAGATCGACGAGCGATTACAAGCCATTGCCGAGAAGGATTGAGGTGGTGATCTTGGGGAAAAGAGGGTCACCCAGGGGTATGGCTGGGGTGGTCGATGCGTCCAAGGGGGCTGTTGACGGCATCCATTCGTCAATGGGCCTGAGGACCAATCTTGGGGAGCGCGGGAGTGGGTCTGGGATGTGGACGGGCGAGTTGGTGATGTTGCATCATCCCAGCATCCCGCGCCGCTCGTGTAATATCCTTGAGAACTCTAATGAGACAGCCAACAACATGCAGCATGCAGGTGGAAAGATTCTAAAATAGAGCAGACCGAGCAGGTCCAATGACGACCAGGCGATTTATCTTGTAGCCTCGTGTGGCTAGAGCTGAAGTTTGAGGCCAAGAACAGAGCCGGCAAGTGTGGCTCTGAGTTGACTATGAGCAACAACGTTACTTCTAGGCAGACGAATTCTCGAAGTGTTCCGTGGCTGAAAGGGTTGAGGACTAGATCCAAAGCATGCTTACTCCTGAGCCACAGGAACGGGTGCGGTGCAAACGGCGGCAGGGCAGTGGCGATATGCAACTCTGCCCCTCGGTGCCGGTGGCTTGTAAGGCGACCAGTCACGGTGAGATGGCTGTCAGCAAGCTGGAATGGGGATGTGACGGAAAAGACGGAATCATCCAACCGATCCACTCCTCGGCTTGGACGCCGAAGCGACATGGTTGTCCATCGAAGACTTGAAGGATCTCTCTTGCTTCTCCAACATGTTGGGATCGGGTTAGTGAGGTGGGGGAAGGCTACCAGCGGCTTGCGGAGAGAGCCTTGCGAGGGCCCTGCGAAGCTGATGTGCGAGTTGTTGGACGTCTTGGCGAGGATCAAAGACTGGGGAGAAAAGATGAAAAAGATCCGCCCAAAGCGGTCCAACGGTGCACTGAGTCCTGCGAGAGAGCTCTTCCAGTCGCTCACTGGTCAGGCTCGTGGGTGCGAGCACAGGGCAATATGCGACCATTGATTTTCACTTTCCACACCAGGGGAAGGCTTCTTGCTGAAATGTTGCGCCGGCGACTTCAGCTTGCTGCCGGACGGTATTCGACCAGTTGTAAAGGCGCGGGACAAAACACTATTGGCTCCCGACGGGGCCTGAGCCACATGAGCTCCCTCCACGAAAATGGAGACGGCCGACTGGAGGCTCGCGGGTGGGCCGCCGGATTGGGCTGCTCAACGTCTGTGGCGTCGCTGAAAGCTCGTCTACGTTTCCGTTTGGGGATCCCTGCGTGTGCGCACGCTCCACACAGTTCCCACCATGGGCATCGACGCTTGGCCAAGCCACCAAGATCGCCTCTTTTTGCGTGCAACACCACTTGGAGAGCCTCATTCTTGTCCCTACGGTGCGCTACGTAGTTATCGTCTGATTTCTGATCCGGCCTTTCCTGGGGCCTTGCAGCAGCGGGCTTGCAGCCGTGCATGACGGTGCATTGCACTTTGAAGGCTGACCAGGGCCCACAACCAAACAACTGCTCTTACTCCCATCACTGTGTCTCTTGCGTCTGTTGTTCCTGGCACTGGCGGGCGCCCGTCGTCCTCGACCGCCCTGTAGGGACGCCAGGGGCAGGAGGGGGAGTGGAGGGTGTGTGGAACTTCGGCCAGCTCGGTAGGGGCCATGTCGACTTGTTAGCTCGACACCCGACATCATGGCGCTCCGGTCTGGACTTGGGGGACGTAGCATCGTTCGCCGAAACTGTGCAACACATCTCATCAGCCCGCATACTGCGGGAAGGCTGACATCGAACAACGTTAGATGATGTCGTTATCTGCGGGTCCCGGCATGGCACTGCTGTTGCGATGTGGCCTGGTAGGGCAGAGAGTGGAACAGGGCCAGGTACCTCGCTGGTCGTGAGAACTCTCCTCCAACATGGAAGAACCCACACGGGGAATACGTACCGGCAAATCTCCCTCCCGCTCAGGAGAGACTCCTCCCCCCTTCTCCTGGCCAGTGTCCCGTCTGTCGATGGTCTAAGAGTTGGCGATGGCGAATTTCTACAAAAGCCGTTGAGTCTCGCCTCCTCGAAACGCCGTCACAACAGCCATCGACAAGCCATCATCACCACTCCTTTCCGGGAACCGCCAATCTCTTCTCCTTTCAGCCTTGCTCTTGCCCTCTGTCCTGCTTGCTCTGCGTCAAGCATTGTCACTCCTTCTTTCCGGTCAAGACCATCTGTTCTACCACATCTTTCTTCCTCTTGATCACCAGAGCCCTTTGCTCTTCGATATCATACCCCCAAGCCGCTATTCCCCATTGATAATCACAACTCCCCACCATGAGCGACGGATGTACGTCTCCCTAACGGGCCGCCCCTCCCCGTCGCCCCTCCCCCGTCGCCCCTTCCCCCACTGATTTAAGGCTGCCCTTCCCACACGTCCGCTCTCTTGGGCCCGGGCACTCCTAAAATTAGCAAACGCCACCCAACAAGCAAGTGATGTCTAACATGGACTCCGAATCTACAGTGAACGAGTACCGCACGGCGCGAGTCGCCGAGGTGCTTTCCGATTTTCGTACTCTCCAGTACTACATCGCCGCTGCCCCCGCCGACCCGACCAACATGGACGACTACTACACCGAGGGCTGGGCAGCACTTCGCCAGTGTGCACTTGACGGGCAGCACATTCTCAACTGCGCGGCCGACATCACAGTTCCGCGCTCCTCGGGCGGGGCCGATGAGCAGGCCAAGGCTGAGTTAAAGCAGTATATTCCCCTTTTCTACAGCCAGCGCAATTCCCGTCTCCGAGCCTTATTATGGGCTTTTTCTGACAACAACACCACGCAGGGTCTACCTCGACGCCTATGCTCGCAGACACGAAGGCCAAAAGATCTATCTTCGTCAGGCCGCATGCCAACGCTGGATCGAGTGGCGGGATCAGATTCTTATGGGCGGTC
This sequence comes from Cercophora sp. LCS_1, assembly GCA_036250225.1. Taxonomy (NCBI): domain Eukaryota; kingdom Fungi; phylum Ascomycota; class Sordariomycetes; order Sordariales; family Lasiosphaeriaceae; genus Cercophora; species Cercophora sp. LCS_1. Next base: position 694,183 of record JAPZLL010000009.1, read on the forward strand.
AACCTCACTCGGGAAACCAGTCCCAGCTTCGTGTCATTGATCAGCAGCTTCGCTCCGTAGGTTTCTTTCCCTTTTTCCTAGTCGTTTCCTTCACCGCCTCCACCAAACCCCTCCCCCTAACGCAACGCAGGAACTCGCCAACATCACCGACGAGGTCATCTACGCCGAACTCCAGGCCTCCGACATCGGCATGGGCCGTTGGACCGACGAGGATCCTTCCCTCCGGGCAGTTCAGCGCTGGATTCGTTCTCGTCGCCGTTAGGTGCGTCACCGACGCATCTTGCTGTCCGCCTGCTACGAACCCACACGACGACGACGACCGAGCCCAAACCAGAGACGAAACCAACGAAGTCACGACCACGCTACTTTCGTCCACGAAAAGGAAATTTTAATACCAACAACTACACATGGCGATGCAGGGACATCCACTGTACAGCATTTAATCACCCTGCCCACACAGCAAAATTTCTTCTTCCTCGGTCGACACCACGACAACACACAAGCGGTTTTCGATTCACCAGCAGCGACGGCGTTCATCTTCATTTCCCTTTCTTCTTTTGGCTTTGACTCGGCGATACCATGGAGCATACGCAGGGATTTACTGGTGCCAGTCCAGGGGTTTCAAAATGTTTGGAGATATTGCTTGTTCTTATTGCGTTTTTGGTTCTTGTCTTCTCTTCAACACACCATTCTCTGTACATGATTTTGGGTGGTTGCGACGGGATCGCGTGTTTGCGGCTTGTACATACATACTGTCACTATGGGTTTGCGGAAAGATATTCAGGGGTATTGGAAAACGGAGGCAGTAGTTTTATGTACATCGAGGATGGGGGGCACTTACTACTACTGCCTGGAGCAGGGTCATATCATGGGGGAGCAATGAAAAAACTGGTTGATCTCAAATCTTATATACAATATGTATACACTCTGACCGACTGTCGGTGTTCCATCATGACACATTCTTACTCTGCACACACAACGCAATCCCACTGATGCTCAACACCATTCCAAGCATGGTATCTACCCCAAGTCAGTATCACCATACCCAAACAAATAGGAACAGACTCACCTCGGCTGATAACTTTCCCTTCCACCCACCACTCCCCGATCACAGTAAACAAAAAAGCCAACGTATTCACAATTGGCACCGTTAAGCTCAGTTCTACCCCTTATCAGTATGGCCCCCTTTTTGTCCACCTCTCCACTCATCAAGGGAAAACTCACCAGCTTTCCCAATCAACAAGAAAAACCACACACTCCCCGTCAGATTCAGCAACAAGGGCACCGCATATCGCGGATTCCGCAACAGGTCCACCACGGCAAAAAATGCCCCATACACTTTGGTCTTGACCCACGACGCCCGCACCGCCTCGGTCTCGAGCACGGCGTGCGCCGGCGGCGCGTGGTCTTTTGCTGCGCGGCGTATAAACGGCGTTGTTAGACCCCATGCGAGGCCGACCATTAGGAAGCCTAGAATGTAGTTGATTGCGCCGGGGCGGTGGGGATCTTCCTGCATTTTGTCTCCTCTTTCACGATTTGGTTTTGGGTTGGTTGGATGATGGAGTGTGATTGCGTGATTTGTTTCTACTCTGTTGCGATGATCTGTTTATTTTCACCTAGGTTATGTGAGGACCGAACCCTGTGCGTGGACAGGATGGGTAAAGTTGAGAGGCGGACAATCGGAGCCGGCCGGAAAGCTTCCTCACACAGACCGGGCCGGGTAACGCAGCCGGGAGTGAGCGAGGTGTGTTCAACACGGCGGCCTCTTTTTTTTTTCGGGTTCAAAAAGTTCTGAAAAAGAGCGTGATGAGGCGGTGAACGAACAAAACGGAGATATGGACGGATGCGGCAAGTTCAGCTTGGTTTCGGTTTCAGCGGTGATGCTGATTCTGATTGTGTGAGATGGAGCCCGTTTGCAGTTGCACTTGCATTTCAGCTGCGTGGAGGTCAAGTCCGACGACCTGGGATGGGATGGTGAACAACGATGGGGCGGGGATAAGCGATGCGATGGGACCGGGGGAGTGAGGCTTATCGATAAAACGGTGTGGCTTGGTGGGCTTGGTGGGGAGGGGGGCAATTCCGATTGGATTAGTGGGCCCGGCTTTGGTTGCCCGGGGAATTGGGTAGGATTGGACGGGCGTGAGATGCATTGCGCCCCCCCTTTGTCCGTCTGGGTGGGTGGATGGTGCCATGAGTGAGATCTCGGGAATGGAGGAGGGGCGTGGAGATAAGGTTGTTTTCTGGGTTCTTACTGCGTTTGTTTGATGGGTCGGTATTTTTGGGGTTCGACTTGGAAGTCTCGTTTGGGTGGGAGGGTTTTCATACCCCCTGAATGCAAAAGGGGGTTGATTGGCACCACCAAAACGGCTGACCCAGGCAGCCAGATTCTCTTGACGTCGATTCGCGTGTAGTTGGCAAATGGGAATGGCCTCACTGATCTGAACATCTCGACCAAAACACATTGCTGAAGCCTGGAATGGCTTTAGGTTTGGGGTCATCAACGACAGTTCGCAGGTAGGCAGTGGCTGGCTGACCCGTTCACTGCTGGAACGATAGGATTCCCGTTGACTTGCCCCTTTTCCTCGACTCAAACATACCATGGTGGTCAAGCCTAACTTGAGATGGGCCGTACCCCTTTCGTTGACGTCATCGGAACAATTGAAGTAACCGATGAACGGTACGAATGATGACCCGGTTTCTTCGAGTTTTATCGAGAGGAGACGCTCGAGATCGATCTCCAGGATTGCTTCTGGTCTTGAGATCTCTGTCGAGCTCTGGAATGCCAGGATACGCAAATCCCGATCGATCACATGGGCTTCCTTGTGGAGATCTCCTGTAGCCTTGACGGGCTAGTCCGGCTTCTGTGCGTCGATCCCACCGCTCACCGATTCAAACGCTCGAGGTGGACGTTGACATCGCCTAGAGCGCAGCTCTCTCAAGAATGACAATAAGTATTCTCCAGGCAATGGTCGCGGTTCTAGTAGACGAAACTTGAAGACGCTCATCCCAAGTCAAATACTTGGACCTGGCTGTCCTGATTAAGGAAGCCCTCAGCGAGACCGTCAATTGGTACTTGACGCCGTTTGATCTTCTATGGTCCTGCGCAAAGTGCCTTAGACATCGTGCTGAGAGCTACGATGGAAACGGAAACGCATTGCAACCATTGTGGGCGACCCTGGGATCATGGCCACTCCGCTCATACGGAGAGAGTAGTCGTCGTCATACAATGCCCAGTCTTGTCAGGGGTTTCCGGGAGAGGGGGGGGCTAAGGGCCTCTATGATCAGCAACAGATCTCTTCGCTCCCGAACATATGATTCAGCGCGATCTGCCATCACAAGTCACAAGTGCTAAGGCAATCGACGATACGGTGACGACAGCTCCGATCCTGATCGTGAATCGCGACGTCAGGCGTCTCAGCCCGACTCGAGCTCGAGGATGGTGTCTGCAGCGATGCATCGGGATGACTCCTATATATACTACCGCAAGAGTGTTCCTCATGGGCAATGCCAATCCATATCCAAACACTCAATACCACAAACATCATCATCGCAGCTTCCAGCCAACTTCAACCAACTCTCAACATGCCTAGTGACGCTCAGATTGCCGGCGGCCACAAGGCCAACCTCAAGAACCCTAACACCTCCGAGGAGTCGAAGGAGAACTCGCGCAAGGTCCTCGAAAATGAGTTCAACGGCGGTGATGGTATGTCGAGTCTGTGACAGTGGGAAGCTACGACTGACTCCCAAATCTAGTTCCCAAGGCCGGCGACTCGGGTGACAAGAACCCCGGAAACGTTGCCGGTGGGCTGAAGGCGTAAGCACGCACCAATCCGTTCCTTATGAAGTGAAGCTGATGACGCGCGGCACAGCACCCTCAAGAACCCCAACGTCTCCGACGAGGCAAAGGAGTCCGCCAAGGAGCGTCTTGACCAGATGTAAGGTGTGGTACGGTCAACTTGGGTACGCGTTCCTGCATGCGGTTGGGGGGCGGCGGTTGGTGCTTAGCACTTCGACTATGGGGTCAAGCGGGTTCCTGATGTCATGGATGCAACGCTGTAAAGCTAGTTCTCGATGCGCCGTATGTTGAACCGAATCGAGTGTGTTTCTACTCTGCAAGGCCGGCGTGGCATGGTTGAACTCTGTGCAAGGAGGAAGCTGTCGATTCGATGGCCGGGAGCACCTGGGTCGGACGAGGCCGAAGAAACGTGAACTGATCTACTAGTCAAGGAATCATGATGTTTCCTATGACCTATGTTGATATTTTCTTTCCAATTGTCAGGGATGGAGTTTCTTGGAATGCGGGGCAGTTCAGCTCCCGATTGCGAAAGCTGTGCCGAAGGCGGGGATAGGGACGTCAACAAAGTGGCTCAGAGCTCAAGCTTGAGTCCCAAACCTCATGGGATTACGAGTCATCGCAAAACCCAAGACTGAAGCTAGAACACACAGATGCACCACGGGAAAAGGGAAGAGGTCATTGTTTAGATTACGGATTGCCAGGCAGAACGATTGACCCAAAAATTGGATCGAGTGATCAAGTGTGATCCCCTTCTTTCCCAGAACCCCGCCAAAGAAAGCTATGGGCTGGTGCGTCGTAGGCTGGGCGCCCAGCCTCGCTGATTTGCAGTCCCAGCACCCAAGCAGGGCCACCAGCCACCAAGGAAGAGTGGGACCGCCGCTTGCGCCCTGGGTTCTTTGGTTGAGACCAACCACCGAGTGGACGCGAACCACAACAATCCTGCACGCAATCCCCACCCTTGGCTTGCAGCTTCCCTGACCCTGTCGCGCAGACACCCGCGAAGCTGCAGTCCCTTTTCGTCGCTTCTCAACTTCTCACCACTCAAATTCCCTTTTCTCTCCGGCATCCTCCCGGCTCCGATATCTTTTCCGTTTCGTGCTTCGTCTTTTTCTTCGGAGCTCCTGCCGTGTTTTTGTATTTTTTTGTTTTGGTCTGTTGCGTCGGGACAACAAGCTGCGGTGCTGCCCTGCCGCACCTAAACAAAGGCGAGGCTCCCAAGTAAACATACTGGCGACAACTCCCGATCTCATGTGCTGAGACAGCCTCGACCCCGCGCACCCCCCCATCCGACAGCATGGCGACCAAGACCAAGGTCAATCCCCTCAGCGGGATGCACACGGCCGGCATCTTCTCTGACATGACTGTTGACGGTCCGCAAATCGGTACTCTTGTCGTTGTTGTCGATCGAGGGAAGAACCTGCCCAACCGCAAGACGATCGGCAAGCAGGATCCCTACTGTGCTGCACGCCTGGGCAAAGAGGCAAAGAAGACCAACACCGATATTCGCGGTGGTCAGACCCCAAAATGGTAAGTGGTTTCATTCGGTTCCCCAGATTCGCTCCGCTCCTAGGGCAAAACTAACAAGGGTTGTGATCTAGGGATCAAGAACTGCGATTCACCGTCCATGATTCCCCCGACTACTTCCAGCTCAAGGTGTCAGTGTTCAACGACGACAAGAAGACCGAATTGATCGGAGAGTCGTGGATCGACCTCCGCGACATTATCATCCCAGGCGGTGGGCAAAGCGACCAGTGGCATCAGTTGGCTTGCAAGGGAAAGTACGCCGGAGAGGTTCGCATAGAAATCACCTTCTACGACAGTCGCCCGAAGCCTGAGAAACCTGCTGTCAAGGCCAAGCCGCCTGTGAGCGCTGAGCCGGAGGCGGTATCTGTTGCACCGTCGTCGACGACCGCGACCGGGCCGCGGAGCATGCCAAAGCGCCGGCCCCTGCCCTCGGATCCGGTCACAGGAAAGGCCCCACCTTCGCCCACCCCCGAGGCCGTCGAGACGCCGCCTAGGCCTCAGCCAAACCCACCGTCTTCGATTGCACAGAGTCATTCCCCTATTCACCAGCCCGACTACAACACGCCCCCTCCTGCGCCCCCTGCAGCCGGCGGTCGTTATCAAGAACCGGCAGACCACTACTCCCCCCGGGCTCCAAGTGGAGACTTCGGAACGCCGAGTCGCCGTACTGATTACTCCGGACAGCAATACCGGACTCCTGACCGTCAGGATCCTTACCAGTCGCACCCCGATGATAGGGACCACAGCCCTCACTACCAGCCGTCTCCCCACGACCGTTATGACGCCCGATCATCTCAGGAGCGCTATGATTTTCCACAACTGGAACACCAGAGGGCACGATCTTTCGAGGAGGATAGACCGCCTCCACCGCCAGCACATCGGAGCAGAACGGGTAGCAACCCCTCCATGAACTCGGCTTATCAGAGCGGAACCCCGACAACCATGCGACACGATGTCCTCCGAAACGAAGCCCAACGTCAGTCTGCCACAGCAAGCTATCCAGGACGACCGACGTACAAGGCTTACGACTCGGCTCCTGCGGCTCCGATTGCGCCGCAGTACTTGAGCTTCGATCACCCGTCCCCGCCGCGTCACCATTCCTACGACGCCAACTACGACCAATCGTACCGCCCCATGCAGGCCACTGTCGAGGATGTGCCCGAATCGCCCGACTCGATTAACAACTCGTGGAGAGGTCGCAGGTCTCATGCCCCGCAGTCACAGTCGCAGCCTCAGCTCGAGAACGACTACGATACGGGTGCAAGCCCTGCGCCGCTGAACCTTTCGGGGAGAGGTGGTGGAGCCGCGAGCCGGTATTCTCATGTTCCGGGCATGCCGGACCAACACCGGCGCCACGACTCCAACGGATATGCGCCTTCGCCCACCACAATGGTTTCTCACCGAGAGGTTTCTGGCCAATCATCAAGGCATTTTGGTAGGCACTCTGAAACCTCGTTAGTGGCTTATGGCAATCATCCGGATCAACAGGCGGCAGCCTACCGGAGTGAATTGGACGACACCTCGGCCTATGGCGCAATGCCGATGGTCCCCGCTTCCTTGGTCCCTGGCATGGATCCAAGTCTTACGCGAGAAATCTCTGAGCAGCTCCAACAAGATCGGAACCACAAGCGTCGGTATACCCAGCCCGCGCCGGTAGACACGCCGCCCAGAGGCCGCATGATGAACGAAGTGTCACGGCGGTACGAGGATATGCCGCCGAGCGCATACAACTCCGGGCCGCCGTCGACCAGTCGAGGCCAAATCGCATACCCGGGACCTTCAACATCGACCGTGAACGTCGTGATCAAGCAGCGCAGCTACTCGCCGAACCCTCCGCGAGATCCGAGCCCCAACATCCAGCACAGCATCAGACGGAAGTCCCTCAGTCCGGTGCCACCGCCGTCGGACGAGCCGCGCCGACTGTCGGGGGTCCCCTTCGGACCCGACTCGTACGACGCATTTAACCCGTCCGCAAGTGCCTCCGCCATCCGCGATCCCGCTACTACCCGGCCGGATTACGACGAGGCCTCGGGGAAGATCATCACCCACGATGGCCGCGAAGTCGATCCCTCAGACCATCTCCCGATGGAGAGCTGGGCGCCCGAGCCCGAGCCCAAGAAGCCATCCAACCCATCGTCTGCTACCACCTCCTCCAGGCCCTCTCCTGCCGGCGCTCAACCCCTTCCTTCGTCCGGGCGACGTGCTCTTCGTCTTGCAGGCCGCCCGCAGTCCATGCTACCCGGGAGCGGCATCACGTATTCCGGCGGTCCCGAACCCTCTGAGCCAGCTACACCCTCTCCCCCGGCTTCAACTGGCCGCAACCGGCTTCAGAAGAAGGCCCACCGTAGCTCGATGGCCTCTGGCCCTGTCATGTCGGGAGCCAACGGTTTTGGCCGTAATGGGGGAAATGATGTCGGTTCAAGTCCCCTTGCCCCTCTCCCGGCACACCAAGACAACTTTACACCCCCTCGGCAGCTCACACGGGCTTCCACTTATGACTATGCTGGCCCTGGCTCAAGTGAGAACCGTGCCCCTGTCTTATATAACGGAGTCTATAACAGCGGCGGGTACAGCCCAACGCCCCAAGGCAGAAGCGCGCCGGTGGTTCCAGCAAAGGTGCCGCTGGCGTTGCCGCCGCCAAGCGGCCCGGTGATGAGTGGAGCTTTGCAACTGCATAGTAGCAGCCTGGCTAGACGAGGTGGTTTGGATGACTGGGAGTATGATGACAGGACACGCGATCGTGATATGTGGGGTGGTGGCGGCGGTAACTCGAGCTTGGAGGAGGAGCTCAGCCGAATCGATATTGGGACGGGCAGGAGCCGGAGACGGGATGGCTACTAACTTTTCATCCGGTGGCTTGTATATTACTGTTTGCCCCTTCTTTTTTTTCATTTTTTTTTTCACTCTTCACGATTCGGCGTGATGCGTCGGCGACGTTTTCCTTTTTCTGTTTTCCCTTTCCTTGTTTGGAACGGTCTGATTGGCATTCATTTTCACATTTTTTTCTTAGCACGAGGCATTTGCGGGAGGAGCCATTGAGACCATCATGTGGGTTTATGATGTATGGCTGGAAGTACGGATGGATTGATGTATGTACCGATGAGATGTCGCGCGTCCGCTTCATGTCTGATGATACCCGAGGATGATAGACGTAATAGTCAATGACACGGAACCAACAACCACCTCATAAAGTGCGGAAAAATTAAATAGTGAAAGGCAAAGTGATGAACAGCGAAAGCCTCTCTTCCATGTTTACAGCAAAAACCAATCCACAGAGCCTCTAAACATAATATAGGTACACTTTTAAGTATTGAATATGCATCGAATATATTTCGAAGTGTATAACTGGAATCAATTATAGTATGCATGTACTTACGAAAGACCCTTGGGACAGAGGTTCTGGCATTGATGCGTTGTGATTAGGCGTGCACACAAATCCCAACCCCTTGGTGTTTTTACGACGAGACAATTCACTTTTTGGTGGGGCTTTCACTATTTATCACTTTGCCTTTCACCGTTGATTTTTTCCAATATAGTGAGTGGTAACGCAAGAATGGGCTAACTCTTCGGCTCTATCTCGAGGTATGACGAGGTATCTTGATACACATGGAATTCCCGACCACACTGGTTTAAAAAGAAGTAAAAACCCAACCAACGCCGGCGCAATGCAAATTACACGAGATCCGAAGGCCTGTTTTTTTCTCTTATTCTTCACTCGGCGCACCCTGATAGCAGAGTCTCAACCATAGCGGCGGTTTGGATCGCCTTTTGTGCCTTCTCCACCTCCTTGCTCACACGACCAGCCAGCCACTGGAACTGCGAGGCAAGCTCTTCGCTCCCGCCCACGTACTCGCTGTATAGATCCAACAGGTGGAAGGCCATCTCAACACAGGTTGGGACAAACCTTGCGTCCTGGCAGTACTTGTACGTCCACCGCAAGACAGGCAGGACCGTCACCTCGTCTCTTCCCTCGAGCGCTTCACGCAGCGCGGAGCGATGGCGCAACGCAACCAGCACCGTGAGAGCCGTTACCGGTTGGTACTCGGGTGCCGACATGTCGATGACAGCGTCGAGCGCCGAGGCATAGCGACCTTCCCGTAAGTCGCGTTGCCATGGCTTGAGTCTTTTGTTTTTCTTGCCTGAGCGGGTGACGGGAATGATGACGTCCACATTCTCGCCCAGCGCGTCCATGGCCTTGTTGCTCAGCTCGTTGCGCTTGCGTTTGGCTTTTTGGGCATCCAGGCGCTCGATTGCCTCTGGACCGGCGATGAGGGCCGCGCGTTCGGTGGCGCGCTCACGGGCTTTTTCGGCCGCTGCGCCGGCGAGTCGGGTGCGCAGAGAAAGAACACCCGATTGCATGCCCACTACCAGATGGCGGTCCTCCTGAGTGGCGCCAGCTGCGATGACGGAGACGGCAAGTACTGGGGAAGGATACTTGGCCGTTGAGACGATGTTCCATGAGCCCGTTTCGTAGATTTTGATGTGTCCGTCCAGACTGCCGCTGACAACACGACGGCCATTGGAGGCGAGAGAGAGGCTGGTCACTGTCTTTTGGTGGTTGGTGATTTGCCGGAGCGGTTTGGCGGCTACAAGATCAAGGACTGAGATGGTGTTTCCAGAGGCGGCGAGGAGGGTAGTGCCCGAAGGGAGGGGCAATACGTCTTCTATGGGATCCTTGTGCTTGAATGTGAGTACGGCAGTGTTGCTAGGGGCGCGCGCATCCCAGACGCGGACCGTCTCGTCGTAGGAACCAGTGACCAGCATGTTGCTGTTTCCGCCAGGCATAAAGGCACCGCTACGGACATAATCGGAGTGGCCCGTGAACATGCGACTTGGGGTGTTGGAAGGCAGATCCCAGAGGCGAACCGTCTTGTCGTCACTGGTGCTCATGAGAGTGGTGAGATCGGTGGGCGACCATTTTGTCACCCACACGGGCTGTTTGTGTATGTTCCACGTTTTCAACACAGCGCCGCGATTTCCTTGGCTGACATCAAACACTTGTATTCTCCCCGAATCCTCACCTGCAACGAGAACGCGCCCATCGATTCGCAGTTCGCCGCAGTGGGCCTCGCTGTCGAAACGGCCGATGGTCTTGAGCGGCTCGCGCTTGCGGATGGAGAATATGTCGACGCGAGGGCCGGATGTGACTGCAAATAGGTCGTTAACCTTTGCCGCGGCAACGAGTGAGTTGGACGACGCAGCGCCAGCCGTCATGGCGGGGAAGCTGATGTGCGAAATGGGCCATGATGCCGTCGATGTGTGGCTCTTTTGGTTCTTGAACGACTTCCAGTAACGCTGCTCGGCCGTGACGGGGCTAGGCCCCGTTGGCAGCTTCAATTGCTGCAATGGAAGCACCTTGGCCGCCATGGTTATGTCGAGTTGTTGATCGTGGTGATGGTGCTGAATCGTTTTTTCCAACTTTTTTATGGGTCGGAATTTTGCTTGGACTTTTTTCGCGCCCAGACTCTGCCGGGAGCTTGCCCCACTCCGATCCGGCAAGCTTGCTGGTTGGCTGCCTTGGAGAACCCGCCATGGGGAAGCACCCGAATCGATGGAACCCTGAGACCCCTGTGCTGTGTTACTGAGGCTGGCGGGCGGGAGTTTCCAGATCAGCTTGGCAGCGGGGTGCTGGCGTCAAGCAACCGGGGGAAGTCTTCGATGCCCTGGTTTGAATTCTGTGCCTCGAACGATATGAACATGATGAAATACTAGCACCTCGAGCCACGCATAGCAAGACTGTTATCGTTGGGCTGTGTGTTTGAGCGTGTTGAAGGTAACTTGAAATTGTTGTACGGGGTATATCGGAGCATTTGAGGCTTCATGCAAACTCGTCAATTTTCAATTTCGGGACAGGCTGTTGTTGATTCGGACAACCTTCACTGTGGCCGTCCCGTGTCTGCATTTGCTCTGCTCGTGACACTCAAGGCAAGGTGTTATTTCAATTTTCTCTGCTCCGGGCATTAGAATGGAAGCCATCTTCAACCTCGGCCGGGCTCCGACAGAGGTGTCTCTCGAAGCCCAATGATTGACCCCTGCCCGCCTATCACGGATGGATGCATTTCCTTGCTTTGGCCTCTTCAGACAAGCCATTAGCGTCACGTGTACGTCGACACCATCACTTTACTGGCACAAACAGAATATTGCAGTGGTAAGGTCGGATCAAACCAGTGCAAAAAAAACCATCAGACGAAAAGGCAGAACTGCGACCGGGAAGGTGCGACCCAGATTCGTGTTCCTGTGAGGAACCACTTGGACCACCGCGCGCTTGAACCCCCACCCAAGGAGAGGCTGCGATTGGCCACGCCCTGGAGGAGCACCGCTGGGCAGTCACGATCGGGAGAGCCTCAATCAGCACTTTCCCAACGTCAGCGTCCAGTCGCAAAACAACCACAACCTAAAAAGGACCCACAAGGGGATGGCTGTTGAGCTGCGCATCGCTCCTGCCGTGGTGAAGTTCTCCTTTGTGCCTACTTGGCCCTTTAGGTTCACGTGCCGGCTTTTGTTCAGCGCTAAAGGCGTTGCCACAAGCTGTTTTCGCCTGTTGGTCCTCCGTGATCCGAACCTCCCCTCTCGATAAATCGCGGCTACCAACCTTTTGCCCATCACCCAAGAAAGCTTGCCCAGTCTGCAACGCCGAGAAACTGCGCGGTCCCTCGTTTGCGCTGCGCGATCTTTGGCAATAGTCATCTCCTGATGGTACGTCTCACGGTCGCCAGCAACATCGAGATTCCCGTGATCTTTCCTGCTCAACACACTGCGGTATCTCAGTCTCGGCGCAACCCAAACCCCAGAACTAGCAGATGTTTCGGCTGAGAAGACCATGCCCCCGCCTCTGAACACCGGAGGGCGCCCGAATCCCCCCTTTCCCGACCGTCAGATCGCGAACTCGAATGCTACAGCCAGTACGTTTTTGGGTGGAAGGCAACAACCGCAGTGGATCACAGGTGGCGCGTCAAAACCGGCGTCCCGGCCTACGCCTCGCCCGCCTGTTGCACAGGTTGCACAGCAACAACAACAGCAGCAGCAGCAGTAAGCAAATGCTGGGAGCCATATTGTGTCTCGAGCTAACATTTGATATGGAAGGTTTTCACACAGCGTTCTGCCCTCGCCTGCGCCTAGTGACGAGCCGAGTCCCGCCGTGTCGAACACTCACGATAGTCCCAACCCGAACAATGCGACCCTTCCCGACTTGCAACCAGCACAGCCAGCACAACCAGCGCCCATGGTACCAATAACCCACGCGCCGATCCATCCTACTAGCGATGCTCGGTTCGTGCGTGACCCGACGGCCGATATAGCAGTCCAACCAACACACGAGGCTGTACTTCAGAACCAGGCCTCTTTCCTGGCAAACTCTCAACTCGTCAGGTCGCCGGTCACCGTGGCCAGTCCCAGAGCTCCGATGACACCCGTGGTGACCACTCCTCTGGCAAGTCCAGCGATCATCCAAGCAGGCACTTTCGGAAACCCGATACTAGTCCCTGGGCAGGGTCAGGCTACGAACCCATACCCACCACAGCCAGGTCCCTCTGCTGGCCCTCCAGCTCATAAGAGGCGGCGAATCACTCCTGCTGGGGTTCCCGGGCCGAGCTCACAGCCACCGATTGCTATGCTCAGCTATGCCAGCTTTTTCCCACAAACCAACGAGTTTCTAAGTCGATGGGGTTTGGACAATCTCAAAGCAGAAATCGACGTTCCGCGCATTCGACTTCTTCAAGAGGCATGCACAAAGGAAGATGGCTTCTTTCTCGCCCTTCACCAGCTGTACTGCATATGGTCTGAACATCCCGGTGATGTCCACCGAGTCTTTCACCAACTAGATCAACCGACAATCAACACTGCCTTCGCTTTCATTGAGCCCATTCTTAAGAAGAACAATATGCTCTCGGCTGCGACTAGGCAATGGTTCCCGGTATTTCCCGCTCGTCTCTCCCAGCTCCTGGAGACATCGAATGCCCACAGAACCGCGATTCAACAAGTCAGCGGCTTCTTGCAAAAGTTGGCGCAGAGCTACAATGACCTGACCAGAAGAGTCACAGAACGAGGCTATCCTTACACTGTGGACGAGCTTCTTGGTTACCTACACTGTTTTTCTCCAGTTTTGCAGAAGATTCTCTTTACTGCGTGCCGGAGGAAGTTAGGCGTCAGGGACTCAGACTTATCCAACAAGATGGATCAGTACTTTCATGATGACCAACGAGCTCATCTCGACCCGGCAACCAACTCCCTGGTGTTTGCGCCAAACCAGCAGTCACATGAGAGGACCGCCCGGCTCGTCAAAAAATATCAGTATCTGATGGCCGTGAACCGAAAACAGACGGAACAACCTGCACAACAATCCAATGGACAGTCACCTTCATTGGGTTCCTTACGCGCTCCCTCGACCCATCCTCCCGCAACTCAACTCCAGAATCCGATTCTCGCGCGCCCGGCGACAGGGGTGCCGGGCTTCCAAACAGGGCAGCCTTTTGTCCCGACACAGGTGGCCCCACTCCATACAACCTCTCCATTTCAGGACCAACCTCAGGGGTTGATGGTCCCTCCAGGCATGGTGCTCGCATCAAACGTTGGCCAGGAAGGTCACTTTGCAATGAACCAGCAGACACAGCAGAATGGCTACATGCAGTATGGTGTGGCGCCAGCACAACACAGCAATGGGGCTCAGCAGCAGCTTCAAGGCAACCCATTTGCACAACAAAGCCAGCTACAGCAACAGCGGATTCATCAACAAATGCTCTTGGACCAGAACATGGAACGCCAGATACGAACACTGCAGCAGCAGCAGCAGCAACCCACCCCCCAACTCATTCACCAGTCGGCGGTAGGCCAGCAGCATCTGCAACAAAATCAGCAACGCTTGGGTCAGTTGGTCTGGCAGGCGCAACAATCTCCACCCCAGCAGCAATACGGGAGTGCACGTCTTGCTCCAGTGCCTCCTGCGCGCCCACCAACCAGACAGCTGTCGGTCGGCAGTGTAAGCCAGGTTCGAGCCACCCTTCCTTCCGTTTCGCCCCGCATCCAACAGATGCAGCCACCGAGGCAGCGGTCTCGCCAACTGGAAGAGATAGCGTCGCGTCCTCTCTTGCCACCGAGAGGTGCGATAATTCAGCGCCAGAACTGGCCACACAGCGAGCACGACAAAGCCGCCATTATGGCAGCACTCCATCAGGCAGATGTTCGCAGCCCGAAGCGCGTTGTACCCAGTGAAAATCCTGAGCGCTTTTACCAAGCCATCAAGGCGCTTGCTGCTGGGCCAGCCCATATTCCACCAAAGGACGCGATTCAGAGGATAACGTTCGACATCACCCCCCAGCAATATGCGCTGATGACGAGAGTCGTCACAAGGCCATTTGATCTCCTCAAAACCGCCGAGCATCTTCGAGGTTGTCTTAGGTGGAGACTTCGATGCTGCAAAGTCACTCCTGACAAGGCAAGGAATCTTACTGAACAGCTCTGGGTACTCTGTGATATGAACTGGCCTGACAGCATTGCAATAACATTGAACGGCAAGCACCTGAAAATCAAGAGAGAATCTTCGAATGGGAAAGACCTACCGATCGAGCTTACTGACCTGGTTACTTGCGGGGTCAATACCCTTCAAATCACGCTGCCCGACATCAAAAATAACGACACTAAGCACCGTTACGTTGCAGTTGAAGTCGTCGAGACACTGAGCCACTCCGAGGTCTTGAATCTTGTTTGGGACAAGGGTGTCATTCCCCAGGACGTGACGCTGAAGAAGATCAGAGACCAGCTAACTGGTCCCGCTTCGAATGACGACGGCTTGGAGGTGCTCACAAAGTTCTTTACCATTGATTTGGCGTGTCCCTTCAGCTCGACCATCTTTCAAATTCCGGCGCGCGGGGTCGACTGTGGTCATATGGAGTGCTTTGACCTGATCACGTGGCTGGAGACGCGCCCGAGCAAACCGAAGGTCGAGTGCATACATTTGGATGAAGACTGCGCATGCAAGCATGAGAGGGAACCCAGCCTCGTTGACAAGTGGAAGTGCCCGATTTGCCTAGCCGACGCAAGACCCTACAGCTTGCGCATTGACCAGTTTCTTCACAAAGTGCGTGGTCAATTGGAGGAGCAGGGCAAGTTGCACGCTAAGAAGTTGAATGTGGAAAAGGATGGCTCGTGGTCCGTGATTGTGGAGGCAGATGAGGACGTCGATAGCGACGATGACATCCAGCCACGTGCGGCTTCCAGGGCTGCGCCGACGCCGGCGGTTCCCCGCAAGGAAGTGGAGGTCATTGAGATCGACTCCGACTGACGAGCCACTTGCCGTTGCTGTGTCACAGCAACTGCCGGCCAACAGCAAGTTTTTTTTTTTTGCAATCCGGTACACTCTCCCTCCACAACCCCCTGATCAGCAACTCTCGTTTTTGATTCTTGGCTGCTGGCCAACAGCACAGCGCCGACCTTCCACGCCCTCATTGAAGAGAGCAACAATGGTGGCATTTAGCAGTGGTGTTATGGCGCCTAGATTGTGAGGCTGGGGCAATTTCATGCTCCTCTCACAACACGATTTTTGCGTTATCTTCGGATCCGGCGCTGCATTTTTTTTGACTTTATTGGGAATGAGGGGCACAAAAGAGATCGGGTGGCGTTTAGGGGCTGTGATATCCCAATATGATTTCCCTTCCCTCATATTGCATTTTCTTTTGAGCGTGGAGTTTTTGTCTGCTTTTCTTGCATGGAGGCTGGGAAGAAGGGGGATCAGATGGTGCAAGGTACGAAGTGAAAACAAAGGATGGGGGACCATAATGATCTAGGTCACGAAAAGAAGAGAGTTGCGTCAAGCATTGATCTCGTACGGGGTGTCAGGAAGTCACGGATGTCTGGATATGTGTGTTTGTTGCCGGTCTCCCTACGGGTCGAGACGCAAGCAGTGAAATGAAGACCACGAACAATAATTGATGTGTGTTTGCGCTGTATTATGTTTTATGAGTTTGCGTGTGCATGCCCTTTTTTTTGGAGATCCAAAACACGAAAATGATGTCCCGAGTATTGCGCTTTGACTGTGGGTGATGATACCAATCCTTCTTCCAAAGGCGAGAGGTTCCCCAAATAATCAAATGCGCAAGGCCGTTCAATTGTCAGGACGCCTCACTTTGTTTTTGTCTCGGCGGCGCAGCATTACCAGAAAGTAGAAAGGCAATCTCCAGGATTTCCGATCCCAGACATGGGGCGCAGATATTGTGCATACCCGCGCGATATCCGCGCGATACCCGCGTGCTTCGTAGACGCCTTGCGTAGACATTGACGTAAGCTGCGGAAATGAAGGCGGATCGGTATTTCGAGACGAATCACCTTCACATATCACCGCGCTATCCTCCCGTCTCACCTCGACATGTTTGTGCACATCTCTCATCAATTGGAAGAATTAAACATTTACTTGACGGTACTATAAACATGTCACACCTCCCAACCCATTGCCAACCGACCAGCCAGCCGCCATATCTCTCCTCCCGCAGGGTATCTTCCGTATTTCCAACATCCCTCTCTGTCATGAACCAATCCTTCTCATGCTGTTATGGTTATGGCTATGGCTACGAATGAACGCTTTAAATGCTCAGTTCTTCTCAGGTAACGTGCTCGGCTCATTCTCGTTCGTCACTCCACTATATGCCGGCCTGGCAGTGCTAGGAACTACCGGACCCGTCATTATCTCCGCCATGGCCTCGTCATAGCTGGGCGGCGCGTCATCGTATGGTGGCGCCGAGGTGGATGGGGACTGGCCTGGTGCGAGCTGTGGCGGGTACAACGGGTCGGGTGGACCCTGCTGTCGACGAGATGGACGTCGTTGATGTGGCTGCTGTGCTCCGGGCTGTTGCGGTTGCGGTTGCGGTTGCGGTTGCGATTGCGATTGCGGGTAAGGATGTGGGTGTGGGTGTGGATGTGGGTGTTGATGGACGGGGAAGCTATTTCTGGGTGGAAGTTGAGGAGGTCGCTGAGGAGATAGAGGGTTCGGCCCCTGCGGTTGTTGTTGGGCGTATAGAATATGTGGCTGAAGGCTCGGGGGTTGCTGGGGTTTGTTTGAGGTCCTCCTTTGTATCCGACCACGGCGCATGGCCTCGAGAAGCTCTGGAGAAGGTGCCACGCCAGAGTATACCTCTACAGAACTAAAATGGAGTGGAAGATGGATTTCCTGTGGGATCTCCGAAAGGCGGGCCTTGCCCCTCGAGGAGGATGTCGGAGGCTTGCCCCAGGCTAGACCCAACTTAACCTCTAGTTGGTAGGTTCGACTGAGAAGGGTTAGCTGACGATGACCAACACACGGTGTTATAACGAACCTGAGGTTGCAAGTCACGAAGCTGGGCATGACGGTATTGGGAAGGGGAATGTTACGCCACAGGTCGTCGGGCAGGACTGTCTCGGAGTTGAGGGCATCGCCCGGACGAGACACGGGTATGGATAGACCTTGTTTCGACGTAACAACCCACCGGGTGACCTCGGTGTGGATGAGGTCCTGGCATCGAACAATTGTCTCGCCAATGAGATCAACCTGCAAGGCTATGAGAAAGACCTCGGCATCGACCGCCGCCAACTTCTTCGCGATGAGACGCAGCGGCACTGGCTTGTTACACGTCAGGATCGCTGGATGCGGAATCCGTGCAGACATCTCAATCGAGGGAGAAGTCGGCGTCGGTGGCGGTTGCACATCCAGCGTGCCGTTTGTGCCGATAGTAGGGGAGGTAGGGGTGGCGGCAGTCGGAGATGGTAATGCTGCGGCGGCGTCTGGTTTTGGTCCATGGCCTCCAGACCACCCGCCAAACAGCCCTGATCGTTTTTTGGGTTCAGGCCCAGGACTTGGCGATCGACTCTTGGGCCGGAAAGTGTAAGGGCGACGTGCGTAAGCTTCTTGGTTGGTCTTGGCCTGTCTAGGGGGCTCAATAGGTAAGAACTTGAGCCCAATCTGGTACCTCCAGTTCTCACGGAACAGGCCAGGCCTCTGAATTGTGACCTTGATATAGTACCGGATCTCCGCCTCTCCGGGCGAGCCGGTAAAGCTCGGGGGCAGCGTCTTCTTCACGTGAGTATAGAGAAGCTGCTTGGTGCCGTCCATGACGCGAATCCCACCCAGTCCAAAAAGGCCCGAAGATGCCGCAATGCCACTGGGGCCGGCCAGGCCGCCGATACGGCCCATGGCCTCTGGGTTCCCGCAGGCGTTGTTAAACGGGATTTTGAACTGAAACGGGAACCGGTGCTGTCCGGGGGCGAGAATAATGGGGGGCGGCATCACGGGCTTGGTCTCATCCGGGAAGACCTGTGCGACCTTGTAGAGAATCTTGTGATTCTCAGTCAGAATGTCGCCGCTCGGCCCCAGCTCCCTCGCCGAGATTCCGGTCCCAGAGCCGTCGGGTGGTATCCCAAGAGCCGTCTTGGACTCGCCCTCAAGCTTGACGATGATGGCGCCAACATGCTCATTGCGGCTGAGTGAAATGATGATCTGGCCGCGGACGACATCGAGATTGGTGTAGAACTCGGGCTGGTTCTCCAGCGCTATCCTGATGGACATTGTTTCGGCGTCAGTCAGTCGTAATTCCCAATCGTTCACCTGAAAAGGTCCATGGCAGGCAGCGAAGCGGTGCGACAAAATTCAACCCGTCCGACGGTGTTGCTCGATGCGCTAGCCAAAGCGCAGCGTCGGTAGCAGCAACAATAATTATTATGTATACGGGAGGGCCCGAGCACGGGGGCAACAAGGCAACCTCAGGCGCTGGCTGGCTGAAGGATGGCTTGGATGCTGGGTTCGAAAGCTTCCAGGGTCGTCTCCGGAGGTGGTGCTTCGCCGCGAAGAAGGCGCGGCATGTTACGTCAGTCACAACCTGCTTGAAGATGAAAGCGGAACGACCAAGCCCCACGATCCACCGAGGTATCTCTCAGTCGCTCTTGCCTGACACTCCTGCGCGATCCTGCGGGCAAGCTATGCTTGGCAGGGCGAAAATTCAAAAATCGACGCAGAGTTTAATGAGACCCAAAACGTGCTTCGCGCGGAATACCGCAACGGATATACGACATTGGGGAGAGCAGGGGTCTCTCAGCAAACAAATTCCCCCAGCTTTTGCCCGATGCCTGCAATCCGGGGGTTCAAGGCCAGGGTTCATTCAGCTTGGGAGCACAGAGGTCTTGGCAGGGCGGTGTGGCGTTTGGCTTATCTTATCGCGTTTGGCGGGGTCTTTTTCTGCCCTGACAAAAATATCTGGGCCATTGGACGCACGATAGCCCCAGAAGGCCGAATCCGAGAATTTGAATATTACCGCGTTTGCGCTGCTACTACCCGCCAGACTGAGGTGTCGACAGCAAGTGAGCCAGGCTACAATGGGCAAGGCGAAGACGCCCAAGAGGGCTGGTACTGCGAGCGGCCCCTACGATCGAAAGCCCTCCTCCAAAGCGACGAATACAAATATCTTCAAGTTCGACAAGGACTTCGGCCAGCATATCCTAAAGAATCCGGGAATCAGTGATGCGATTGTCGAAAAGGCATATCTGAAGCCAACGGATGTCGTCCTCGAGGTCGGCCCTGGAACCGGCAACAGTACGCTTCCCGCCGCACCGCTTGCTCCTAACCAGCGCTGACTCTGGCGACCACAGTTACGGTGCGCGCTCTCGAGAAGGCAAAGAAGGTGATTGCTGGTTAGTAGCCCATATGCGCCAAGTCAAAGTTGTCCCGAAGTGCTGACAAATCTCCCACCGTGAACAGTCGAGCTCGACCCGCGAATGGGTGCCGAAGTCACCAAACGAGTTCAGGGGACGCCTTTAGCCAAGAAGCTTGAGGTCATACTGGGAGATGTTATCAAGATGCCGGAAATGCCGCCCTGCGATGCTCTGATATCGAACACACCCTACCAGATCAGCAGTCCGTTGATCTTTAAGATGCTCGCCATGCCGAACCCCCCGAGAATCGCAGTGCTGATGGTGCGCCCTCCAACCCTGACAGACGAGGTCCACAAGCTGACCATGATGACGCGCAGTTCCAAAGAGAATTCGCAAAGAGATTGGTCGCCCAACCAGGTCCGACAAATCACCAATCACCCAGCGCAGCGGCAGCATAGCTAACACACTGTAGGAGACCCATTGTACTCGAGGTTAAGCGTCAACGTGAACTTCTGGGCGACTTGCCGCCACATTATGGTGAGCAACTACCAGGGCCAGACTCAGGAGCGAAAACAAGCTGACCCCTGATATAGAAAGTCGGGAAGCAGAACTTCAAGCCCCCACCGAAAGTAGAAAGCGATGTTGTCAGGATAGAACCCCTGACCGGGTCTGCCCGCCCAAACATTGCCTTTGAAGAGTTCGATGGCTTGCTCCGCATTGTATTGTCAGTTCCCTAGCCATGTTCTGTATAACCCATCTAACCAGAATCAGCAACCGCAAAAACAAGACCCTCAACGCCGCTTTCGCCCCGAAAGAAGTCCTCGCAATGTGCGAAAGGAACTACAAAGTCTACTGCTCTCTCAACAACATCCCCGTCGATGAATCCCTCGCCATTTCCGACGACAAGATGGAAACTGACGATGTCTACATGGACGTCGACAACAATGAGGAAGAATCTGGCGGCTTTGACGGAGACAAAACAGAGGAATACGATGACGAGGATATGCCCGAATTCTTCAAGGAAGCAACTGACGACGCGAAGGACGCCAAGACACCCGCTCGCAATCCCAAGTCTAAGGTTGCGCTCATTGTCAAGGCAAAGATCAACAAGGTCCTTACCGCTACGGCTTTGGGCGAAAAGAGAGCACGACAATGCGACCAGAACGACTTTTTGAAACTGCTATTGGCATTCCACGAGGAGGGGATACATTTCTCCTGATCTGGCGGGGAAGGAACGTAAGGCGTTTGGAGTTTGTGGGCATCTTTGGACGATGATATCCAGGGCAATGTAGACAAAATGTGATGACCACCAATGAGATGTGAAACTGCACACCATAAATTCAAGAGGAGTTCCAATCTGTCTCCGGGGGAAATGTCTTGAACACCTTGAACCAATAAACCCGAGAGACCAGACGAGTAAGACCTTGTAAAAGATGCCGTAAGCATCAGCCGCATAAGACATCAGGCGTAAAACCCGGTAAGAGCTTCCGTGACGACGGATTGCCGGGCCGGACACGCGTAAGTAAGCAAGTAATGTCGCGCCGTGTGGCTTACGAGATGGCACTTCCGAGATGCGGGTCTGGCCTCCTGCATCTCTGAAGCGCCTTACGGTAAGGGATTAAGCATCAACCCTTTTGTTTTGAGGTTTTAGTAAGCACTGATGAGTAACAATTGAGACACCTCTGTGTTTTGCATTACGCTCCTAGAAATTGACATGGCCCTTATGTGGCGAGAAGGATCGTTTGCTTGGTTTGAGTGAGCGACTCCATGGGTTGGCAAGGTTTGGTATGTCGTGTCAGAATATGAGCGTTGTTGGATTTGATATCGCTCTTTGGAGTTCCGGAATTGAAGCGATGTGTCAACCTGAAAGTTGTGAGACTAGCAGGGAACCGGGAATGCGGGCGTTCTTCGTCAGGAACAACTTCTTGTCCGTGTTTTTTTTTGTTCGGTGGCCCTGGCATGTTCGACTCCTCTTCTCGCATGACATGTCAGATATTATGACGTTTCGTTTTCGTTTGCGACTTGTATCGTTGGGCGGGCAATCAAACTACCAGTATAGATGCCTCAACGGATCATTACACCCTGTCATTGTTTGCGCATATCGAGGAAGGAGAGACGATACTTTTTGGATAGTTGATGGTGAGAACGTTAGGCGCCGGTTGCCTGCTCTTATAAGACCTTATAGATTGGTATGAATCACCGGGAAGGTGAGAATGACGGAAACAAGACGAAACGTAGATATCGACTTCATGGGACGCTGCAGGGTGTTCTTGCAAGGCTTGGTATTCTCATCAATGTCTCGTTTCGCTATCCATGCCCGAGACTAAAGCCCACGTACCTGACAACTGAAGCGGGGAATTTACAATGCTCATATAATAATACACGACCGCTTTTTACCTACTTCGCGACCATCATCCTCCAAACTTATTTGCCCACGCTCATCAACAAGTTTGTCCCCTTGCCGCCCCCTGGGATGTAAGCGACGTTGGGATTTGCCGCCAGCGTCTGTGCAATCTCTCTGCTCGCCTCAATCCGTCTGATCTGAACCAACCCATCACCAGCCTTTGCGATGGCCTTGGAAATCGTCTCGGCACTCTCGGCTTCACCCTCGGCCCTGATAACGTTTGCTTGCCTCTCCTGCTCGGCCTTCTCAACGATAAACCGCGCCCGTTCCGCGTCCTGCTGTGCAATCTGCTTCTGCTCAACCGCCTTGGTGAACTCCTTTCCGAACGTCATGTGTGTGATCGAAACATCCTCGAGCGCAATGTTGAACTCCTTGGCTCTCTTCATCAAATCCGTTCGGATCCGGTTCGAGACGGCCTCACGCTGGGTGATCAGCTCCGCGGCGTCGAACTGGGCGACGATGGACTTGAGGACTTCGTTTCCGATCGAAGGGAGGACTCGCTCGTCGTAATCTTGGCCGAGGTTCTGGTAGATCTTGGGGAGCGCCTGCACGTCGGGACGGTGCAGAACACGGAGGGTAAGCGACACCATTTGGAGATCCTTGGAGCCCGTCGTTGTGCCAATGGTGCGCGGCTTTGTGCGGACGTCGAAGATGATGGCGCGCTGCAGCCATGGGACCAGGAAGTGTGTGCCCTCGTTGACAACTTGCTCCTTGACGCCGGAATAACGATCGAAGATGACGGCCCGGGTACCGCCGCGAACATCGTAGAGGGCGTTCTGCGCGACGCCCAGGGCAATGGCAGCCGGAACTGCGTACTTGTAAAGCACTCCGAGGCTATTGGCGGCCATTTTTTGCTGTGTATGGGGGTGTTCGATATGACGACGGGGAGCTGCTGTTGCTGAGAGCTTGAAGCTTGCCGTTGGACCTGTAGAGTGTGGAGCTTCAACCTTGTAAAATGTGGACTGCTCGGCAAGAGTTGGACCGTGCGGCCCTTGAGGTCGTCAAGCCGGGTTGCGGCTGAAAGAGGATGGCGCTGGCCCATTTTTAAGTGTGGCTTGCCTGCTCGGCTCCCAGTGGTGCCAGCTGATTTCGAACTTCAAGCTTGCTCTTCCGACCCTTCCCGCTGCTGTTTGTGACCACCAATTGACCGCCAACGCGAACCCCGACCGCCGAATTCACGATGCGCCCTACTCAGAGACTTATGGGAGGTGGTGGAGATGTCCCTATCGGGCGCTTCAACAAGTTCGTCTTCCCCGTGGACGCCAGGCCCGCCGAGATGCGTCTTTTCTCTTTTCGACAACGCTGCGGCTGGTGGCCTGTCGGACGTATATGCGCGGACTTTTGCTAATACAACCGTTCTGTTAGGTACATCGGTGGCTGGGGCTCTATGGGTGAGTAACCTTGCTGGCGCTAGGATGCGATTGAAGTCGAGGGACGGGGTGACCGGACGTGACGAACATGAAAGGGATAATTAGAGAGGAGATACACAAGAGCTTCAAGGCAATTATCTGACTCGTGGTGTTTGGACAGGCGGCATGCCCCAGAAGGGAATCATCACCTATGGTATCAGCTCGAACAGGCAGAACCCCTTCTCCGGTAAGGATTTGCGGGCGACCTAGGATACGGGCTTGAACTGACCTTTTATCATCAGGTGCTTTCCACGATGCCATCTTCAACACCGCCAGACGTGTCGGCTCCCAGATCCTCTACATTGCGCCTCCTTTCATTGGCGCTTACTTCCTGATGGACTGGGCTACTCATAGGTACGAGCATCATTTGGGCCTTGGATGGCATGATAGTGGCACTGACATTATGTAGGAACGAGTACCTCAACTCCAAGGCCGGCCGTGCTGAGTTCGCTGATGCTGAGGAGTAAGGAAGATGATACCAAGCAAAAGACACCCGGAGAGCGGGCATGTGCACATAGACAACCCTGTACACCAGTAATCGTCCAGGACCAATCCGGCTCTGGGTATAGATTTCATTGCCGTTACGAATCGAACAGCCCATTCCCTCTGCACCTGACGTCTTGCGTGCCGCTGTGCTAGTTTGCAGTTTACCGGGGTCAGAGTCTCAAGCACCTTGTGGACTTGGTGGCAGTTAACCACCGTATACACCCCCTGACGCATTGTTGTTCGTCGAAGATATTGGGCGATTGGAAAGCTAGGAGTGTCGAAGAGTATATCTGACTTTGTCAAGGCCCTGGCAAGACAATGCACATTGGGCGTAAGACATATCTTCCTCGCGGCGCAAGGTATAAGCACGAGGGTTATGCCTCGAAATCCTGGGCCGTGACTTTTTTGCAAGGCCTCGAAGCTAGCATGTAGAACCACTCCCTGCGCCAGCAATTGGCCGTCTTATGTTTATGGCAGCTTTTGTTATCTATCTGCTTGCCTTCTACTTTTGGTTCAATGTCTGCAATGCACATTTGCTCCCGATACCGGGCGGGGTAGGCTGAAGCACTGGAACTGGTTGGGATGCATCTACCGGCCCTGAGCTACTTCTGTGCCCGCCTGAGGCATCTGCTCAGAGTTCCATAACACAACTGCCTTGTGATTCCAAACAGCCAGAAAAACTCCCCCACCCTCCCGAATCATCCCACCCTCACGACTCAACTGAACTATTCTCACTCAAGACCTCTCGAATCCACAGGTTGGGTTTCTTTTACAATTGACAATGACTGAAACCGTTGAACGAAGTGCTCCGAAATTATTCGCCTGACTGTCCACATTGGGGCCTCTGCAGCAATATTTAATTCGCAGGCCGCTGACTGGCTCCAATGGCACGGACAAGATGCTGCACTCCCCGCTGGAAGCTCTCAGTTGGGCACGACACGTGAAGGAGTCAGCGCTAGCCAAGACGTGGGGACAGGGGGCGGGAATGCCTTTTGTTGAGGCCCATCGCTCGTGAAGGGAAACCCGTTTGCACTGCTAGCGGCAGCCTTTTTAGTGCCAATCGAGTGCAGTTTGACAACGCCACGAACCTGGGTGAGACACTTTTTTGAAGAGCGGCCACAGCAGCTGCAACCTGGCCAGTTCCTGTCAAATATCCTGCGGTCCCTTGCAGGCCGTCGTTCCCGTCCAAGTTTTTGGTCGTCCGCCTCGAAAAAAAAAGTTGGGAGTCAGGAGGGAATCGGGCTCCAACTTTTGGGACGGACCGAGGCTGACGACATCGCCCGTAGGGCTCCGCCGAGCCCCTTCAGCAACACCCTGGCCTGTGCCGGGCATCCCAGCTCGCCCTCTCGACTTTCTCGGCATTATCATCAACAACCGAACCACTTCTCGACTCCAGCTGCCGGGGCCACGAGGGCCGCTTCGCAAACAAGCCTCGCACAAAGAACATAGCTTTGCTTCCGCGATACACGATTCGATT
The DNA here is from genome assembly GCA_036250225.1 of Cercophora sp. LCS_1. Classification (NCBI taxonomy): domain Eukaryota; kingdom Fungi; phylum Ascomycota; class Sordariomycetes; order Sordariales; family Lasiosphaeriaceae; genus Cercophora; species Cercophora sp. LCS_1. Next base: position 719,883 of record JAPZLL010000009.1, read on the forward strand.
GCCACAGACGTGCACCGCCTCTCCAATTTTGTCTACGGCCCTGCCCGTCATCCGAGCCGTTTCAATTGCATCGACGATTCTCACATCTGAGCTTGGCACAAGCGCATACCCACACCCAGCAAAAAACCCCCTCCTTTTCTCACCCCTTCATGGATCTCTCCATGTCGGCGGCACCAAGATGAACTCGCTCAACATCATCTCGGCCCGCGTCTCCCCCTCGTCGAGCCCGGCGCCGACGCGGACCAACTCGCTGAGCGCGCTCGGCCTCGCCGTCAGCCCAGACGGAGAGGGGCCACAGAACGATGACGACGACGACGCGTTCGGCACCAGCGAGAAGAGCGCCCTCACTGCTGAACCGGAACCCTTCTCCCTGGACGGTCCGCCCGACCACGAAGCTGACGAGGGGACGCCGCTGCTGTCGCAGCCCGAAACAAAGGAGTTCAGCCCACGGAGCACATGGCTGCCGCTACGAAAACGCATCGCAACGAGCATCATCGAGTCAATACGATGGATGCTATCCACACTGGCTGCGCCGGGCGTCTACCTGATAGCTTGCATGTACGACGAGAATGGGAACTTCGCGCCCCTCGGGCAGCTGCGGAAGCTGTTTGGGTTCTACGGAGGTAACCCGCGGAAGATGGCTGTGGACTACCAGGAGGCCGCGGTCAGGTCTGAAAAGGCACGGCTGGATGGCACAGCGCAAGGGAGTAAGAGCCGGCGATTCCATGGCTCCAGCGGTTCGTCGTCCTCTGGTGTTTCCTCGGAATCGGAATCAGACCAAGGAACCCGCCGAGCCGGCAGCAGACCGGACCGCCACGCGCGCTCCAAGTCACTGCAGGACACCGAGGAGATCGCACCGTCCCGACGCTCCATCAGGATAAAGCTGCATTCGGACGAGGCGCTCCGCCAGCGCAAGCATAGGAAAGCACAGTCTGCAAGCGCCAGGTCCGGTGGTGCCGGGACTTCTCCGACGGGAGACATCTCGGCGCAGCTGAAATCACCCACCTCGCCCGCCGGGGCCCTCACAAAATACCCCAAAACCCCTGCCCCGCCACGGCCTCTGATCCCACGACGGCAGCCGTCCTACATCAACTCAGATCCTGCAGATCTGAAGCACCAAAAGACGCTCATTCTTGATCTGGACGAGACCCTTATCCACAGCATGTCTAAGGGTGGACGGATGAGCTCCGGTCACATGGTCGAGGTCCGGCTGAACACGACATATGTTGGTGTCGGCGGGCAGGCGTCGATCGGCCCACAGCATCCGATCCTTTACTACGTACACAAGCGACCACACTGCGATGAATTCTTGCGGCGCATCAGCAAGTGGTATAATCTGGTGGTCTTTACGGCGTCGGTGCAAGAATACGCCGATCCGGTGATTGACTGGCTGGAGGCGGACCGCAAGTTTTTCTCTGCGCGGTACTACAGACAGCATTGCACGTTTCGGCACGGGGCATTTATCAAGGATCTGAGCTCAGTCGAGCCTGATTTGAGCAAGGTGATGATTCTTGATAATAGCCCGTTGAGTTACATGTTTCATCAGGGTGAGTTTGCCCAAGGCGAGACGTCACGGAGCGGCAGCTAACAGGAGACAGACAATGCTATCCCCATACAAGGCTGGATCAGCGACCCGACGGACAACGATTTGATGTATTTGATACCCTTGCTCGAAGGCCTGCAGTATGTGTCGGACGTGAGGGCGTTGCTGGCCCTGAGAGGGGGCGAGGATGGGCAGCATATGGCATGATGTGTGGGGGGCGGTTTGTTTGCCTTGGCGGAGAGAGCTAAAAAGAGGGGGGGATGTGGATAGGAGCGGCTTGGACAAGTAGTAAATAATGACCTGGGTGTATTTTTGTGTGTAAGCAGCGGAGGATGGGCATGTTATAAACCCTTTCTATTTCTTTTTGATGTGTCGTTTTACAGGTGTATTAGTGTCTATTTCTTTTCCTAGCTCATTGGACGAAGCATGGCTTTGATGCAGAGACGGCTTTGGGAGGCGAAGGCTGGCGGGGGTGGGTAGATGATGCGTTGGTTGCATGGGGGTAACCTGGTTTACATATCATGGGAGTTTTTTTACATACCACATTTCAACATGTTTGGACCTCTTTTCCATCTCTGATGCTGTGAAATCCGACTTGATCATTTCACCTTCAGGAACGAAGTTTTGTTACAAACAGCGGTCATCAGCGGCGTAAACACCACCATACCCCCTAAATCACACATTCCGAACTCCTTTGCTAAGCTCAGGTTGTCTTCCAGGGGTCAAGTCAAGTCAAGTGAGAACGAACGACAACAACAACAACGTACGCCCTTCCTCCCCACTTTTCGTCATTCAACAACCACCTTCCCATCGATCAAACCGCCCATTGCTCATTCCCCGCTCGCCCTTCCCAAGACAAGTACCGCCGTACGTACCTGCCGCCTTAGCGTATCGTATCGCCCATTTATTGCCAATCGGCTCACACTAAAACCCCCGCTTTTCGTCAGTCTCCGTTTACCGGCAGACCATCCCGAAGCACCACACACCACACCAACGCCCCTATATCTTCCGTCCCCATTGTTACTGAGGATTAAAAAACAAATGGCCTTTCGCTTCCGCGGCACAACAACGCCCATATCCCTCCCGTCCTACGTCCGTTCCATTACCGTCGTCCGCAACGCACAGCAAAACTTTCTCCGTCGCAGAACCATGTCTTCGTCTACTGGTCGCAAGTACGAGTGGCTTGTTGTGGTGCCGGATTTTGAGGGGGTGTTGGATAAGAGGATTGAGGCGCGCCCGTGAGTTTTTGCTTCCCGTTGTCATGTCTGTCGTGTCCCTACTGGAGCTCTCATTCACACCGGGCCTTGCATGCTCCCTGCCTGAGCTCTCACTCGCTCGCTGCCTCGCTTACACTCAATTGGCGATGTAAATGCTGATACTCGAACCAAAAAAAAGGCTGCATTTCGCTGGATTGAAGCCTAATATCGATTCTGGCTTGTTTCAGATGGGCGGTATGTCGTGTTTACATTTCTGCGTGAGGAGGGGCTGATGAACATTCAGGCGCGATCCTCGACGAAGTTCCCAAGGATGATGAGCCCAGCAGTCTCAAGATGAGCGGGAGCACGCTGATTATCGTTGCTGAGACCAAGGAGGAGATTCTGGGCAAGTTGAGGGAGGATGTGTATGCCAAGAGTGGTGTTTGGGATGTGGACAGTGTGAGTATCCGCTCAGGTGTGGTGAGTTTGGGAGTGGTTGCTGATGATGAGACAGGCTCAGATGTGGCCCCTGAAGTGCGCGTTCAGGATTCCCGTCAAGCAGTAGGTGAGAGAGGCACAATGGTGAACCTGGGATGATATCGTTTCGAAACATCATTCTCGTGAACCTGTGGTAGAATACAATGGGCCGTTGGAGCTACTCCTTCTGTTTTGACTCTGTGTGGCGCTGCCAACCCTTGGACCCTCAGCCCTGACTTGATCCCCAAACGCCATGCAAAAGCAATGAATAAAGACACGACGCCTGCCGAGCCAACCTGGGACTGTCTAAAAGTTCGTTTTAGCTCACTCGCTGTCGGCGGATTTCTCCTCTGCCACCGCTACCCTCAGCTCGTATGCCAAGTCAAAGCATTCTGCCAGAAGCTCGTTGACGGCTCCTTGGCCCTCGGGAAGGTCATTCCCGACCATGAACTTGCCATCTACCCTCAGGTTATCGATCGAGTTTAGCTGAGATAAGTTAGCAACCTTCGATGGATCCTGCGGAACACTAAACTAACCTTCATGCTGTATGGATAAAGATCCCGCACTGAACTAACACCCCCGTTGTCCTTGACCTCAAGCAAGCACCGCTTCAGAGTCTGCAACTGGTTGTAATATGGCAGAAGCGCCTCCGAAACAGGCTCCGACGAGATCATGAGATAGTAGATGTAACCATAACTACGGCGAATGAGGTAGAGAAGCGTCCGTTGCACATAGAGTTCGGCCAGTTTCCCCTCCTCATCCAGGAAATTGCCATCCACCCTGCTCTCGTCGATCTTGTCGAGTTCTCTTTGATAATCGTAGAGATCCGTCTCGCGAAGCGACCAAGCCTGGGTAATGGATAGCTTCTCAAGGTCGTTGCGGATGCCAACTAACTTGTCATAGGTCGGTCGGAAGACCTCGGGGATCTCTCCTTTCCTGTCGGTATGTCAATGCTGAACAATCAAGTCGGAAGGATAGGACATACCTCTCCAAAACAATGTCTGACCACTTAAGCACCCTGCTCAAGAGGTCTGCTACCTTGTCGCTCCCCTCCAGGACCTTCCCCTCCGCATCAACAAACTTCCCGTCTACCCTCGACGCATCAATCTCCTTAAGCTGTGCTTGCAACTTCTGTACCTCGGACGTCCAAAACTTCGCCTTCGTGTTTGCGAGAGACATCGACCGCAGTATAGAAATCAACTTCTCGTGCACCACCCTAAGCGACTCGTCAAGTTTGCACAGCCGTTCCCTCAGATTCGCCAACGACTCCTTGCACAAGTCAACCCGTTTCCCCAGCAATTCCACGAGATACGGCGAGTGTTGTGAGTTGGCATTGTGCAACACACTGTCCAGCGTGCCAAGCGTGTTGGACATGCTGTCCAGGTCCTTGCCCGAGAACAGGCCCGACTCGGTGAGGTGGTCGAGTAGCCGTTTGATGGTAGATGTGAGGGCATAGGCAGCTGGTGCTTCGTTCGTCCGGCCGATTGTCATGAAGAACAGCGAAAGGAGCTGGAAACAGCTTTCCAATACCTTGTCAACTACAACAGTGTCAGTGCCCGGATGCGCCGGGTTTTGGGGAGGGGTAGCAGCATACGTCTGTTTTCTCCCTTCTTCTCGCCGCCTTTCCGGACCTCGTTGAGGTGTTTCACTTGCTCAATAACCTGATCGTAGACAAGCATGACATCTTGGCTGCGGATGTACTTTGTTCGGTCTCGCTTGAGAAGGAGGAGGTGGTCCCGAATACCCGAGATGGTGCCGAGGATTTCGCGCTCGCGCGCATCCTTGGGCATGGGAATCGCAGGCGTCTCCATTTTGTGCGGCGGTATTGTTTGCTAGTTACTGTAGCTGCTGCGGATGGGAGAGTGTTTCACGTTGGAAAGCTCGGGTGGTGGCGATGCATTGGAGAGGAGAGGTTCGGCTGATGTCCTCTTATTCAGCGGGTTCCCTCTGCCAAAAACGATAGTCTGATGTTCAGGAGCTTTCAGTTGCCAGAAAGACGTAATGCGAACTGGGATCGGTTGTCGGAACAGGTCCAATGCCTTGCAGCTCCTGCAACAGGGTGTGTGGGGTAGAACTCTCCTCCCGTAGAATGACTGCGATTGCTCAATCGTATGGTTGTAATTCCCAACTCGATCATCCACGAGACATGTCTCCCGACGTCAGCGCCATGGCCGCGCTTTGGTGGGGAAGCTGAAGGTGGGGTGAACAGAGGGGCCTGCAGGGATGCTTCCTCAACCCAGCGCCTGCAAGTGGGCGACAAAAAAGGGCACACTGAACCGAGCTGATGACACTTCAAGCGGCCTGGACAAGTACTGATAATCCCAATATGCGTCAACAAAAGTCCAAGGCCTTTTTGATAGCATTTTAGGCATTTGAAGATCTAATGATGCATTCTAATCTTGTAATCTTGCATTCACTCCTTTTTAGCGGACGAATATCCCTTCAACTTTTCTGTATGTGCCATTTATTTTTGTCCAGGACTTGACCTGGTCTGGCCGATGACAGAAAACGCCGTAAACCCAGATTATGGAGCGTCTTGTTACGGCCGATAAGGTTTCAAGTCTAGGCCGTGGGAGTCATCGCGGAGTGATTCAGACCGTCCCAAATGGCTGAGAAACCTTCGGTATGGCATGTAAAGACACACATATAAAATAGCACCTCTCTTCGCCCTTCGAAGCGGAAGATCTGCGCATCGAGGCAATCCAATTCCTGTACCGAACCTTGGCAACCCCGCCAATCAGTTCCCACAAGGAGAATAATTTGTCCATTCCCTTTCAGGTCTCAAGGTGAGTTCACCCACACCGGAAGCGACAACGGCCCAGCAATTGTGGCTTTTGTCTTTGTTGTGGCTCAGTCATCCCCCACCCCGGCGGTGAAAAGCCCCATATCAGCCCGCCACCTGTCAATCCACCAGCCCGCCAGCACCCGCCAGCTGGGAAAGAGCCCCATAGGGTCCCACCCACGTTTTTCGCAGGCACACAAACTAATTATTTTCTCGCGAGCAGAATATCTAAAGCTTTACTTCGGAGCTTCGACATTCCAACGACGAACACAACCCCCCATCCACCCAAGTGTCTTCTCGTCACAAACCACACATCAAAATGTCCACCGCAGAGCTGGCAACGTCGTACGCGGCGCTCATCCTCGCCGACGATGGCGTTGAGGTTACGGTAAATTCCCCACGCAGTCACCACCAAACTCACCAGACAACCCCGCGCACCCGCCGTCCGTCCGTCCGTCTTTGCGATTCGCATCGCGATGTATTTGCACCGATGGCAGCGGCGGGTGCGCACGCGCGCAATTGAGGGGCATTTTGGAATGGCAATTGGGACAATAAAACTGACGATTTGTTTCTGCATCCAGGCCGACAAGATCAGCACCATCATCAAGGCTGCTAACATCACCGATGTCGAGCCGATCTGGGCCTCATTATTCGCCAAGGTACGAACGCACCGGTAGCGCTTCGACGAAGGGGGAAACCGATGGCGGGGAAAACGATCAAGGAACTGTTTCGCTGACTGGGACGTTTTGGAATAGGCTCTCGAGGGCAAGGATGTGAAGGACCTTCTCTCCAACGTTGGCTCTGGCGGCGGTGCTGCCGCTGCCCCCGCGGCCGGTGGTGCTGCTGCTGGCGGCGCTGGTGCTGCTGAGGAGGCCAAGGAGGAGGCCAAGGAGGAGGGTGAGTTTTTTGGGGGGGGGGGGGGGGGGGGGGGGGGGGGGGGGGGGGGGGGGGGGGG